>OX438532.1:5499680-6699680 GCA_949316355.1 Bruchidius siliquastri | reverse complement strand
AAATGTTCACAAATGTACGGATGGAGATTTCTTGCCCTAAAGACTTTCAAGCCAAGGCAACTGAAAACTCAATTTTTTTGTTTTATAACGACAGGATGGGGGATTAAAAATGTCCCAGAGTTGTCGTTTGGGAAGCGCATGATGCTTTGCAATCCCAGACAGCAGTATAAAAATTTACATTTTCTCAGCTCCCTGCTTTTTCACACGAAATGTTCGGCTCTTCGGGTGCACAGGAATATTATTTTGTTAGGCAGTTAGATTAAAGATTCCTGAACCTGGTTCGGAAGATATATTTTTCTGGACACTGTTTAGCTTTTAAAATTTACGTGTTCACAGCTTTACACCGAGCATGAAGTTTCTTTTCACGTGTATTAAAATATCAACATTATGGGATGCTGTAAGGTATGTACATAGTACATAAATATATAATGTGAGTGGAACTATGAGCTTGTTAACTCTCAGCATAAACCAATGCTGCTCAATTAACACTGAAATTAAATAAGGTTTACGACGGAAGTTATCGGATAAGGACTTTGTTTTCAAATTTAATGAAGTTGCCCAATTTTTTATATAACCGAACGAGGTCCACGACTGATATTTTTAGATAAGTAAAGGTCTAACCATAACTTTATCTACAAAGATAATTTCTATGGAAACAACATTTTTAATCAGTGATTTTCAGTGCATAGCTTTTACCTCGAATATAATAATTTAACAAGTTAATTAGTAGTGATAGAAGGTTGAAGATGGAGATAACAACTTATATACGCTTGGTATACGTATAGAGATACATTTGAATTCAGTTAGTTAAATTAACTCCGTTGCTCTCAGCCACTGATTCAAATATGTCCTCAAAATATGGATTGATGAAAATTCTAAACATGCTTAAAGTATTTTTTGGCTATACTGAATAAATAGCGACATTTAAAAAACATACAAACAACTCTATTTTTAAAATAGTTTTTTGACTAGGTAGTGTTTCCCTTTATTGCTCTAAAATATCGTTATAGTGAACTAATGTTAATGCACAGTGTTTAAGTCAAAATCATGGAAAGTTTCATAGTATAAACAGGGTAAAATAATTTCGATTTTGTTTGATGTAGCTAGCATCAATATTTGTTCAAACTAAATTCCGATATAGTCATTAGTCAACATAGAAAAGCCGAATCAGAGCTAACATAACTAACTTTGTAGTATAATAGAGTGGGGAAACATTGGTTGTGAGCCCTATTTAATTATATAACTTGTGATTTGAATATTTATGAGGCTAGATGAATACATTCCCCTCTAATGGCTTTCAAATTACATATTCTTTGTCTGTGAATATATAAATGACCGCCTTTAGAATTTTGACCAATGGCAGCATATTAGTCGAATGTATTCTTCATTATATTGGGTATTTTATAAAATGATTGTAAGAAAGTAGACATGTAGCAAATGGTGGTTTCCACCTGTTTAAAATTTTGGTCGAATAGTGATGTATATTTCAATAAATTGATGCTGAAATAATCAATTTTTATCAATTCGAGCCGTATATATGTAAAATTATTGCAGAAAGCTCCTTAGAGCTTCGACACAAAGGTATATTGAGTGGATTTATGTTTATATATTTGGCTCAGAATCTTATAATGTCATTGTTAAATCAGTCCTAAGCTAAGTATAGGCCGCTCGTACCTACTCTATTAACTTAGAAATCGGTTGTGGTGAATGAAACATTTTCGTAATGAGTTAGTTTGTAATCGTCAGATATCGTTTAGATACCTCACGAATTTGACATCAAGCCCTGTGCAATCTAGGTGAGTTTTTGATAGTTGAGCTGAGTCTACAAGACGGCTATGGCATGTCTAGATGTATCGAATCACCACTTGCTGACAGTTGATAAGGCAAACATTTGAAAGATGCATCGCCAGTGCGAGACCATGCAATCAATAAGTCTCATCCGACAGGGAAAGTTTTGCACAAAAGCCATATTTTTCCAATGAAAGGCCCATCATAATAATTGCGAGAGATAAATGTCAATTCACATTGACCGTAAAATGCTGCAGAATCAACGAAAAGCTCATTCCACAACACCGAGGTTCTCCAAAAGATATAGTTTTGGAAGGGACTCGTTCGAGCTGTTGTAAGCTCGACCTAGTGAAGATGGTGACTGGTGACTCTTGGTGTTATTATGCGGGACAGCTGGGTGAAACATCTGTCATGATAATAACCATAGAATAGAAACGATAAATCCTATTTTAGAACTCACCTGAAAGTAGACCTGTCCATGATCGACCCATCCGATGACCATGTCTGCCCCGGCCATCTTACCATCCCTGCTGAACCCGAATCCGATATACCCGGCGGTCCGCACTTGCAGTTCGAACGTGATCTCGTTATGTCCCGGTCCCAGGGACCACAACACCCGGAAATCCGGACTGAGGTAGGCGGAGTGGGACCAACGCGCACCATGAACCGATTTGCTCAACCAACACAACAACGCACACAACACTGCGACGGGCAGCGACATCTTGCGGCTGGACTCAAAAGGACGGCATCTGGAATGAAAAGAAGCGTAAATAAGGTGAACATGGCACTCCCCCTATTCTGTATTAATTTTAAAAAATGTATTCGGTTTTGATTGTGAGCAATCACAAAACTTGTTTGAGAACAAACACTAGAGCGGCCCAACGGACACAACCGCACCAGATTGGACTCAAAGTGATTATTTTTATTGATAACCTCACGCAAAGGCAGCCTATCGCGCTTTATAAGCACTGCGCGAGGATTAATAACAAGGTCCTCCAAGAAGTGATTATTTTTATTCATAACCTCACGCAAAGGCAGCCTATCGCGCTTTATAAGCACTGCGCGAGGATTAATAACAAGGTCCTCCAAGACTCATTCCACAACGCCCAGGTTCTACAAAGAAATGACTTTTGGAAAAGGCTTGTTCGAGGCACCTGATGTATTTGCTGTACTGGCGAGAGACCGCTCGGGCGAAATTCTGCCATTTGACCTCACGCAACGCTTTTAGGGCCCCATAGGCTTTCTAGCTTTTCAAGAGATTATCTTTAAAAAATAATACATCTACCAACAATAATATCCGGACTTTCAATTGCTTCCATTGATTTCACATCATACGTAAAATTACACTTTAATGCAGGTTACCCTGTATAATGATATGTATAACTCAGCCCTCGGCTTACTATTGTTTCCTAAAAAATGCCCTTAGGTTAGGTCTGCATTGAAGCCACTCTCAATTGTTGTTAAATTAATCTGTGAGTGTAATCGTCGGTACGTTTAAATACTGTAAAGTTTATCAAACACGTCAAAAAACATTATTTAGCGAAGTTTAATGTAAACATTTTTAATTGATTCACAACCCAGAAGTGTCAATCAGCCTGAACTGAAATTACAGTTCATAGCAACCACATAGAATGGTGGAATTTCAAACAAACCGTGAGCAAATCCATTTGAAACGAATTAAATATTTATTGATTAAAAAATACAAAGGGATAGAATTTCCATGCGTCAAAAACAAATCCGGTATCGGAAAGGTTGTGATTAATATTAAAAACAAAGGAATTAACGCGAGTCACTCAAAACTATGTACGTCAGAAAGTATGTCATATTTTTAATTACCAATATTGAATATTATGAACAAAAATATCGCATTTGCTCCAATTTAACAATATAATAAAAAACAAATATTTCACCATGTAGCAAGCGGATTTATTTTATTTCAGTGGAAATAGATATTGCATTCGCTTTGTAGGAAATAGAGCTACAGATCTAGAATCAAATGCTTTCAATGAACAGCTAAGACCGTGTTCTGAATGTTGTGGCTTATTTAGCTTCAAATCATAGATTGTAGTGATCTAGATGAGCTTGTGTTTAAACATAAGACAAAATGATGTAACATTTTAAACTTAACCAGTATGTCTATCTGATTCATCATGTTTTGTCTGGTCAGTGAATAAAACCATATAGATTTATAGAACTTCACTAACGTTTCGGTTACCTCGATAGGTCGTATTATAGCAATGCTTTTAAAGTCGCTTCCCCGCATAATAATTTCTTATTTGAGTTGTCCTATTAGTTATCATTGTAAATAATTCTTTGGCTCACAACAATTTCACCGACACTATTTTGAGAACCTGGATCAGGCAAACGTCCCAAAAATAACATTCTTGTTTCAAACTGAAGTTAGTAACTTCTCGTCTTTATTCGTATTCTTGATTGAATCTATGGTTTGAGTCCTCTGGCAATAATTGCCGTCGTCTTTTATAGATGTGTAGAAGATATGTCTTTCTATCACAGACAAGATTATTATTAGGTACATACAACTTTTTTTTAATCAAGTACTATGATTATTGTTTTTATTACTTCATTGTTTATATAAACTTGAGAACTTTACTCCGCGATTTTTTTATCATACATTTTGAAGCATTTGCACCATAATTATGAAGCAAAAATGTTTAATGCATTTTATTCATTGTGGTCGATACTGAAATACATCTTGCTTTTTCATTGAAGAACTAAACCCCTAATAAGTTCAAAAAACGCTTATTCCAACCGAAAATGTACATGCGGCTACGGCTTATCTTGTAAGACCGTATTTTAAAATTATCTAACTGGATCATTCTAAGTCACACTCACTGGCTTTGACTGTGCTATTATATGTTGAACAATTAGAGAGCAGACGTGTGAAAAAAATCACAGAATGACCATAACATCATTATGTTATCTCCCCGCAAGTTAATCATAGTAGAGTTGAATAATGGATGGCGATTTATCTGTATTACGGCGTGACGAAAAACACTTCTCATGCGGCATTCGTTTAATTTAACGCCATTTACCATCCTAAACACACTTGCATTACTTACAGGTCCGTAGAGAGTTTATTCTTGTCAGAGGGCATGATACAATTTCAAAAAAAACATTGATGATATGTATCAATCACAGATTAGGAATTTTCTAATTCGGGAGGAAGTTTAGAGACAAAATCCCCAAAAATTTTTGATGCGAGTGGACTTGAACCCGGGTCTCCAGCATTCTGTGCTGACGCAGTATCCACTCAGCCAGACAGATTAAGTACGGAATGCAGCAGGTTTGGGTTCAAGTTCCATCTGAAGCAACTATTTCTCTTGACTAAATTTGCTCCAGAATTGTCTTAAGCTGTGTTTACACAGTTGGGGAGTTGACTTTTCCGAGTAGTCTTCGATGTCTAAGAGAGAAGCATGGGACAGCTTTCTTGTAGGGTCGTAGTTTTATCAAGTGGCAAAGTAGGCACTAACGTTAATAAGTTCATTGTACTGCCATTAATAATAAAGCTCCTTGCGATTTTATCAGCCGGTAAAAAAGTATAAGATGACAAAGAAAGACAACCACACGGTAGGTTTAATACATTTTATTAATATCATCTACCAACGAAATCCCTGTACTCCAGAATTATACTACGTCTCTGAGGACTCCCTAACAAAACATCCGCCTAACGACTAGCATTTTTCATAGTCACCGCATAGCTTTGTTCATTGCATAGCCTCCTACGTGGCCATTGTCTGGTCGGCATTCTAATTTGTTTTAACACCTCTTCAGATCCACGTCAATACGAATGGAGGGAATCATTAGTTTGATGCTAAATGACGCAATGGTATTTCTCAAACGACGGTTCAACGCCGTCGATTATTCAAGCAATCAGTTCAGTTGTCTTGCCTTCAGGTGGAGGTATTGACAGAGCGACTGATGTATAGCCTTTGTTTTGAACGGGGACCGCCCAGGTTACCCTATTCAACGCTTGCAGCCTTCATCTCAGGCTGGGTGTGTTGAGGATTACAAGACAAAGTACTGGATACCATTCGAGGTTTTCTAGGCTTGAAAATCATTACGCGAATCTAAAAAATTGTAAGAGATTCTAGCTCAGTTGAGTTGCAGCCAACTTCTGGTGGGACAGTTAGCATGATCTTGAATTGTTGTTGGTTCCAGAAGTCTGACAGAGAAACTGAAATTTCCCTGTATAATGTAATATACCAAAATATACAAAAATGCTCATCTCGGACGGTTCATAACCTAATTTCGAACAATCTTGGCATTCGAGATGCCTACTTTGATAACTGCTCACATGTTCTGGATGATTTACATGCAGGGTGATCTTTTTTTAGCTGCTACCGCTGATATCATTTCAGTATTAACAATGATCATTATTATCACTATCGAAACTTCCGTTATAGTTCCCAGAATTTTAAATATTGGAGACAAAGTCTGTATACCATAGTAGGCTTAGAAGTGACATTGTAGACAGAAGAGTTAGAAACGATAGATTTTCAGGGACTCAGCAATGATGTTACGACTATGGATTCAATGTACTAGCTTGACAAAACCGAATAAGGGGTCCAGACATAGTTCAATGCATTCCACTCACATCGATTGAATTCTACGCGAAAAACTGCCAACGTTTCATAAATCTGTGGGTTATACCGCGGAAAGTCGTAAAATCGAAATAACCTAACGTTTCACTGTTTCCTTCTCTCGCACTGATTTACTACTCCCGGATTTTCATACTTCGCTTCACTTGCTGCGGCTATGAAATTTGAACGAAAATTGATTCACAAGTCGCCGAGCAAGTAATAAACATTATTGATTCGATTCATTATATTTCTCGTTGACTGCTAACTGAAACCACATACGTAGGAATTAATAGTTACTGACGTTTCGGCTGACGCGGCAGCATTCATAGAAGTACAAAACATTTTAGATGATTTGACTGAATGAGGTTTTGAAAATACTTCATTTTGAGCTTTGGTGATGATTATGATTTGAGTCATGTTGACACCTTCCTCCAAATAGTTCATTTGGAATATCTGTTGTATAAAGTAGAATAAGCATCTCAAATGTGACAAAAGATGTTACATGTTAATCGGATGGTTTAGAACAATTTAGTCGAGAAAATCGTTTATATTTCATTTTGATATTTTCTTGCAAACACAAAAATTGTTCAGTGTCACGATATTGTTATGATGACTATACATTCTAGAATGTTCAACAGTATTGTGAATTAAATGTAACTTAGTATGGGTCCTACAGAAAAACTCGTAGTTTTTTTGTTGTTACATCGTGTTTGCAAGTATTAGTATTAGTGCAAAACAAATTACCTCGTTCGAATTTTTTCTATTTAATTAACTTAACTAATTAAGTAACTTGTGAATAAACTCTATGACCAATAGTGTACATATATCTTCTGGCTTCAATAATCTACATTTTTTGTAATTTTGATAAAATAAATAACAATAACGAGATTCAAATATTACTTTCAAACTTATAAAGATAACTATCGGTCCCTTTACAGTCGGAAATTGATCCATTAAACCATTTTCAATGTTTTCTCACACCGCAGCATCTCCTCCTTGTCCGTTTCAGTCTTTGCTCAATCAAGTGTGTCATTGTGGATCTGATCTGGTTTTTATGATTTTTTTTATTTCTCAGCCTTCGACGATTTGCTTTGCCATCGATTCCGACCACAGACCGTCGAGGTCTTGTGGTCAATGCGCATACTGCGGACAAAGAACTGACGGACTCGATACACTTTCCCATAGCAACTTGATGAAATTTTTGTTTAAATTGTTTATAGGCCTGTGAAATCGCATTATACGGATAAAATAAAGATGATATCAACTAAAAACCACGCGACATCGTACAATGGAGATACATAAACGCGTTTCAATATCCAGATATCTTAATAGGCGCCTTAGATCGTCTTGTCACCGCATTGCCGTGGCCTAACGGCTACGACGTCTGCAAGGAATGTTTGAGGCACGGCTTCGAATCCCTTCCACAACAAATAAATTCTCCCTCCAAAATTGTATCTACCTTTCCTGTATTTGAACAGTTATGAATGCGTCAAAATTTAACGTAATCTCGATCTGCTAAGAGTTCAATCATAGGCTCTGAACATCGTTTCAGAATTTGCCGAAATGACGTTTAAAGCTAGAAGTATTAAACGTTAAAAAACAAATACAATAATGGTTGTTGTGCTTATATTGAATTGTAAAATTATCAACTATATATGTATATTTTGTTTCCAATTCTAGGTTTTTCATAAACTTGTACATAAAATGTCAGAAAACCTATATATCACCTAATTTGTATTTCATTTTCAAAAGAATACTGTGCAGGAATTCAAATCTGAACTTTGAGCAGGAGCACATCAACGATTTATCCTTATTATTACTTTATTTTCTACCTGAAATACAGGTGTAAATTTTCTATACGGTTCACTATATCTAGAGTTGTACTCTACCGTGGATTCCAACTGCTCTTCCTCCTCTTACAGGTTTTATGTAGTTTCCCTCGATCTCTAATTATAGTTCTTTTCTCATAATCCCTTACAAATACATCAGTTTACCTAAGCTCAACAGAGACCGGACTAATACCAATCCTTCTAATTTCTTGATGAACTTCATTAGCTTTCTACTAAGTAACAAAAATAGTGCTTGAGAAGAGAATTCGAAGTTTATTCATGCCTCTAAAGTGTAACAAAAACTAATCAGAATCGATGAAGGAAGGATTGTTCCGGTAAATTACCATCCATAACAAGTAGTCAGTTCTCACATAATTTTACGGTAGTCCAAGTAGCATTGAGAGGAATGTGGGAATCACGACGTTGCTCGTATCCTATCGATATTGAAAAACGATCATAACTAGTTTTACTGCCTCTTTCACGGTTTGTATAGGATTTGTGTATACTTAACTTTTTAATAACATCATTGATTGGAGAGGTTATTTGTAGTTAGATTTTTTATGTACAAGAAAGATTTCCGCTTATACTTCTATAATACCTGAGAAGCAGCGTCAGTATAACGACAAAATAGTGATACTCAATTTCATGTTGGCTCTGATATCATTGATTGTAGATTTTAGATGCTCTTTACTTGGTAACACTGTTCCATTACTGAGATAAAATTATGCAATTTATACTCAAGGCTTTCTGAAAGAATCTGTTTTTTATGTGACACGGTTGGCAATCTGACGATGTTTAAAATATTGAAGCGAAGCGCGTCAACCAAAATGCCCTCTTCTATTTGTGAATCTTTGTGTATTAGTTGCATAATTTTATCAGTGCGATTCACTAAAATTAACTTTGAAATACCGGAATGTCAACTGAATATAACTCAAATAAAATATGTTATCCAAAAATGATGTCCCCAAACGTACCGCCTTTTCTAAATAAATTTCTCTATCCATACGTAAATGGATGGTATGCTCTCAAAAGCAGTATTAGTTTGATATATTCATAGGAAATGTATTTAGTTATTTCTAAGCCTGGGGAAACATTGAGGGTGAAAGCGGATTTCCAGGAATTTATCTTGTCACAACAGCTGTCAACGAATACTTGGAGTAATGCCCTTATAATTGGCAACAGAAGATATCATACTCATATGTAGCTAAACTCAAGTAAATTTAGTAGGATGGAGTGTAGGGTCAAATACAGAATGGGATTTAGGCTAGTGGGGTACTTTATAGAAACCAATCACTAAGACATTGAATACACTGCAATCTCTCACCAAATAAGAATGTTAGAGTATTCCTCCTAAAGTAACCTTTAGTTACAACTACTGTGCAGATCAGACAATCTATGAAATACTGCTCGCATGTATAGAGATTTGCTCCAAAGCACTCCCTGAAGCTTTTGGACTCACCATGTCGAGCTTCCTACACCTTGAATGAACCTCTTCCAAAAGTCATTCTTTTGGTGAATCTTAGAGTTGTGGAATGGGAGCGGAGTTTAAAAGGATCAGACCAATGCTGGAATGATGCTTACATTTGTGGAGATGCGCTTCAAATCACAAAACCTAGTGGATGCGCGGAAAAGCAAATGATCATGGCAAAGGTATCGACCCAAGTCGTTTTTTTGGTAACCTCGGCGTTCTGGGTTGAGATACAAGGGAGTTTGCTCCTTCATGTCCAATCTATAAGATTTTTAGGTGTGAATAGAAATTGACCCTCTCGCCTCTCTTTTGGAGCGCGATAGACTTTCAGCCTTTGCAAGAGATTGTCTCCAAAAAACTATCAGTGTGTCATGTATGTTCACTCACTGTAAAACCTTATTTCTGTTCACTGAAGCGGAGTGCGGTCCTGTACCGTCAACCCCACACCGCCGAAATAATCCTCTTCATCCTGTGACGTCTCGACAGTCGGAGACCCCTTTGTTTTGTCCGCAACACTCCAAGGGAGTGACATGACCTAGACGTATCGCTCCGTAGCACTTTCTGCTATCGCAACCGTAAGGAATCCCGGCCCGAAATTAATTACGAAACCGATTCTGTAGCTAATGCTACCGTCAAATGCTGAGGATGATAGGGCAGTGGTACAGTCAGATGCTGTACTGATGGTGTTGGGAAGGATTTCAGGCCAAAAATGCATAGAAAGAAGCGATATGTATATGATAAGTGCAACTTGATATGATCTGAACTTGAATCTGTAGGAATGATCAATATCACATAGCAATGGCGCAGGATTTTACTAGTAATAGTAGTAGTACTAATGGGGAGGCAAAGCCTGCCAAGTAGGCCATCTTTGGCACTTTTTGCCGACCCCGAGGACCATCACTAAAACTATGGTAGACCTGGTAACTTCCTAGTGTCGAACCTTCCAGACCTTTTGTAATGGTCATGATGTCCGACCATTCCGCTAAGTAGCACTCTTCCCTGTCACACTCTGCTGTGCTGTATACGGCACACTCTCTCAGGATGTGGAATGAGGTCTCGTCCTCCTCCCAGCACTTCTGACAGATTGGGTCTTTGACCACTTCTATGAGTGTCAGGTGCCTGTTCAACCTGCACTGACCTGTGAGGATCCCCACTAACAAGTGGATTGAATCCCTCTTCCGGTTCAGTAGCCATAGCTCCCTACGTTTGTTGGGCCCTGCTATGAACCTCTTGGACTGCCTGCAGTCGTCTCTCTCCAACCGTGCTTTCGCAAGTTCGTTATATGCCCAGGCATCTACAGCATTACTAACTTAGCCTCTGCTGATGCCCAGCAAGGGTTCGGGGCTAATGCATACGCCTTTTGCTCCTATCCTAGCCAGGCAGTCTGCTTTCTCGTTACCTGGCACACCGCTGTGACCAGGGACCCACATGAGGGTCAGGTTCTTGGATTGAACTAAGCATTGGAGGGCGGCACTGCATTCCTGGATCAGTGATAATCTGATCCTAGGAGATTCTACCGCTCTCAAAGCTGCCTGACTATCGCAGCATATATAGATGTCCGGCTCCGTGCACTGTTGCACTTCCGCTGAATATGCCACCATCTGGCGCAGCATTTTAGACGAGCTCCAATTCACCATCTCGAAGCAAAGCTCAGAAACATCCTATTGGCAGACAAGAAACTAGACGGCTGAAGAAGTGAAGTTATAGTCAGATGTTTGGAGTCGATTTTCTTCATATTTTATTATATACCACAGATAGCCTCAAGCAAAGGCAGAAAGCCTATGGTGCTTCATAAGCACATGTCTATACACATTGACGTTGAATCGCTGTAGATAGTAACCATAATAGAACAAACTATTGTAGCTCATTGCGCCGAGGTTCTTTCGAGGAGTTCTAAGTTCGACCTCGAAAGGCGCATATTGAGACTCTTCATGAAGCTCCATTGCTCTACTCCACATGTGTGTATCTATGAATACTGACGATATTATTTTTGTCAAGAAAAGTTATAATCACTACCCTGGTTAATTCCGAATCAAAGGAAAATTAATGGTTGATCAGTTTGATCAGTTTTAATATGAAGGCATTATGCCCTCCTAAAACAACAAAGAAAAACCTGGTTAATTCCAGCGTTTTTATAGCTATTTTGTGTTAAGTTTATATTCAAAATGAATCAACCAGCCCCGCCTCTCTTTACCATGCTGATAAGAGAGCATTCACCCCAACCTTATCGTTAAAACTAAATCAGATCATTCACACAAATGTTATCACGTCTCATTGCCGCATTCATGGCATTTGACTACAAAAACCGCGCCAAGTTCAGGTGCGTTTGTTTTACAACCCGGACGGTCAAACGAGGCAGACAGAAAAGGCAGTAGCTGGCAGCATCATCGAACAAGAAAGAAACGTTATTTCACACTTGATTTAACGCCGACTATCCCGTTCTTTTATTTATTTGAATTGTTAACTAGACGATGTTTCCCACTTTGTATCTGACACGTCTCAGCAAAAACGGTTGGAAGAACGCGAGATGCCATGATGTTTTTGTATCGCTACCAGGTATCAAAGTGGATGAAGGATACGTCAGGATAACAGAAGTGATCATCTCTACCTTTTAAAGCAGAGAAGTAGCGGAGACTCGGCAACTGCTCTTGAAGTAATTTCATCGGCGAGTTCTGTTATTCGGTCATCATACGTCTTGCTCAATTCTTCTTATGTTTGTCCTAGCCGCTCATTAAAACCACATATGACTGAATGTTTTTTATAGATGATAGAACGTCTTCTAGCATCATAATTTTTTTTAAATATCTCTCTCACTCAACGGAAGCTTCTTAAATGTCCAAGAACATAATTTGTGCATATTAATTTTTTTTATTTTTTGATGATAACTCGTCGCAGTTTCATTCACGAATATTGCTATTTTCTTATTATTTTTGGTAGAAGGCATACCTACAATTTGAACACTAAGGCAATTGACCTGATAAGAAAATTATTATTAATTTGAACCAACAAAAGTATATTTTCGAATTCAATAATCAATCTAAAGAAATATACTCTAAGAAAAACATAGTTTTCAATGCTTTTCTAAGAAGTATTCCATATTTTTTGTAAGCTTATTATATTTTCCAACAGAGCGCCGACATCGATCAAGAATACGAACATCTTTGGATTCGCTCCAAGCAATTCATTTATTTGGCATCACCATGTTCGTCAACGGCAGTTCAGCGGTACGCGTGTGTTTGTTTCCGCTTCCATTATTTTTGATTGGTTCTTGGTTACATCAACCGCCTCTCATGATAAATTGGCTGTTAAAAGTTGGGCTTGTGACTGTTCTTAGGATATCACACAAATGTACAATTGTTGATGTGATATGTGTGATATGTAACTTGTGGATAAACTCTCTGACCAATTGTGGACATATATCTTCTGGACAGGTAGATACATATTTTTTATATTCTGTTCATCTTTACAATACCTTTCAAACTTAAATTTCGAAAAATGCAATATGACGCAGATAAAGGAAGAAACAATTCACATTGATACAATCTTGCCACCTTCCTTGGTTCTCCTTTTTAAAGTTAAGGATCCAACTTTAGCTTTGATAACAGTTCATCAACATTACCAAATGTTTATCCTAATGAATTATATAACGAAGTTGAACTATTCGCTCCAATATTATGAAATGGTTCAGTCAACCTTATAAGATTATTTTAGGTTAATTTTCTCTGTTTTGTGCCAAGATTTCAATAGAGAATATTTACTTTGGTTAACTCAATATAATCAAACATAGAGTATTCTTACTTCAAGATTATTATATGTTTGCGCATATTGGAATATATGGTATAATAGTGTAAAACCACATATTCTTCCTCTGAGAATTAATTTTTATGTGTGAGACAAATATGTTATTGTCCTCGTGCAGTCAAGTTTTTGTGATACTAATTTAGCACTAATTTTTTGTTTATCTGCTAGAATGACTATATGTTGGAGTCAGTATTGAGTCATCGCACTGAAAACAGAGTTTTTATAGTAGTGGCTATAAATCTGTACGTAGTGATATGCTCTAACCACTTGGGTGATCGCTTCTTCATGGTAGATATAAAACGTTTTTTTCACATAAATCGTAAAGGTAATTGCCGAAGTTCCGCCACATAAAAGTTCCAATTCCACCACACCATTTCCAAATTCATCGGTCCAAAACCACGTCTACCCACCCCTTGGACCTACCGGTTTTATACAACATAAAACGCGTTGTAAAAAACTTTAAACATCTCATCCTTGCGGGCCGTTATTTTTTATAGTGTTCGGTAGCAAGAGTCACGAAAAAATCCTATTTCAAAACTTTTTACAGTTTGACTTTATGGTTATTAAGGCATAAAACGGGCCTGATCGTTATTATATGGCAAGTGTTGAATTAATGAGCCTTTTTGTTAGGCTTTTGGATGGGCTTTTGTATAATTTAAGCAGATCTTGAGGCTATCGATGTCCTAATTCGAAGGAGATATACTGTCAATATAATTTTACTTGGAGCAATGCAAATTCCATGCCTAGTTATTATATCTACTATTCCACAACAAATGTTACTAGTTATATTTTTTCTGAGGCGAAATAAGTTTTCTGACTTTGCGAAAGGTTATTTATAAAAAATAATGAAACTCAAAGATGTTTCACGCGCTTCGCTTCAATTTTTAAAGGGTCGTAATATGGACTTTTTTCGATGTTTTTCTTACCGGCTAACCAACTAATTAGATCCTAACATAAATGTAAAAAAAATGTAAGATTCTATTCATCCCATTTAGCTATCGTTGTATTGTGTTCTTTTATATTATTTTATCTGAAATTAGATTCAAGACACCCGGTATGTAGAACAACAACTTAAAACCATAATGCAATTTACAGTAAGTATTAACCAGAAGTACGTGAGTTATTTTCTTTAAAAATCCAATTACTTTCAACTGTACATTGGGGATTTCAGCTGTAGAGAATTATAGGGATTCGTAATCCTCTAGGATAGGTATACCTTTCCATTGGCTGCCTTAGAAAACGTGAATTTTCTGTAGAGTGCATCTTAAATTAGAACGCCTTCGACTACGGAAAAAGCCATCTTAAAAGTTTTAATGTAGAGTTACGAACCGAGCTGCATTTCAATACAATAGTTTTAAAAGGCAAAATATTGGAACGGTAAGAAAATACGTATATTGAAGCTTTGTTGAAAGCATTATTTACAAAAATAGGGTTGATATGACTACTGAGTGTTTTATATATAAATAGCCTAAGTGTTATGTAAAAAGTACTTATGTCAGCACAATTACAGTCTTCTCAAAGTACGTTGCAAAAATATTGAATGAGTCGAAGACACAAAAAAGTTTGATAAGTCACCAGCAGTTTGAACTTTCGCTTTTTGTCTGTTCAACTTATCATGAATTAATTAGATTTTCTGTAATTTGATCTGAAACAAACTATCGATTTAGTATTTTTTTGTCATAGTCTTGGTAAAATTTCAATATGCCTAGAATTTTTATATACCTCTGCATAATATAAACACATTCATATTAAGACGTAGAGTAAGTGTCATGTCAATCTTCTTGACTCCATTTTTTTACTATGAAATTTTAATATAAGTAGACAATGTAGGAACACTTCGGGTTCCCATTGTGTTGGGAACTGTTCCCCCTAGAAATGATTTAAATGACTCTGATTAAACACATTTGTATCGCCAAGAACGCATGCAACAACAACGTGTGTAGCAGACCTAGTATGGATAGGAAACTTATACGACGGCAAATAATGAAATTACATTGATAAACTGCATTTGAACCGGATATATTTAGCCTTGTATACACACCAGTCCAGTAGTATGAGTCATCACAACCGCACCTGCGAGAGAAGATACTGATGGTTGACAAAACCAAATAGAAACCAGACAGGGGGCGGTGGGGTATTGCACCATCTCACTTGAAGGTCATCGAAGATCATTCGAAACATCGAAACACGAATTTTTTAAACAAGAAAAGCCCGAACAGAATGATGTATCACATATCAAATCCACTTGACAGTTCGAATTTCAAACTGATTTTCGTTTTCTCCGAAACTTAATGGGGTGCACGTCTATCATCCCACACCTCGCGCTTTAATGAAGCGTTTAAAAAATAATACAACATAGAATTGATCACGATCTTAACAGCGCTTTGTGTTTAGCGTTGAAGAATCACATGTATGTAGGTAGAATTGAGCGTATTCATTTTTATGGGAACTGCCCGGAAGGTATTGTCCATCACTGGAGTGGAGGTATCCTGGGCGCGATACAATGCTTTGAACGGCCAACAAAAAAGCCCGCTCATTTCACGGGCATTATACATAAATAAACGTTTAATGTGCCGTTTGTGACAGTAGCGGCGCCAGAGGGGCAGGTTTCCGTCACACCCAATAGAATAACAATTTTCAGGAACACTGCTTCCGACCTGCATTGTCTTGAAGTTTTTTTGGCTTCACAACGTTTCGTTTGATGTAGTATCCTCAATCCTCTTCAGGTTTCTACCTTTAGGATACCACATCCATCGAATCGTTATGAAATGCAAAAAAATGAAACAATGGAAGTTCGAGACAGTCATAATTTTATGACCAAACACTATGATTATTCTGACTAATACATCAAAGTTCGTTTAGAGACTAAACATTAAACAAGCGTCAAATCGGTTGACGGTATATGGTATTAGTTTAGAAATAATAATTTGAATCTGATTTTTGGACTGTTGATAGTTAGAATTCAACAGAACTCAAGAATTTCATTGCACGTGAAATAAGGAGTCAACTTACTTGACGGGATTATTTAAGACTAAATATTCCTCATTACTTGAGGTTCCTATTTAGTTGAAATGCAATAATCTGTTTGAGAATAGCCAAAAACAGCAACAGAAAAAATTAAACCTCTTATAAATATATTGTATTTTTTATTATTTTTTTTTGTTGTAAATTTATTATCGTTCTAGTACTACCACACAAAAAAAATTATTGAACGTCTGGCAAGGCTGAAAACTTCTTGACGCTTCGACGCAAAACAGCCAATTTGATAACCAGTGGTTGAATGATCAGGATCTTGACAAATAGCGTGTTGTTATATGGATGCCTAATACTCTGCTCGCACTAGATCGATATCCCCACTATGTGTCTAACAATTGTATTACTGTGTCAAAATTTTAAGGACAATAGAACTTATTATACCTTTTATTTCTATTCTGAGATGGCACCCACCCTACAAATTTTTAGGCACTCCTAATTAAAATAACAGAAATGAGTGACATGGCTTTTGGTGATTTATATTTTATGAAACAAAAAACTCAGTTGTTGTTTGAAACTTGTAGACAAGGTGGATTTATCAAAAGTTTGATTTCGGACTTCCATTGTCTATAAAAAGTGTACAGCAAACCCAGCGTAGACATTAAACCAATCTGGCAGCCACTCATAAAGAAGATGAACAGACTACGACTGGACCAGACAACAAACAATGACCGACAAACAGCCACGTCAGCAGACCGGAATACCGCGCATCGGGAACCAATCAGAATAGTCCGCGCACAACGACACGTCACCGGACGGGGTATAAATAGGCATGGAAGGAACGTGTTCGCCAGTTCACCTGAAGACGATTGAAGATAGCACATCAATCGAAACGTCGTGATACTCAAAATTTTATAGACAATGGAAGTCCGAAATCAAACTTTTGAAAAAACTCAGTAGCTCGACTCGGAATTGTCCACGATGACTTATTACATTTTAAGAAACGCTTGGTGTGGTTTTCACTAATTATTCTGTATGAACTTCTTTAACAATAAGCTTCCATTTATACTTGTTGATTCACAATACTCTTATGTTAAGTTTATTAAAAATCATTCAATTGTATTGAGTTAGTAAACTATCTCTGATGAACAGACTCTTAATAAATAAAATTTATGTTTACTTTTTGATGCGATGATGCCACTGAAGCGTGTTTTTTAGTTTTTTTTAACTAAGTCCGTTACCCTTGAGAATTTGTACATGTACGTCACTGGAACTGACCCGAAGCAAGGTCCGGATTTTTTTAATTAATTTACGTATACGTGTGTCCAATTCCTAATATGAGAGGGCAAATTACGTATTTAGAAGAGCTTTTGTAAGATATACGAGTTTTCATCACATGCTTTTAATGAGCAATAAATCGAGATCCTATGCGATGTGGCTCGTATAATGCTGTTTAATTTTCACGGTTTAAGAGGTCGAATTTGAAAAATGTGAACGGTGCATTTAGGTTCATAAAGCCTTTGTCCGTCTACTGGTAGTAATTATGGAATTCGAAGCTGTCTTGTATACTCGTATGTGACAAAAGGTGGAATAAAGTGATCAAAGATGTAATTTCGCAATGATATATAGACGAATAGAGCATATATCAGTATTGGAAAATAACGGAACATATTCTAGCTTCCGAAGCCGAATACCAGATTCATCTCCCATAAGCTTCTGGGGATGAACGTCAAGAACATGTCCTGTCACGAATATGTTATTAGCCTTGCCAGGTCCAAGTTCCAGAAGTAGTACGTCTAGTGGAACGCCTGATCTTTCGAACAGACTTAGCAGTATGGGAAGGTTACTGATCTGTACCTATTCTATAGATTCTACCATGATAAATGTTTGACCGAGCTGTCTCCCATAATAACAACAACAATCATCGCGAATAGATCGGCCCAACGGGGGAAAGTTATAACAGCCGAACAGAAACCAGACTTTTTGAAAAGAACTTTATTGCCTAAGAGACAAGAGACGAATGATTGCCGGGACCATCCAACATGTGTTTCATTGGCTACAATTATCTGAGTATAACATAAACAAAACGGATGGCTGTTTCTTGAGAGGGTTTCTTGATTTACATACTTGAACGAGCCTCTTCCAAGTCATCCTTTTGGAGAACCTCACCGTTGTAAAATGGGCTGCTGGGGAGGTAATTTTCCGATAGCTACAATTAACGGCGTTTTAAGTCAATATTTATAAACATTTATCCCCTCACAGCGCTTCTGGAGTGCCATGGACCTTGTACCTTTGCAGGAAGATATGTATGAAAAAGGTTTACTTTTATATCCTCCTATATCTCCTCGTTAGTTACCCTAGTTGTTACTTGAAATCACACCCGACTGGTGAACCAATTTTACTAACATTTCTGTTGCAGTTTTAATTGACCAGAAGGAGTATAATAAAGATTTAGGCTGTTATGTTACCCAGTGGCTTTATCTTGTGTCATAAATCCAGCGTCCAAATCGCCGGATTCTGACGACCAATATTTTTTTGTCAGGTCATATATGCCACATACGCATCCACTCAACTCTATACTGATTAAGAAAACTGATGGTATTCGCTCGTCGACACATGATCTCCTCCCCTGGTGTGCCCCAGTAACTCGATCCTTTTCACAGACAGGGCGTTGATAAATATAGAATGTCACACCTCTTATTGTCACTTAATTTAACAGTCCCTACGAATTTGTTTCAGTGGAAATAGTGTAAGCCGTGAAAGCCGAGCAGGATAGAGAGAGGTGAGAGAAACACGATACGCGCTACAACTGACGTGAATTTATGGAAATTAAAACAAAATGTATTGAAATTATTGAACTTCCTACACGTGAAAGGTAAACAAGGGAGACGATGAAATTGGTGAAAGAAAATAGCTTTGATAAGGTGTCTACAGTCTGGCGTGAAAGGTTTACGAGAAAGAATAGTTTGACTTGGAGTTGCGATGTAATTTGATACTTATATAATTAGGCTTTCTCAGATTTGAGTGCATCAATGGTTTGTTTAACTATGGATGGAAACATGATAAAAGCAGGTCTTATCACCGAGTGATCTCAGACACTATTCAAGTCTTACGATATGATGTCGCCATGTAGGTTTATTGACGGTATAATAATCAGCTAAAAAATGGAAGATATAATTTTGAAATGATTCAAATTTTGTATCATTACTTGACCTATCTAAAGAAAATTGAAAAAAAATTCCTCGATAGTGTCTAATAAGAGAAACTCCTACGGTTCCACCTTTTTCAAAACGGTTATTTTTGATTCGCACCTATTTTCGTAATAGTTGCACAAAAATCCTCCATTTCTCCACAATCCAAGTGAATCAAGTTAGCTTCTATTTTTGGTAAAAACCAGACTAGCATTCCTTCTCAGAAAGCCCACATTAAAGCAAATTTAGATTTTCGAAAATGCCAATCTTCCACTTGTAGCAACGTACGCAAAACAATTTAATCTGTCGGTCACATCGAGGAAGACTTCCACACACAACGTGGAATGCCGCACTCACCGAGGCTCTTTACTAAAAATTATATTCCTGATGGGATCGAGATTATTTCTTTTTGGGCCCCTTTGAAGATATTATCACCGACTTACTGGACTCAAAGTCTCGGAAGCGTGCGTTGAAAGGATATTAAAAAAATGGTACCTGCCGACAGTGGTGTACGTAGAGATTGTTTTTTTGTAGGGACGAGGGATGTTTGATTAAATGAATTTTTCAACAATTAACCTTTTTATCTACTTTCTAGCGTTAGATTTTCACACAAAATATAGATATTAATAAATGAATAATAAAGATAAGAAAGTGGCAATATATGAGCCATGTGGTGAAATGAGAGACATACAGTATGCTGCAAATATGTATTTAAGGCAAGATACAGAGGAAGAAGACACATTTCCTGGTTGAGGAATTTAAGATAGTGGTGGATAAGTAGTTTTATTGAGTTGATAGCCGCTATTTAAATAAAAAAACAAGTACTTGAGCACCAAAACCAAACCCTTTAAATGAAATAGCAGCATATCAAAATACATAACGATATCAATAAATAAATCCTATTGGAAACACAACTGGTTCCCTGGAAAAATACGTTATGTATATTGCTCGAAGCCGAAATGTTAGTAAAGACTCATTAATATGTATGCGGTTTCAATTATCCACCAGCAAAAGATATAATTAACATTAGCGATGTTTAAAAATAACTCATAGATACTTTTTTAAGCAAGAAATGCCCCCAAAGTTCGGAAATATCAGCTTCGCATGATTGCCAGGAATGAATTGAAGTAAATTATCACATAAGTTCTAATTTGAACGAAGACTGTTTAAAGTTGAATCATTATTTGCTGACCCAACTGATGCAGCGACGAGCATATCGACATGAAACTGATAGTACTACCATCAGATCATCTCCAAATGTCGCACTCTATGCCCATTGGCAACTTACGAAGTCAAAGGTCCTAACACTTGGACTGCCATGAAGCGGCAACAGATTTCCCTTACGGCATCTGTCAACAAGGGTGAACTGATTTACACAGTTAGACTGACAGGCTATACTGATGAGTCTAGGCTAAAGACGAAACATGCATGTGTCTATAGCAGGTCTGTAGCATAGTGGTAATCACATACTTGACAGTATTACCTTAGGAATTGTGGAAAAATTCCTATCTGTAGCAGAACGATCAACTCCTTCTGTGAAGCAGAATCATCAAAGGGCATAACTACCAATATAAAACGACACTAAAGCTGATTTGAGCACGATGCGTCAGAAGAACAGAATATTGACTCGATAAAAAATACTTTAGTTGATTCGAAGCTATTTACATTGTCACTATATATAATGTACAGAAGTATTGGGAATTCAGGCATCCATCCAGGTACACAAGTGAATGTTTAGTTTACTGAATTACCTACAATACCTAAAACAATGAGTTTTTTATCTTAAGATGCAATTCCTAAAAGTACTGATTTTTTCGGATATATTCTAAGCTTACCAGCGTTGCAGATGACGGAAATTAAACATACCTGGAAAAAACAAAAAAGCTGAATTAATTATAACTACAGGTGAAAATTCTCCATCACAAAACACCATTACAGATTACAGCTAAACAACAGACAAAAGAACAATCACGCTCCGATTACTCGAAATATATTTGAAAATATTAAAAACCATCAAATATGTACATAAATTATTACAGAGAATTTCCATACAGATAAAAACTAACAGCCCATGAAAATCTTCTATAAGGCAAATTAATCGATGAATTACTCAAAAACCACCAAGATATTTTTTATCCATAGAATCTCTCCACGAAGTTGCACTTGATACTGAATTCCTTCAAATTAAGCCTCCAAAGTCCACGTTCTTTATGCAATTTTTATTTTTTAAGAGCCTCTGAAATCCATGTAACGTTCTCCATCTTGGAGTCACCCCCAATCTAATAATTTGTTCCTTGAGCATCCATAAACAAGCCTCCTTAGACGGTTGTAGCAACTTTCCTGCCTCCGCAAATTTTAAAATATTTCCCTCACAAAATTCTCCAATGTTTCCTTGACAACAACTCCAGGAATTCACGCGTATAAACTACCAAACATGCTACATGCGAACACCGAAGAAGAACCAGCCACTCCAAAGCATCGCACAATTAATTTAAATCCCTAAACTTCAATTTATAAGATTTACATGTTCGCAGAAATTCATTCTTCAATGTAACTATCCCTCTGCTGATTTAGTAGGTGCCTTTGGAGGATGTCTCCCGAGCGGGATCCCTTTCAAAACTTCCGAGATGTATATACACAACTTTGTCGTCTTCTATTAATAATAAGGAGTTATGAAACATGGGATGAATGAGGGAACTCCGCGAAGCCTGCCTAATCACTACTATAGCTCATGCTGGAAGATACTTAGAAGGAATTCGCACGCAATGGTACTGCGATGTAAGGTATACAGGGTGACTTTAACCTGAGGAAATATTGATGTAAATGAGAATCAGAAACACCTTGTTACAAACATCAAAGGATCCTTGATCAACTCTTACCAAGGGAGACATCGAGAAAAGCAGCACAATTTTAAAAGTTGATTACTCAGGTGGTGAGGCAATTAAATCTGAGTTTTTGGCAAAGCCTATGGCGCATCATAAACGTTGCGATAGGATAAGTGTCTATTCACAAACGTCAAGGTTCTCCAAAAGCAGGACTTGTGGAAGATGCTCATTCAAGACGTTGTGAGGTCGACATGATAATGTCTATAGAATAGAGATAGATCGGTCAACCTTGTTCGATGTTCTATACTGTGGATATGCTTTGTGAGCTGAGGCGCATCCATAGACATATTGCTCGTTTCTGGATTGTATCCAAAAGCTTTTGGGAGTGCTTCGAAGTGCATCCCCCACATGCGAGTAGTACTCCAGCTTATGCTCTGATCTCAGTTAATGCTAAAAGCTAGCCTCTTATGTATAATACGATTAGAGCCACTCTGTATGATGTTGGCATTAACACTACGAAATTCAAGAGATACTTTCTACTCTATATTAATTTACCTGTAAGCTTTACTCTGATGATTACTAATACAGTTTGGAGGAACACCAGCTTGTTCAGGTATTACTGATGATATATAGGCTTTGTTCCACGGAGCACTGTATTTGAGTTTACGTTTAGGGCTGAGAATGGTAGGACAACTTCGATGGATATTATTGCCATAAAGGCTTTTCGCAAAATGGATCGCAATGGGGTTTATATGCTTAGAGTAAAGAGGTTATTAAGAAAATAATTAGGCATAAAGACATCGTTTGTTTATTACATTGAAAGTCAAAGTGTGCTTGTGTTTATTATGGCGGTCAATTGAAGTCGTATATAACTACTGAACGAACCTTCCCTACATTTCGGCTGCCTCTGCTGTCTTATATAAAATAGTACAGTCTCCAGTATACATGTACCTATACTATGTTTTCTTGATATCATGCCATAAATTCTCTCATTTCCGTCAGTCTGTCTGTCTGCTTGTTCAATAATTCTTGTCCCCTCTATAACTCTGAAGGTACGAATCGATTTTGATAAAATATTTTACACTACGTGACTCATGTGAGAAGGACGATAAAACCTTTTAGATTTTGAAAATCGGCGGCATTAAACGGAAAAAGAAATATATCTATTTCTCAGATAATCTCACTGAGTAACGTCAATCTACTAGATGCCATTTTTTGACACGCTTATATTATTTTCACGTGTATCGATGTATGTATGTTAATCACGGAATTTTCGAAAGTTATCTTCAACCATTTCGAAACGTCCGATTAATTTTAAATTTTTCACACTTATCAAGGACTAATGACAATACAATAGTTTGATAAGTTTACCCATTATTAATTTTTATAAAGCAAAACGTTGAGACGTGATGATGCAAATGACATTTAATATTCCTTCTTAACAAACCTTTATTAGTTTGATCCGTATCTATAGAGGCAGAACGATACTGGACTCATCCGAGGCTCCGTCAACGGAGATAATACCCTTCAGACCCATTAATTAAGATCCAATGGAAAAAAATCCAATTCCAGCAGCCACGTAATTGCAGTTCCAAAAATTAAAGTACAAGGATAAATTCATCAATGAATGAATGATAGTTTAAAAAAACTAAAACAACACGCTTTTGTATTAGATCGAACTAAAAAATGTAAAATAAATTATAGTACCAAGAAACTAAAAAGCAAAAAGCAAGAAATGATTCTTAATACAAGAAATTTATGACATTGTGATAAAAGCGTGGGTAGCTCGATATATCAATTGTTATAATTTCTTACTATCTCTATTTAAAAATGCAGTTAGTGTAAAAATGTAGTAAAAAGCACCCCACGCTTTTATCGCAATGACATCAATTTTCTAGTTTTTTACTTTTCAATCCGATTAGTTATAGGTGCGTATTGTTCAGTTTTTTCAACTATAATTTACTTTGATACTCGTGCAGATACACGAGTATTTCAGGAACCATGTACAGAACCATAAGTTCTCTAAGGTGCATTAGGAAACAATTTCATGCAACTTGAACACTCTCGATGATAGATGCGAATTTAATCCGTTACGCCCCCCAACAGCATCTTGTAGCCATAGAAATTCCCTTTGAGGGGATATTTCCTTATAAAGCCCGTGAAAGCCCGGAGCTAAACGTGACGGACCTCTCTATATGGGCTCTGTGCTATTAGTGCATCGCATGCAAGACAAATCTAAGTCTCACTTCAGACTTCACCCTCAAATTAAAGTAATGGCCTGGCCGTTCAACACATGTTGTTGGTCCGGGCATGTTTCAGAAGGATAAAAAAACGGAACGCACAGATTGGTGCTATTAATTTGACACCGAAGGCGACACAGAGAGAAATACTATCCTTTCTGTGGGGTGGTCGCAAACTCTTCTACAAAGCCTGTAACTGGCATTAATTCTTCGACAGATTGTAGTCTGTATTTTCAAAGTTTATTATTTGTACTTTTAGGCCTTGTTTGTTATTTTGAAACGCATATTTTTGAGTATTTTCTGTATCCGGCATAAGAGGTGAGGGCAATCTAACAAGACCAGAGCAAGTTAGGGTCACTGCATATTCTGGCAGCATCAAAGACCACCATCTTTGTGGTGCAAGCAACATGGAAAGATGCTTGAGATTTCCTCATTAAAGCATGAGACTTCTTTCAAAGTGGAGCCAGCTTTTTTATCACCCCTGCACACTCTGCACGAATTCAATAGTCTTTCTAGAGAAATATACTATAAAGAAAAATATAATTTGCTTCACAACTAATATTTCAATGCTATTCTAACAAGTACAAAAATCTTGCGATTCGCTCCTTGTAATTCATTCACCTGTTTGACATCACCATATTCGTCAACGGCAATTCAGCGGTACGCGTATGTCTGTTTCCTCGCCCGTAAATTTATATTGGATATAATTTCTACCAACCACCTCTCAGGATGAATGTGCTGATAAAAAGTTGGGGTTGTGACTGTTGTGAAGATCTCATACAAGTGTATAGATGTTGGTGCGATATGAGTGAGTTGTAAATAAGTTCTATTACAAATGGTGGATCTTTAGGTTTGATTAACATATTTGTTATATTCTGTTCATCAGTACAACGCCTTTCAAACTTGAATGAGGAAAAATACTATATGATGCAGATAAATGTAGGAAATAAGTGAAGAAACGCAACCAGCAAGGAAAGCCACCCCACCAAGTACTATAAATTCAGCTGAGTCGCTGAAACGCTGAACAATATCGTAAACGGAGGCGTGAGAATGACTTTCAGTAGAAAGCGGCCATCACTTGTTAACGCCTGGATAGTAAATTCAGCGGATGACTCCGACAAGTCGCATTGGAATATATAGTTAAAATGCAAATGACGTTCCTTGCCCGCCCCTTGTTGCTACTTAACATAGTTCATGATCGAGCACGCGATTCGGTGCTTAATTGTGAGTGTGTCGTGTGTATGCACCTCTTCTTACTTCTTATTCACTGCTTCTAATTGCATGTCGATGACCAAGATATTTTCTTTAACGCAGTGCCGTGCTGCCGACTGATTTTTTGAAGCTATCAGATTAGATTAATTTGCGGCCTTATTTCTGTTTAATAGGCAACTAGCACATATCATTTGTATATTATTTATTTAAGGATAAGGCTTATATTCTTACAAACATGTAGAATCTTCAGTCTATGAATTTAGGGAAGACTTCCATCCAAATATCAAATCCTAGGGATTTTTTTAAATCTTTTTAGTATTAGTAAACCACCCACTAAATGTGAAAATTTCGTTAGAAAGATACCAGCCAAAATCAATACTGTAGAACCTCCATTCTCCATGTTTAAAAATGCTTCGTATAACAGGTCGATCGCTCAAAAATGCTTAACTGGAATAATTACGCTACTGATTTTTTTCTGTCACTACCGAAATGGTTTACCAAATTTTTATTCAGAACTGCAACAAAACATAAAATTTGAATTTACCAATAAATTAAAAGAGGTAGATATAGGAAACTTGGGCTTACGAAATCTCATAAATACTTTATTTTGTGTCGGAAATTATATGGTAATGATATGTATATGGATCAAATAGCTAGAGCATGCACAACAAGATACAGAGAATATATAAGTGCTTTCAAAGACAAGGATCCAGAAAGATCAAATTTTGTCAAACCCGTACTTGATACTAATCATGAGTTAGGCAACGAGAACATACTAAGTGTGCAACATATTTGTAATAAAATACATGATTAAAACATGAGACCTCCAAAAATCTCTGCGCACCCATGACTGCGTTGTAGTAAATGAGAAGAATGATCCTTTGAACTCAATTTTTATCAATACGTTACTACTCTACGTTGCCATCTATTTGTATTCTATGTTTCTCTTGAAATATCTTGTCATGGACTGTATCGAAAATAATGATATAGCTTAAGGAAAAGAGTATGAAATATATTGAGCAAATTTTGACAGCGATGGATTTCTACAGGTTTTTCCTTAACACTACTGCAAAAAATATTACCCCTAAGTGAGACAAAATAAAAAAGAATTCATTAGAACAATTTATTGACAGCATAAATAGTATACTAGGTTTGAGAACTCTAGTTTTGTATTCATGATGGACCTAGTCAGCTAGTTGACAAGTAACCTGGGTAGCCTACAAAGGGTACTTTCAAGAGAGAGAGAAAATATAAAAGCAGCATCAGAACAAACGTTTGATCCTATCACCTGAAGATGATTGAGGATATCACATTAATCGAAACGTTGTGTAGCACTAACAAGAAGAAGCATCCATATTGCCTGAAAATTTCAAATAACAGTAGAACCAAGATGTCGGCACTAACTGACCTATAGATCATCACTACATCTAGTTGGTATTTTCTCAATACACAAGTGTACCTTTGATACAAATGAAAACATCGAGTCGTGCTTGTAGCCGATCGACCTACAAACGGGACCTCTCGACCTTCGGGCGCCTTGATATCTCGGCATCTTTGTAACGGTATTACCGCCAGTTTGGTACACGATGTAACCCACAATACCATACAGTCTAGGTTCTTTATTATTTGCTCAGGCCTTCGCCTCTTATGATTCACGGTATGGCGATGCTGTGCCTCGGGCTACCCTATCGCGCTGATCATTTTTGCATGCGGAGCTCCGAAAAGAAAGCTTCAAGATGGGCCTCGGCATAGATTCCGCTTCACGCTACGAGGGTTCCCCGAAAAGTTCGTTCTGCCCAATACGCTGGAAATGGTGAATGTTGTTCTACTACCATTACTAGGCCTAGGTAACACATTTCCATAAGGTGACGCATGTAACGCAAATAATGCTTAATGACGCTTGCAAGCAAAAACATTTCGATGGGTGCCAGATGGTCCAGGGAAAACTTTTAACGTAACTCACTTATCTAAATATGCTGCAGCTTCGCGACAAGCTAACAACACCAGGCGCCCTCTGCAACAACTTTGCTCGGATGAAGGTCGCAAGCTCAAAAGAACATATTTAGGATCGAATTCACGAATGTTCGAGGTCTCGCCTCAAACATAATATCTGTTAATCAATATCTGTAGACAGGAAAGTCACCCATTCTGTCATTGTTAGAGACCCAAGTTGGCTCCCTGATATGTCTTGTAGACCCAACCCAGACTAAAATTTTGTTTATGCCTATAAGTCAAATCAGTACTCTCTTCTCAGCGAGAGGAGGACCCTGAAGCTGAAGGATTTGACATTATCTGCCTTAAAGTATCATTCATCAATTCTTAATGTGCTGCATTTACAGATCGCCGAGTAACAAAAATCATACAAAGCTTTTAGAGAACCTTTGAGCCAATGTAAGTACCTTCAAACATGTCACCCCAACTCATAAATAACCTTTTTGGACAACTTCCCCGTTCACGATACGTACTGGCTAAAACATTCCAACAAAATGGACAAGGAAGGACACGAAGTTGAGGCCTTCCATATCAGCTGTGTCCAAGAACAGGTAGACAGCGAACCAATAAGAATTCCAGACCGTCATGAAGAGTTTCCTAGCCTAGTAGACCTTTACTGTGACCACAAATCAGCAAAGTGGATTTATTGATCAGTAAATAATGCAAAACTCATTCTATTTTATAAATTAATTTTATAAAAAAGTCAAAATTATATTGAATTTAAATTTTAACTAAATATTCTCAAAACATGTTGCAAATAATTTTACCATTTCGTTTCAAATTAATCTGTTGTCATCGGATGTATCGAAAGATTCCCTTTTATCAAGAAAGAGATACATAATACATATTGATACATGCTAGGTCACGTGTGTCAAAAATGGGGAAGTCCCCCCAAGGTCGGTGGCTCTGTACACCGAAAAACATCGTACACCCGTAACTATTCTGTTACGTCATTCTATGAAGTAATTCCGGTGTCCCAGTGATTCGCGACGGATGTGTACCACGGCCGACAAACGAGCGACGTGTGGTTTCAGCGTATTTTCCAGCTTTCGGGTTATTTCCCCTGTTTGAAAGCTTTCCACTATCGCATTTGTCGCTGTGATATCTCGCGAAATATATCGACATACCGAATGAATACGTGAAACATATGGATATGATCGGAATAATAAAGGTACGGAAGTAGTAATATACAGTGGTTGAAACATGTATTCAGAAATTTGGAACTATTATTATATTCATAACCATATTGCTCCAGTCTATTTCAGCGGTTTTAGATCATACAAGCATGCAAGTGCTGAGACTAATGAATCTGGCAGACGCAGGTACCTCGATGAATTAATCATTGTGAAATTGAATCCAGAATGTTAGTTTTTTCCATTTAGTCGTATTTGAATTATATTTTTCGATAATTCCATGAAAAATATGTGAATAAACCCATGTAGCAGTATCGTTCCTCACTACATTGCACATGATTCATGAATAGCTGGTCATTTTTGACAATTAACAACTCAGGAGTCCAGCAACCTCAGATGTGCTTCAAGCAAGAGTAGCAGTTGCTGTTCTGGTGAATACTATTTTCTGAAGCGGAAGAGAACCAGTAAAGTCCGTCAGGACATGTCATAATTTATGTTAACCCCAGAAGCTTGTTGGGAAATAACTAGTATTTGGCATCCCTCCATCTTCACGCTGGACAGACCAGCGTGTGATTTCACTGTCAAGGCAGTCTTCTTTCTGTTAAACTCGACTCTATTCGAAGATAAGCATTTATATACTTTCTATCGCCCATAAAAATACATACCCTGACACCATGTACATATTGCGAAATAAATAAGTTCGCCTATAGAATTCATGAAATGAACTAAATTGCAACGTTGCACTGTTGGAAAGATAGATAAAGGTAGTGCACTCCAGACCGTGGAGCAACAGATCATTCCAACCTTTTATCTGCGTTGCACATAAACTTAGTGCTTTCGCAATATGTACATAAAAATTTTAAGATTCTAAAATCTTGACGTCCCATTCTAGTGACTTTTGATTTGATATAATAAAATGATTTTTCTAGCATGAGAAATGATCTCAAATTAACTATCTTTCACATGTTATATACCTCCACATCAAGGAAGAGAAGCTAGTTTTTCTCTTTCTCACCACTTCCAGGTCAACAAACAATGCGACCTTAGCCATTGGATGGTGGCTAACAAGCTGTCCCGGCAACCGAATTTCCTTTCTATTTTTTTATAAGGAAGTTGTATCTCTCAGAGCTCGGCCCCGGGCACTTTTGTATCCCTGGAAATTAAATTTATCGGGAAATGCACACGGACCGGAGATAAAACAGAGATAACCGGTGTGAATATGTGGAGGTTGCTCGTTCCGGAATAACCATACCACGTCGCTCTCCGGATACCGGATTATTTTATGGATGGCAATTGCCTGCTCGTAATGGCTGTTCGATGAATTCTATCAGCTGTATAGGATATTATACGACAGCTATTTTGTACATTGGAACAGGATTGTGCACGGTTACAAGGAGTTTTTTTTTTGTTCCATTTATTAGCAATCAGAAATTAATATTCTATAGGTAGGCTAATTTGCTGGGTAGTACAATTTTTTTAATCTACTGTATAAGGAATGGCTTGGTGAGGTGCATCATTCAGCGACTTCGCCTCGATTCCTCATAAAAGATCCATTGGCCAGAGTCTTCGTAGTGGTTTATTGTCTATTCCACATCACAAGGGCCTAAGTAGTTGATTGATATGACTTTCTAATTTCGTATGGCGTCTATTGGCTCTTTCATGGACTGTAGATGAGTTGTAGCACCGTACAAAATATGGAATTACGCGATTTAATTTTATACCGTAGAGCAGTTATTAATGAATACGTCTACGGAGTAGATATTTTATAAATTGAAGTATTTCACCTCCTGCGCATATCATGTCGATGGATCAGAACGAGCCTACTCAAACTTTCCACACAACTATTTGTTGCATATATAAAACATCTTAAAAGCCTATTATCGTGCAGTTACTGTGTATTGAACATGGAGTAGACCTTGAAAGGTAGGTTTGTAGGGCTTAGGCTGAGATCAAAATATTATATTAACATCCTGGATGTTTATGAAACAAGAATTGAAGTTTGTCGTTCATAAAGGTGGTTTTCTTGTTGTGTATTGACACTTTAAAATTAGCATGACATTTATTGTCTTCAATCAACATTATGAAATGTAGCTACGAGTTTTTAGGTTGATTTTTAGTATTATATATTATTTTCTATTCCTGTTTTGATTGTTGTTATTTTCACAACTTGATTCTTAGCTGCCATAATTGAAAACCTATATACACAAATTTTCGATCATATCGTATGATTTTTCCTTCAAAGGCCGGCCATTTTGGGTCGGTCATTTTAATTTGTTTCATTCGGACACTTTCGTTATCTATATAAAATGAACGAAATATATCTTTCCTCTGTTTTCATCAATATCAAACTTGATTTTGAAATTCTTTGCAACCAGAATACTTTCTTAAACTATGTGTGAAATGTAAAAATGCATTCGCCAAAAGTCTGATACATAGAATCAAACACACTATATGAATCCATTCTAGGAAGAATATCACATCAATGTGCATAGATCTAGCTTCATGTTCATTATAACGTCTAATTAGCTAATTCATGCTAAATTAGAGTAGCTGTTTTAAGATGATCTAATGATGATCTTCATAATGATGTGACTCGTTTCAAAAGTAATACAAACCTCCTCTCTATATATTAGTTTTCAGTCTAAAATAACGCACCTCTACGGCTGTCTATTTTTTCACCAGTACCCAGTATATTTAATTGTAACATAGCCCGAAGCTTTATTTAATGAATTCATGTAACAATACGCTTTACAACTCATAACTTCAGGTATACAATACATTATGTTTACTGTACAAATACACATATCAGATACAACATCTCACGAGTATGACCCCAATCAGCCAGGTCGATGCACCAACATTAAAAAACTGTTATGTACCATTGTGGACATCTTGCAGTTTGCGTCGTGACTGGACTGAGCTAAAATATTTATTCCGAATCACAAAAACAAGGCTACAGAATAACACTACCTATTGTACTATTGTGTTGCCTACATAACTGCCGAATCATGTTACTTATAAACAGCTATATGGATACTTGAACATTACATCAATAGTCAAGCACCCACACAAGCTTGAGCAAATCCTTGAAAAACAATATTTTATAAAAAAGCCGTATGAAACCTATACATATAGATGTATACACAGAAAGCCAATTAGGAGTATATCTCAATAATCGATAAGTAGACTAACGATTACAAAAGGGATCACAAGGTACTTTTTTTGAACAGCCAAAACTATGATAGCCTAAAAGGTCGTCCGCAATTATCTCACTCTGATAGTCCTTGCTGCATTTCGCCATTTTGGGTAGCGTTAAAATGCATACCAAATTTCTTTTCTGCAAGATCTCCCCTCATACATACGATCTTGCCTATTGCTGTGCAAACTCCAGTTATAGAATTCTGTTGTTTGCTTTCTTGTCATGTGATTTTATAGCATCATATGCCTTAATATCAATTGTATTTTGAACCCTTTCATTCAATTACATGCTTAAAATATATATTGACAGTCGACAAGCACAAAATATAGAAAGAACATATCGACCTGTGTATTAGAAGAATATCGATTGGATACTATCTTGGCGGAACCTACGGTCAAAATTTGAAAATCAAATGTGGATAAGTCCCTATAATACTCCAAGAGAAGAACAAATTATAAGAAGAAAATCAGGGAACCTCCTTTAATCCCTTCAGCCTTCAGAATCCTCAGTATGATTCGGTCAGGTTCTAAATGAGAAAAAGCTATCAGTTACCATTCGATTTCTATACCTTTTTAGTGGTGTAATATCTTCGAACATTTTATGCAGTTGTCCTAGTTGTTCCATAAAGCAAGCAAAGTGATAACAGTTTATTCATATTTGCATAAGCTTCTAAAACAGTGCATGTTGAAAAAACGAGAATGGTCCCAGAAATACAGGACATGGCTCTATGTTATCCACCCTCTATGAAATGCACACAATCCGAGATTTACACAACCACACTATCTCCCTGCGAGTGCGTGGACCGTCAAAGTTACTGGAAAATAACTAGACAACAAAACGTAGGACGAAACGTGATCAACAATAGAAATAACTCCTTAACCTATCTTAATTCACCGTAAGATGCTCCCCTCAACCCCAACTCTGACCCTCCGCAATATACCGCCTTTGCGCCGAAACTCCGGGAATTTTTCCGGGCTCGATGCTCACTGTGTGTTGTCCGGAGTTCCCGGAGTCCGATTTACGACCAGGGCACCGAGCGCGGCAAATCAGACTTCGCGCGCCAAATGGCGGAACGAGGACGTGTTTCATTGCTAATGATAGGGGTTTCGAATTTAAATATTCCGAAACTCCGAGTTTTAAAATGGTTGGATGGATGCTGCTTAGGCGATCTTGAATAAAAACCGGAATATAAATAGTATCGTCGACTCGAACGATGTCAATTGAACTAAAAATATAATATAAATCAGTACATACTACATATATGGTAGTACTGCCTAGAAGTCACAAAGATAAAGGCTATAGATATCAACAGAAATTGCTGGAGAAGACAGTGGCAGCAGCAGAAGTATGTCTGGGTCCTGCAAAGAACAATCATATTCTCAACTACCAAAGGCATAGTTATTTAAGGTTTAATTTAAGGTAGTTTAATTGAAATTGCTAGCGGATGACAGTCAAAGTTTCAAAAGTGTCACAGAGTCCTGATAAAATTATAAGTTAGATCAGATCTGCGTCCATAAATCTTTAGATTCTTAGGTACAACTATACCATAGGTGTAGTACCTATGATCTAAGTAATTGGTTTTCAAGATGAGACGTTAAACCAGAGTCGCCAGAGCGACAATCTTTTGACTTGTAGTAATTTAACATGATATATACTACACGACGTTTCAGTTCATACATCTTCAATCGTCTTTGAATTTTAAATAAATAAATAAAAATGTATTTATTTTCCATTTACATGATGAATAGAGAGCCCGATTATGGCGAAGTTTAGCTAAACAGCTACTCTTACACTTACATTAGGATACATTAACATTATTTAACATATAGACCCAGAACCATACCAAAATTACATGAATAATTACTATATAGAAATAAGCAAAGGAATTAAAAAAATAACAAGTACAAGAGCTAATTCGATAGCGTTGCTTGAAATGCTGAAGGCAACAGATCAAAGGTATACTTCCGTATTGAGGGTTGATTCAAGCTAAAACTACGTCTGAACAAAACAGATGAGTGTAGAGGTAGTCGGATATCGCTTAAATTGCGTAACTGACAACCATGTACTTCATAACAGAAGGTTAGCTATTCTGACAAGTATTTAGGTAAACTTCTCACGAGTTTGTTATAAATACGACATCTCATCATGTCGTTAAGCTTAATCCATTTTAGAAGAGGGTACGATGCAAGAAAATACATGATCAAACTTCCTTAAACCGCAACAGTTTTGGAACACTTGGAGACGTTTTATCGTAGCTTGAAGATAAGAAAATATAAAATATAGCAACAGCGTGAACATTACATAGCCATGCAATCGTAGTAAACAAAAACAACTATCATTCAACTCTCTGATATTTTTAGTGGCTTAAAAGATCTCTAATGTCACTCAGCCTCGTCTCTGCGCTAAGCTGCGGTTCAATTCAGGGTCATGAGAAATTCAGCTGATGGGGGGCGGAGTAGGCAGAACGACGCAGCAGCCGGCAAAGAGAGAGAGCCGGAGCAATATTTCAGGAGAAGCTATAGAGACGTGCCCCAAATATGGGTCACGACAGTCATACAAATCGGTAGTGCTGAACCGCACGCCAACCGACGTCGAGGCACGGACAGCATGATTTGCTACGAGAAAAGGTTCAACGGCAAGGGCAACACCCTATCCATATGGCATGTTGGAATTGGATGATGAAGAATTGCTGTTAAAATCAAATGAATGATCAGAACATACACAAATAAAGACTGATTGTGCATTTCACCATAATTAATAGCATCCTGGCATGTATAAGTGTTGAACTCAATTTTACTTTTATAAGGAGCTATACCTGCACAAATGCAAATACGTTCATAGTACCTTTTACTATGGCTGAACTATAATATATAATATTAATAATGAAAATAAATAAAACCATTATCTCCTGTTATTTAAAAATTACTGGAAACGGCGTTCCGATAAACTTAAATCCATAATAATCAAAGCGGCAAGAATGACGATAAACGTTTCGTGGTAATCTTCTGAAAACAACAGAATCCGGTGCCAATGATCTCTCCTATTTGCAGCAAACATCCCTCTATTGACATACACATAACAGTGACTATAATGGCTGTGTTTAAACTGCACTTATCTCTATTTACACCGAGATAAAGCCACGACTACCAAACAAAGGAATAAAAATGCATTTCCCATTAGATAAACTCGCGGCCAATGTGTTAAATTTGTTCTCAAGACCTCGCTTTTGTGGTTATATAGAAATTGGAGTCGAGAACAGTTGATTAGCGACATCGTATTCTGATGGCTTAGGTTTAATTGTTATTTAACGTTTTATAGGGGTTGCCTTATCTGTGATTAAGATTTTTCAGGGAAAAGAGCGAGTAAAAAATTGAAGATTTGGTGCTGTTTGTTATCGGCTTCCGATTCGTGCGGTAGGATTTTGATAGTCAATATAAGAATAGTCTTTGTTAATGCAATGTGCTGCCAAATAAGCCAAATAAAAAAGTGTTCTTGGCTCACGGTAATCAGTCACGAAATTTCATCAGCGGCAATGTAGGCCGATACAGTCAAAGTTTGAAAAAACCGTTCAGAGCTCAAAATGTTTATGATCACATGTGATGTGTCTCATAGTTTCGGATCTTTTTAACTCAAGAAGTTTCTTGAGTACGGTGAAGAATGAGTGTACTGAAAACAACAAAAAGAAACAAATTTGTATAGATATATTTTCTCCATTTTCCCAAAACAACTCATACTTCATTTCGGATCCCAAATTACATTGAAATTGATGGATACTGAAATAACACGATGACAAAACCTGCTAGTGACAAACCGACAGATAGACCGACGAAAAAGAAGGACGAATGCTTGTGATTATCGAAAATAGTATCCAAACTAAATATTATCTCAAATTCGAAAATGTTTATCATCACACGTTATGCCGGCATATTTTACATCCCTGGAATAGATGGTTAAAAAGTGTAAGAAATTTTGAAAGTGTTTGAGATCCATAACGTTTTTGACTATCTTCACGAATCACTGAAAGCTCAAGAAACATACAACAAACGTTGAAAAATCCCAACCGTTTTGGACAAAAAATCAATTGCACTTTAAAGACATGCAACACTGTATCCCAAACAATACCAAAAGTTTCTCTCACATTTATTTTACTGTTCCCGAAAAAGATCAAGGACTGTATAGACATCGTAATTGGAATAAAAAACTTTATAAATACTTCTATTCGAGAAAACACATGGTTAACAAGTTGATAAAACTTTGAAATAATTATTAACCTAAAGGAGAATGGTGTGTCAGACGTTTAATGTAAACAATAACTTGAAAGTTGGAGCTGTACTGCAAATTGTTCAATAAATATTTAAATATTTGAAGGAACTGTTCGTCGAATACAAATTGAGCTTTTAGATATTTGATATATCTTACATGAGTTAAATTTTTTCAATGTTCAAGGCTATGTGAAATGTGGATTGTTTTCGAGAAAGTGAAATTTTCAACAATTTTCAGCATATTTCCAATTACGTTTTGTAGTATGATGTTTTCCTAATTTTGCAGTCCTTGGAATAGAAAGGGATATTTTTCGGCAGAGTGAGATAACATACTATAATTTATGCAAGTTTTACGCATTTATGAATAAGGGTTCTCAATTTACAGATTTTTTTTAAGAAATAGGAGAACCGTAGTCTTGACTTACTATGTTGATGTAAAAGCAGTTATGATCTTGAGGTGCAGCCAGGTTAAGATATTCTTTTATTGTAGAAGTTTGAAACTTTGGTCTCTTGAGAAATACGCTAAGATAAAGTTTGCCCAATTTTGCATAAAAATACCTTTCTACTTAATCATAACAATTTTGAGATGTAGAAATAGTGGCGGACACAAGAAGTAGCAACTGAATAATATTTTAACGAGCTACGGTACACCATTGCATCATCTGTTGTAACGGACCATTTCATCTTAAAAGGCATAGTAAAATTAAATTAGTTCCCTGAGCGTTTAGACCGTCTATGGATAAATAAATTAACGTACCTCCATAGTAATTAGCTATTAGCATAACTGGACCGTTATCAAATGATGTTTTTTGCTTAAACCTAATTTCATAGATTAATTAGTTCGAAAATTGGGTATCTGATTCATATTATATTTGTATCGACGGCTAATTAAAGCCACATGTGATCGGGTAAATAACTTCTCTAACGTTTCTGCTCGCACAATGCAATGGTTTAAATGGGTGGTTCTGAATTGTAACATATATTCAAGAAGAATGGATAAGTTTTATTTGATAGGCAATGATTAGTGGGACTGCTCCGGTGTTCCGTTGTTCCGAGATTGTTTTACATTTCACGACGTTTCGGTTGATGTGGTATCAACAATCGTCTTCAAAATTGATATTTTCTTAAAATGAAGAGATATTAAATAACTCAAATAATATATAGCTTTTCTGGATCTCACTACGATGTAATTATTGAGTTCAATTTTATCTCAAGGTATAATGAACAAGTGGAAAATTTAATGTTTCACATAAGCCATAGATAGAGATTAGTATAGCCACTTAAGTCATGTGAAAAATAATCATACTAAATGGCAAAGACATGGAAAAAGTTTTACTAAAGATATTTTCAATAGCAATGACGTGTCCCAAACTACATCATATTCGCACAAATACATAAGTTTGGCTGTGCCATAATTTCTTGAAAATTCGGATGAGAAGGCACATGATGCATTATGTCTTATGCCATGACATTTTCCAAAACATAGGTTAACAATGTTTTGGTGGAGAATGCCTGATTTTCGATTATCAAAAATTTGCTAAACCACCTCAAAGAAACTCAATCACGATGATTCGAATAAGCTCAAAAGTTTGAAACGATAAATTATGTGCCAATCCTCAATGATTTTATATTTCGGCTGCAGTTACAGATAAAACCGAACAATGTCTATATATCCATCCCTGCAATATCTTTCACGGGAAACCGAATGAAACAAAAAGCGAAACGTTTGCAATCCTTTTAGAAATCGGGAAATTCTTTATTCCGCGGTTCTTCCCGGGAATTTTTCCGTTCATTTGTTTCCGATATCATCCGTCGTTTTATCCTCCATCCCATTTGTCTCCGCTGTTTTGTTATCAGAATTTAGAGGACAATATACGCCAAAGATGGATGATACACTACGCAATGACGGTGTATTTTCAGCTTAAAATTGATGTATGAATATGGCAGCAAAGTATTGGCAGAATGAATGTTGTCTCTCCAAAGAGCTCCACAGACTTCGTTTTTACGGAACTAAACGGCGAAGGAGTCCGTTCGATCAAAACGAGGAACGCGAATTCCAAACACACATTTCAGGCATTTTAAAAGTTTGGAAACTGTCGATATCAGGACAAAATATAATAATAATAATTTATTATTTATTCATTTTAGCCTCACAAATATGAAACGTCAAAGCTTCATAGAAAGTTTAAAATCCTTATTTGAATATATAAAATAAAAGCAGTATTAAAAAACACATTAATGTGTACATCACATATAAATACATATACGCACTTCAAGTTTAAAAAAAATAAATTAAATGTGTCAAGTAATCCTGAATAGAATAAAAAATGCTTTTTACCACGAAATCTGTTACTTCCATGTTAAAAAAATTTGTAGAGATAATGCTTTTTATTTCATTCAGCAACTGATTATAAAATGCAGCACAGAGATATACATTGTTTCAAGCCTAATAGACAGTTAAAAAACCTTTAAAGTCTTGTTTTGAACTTTTTTCGATGTCATCCCATAAACAACTAACAGTTTTCAAGCGGTTCGAAAGCTCTCTATGAATCATATATATTATGTATGTGTACTGACGGAGGCATTACCGGTTTTTTAAAGTAGGATAAGAAAAGGAAACCGACTGAATAGACGAAAAAATGGCTTTTGAATTGAATTCACTTCCGATAGATGAATGAACTTCTTACAATTCACGTACTCGTATGTAGACTGACCAATTGACCATAACGAATCAATTTCTTTCTGCATTGTTTCTTTTGTTGCACTTAAATCCACTTCCCTTGATTTCCCTAATAAATAGCTTATCATATGCTTTGTTTTATCTAATACGTTCACTGTATTCACAAGATTATATTTTCCATAAACATGGAAAGCTACAATTCTATGAATTCTCATTAAACTTTCTATTAATCTGGCGAAGATCACAGATGTTGAACATTGGAAATATGCAAAGTACGTTGAAAACGTCTCCGCTACTTTACAGATTTGAATTTTTTGAACCTGTTCCGGACACTCACACACTTCATATTCTCTAGAACAGAATAGTTTTCAGGCTAGGTCGGATTTTTTTAATCAGCTGGGTATGCAACGACAAACGACAAACTTCCAACTACTTTGATTTCTTGTTTTTTTTAATCGAACAGACTTGTTCACCGAACGAAACAGTCCCGTAAGAACGATACCTCTGGGTCCCCCCTGGAAGTGTAATTATTAAGATGTCTTGTATTTGATTTTATATGCACATTCATAATTTTTTTTGTTTTAGACTTCCAGAAAATGTAGTAATAAATGAACCTTAAGAGGTATCAATATTGTGCATTTTAATCCAAATATCAAATATTAAAAATGTAAAATATTATTGTGAAGATTTATTTCCTGCTCCAAAGATTACACATATACATTCACCATTTTTTTAAATATCGTTACGCGAAGTTCAGATTTCAAATAACTGTATTACTATTATGACTTGATGGAATATGTAATACTGTTCATGTCACTTACGTGTCTTATCACTAACTTGTGCATAACTTTCGTTTTCAAGAACTTAGGGATTCATTTATTTTGACTATGTGAATTTCAATTAACTGTATCTTCCATATTCAAATATGCCAGACAAACTTGTAAAGTGTTTGCTACAAAATATTAGTTCCAGAAGTATCCAGAAATATCAGTTACCAAGATTCCCAATTACGATATAAATGTATATATTCAACGCCTTGGTGGTCCAAAATCTCTTTCGATATGAGAACAATTTCAAAGTTGATTGTATTCAGTTTACTAGTAGTTTATTCTTACTTCCACGAAATCAGATGTAGGTACAGTCATCTATGTCATAGATTACTGATTTTTTTAGCATAAGTTACTTATATTTAAATAAACAGAGAGATATCATTTTATTCTCATTTTCAAGCTGATTCCATTTCTGACTCCAAGGACGTCATCTTGCCTTCATTTTTATCATAATCTTTCTGATTCGTCCAGAGAAATCGTGAACTCATTCTACTTGCTAGTGTTGATCAAAGAAGTATATTAGAAAATTGAAAAACATGGATTGTATTTTAGAACCCAGAACTCCGAATAAAGCAGCTGGCAAGTTCAGATTTTTTGCTCAGGTCTCGCATACGCACACGCTTTTTCTATTAATCTCCAAGAACTCACCTAAAACCAAACAAATAGCATCCCATTAACACCTCCACAAAATCACAATGCACTAGTCAGTAACACAAACATATCACATTCGATTCGCGTGTTACCCTTTCGTATCTATACCGTGCGTCAAGCGGTCGTGTTTAGACTAACCCTCCTAACCGCTGCTGAAACCGAACTGAAATACTGAAAAGCCGGCTGGCCGTTGCGTTTCGGAGCCAGCTAGATGCGGCCCCCCTCCACTCGCGCGTTCCGAGTCTCCGGAACTGAATAATGTCCCTTTACCTGAGCGTTAGAGGAATAATAGCTGCCGTTGATTCTTATTGGTTCAGAGTGAGAGGGTCGTGCTTCCGCGTACGGGAACTTATGGCACAGCCATGGAATTAAGTAATTCATTTAGATATTTGTTGGTTTCTTTCTAGTGTTATGTATTTGTACATTCGTTTTTAGTAGGGTTTTTGCGGATGGAAGGGAATATTCGATTTTTCTTTTAAAAGCTTACGTCAATACAGCTTCTCATTGATGCTCTCCTGGACTGATAGCAGCAAGAGGTGTTGTTCCACATATTTTTAAATCTGAGTATTTTTTTTCAATATACATAGTATTCATATCACTGAGGAGCAGAATACAGTGTATCTCAGGACTGACATATTTTGGACAGCTGTAATATTGCCTTCAGGAAATTAGTATCCTTCTATCCAACCATTATGCTGTTAGTGTAGAGGCATTCACAAGTGCCTGATGGCAGTCCAGTGCTGATTTCGCCAGTAAAGTCTGTCTGCTGTCTGTACATATTCTAGTATTCTTGCCCATAATGTTCCTATGGGTGATTTCGTTTGCAGCTATGCTTATACCATCAAGTTGTATCTGTGTGATGCTGATATCTATGCCATTTGCTGTCCATACTGGGCATGTGCATGCAGTGCCTGGATACCGTCAAATATATAACAAGAATGAATGAATGTTCGAGAACTGCAAAACTTGAATAGTTTCCAGGGAACACACGTATCTCCACTACAAAGACGACAATTATCATATTATTATTTAAGGTTCCTTAAAAGATAATGCAGAGATCAAAGTGGAGAGCAATCCTTTCTATTGTGAACACGGTTCCATTTTAACCCTTTGTTGGAGCTGCAAAGACGATCGAAATCGATAGTCCACCGAACACCGGCTGTAGAAATCTGTTCGGATTTATAACGAAGCTAGAAAAAGTACTGTCAAGATCTACTTCACGCATGTTCTCTGAAATATGTAGGCATCAAATTCCTGAGCATGATATATAATTTAAAATAATAATTACAATCAGCAGATTATAATGATTCCTATTTGCTCCGTAAAATTTGAAAAAGTCATACTGGTCAATGCAATAATGCAAGTAGTTTCCATTTTCTCACAGGCTTTGTAGATAAAAAAACTACCTACCTTGCCAATTTCATTGTCTGCTTGACAGTGTTGCCAGGTCAACCGATTATTCGGCAGGTATACCGATTATTCGGCAGGTATACCGATTTTAGGCATGTTCTACCGAAATTACCATTTTCCATTTTAAAGATGCTTTATCGATTAATTTCGTTGTCAGCTGAAGCACGAAAGTGCCATTTTGATAATTTCAGATAATGTTTGGATTATTCACGCAAAAATGTCTGAACCTAACATGTTAAGTGTTTAAACCAAAAAATATCGAGGCATATCTTATCGCACGTGATTTTTGAAACTCGGTACTTGCATCTGCCCCATTTTGTATGTCGCTGATAAAAAAGCGTCACAATTTTGTTGTCGGCAAAGGATTGGTTTCCAACATGACAGATAAGTGTTTTACTAATTTTTTTATTATAACCAAAACATAAAATTTGATGTATGTATTTGTGTTTTATTCTGTATAAAAATAAAAAATATTATGTTAGAGTTAGTGTAAACATTGAATACAAAGCACCCCACGCTTTTATCACAGTGACATTAATTTTCTAGTCAACCATTTTATTCTTATGTTATATGTTTTATTTCAATCTACTTGATAAGCGTATTTTTATGTTTAAACTATCATTCATTCATTGATGAATTAATCATTGTACTTTGATATTAAGAGCCGCAATTACGTGGCTGCTGGAACAAGACTTGCTCTTCAATGGATCTCAATTAACGGGTCTGAAGGGTATTCTCTCCGTTTACGGCGCATCGGATGAATCCCGTATAGTTATATTTCAAAAATTCTGTTTCTTCAGATACTGGTCGAACTAATAAAAGTGTGTGGGAAGAAATATTAAATGTAATCACCTTTTACACATATTGCCTTATAAAAATAATGGGACAGACCTATTAAACTGTTGTACTGATTCAATTCAAAGACTCCGTTACAAACATACATACATACATAAAAAAGCTAATAAAAATGTGTTAGAAATATAGAAATCTATCAAAAAGTTTCGTATAATAATGAATTGTACAAATCGACAGTACCTGGCAGCATTGCAACAGCGGATTATAACAATTATCGGGATTCGATTTCGATCGTCGCTTGCACACCAGGTGTAACTTGAGACGGGGTACACGAAATACGAGATTGCGGCCTGGCATGGAAATTAGATGGATATCCGCTCTTTGATGGGTACTGTCTATAGGGAGGATGTATTTTGGTTTTTGAGGTTTGAGGGTCCATATCGTGTATACAGGAAACGCGAAATGTATGCAAACACAAAGCTTTATTCCAGCAGTACCTGCGAAATACGTCAATTTGTTCTGAAGGATAGAAACACCCTCATCAATTCAAAGAATCATTTTTACTCATGATGTTGTTTAGGCTACGCCCGCAGTGCAGATCGCTTCGCATAAAATCGCTTCTATCCGCGTGAAGATCTTGTGATTTCTGATCGGAAATGAGACAGTATATTAAGTACCAGAGGAAGACTGTCATATAGCTGAAAACTTAGTATCGAAATGTCTATCGATGAAACGATGTCCCAAGCAAAGAAACGTCGCACTGCCTGTGAATGAACGTTAAACAATGAAATCGTTGGTTTTGAAAGGCTTCCTTGGAAGTTTAAACTCCGCTTTGAAGAAAGGTTCGCACAATGTGTTGGAATCTATCATTCTTGATGATGAGCCTTTGGAAGTATGATTTCCTTACCAGGTAGTAATCTTAATCCTCTTTGCTTTGAGCTGAACTCTGTTTCCAGATCCTCATTCAGCAATGAAACTTCAATGTCTTGTTATGTTAATCCAATATAAGGTTGTCATCCCCAAACTAGTTTCAAAATTTCATCAAAATCTGAATGGTTCCCGAGTTATAGAGGGCCTGAGTATTAGAAGATAAATCACAGATGGACCGACGGACGGGTGTTCTAGACGTATATTCTATGAAACGTCACGAAATAAAGTATCTCAAATTAATAAATATTATTTGTGACTAGAATACTTCCACCGCCTATTAGCGTGGGAGGTACACTAAATGTTCATGTAACTGCATTTCTAATACCAAATGCGAATAGCCACCTAGGCTATACTTTTGTCTCTTCTAACATCTGCCGACCTTTTGACTGTATCCCGACATCCCTTTTCTGAGTAACAGGACACTGCGAAGGTATTGCTATAATTGAAGACGCATCACATCGTGCGGAAACCTGGTATTTTGACACATGTTCTCCCCGGCGACAATAGAAGGGTTTAATAAGGAAAATTGACACCAGAACCCTTCCACCCACTTCGCCATCGGGGATGGATTTCTCGGAGTAAATATTTTGGGTGGCAGTAACACGGGGCTTTGTGTGCAGAGGTAAACACAGCTTTGTGTGGAAGACGCGCTTTAAATGGTGCTCTTTTCACGTCGCCTTTGGTTGTAAAATATCGGGTTCTGGGAAAGGAATTATATGTTCGTTTGGTATTGATTGTTCGGTTGATGAACACATCAGAATTATAGTCGCTTGAATTGACTAGAAAATTAGTTATAAACATAAAATCAAAGTGAATTGTCTGCCTGAAATGAAGTTGTCACGATGTGAATGCGTCATTATTCTTATTCAGACAAAATTGCTTAATTTAAATCCAAGGTTTCGTAAAACACAGCTTTTCTCTGTCAAACTTTGTATTTATATTATTTATCTGAATGATGGAAGGGTTTCATCAAGTAAGGGCATCCACAATCTAAATCATGGTTTCCATTTTTATACCATGCGACTGCAAATTTACCTCCTACTGATAGGCAAGGGAAGATGGTAATCAAAAATATTGAATTCAATTTTTCTATGCTTCTATGCTTTCGAGGTTTTGCTGGCTTTGAATAACATAAACTTTTATTTTTTGGAAGTTTCATGATAGTCGTCATAAAGATCCGTAGCAATAATTTTCATCCATGTGTCAGGATTTTGTCACAGATTTTTTTCAGTGAAAGCTAGGTAGATTGTGCTTAACTTTGATGTTTTCATATTGAAGAGGAAAATATTTTTTAACCACGATTTTAAGTAAGCTTTTTTCAAGTTTCGGACGTATGTGGAACTATTCTTGGCACTGATCTGTTTAAATATTTCACAATTCTGCTGTCATTTATTAACATAGATCAATTAAGCTCTTGTCTCTCTTCTTCTCTCAAGATCAAGTTTGGCTACTTCAGACACCTACAACGTTTGAAGATAGCTACCGTACTAAAAATGTATAATGATGTAATTTTACGATAACTGGTGAATATATTAAACTAGAAGCTATAAATCCATTAAATAAAGAGATCGCAGTTCTTAAAGTACGCAATAATATTTCTTCCTATACGTCGCGGTGCCGGCTTCTAAAATATAGTCAAAACATATCTGGATTATCGTGTTAAAACAGCAAAATAAAGAGCGACTTCCTAGTCGCTAATGTTTATGTCTATACCTCTCCACACAATAATAAAGGGATGATTAGGTGGATAATTCTCATCTTCATTTAAAATAGTACCTGATAATAGCTTTCCGCAAGACCACTTATAAATTATATCATCCAACCATCATAAAACTTATTCGTTTTCCATTAAAACCCGAGCCAAAACCACAACAATAATCAAATAAATTTATAACCCCAGCATAAAGACCTTATACCGCCTGAAATTTATGCTAATACTGTTTACCCGAATGTTAGAATATCTCCCGAAATAAGAAATTTAATTAAAAAAGGTCACAACCGACGCCTTGGGGTAAATCCATATTTTCTAGATATTTATTAATAGTACAGTCACATTGGGTAAGTCGATATTTCAAACCATACACTTTATAAATTGAAAAGATGCAAGAGAGTGATTCATATGACTCCAATATAATTTTGCTGAAGTTTTATATTTTGACAGTGTATAGCAGTGATTTGATATAATTGAACTGAGAGCTTGAGGCAACAAACATTTTTAAAGTTATTATGGAAACTCTCTCTATCAAAACGTAAGACAACACTATTCGAAATGAATTAGTTTGTTGCAGATGCCGAGTGAGATGCCATAAGTTCACCAGTAATGTGAAATTTGGAACTAAATACAGACAAGAGTATTTAAAAATGAACATATTGTAAGAATAACTGCTCTGTAACGCTGCACTCAAAAATTTAAAGCATAGTGTTCTCTGCATGAATTTAAATTTCTTTGGTTTTGTACTTGAATAAGTGCTACTGAGGTGACAGAAAAGGATAAGATCTTTCTGTTGTCATGTCTAGTTTCTGGAGAACGAATAAAAACAAGAGAATCACCAACACAATAAAGTAATTTTATAGTAGATACCAGAGCATTCAGGGATTATTGGCAATGAACCAGTTTTGGGAGACCTGAAAACACAGTAAGAAACCACGCCAACGAGTGGGTGAGACTCAAGCACAAGGGATACTGGAGCATGTATAGAGAACAACTCTTTGAAGCACCATGCTCAAGAATGACTGCTGTAAGTGAAGGAGTAAAAGCTCAATGATCCTGAAAGCTGCATTGCTCATGGGAGGAAAATAAAAGATCTACGAGAATATTCACTGGGATGCATCTTTGAGTTTACTATCCAATTTTGCATTAAACACAATGTAACTGGACCATCTACCCCCATAGGGTTAACCAGCCTAGCAGGAACTTTTTTATGGCCACCACCCCCCGATCGGCCAACTGCACGGGTCACTATTTTATGATTCCGGGTTTTCTACTAATAAAAACATCAGCATGATTTATTTGTATGGTCGCTGCCGTATAATGGTTATAGGGCCGAGCAGGCCATAACGCCCTTTGTGCACCGACAGGGACCCCAACACTCACCGAAACCGGGCCATATTTTCGGGCTATTAACACATTCTCGTTCGCGGCTGTACTCAAGAATGTCAATAAATCAAAATCGTTACTATGGAAATAGGTACACTGTATTTTATACCTTTGTCAAAACAAGAATTATGTTGTGTCATATGAAAGAAGAAAATTGGAGGGATATAAGCTTATAAGGTATTCGTATACCTGAAACAACTGTGAGGAAAGTAAAATATGGCTGTCAGGATAAGTAAGATATAAGTGGAGTATAATCCAAAATAATTCTTACAGATCTAGAGAGTCACAGGCACGTCGAGATTGTTTTTCTAAAATCTAAACCTGGCCATACTAATTCTACAGTGAACCTCAAAATTACCGAATGGAAAAAAATTGCTTGAATTCTTTTTTATATAACTAACGTTTTTTACCAATTTCAATAATTATTGACAAGTTGCAGATACTTTCTTCGTCATCATGTCCTGATATCATTCTTTCGAACAGTATAAATGCATATGTCGGCATACAGGGTAGCATAAAAATTGCATTTTACTCTTAACTTCTGAACAGCCTGTGGAAAAATTTAATAAATGCTAAACTTCCAGGCCCCATCTTTTCCAAATAATTTTCTTTTGGATTCATACTGATATCTGTATTCTTGAAGGAACAACGCAACATTAAAGAAAATAAGGCAATAATCCTTTGTCAGCAACCAAAAATTAAAAAAATTAATTTGTGATACTGGTTTTGTCTTTCTGTCGTGGTATAAAAATTAGCAGTTGTCACTTCAATAAGATAATAAAAATTATAGTCAAACACATTTTTGTTCCGAGACTCTTCCTAATTCTGGGACGCTTTCCTTCTAATTTTTCCGAAACTCGTTGTTTTGACGACATATAAAAAATGCTACAATACATTTTTATTTATTGAACAAAGGCTATTATTTGAATTGTTTTAAATTAAATTCCCAGTTATGATCCAATTCATCAAAAAAACATTGTTAATTAAGCGTAAAAAAAATTGTTTAGCTAATTACCCAAGATGCATCGATCTTATTGATCTTTTTTAACAGACCTCATCTTCAATATATTGTTTTTTAGAGTGAAATAATATATATATATATATATATATAGCTTTTAAAACGTCAAAAAATAGTATATACCGTTTTCGACAAACTTTGCTATCACAATGTTTCTTCTGCTTATCACTAGAAAGTGAAACCACTGTAGTAACGTGTAGTGTGTTCTATTATCCATGAAGCTACTTTAGAAAAGTAACGTGTCTTTACAACCAAAATCGAGATATTTACCCTGAATTTATTCATTATTTTTTTAAACCATGAAATAAAAGCCTCCTGTTCGAATCCTGTCGAAAGTGCTCTACTTTTTTTTTTCGTTTGAGATATTGTGTGGTGTGGTAAAAGTACAGAAAGTTGATGTTGATATGTGCGCAAAGACAAAATATGGTATGAACAAATGCATTGATGGTAGTTACTTCCTCAATTTGTCTAAATTAACATGGCACCGTCTGACCGATGTCAATGAGATTGCTATAATCAATATATTAAAAAATTTAATGCTCTTAGGAATTGGCGGTAGCAAATTCTCTTAATACTTTTCCTATCAACCCACTGATAAGGTTCTCACAGCGTTATATTGATCTTCCGGTAAAAAAACATTAGGGCCATTAAATTGAAATCTCATTGAGTATAGGCATTTTAACGGTCAAAGATGACACTACGAACACCTACCTCAATTAACTCCCCTATAATTAGGGTAGTAGTTCATGGCTTACACAAATCAATGATACAAATTAAGAGCAATCTCTATACATAGCTTGATCGATCTAGTAAAGTCACGTCAGTGCCTAGACTTGCCCTTTGTAAGGGTTTCAATATTAACAGAGATATGCCATGTTATCTAAATTAACAAACCCTAATATGAGGCTAATAACATTTGACTGTACTGCGAGTCCCAGTGGGTGCCCGTAATGCAAATCTCTCCAGACGATGACAATCAATTTTATTGAATTCAGCGGCACCTGAATAGCGCGCTTCTTGCCGTAACAGTTCAATCTCTGTAGTCCAAAGTATATTGAATTTTCCCCTCAGAGGCTTTTAGTCGTTTGGAAATTGTCAACACAACCTTTTATAACTGGGTCATTATGCTCTTTTCAATGGATTCCCCGAAGAAAACGTCGACTCGTCATTGTGGGATCGTGCAATGTGCGAGGACCTCCATACACTCGGAGGAAGTTGTTCGATTTTTGAGTAAACATATTCATCGACAGCGGCGTGCATCATAGCATTTTTTTATATTTATAAATTCCACCTCTCATTTCCTCTTCAGTCAGTCAAAAAGAAGTAGTGGTAGTCGAGCAATATTTGAAGATTGACGGCTTAATGCACTTTACTAACGTTTATGGTGCCTTCGCAGCTTTTTTCAAAGTTAAACATGTAAGAAATTAAATTTATGAAAGTTACATTGATATTTGCATTGTTGAATTTTTTACATGTTACATAGTTATACAAATAAAAGTGCTGTAAATACGTATTCCAAAAGCCTGGTTAGACTATCAAACTAACCGCTTAAAATGGCTAGGCAGCTGCTAAGCTGGCATGACTATGAGATTAAGAAAAACCTTAATTCTAATATTCTACTTGCCTTATCTAGCTTATATTCTAATATTCCCTTTCATTAGATTTATTTTTATACGTTAGATGTAAATAAGGGATTTTCGTGTAATGTATTTGCCCTAGTCTGAGTCTGAAAAGCCCCAACATCATCATCACAATATCTTTTTAAAAAAAATCATCAAGTAAGAGCATTTGTGTACACAAAAATACCGTTTTCAAATTTTTCATGACTAGGCAGTTAATCTTTTTCATTTATATTTTGAGAAACAGACAAATTTTATTTAAAAAACTTTTAAAAATTTGTTTTATAATTTTGTTATTCCATCCAAATTATTTTCAAAATTCTTTTGTAACTGGTTCATTCAGAATATTGCATTAATTTTTTTCAATAATTTTTTTCGATTTTTTGTGATCAATAATTGAATATTGCACAAAATAATTCGAATAAAAATTGATTTAAATAATTTTTAGTCAATATTCTTAATTAAAAATAATTAAAAATTGAAAGTAATCTGATTCGAATTTTTTTAAATGAAATTTGAACTCAGTGGTTTAAATAACAAAATTATAAAAGATTTCTTGAAATAATTGAATCATTTTAAATTAAATTTGTTTTTCCCCCAAATTATTAATTTCGACTTGCGTTCGACAGCTATAGAAAATTCACTAATTCAATATAATAAATGATTCTTCTTTTATTATAAGAAAAGCATTGGGTGCATTTTACTATATATATTTAAATCTGCATTATAAACTATTGATATCATTAGAATATTTATATTAGTTGATAACGAGCACTCTACGTTTCTCAACAATAAAGTTTTTTTGTTAGTAACTTCATTCTTACCACTATAACCGTATTAAAAATCATTTAATTATATTGAATTAGTAAACTTTGTATGGCAGTTGAACAGAATCTCAATAATTAACAATTATTTTTCACTTTCTGATAGGCTATTTGAAAGGGCGATAGAGAATAAAATACCATAAAAATTCAAAGGTCCACGAAGTAAACTAGTTTTTAAATATTAAAAGATGCACTGATTATCAAGAAGATTTTCCTGGGCAGAAGTTTTGTGGATTTTTATTTTATCTCAACTTGCGCACAGACTATTGTGAGTTTTTCACGAACGCGTTGAGGGCACATGAAATAATGTTGGCGACATAATGACAGCGCGTCAAGAAAAAGTTTATTAGCAACATTTTGATGTAGTAAATTCCATTTTATTCCATAAAAAATAGCAGCAATTAGGTTGCTGCTATAGTAAACGCGATGGTATCAGTTTGAAAATCAATATTGGTATCTAATTTTGGAACTATGGACATATTCGTATTGAATTTAAAAAACTCATCAAAAAACCGAAAAACTACTGTAACGTTTCTTGAGATCTCAAAGTCTTGGAATTTCCTGACTCTCTGTAAGAATATCCCAATTCCAATTACACAAAGTTGTGAAGTCCCAAAGGATCTCTGGACAGAGACCTCAGAAGTAAAAAAGCTGCTATAATGCGCAACGGTCTAAGCTTTTTTTCACACAAACCTTTCACTACTGATACAATTGTTTCTAATATTTCAGGAATGTTAGTTTATTTCCTTTATGGCATTCATCATAGCAAAGAAGGCGAAGGGAACTCATCTTATTCGATTCTGATGACGTCATCTGAGACTGTGAAGGAAACTTGGGGTGCTACAAATAAGACTAATGTGAGAAAGGCTCTGGCTAGAAGGAAATCATCATCAGGCGCAATTATTCCCCAAAATCGCCGCTACTGTCTCGTTCCAAGAACCGTGAACATCCCGGCCACTTGGCTATTCATCCCTAGACAGAGAAAGAGCGAGAGGAAGAACGTCAGCATTTCTATACTCATTGTTAGTAAATAGGGAGGGTCTAGCCACACGGTGGTCTATTCTTATAATGCAACTGACCGTACCTTAAGAATTCATTCGTTACGGGGGTGGCCAGGGATCTGGAGACGCTATTGTCCTCACCCAGTAACGTTTTAATAAATACCGTATGCCAAGGCGGAAGTCAGATAGCGATGGAAGGGATTAAGATAAGCAAGGGTGATGGAAGATAGAAGAGTTAAATAGTTTTTCATGTACGGCTGGATTATCGTTTTTAGTTACAAGAGGCGTAGATAAGTTTTCACTGGTCCCTACAAGTTGGTCAGCGATTGGAACAAAGTTCTTTCTTATCGATAGCCTCACGCATAGCAAGCCTACCGTGTTTCATAAGCGCTGCGAGAGGTTAGATGTCTCTTCCCATTGACTTTAAAGCTCTATATACTCTATCCATCGCGGACAAACTCCTCCATAGCTCACTCCACAACGCCGAGGTTCCCCATTAGAACGAGTTTTGGAAGAGGCGCGCTCCAGGCCTAGTAAGCTCGACCTGGTGAGGATGCGCCCATTGAGCTCCTCTGGTTTTGTTGTACTGGCGACTCTTTGTGTTATACAGATCAGTCATCCTTCTTCGATTTTCCAAATTGTGGAGATCTTTTGTAAGGTCAGGCGTAACCAACTAGTACACGTTTTGCGCACATGCGAGCAGTACTTCAGCGATGGTATACAGGAGGTTGTGGGCTTAATCCTCACTGGCAAAAAAAAATCGCTATAATTTTTCTAATTATTGTTAGATGAAAATTTCATCAAATAATTCAGTTGAATGATTTTCTGCGAATTTTTTTCTCGCCTAATATTTTTTTGTCGTTAGTCAACTCGTTCCATGAATATATGAATAGGACAATTAAATCTGATGCATCTTACCCCTTCGCAAAAAAAATACCACAACGAGATCAGCAGTGGCAGCTAGAAAGAGATCGCCCTGTATCTACTGCGTATGAGCAGTTGTCAAAAGAGACGTCTAGAACGTCGAGATCTTTCAAAATTAGCATTATTTTGGTTATGGAACCTTCGAGATGGGTGTTTCGTATACAGATTATCAGAATAAAAATCACCAATTACTTGAATGGAGATAAAAGGTTTGTGTATTTAACACAAGTTTCACAAATAAAGCAATCTTTCTTCCAGGAACGCGTTTCGATTTATATTTAAATCATCGTCGGACTGTCAGACTTGACTTTTAACCATAGATTACCCCCTCTTCTTTTAACTAAGGCTACCCAGATGACTTGCCAACTAGCTAACTAGATCCTATCATGGATACAAAACTAGAGCTCTCAAATCTAGCATACTATTTATCCTGCCTAGCTACTCTTCTATTAAATTATTCATTTTTTCTTTCATTTGTCTGTCTTAGGCGAAATATTTTATGTGATAAACTATTTTATTTCTTAAGATATTACATAATACTTGGATATCAGCTTTATGCTAAAAAGTGACACTTTCATCCATTTTGACCGGACCAATAGTAACACTGTCGATGATACTGTTCCAACATTCTGTTGGAAGTTACATGAAGCATCATTGCCGCAACGTTACAATACATACTCCGTAACTTCTGCATCAGCATTACAAGTAGGAAGTTGGCTTCTGAGAACACGCGGAATTTCCCACGAGATTTAATTTAACTTTTGGTTCTGCAGGCGTCCCGCTAAAACTTTTTTTGCTCAACTGTAGCCCTCTTCGCCCCGGTAGGATGGTGAAATGAGCCATTCATCATTCCCTTAACAACTTTATGGTTGCTACCAGATAATTTTTAGATAATATCTGTCAAGTTTAATAGGTAAATGGATAGGTTAGCGTACTTTACAACGATTAAATTGAGGAAATAATCGTACCTCTGCCAAGAACATTTTTTATCGTTTTCAAATCCTTACCCTGGGAACACATCATTATTATTATAGATCTTTTAAATATCATAGAAAGTGACATGACCTGAGACGAAATGATATCATGCGATAAATATCTCAGCATAGGACGCAATACTTGTTTGAAGTATTATTTGCACTATGCTGAAATGTAATGTCGAGAGAGAGAGAGAGAGAGAGAGAGAAACTCGGAATGGCCATTTTTCTTTGACTTTCCCCCGTCAATAGGCAGTAAATGCACAGTTGCATTCAAAATAATTCGAAACTGGAATAGAAATCTTGATGGGTAGGTTGGTACGACCCCTCACTTCTAAAGGTAATTAACAAGCCATCAAACCATACTTAGAACTGTCACAACTACGAGGACCTCCCCCAAAGAATTCAGCATCAGACTATATTTAGTATACCCTCCATTTAACACCTCAGTCATAATTTACAGCTCTAATAACTGCGGAAAGACAGGACGCATTCTCAGTTCATTTCCTTTCCTAGTCGCCCAAATACAAGCCTACTGATTGTGCTTCTGTGACGGATGAACACGTGTTATTCATCTTGTCTATTTCGTTGGACAATCAAACTATACAAGGTGTAAAGAGTGTCCAATCTTTATTGTCCTATGAAGATACGCAAACACGCAAAAGTGAACTTTGTAATTTTTCCAAATTTTAGCGTTCATTGTGCAAATTCATGATGACTGCCATCAGTTAAATGACTTTCAAAAGGGCATCAACAGAAAGTTGATATTTGTCCCTTCTTCATTTCCTTTCGGAATCGTCAAAACGCTACGCTAGGTTGCTAACGGTGCTTCTGTGACGAATCACATGTTTTATTCCTTTGTACGATTTTTTATGGTGGATATTCGGTAATCAACCTCGATTGTCTTCATTCAAATCGATAAACGCACTGAGAATCATTACGAGTCTTCCTTTGTCTTTCGGATGATCGTAAAAAAATTCTGCCGATGCATTCGACTGGAAATTTACTTCTGTTGCGGGGAACAAGAAGTCCGTAACAAAACGTTTGGATATGGTAAACGATCTGGTTTAAATGCCCATAAACAGGAAACTAATGGAAAAAGCTCAATGCAACACCTTTAGCAGGTGATAATCGTTGCGAGAATATTTTACGGAGATTATGTGTTTCATGATACGATTTATCAATTATTTCGTAAGGACATCTACATATAACCATTTAAGAAATTAGAACAATGCATTACCAAACTTTATTTCTGCTTGAATTGTTGTTCCACTATAATTGATTTACGGATACCTCTGATTAATCTAACCTCAAAACCTATACTGTGGTTGTCTCTCTCATTCATTATATCTTCCGCTGGCCGCTAATTAAAACCACATACGAATAAATTAATCTTTACTGACGTTTCAGCTGCCTCGGCAAATACAAAAAAATAAACACAAATAAATTATGTAGACTGTAGATGCTCTTAATTCGTGAAACTCTTCCATCATGCAGATAAAAAGATTGTGTAATTGATTATTTGTGAAACTGTGTGTTAATTACACAAGCTTTTCATATATTATACAAATAATTGGAAATATTATATGGCTCAAGAAATAGGTCAGAAGTTGGATACTTTCGAAGAATGAAATTCTGTATACAGTAGCTACGCAGGTAGGTGAGAGATAAAGGGAGGATCTTAACCGTGAAATTTTCAATTTTCCGGATAATTGGATGTCAATAGCAGGAGACGAAATGATGAAAGCAGGTGCTATTTCACTAATACCAGAAGGTAGGTAAGGCATCCTAACAAACATTCAAAGTTAAAATTACATACTTTTTACTTCCAGACTAGACACATACCCTGCTATGACCAGGCAAATTTACCGTTTTTCAAGGTCATTTTCACCAAAGGGGGGAACAAAACCAAGCTAATTCAAAAGTCCAAAATAGTTACAATTGTGTCAGTGTGAATATGAATTAATCATGAATATGTTAGTTTCAATAACACTGACAGTAAAGAATGTGATCGAGAAAAAGTGCTAACCTTAAAAATTCAAATTTAACGTTTTTTACACTATTTGGTTATGAGAACAACTTTTGATGTTATTATGGAGTAAAATTTGCTCGAAGCTGTAGATTGGGTTAGATCTTATCACAAATAAAGGTAACCAACGAACTAAAATAATTTATAGAATTTTTAGCAGCTAAGGAAAGAAATCACATGTCGAACTTAATGACACCATCATTTATCACATTCGACTTTGCCCTCATTAAGAAACTCCCGACACATTGCCACTTCTCAGCTACCTCTACAGAATTCTGAAATGTGTCACTTTACAGCGTTTCCGTCCTAATTAAGCCACATCACAAAACACCCGGCATTTTACGACATTTTCTTCACGGCAGGACGTTCAACTTTATCAGCCCTTATCCTTTGCATTGACTTCCAAAATCCCATTGTAGGTTTTAAGGGCAATAAATCAATTGCCCATTGTAGCCTTTATCAGTGTCCTACTGCACTTGTTTTATCAGAAAATGGGTCAGTGCTGCCTGCCTCTGTGCCTTCGAGGAATGTCGTCGGACATTCAGGTAGGTAGTAGTGGCCGTGGTTGTAGGACGAAAGATTGCAGACAAATTTGAAGGGAGCCCTTCCATTCCTGTTCTGCAGATAATGATGAGCATGTCGGTACAATGTCTATAGGAATATTTTTGGATTAAAGTAGACCGCGAATTTTTTGGACGTCGGATATCATGCCATTTATCATGCTCAAAATCTGACTCAGTTCTACTACGAGCTCCATATGTCAGATAATTATAATGGTTTAAAGCGCTCTGACAACTCTAAGTTGTTTCCTTGCATAGGTAGTGGTGTATTTCCGGGTCCATTACAATCAGACCACTATAGTTGTCAAGCAACTTTACAGAAGCATATGCCAAACACAACAGCTCAAAGTTAATAATGGGATTTGTAATGAGATGTCAGGAGTCAGGAGGTGAATAGAATTTGTCCCCGAACCAGCACAAAACATTTCAGGTATTATAAGGAGAATTATAATTGCCTACATGTGATTAGCAGGAGAATAGAGCATTGTTTATCAGAGTTGGCATCACGAACATTGGTGAAATTCCAGTTTCGACTGTTCATGCTCCTTATAGAAAAAGCGTGAGCGTGATACAGGTTACGGAAGCTTGATAATGCAGGTTATGTAACAATGTTCGAGTACTATGTACAGTGTAACGCATTATAATGATCGTCTAGGTTTTATGTATAGCTTCGAAGTGAGACCATCTGTCATTATCGAAACCTACAAACTTGACAGGAAAGAATAAGCCATGGCATGGCACAAAATGTAGCTTTTTACAGATATGAAAAATGTATCAAAATAATTCGATAGACAGATTTGATCGTTCACAAAGGCTACCCAGGTTAGTTTTTAACCAGTTGACTAGGTCCATATCATGACAAGTAATTTGGGTAGCCTTTCGAAACGCATCATTGTAATAAAGAGAGTTTCATTTATGAAGCTGTGATAAACACATTTTTATTAACTGAGGCCTTATTTCAACTCAATTAATCAAACATTAAAAGATCAGTTAATATGTATGCCTAGGTATCAATAAAAACTATATGATATGATATCCTAGTTATTTTTAATCAACTTATAAGCTTTTTAGTATTCTCAACCTGAAGAATAAAATGAATGTGCGTAGAAATATTGATGTCCTAATGCATTCCAATATTTATTCTTGGCACCTATTCTGCTTTGCTTAATTCCTATACCATAGTAGTAGTGGTAGTAGTAATGGGGAGGAAAAGTCTGGCAAGTAGACCACCTTTGGCCCTTTTTGCCGACCCCAAAGACCATCACTAAAACTATGGCAGACCTGGTAACTCCCTAGTGTCGAACCTTCCAGACCTTTTAATAGAGGTCATGAAATCCGACCATTCCGCTAAGTAGCACTCTTTCCTGTCAAACTCTGCTGTGCCGAACACCTCAGCCTTAAGGCCGCTGTGAACGGCACACTCGCCCAGGAAGTGGAACGAGGTCTCGTTTTCCTCCCAGCAGTTTTGACAGATCAGGTCTTTGACCACCCCTATGAGTGTCATGTGCCTGTTCAATCTGCAGTGACCTGTGAGGACCCCACTAACAAGTGGAGTGAATCCCTCTTCCGGTTCAGTAGCCATAGCTCCCTATCTTTGTTGGAGCCTGCTATAGACCTCTTGGACTGCCTGCAGTCGTCTCTCTCCAACCATGCTTTCGCAAGTTTGTTATATGCCCAGGCATCAAGGGCATTTCTAACATAACTAATGCCCAGCAAGGGTTCGGGGCCAATGCATGCACCTCATGCTCCTATCCTCGCCAGGCAATATGCTTTCTCGTCATTCCTATACCATAACATCAAAACATATTTATGAAGCATTCAATTTATATACATCAAATGTATCCCTTTATTCAAACTATCAACATAGATTGATTCTAAAAATGATAACTTAAACAAGACATCCATAATCCATCCATCAAATATATTCTAACCCAGCATAACAAGGCAAACAACGTTCAGAAATTCCACGAACGCCCATTCGAATCCCTAGCCCTTCATGTGGTATCCGGCTAATTGTTACATTATATTCTAATTAAGAAAATCTCTCCGAATACTAAAAAGAAAATGTACCTAATTGAATACTTGATCACGTAGATACTGAGAAGAGCTCAGGACACACACGTTTCTCAGTAACTTGCTTTTGAATTAATATCATTAAGTTGTTTCTGCGTAGCGTTGGGACGTGTTTTGGAAAAATTATATGGCTAATGAGATTGTTATCATAGACAATAGTTGAAATAACTTATTAATGTAGTCATTAGGACTATAATGAAGTGGTGTCTAGTGAGTGATGTTTTTTTGGCGTTTATTCATATTTAAGATCGTGAGAAAAAGACACCGTACTGCCACTTCGTTAGAGTGGATGAACTGAAGAAGAAAATGGCGCTATATCTCTCACACAATAATATCGGTTCAGAAATTAATATATAAGTCGAATGTTATAACTTTTGATCGTTGTGAGATCAAATATAAGGATTCATGACCATTAAATAGGAACATAGGTGTGTCGTTTATTTTTCAAGTCAAATCCTTCGAGAATGGATCCCGCTGGAAACTAACCTCGGAATATTTATGTATTTGGTAGCGTGAATATGATCACTAGAAAAACGTAAATCGTCAGGAAAGTGCTACTTTACACGCTGATGTAAAACCAATCTTAAATTCAATGTAATACACAATTATTTGCACGCTAAGGGAATGCTGTTAGTTTGATTGATTCGGTGGTTCTCACGCATTCACACATTTTACAGCGAATCCCCAGTTTCTGTTCGCTAAAAGTTGCTTGAAATACATCTGCCTCCTGCTTCACGTGAAAGGAAAAAATATTCAGACATTTTTACGTCTGTCGGAATACATGTCTCTCCCATAACGTTGAGCCATAATATTTAATGTAAAATTCTTCGGAGACTTGTCTGCCCTGCAATATTCATTAGCAACGTTTTGTGACGTCATAAAACAGGGCGTGGATGTATTTGTATATACTAGTTGACTGTAGAAGTAAACAAAGAACAAAATTGGTGATATTTAGACGGATTTAAAATTCGTTTTCATAATTAAACCATGCCACATTAATTATTAGAATTATTGTGGTAAAGGCACGTATTTAGGCGGTGGGTCCAGGGGATCCGGACCCCCCTCTAAACAATTCATAATTATATAATGCCGCTCACTTCAGAGTCGCTATTTCAGCTGATAGTTAATTTGCAAGACAGCTTCAGGACTCCATCGACAGTATTGTCAGCATTACTGCTACTAGGGTTTGTACACCTGATAAAGCTATATTGTGGTAAAGGCAAGTAAGAGCATCTATATTCCACATGAAAAAATATTATATATGTATGTATTATAATACGAAGAAAAGTATAAATAGGAAATGACAGAATTTGGAAGGGGTGTTAATCTAGAAGCAAAATCTGCGGTGGTTGTTTTCCCAAAGACTTCTCCTATACCGTATGTTTGGTTATCAGCCTAAATGCTCACCTGTGATTGGATGCTATTTGTGGAAGATGTCTAACATGAAACGTAGTGAAACTTAGACAACTGACTTGTTCCACATCGCTTTTTATAAGTGCCATATTGAAATGGTCTGTTTCCGAAGGAATCATTGGACTGGCATTTAGAACTTATTAAGATAGAAAGCATTCCATTTAGCTATATGAATCATATTTAATACAAGTAGCTATACAAAGGCTATTACTGTACTCTAGATAACATGCAACTGCTTGACATATTATGTAAACAACTTCATTGCCGACTGTTACTTCTTCTATCCGGAAATCAGATTTCGGCCTGAAATGATGCTCTTGCAATAGCTACGCGAATTCAATTACTCTAACCGTTGAGAGAATTAAGGCAGACGGATCTTGTATAAGCTCATCATATGCATTATGGCATCATATCACCGATCCTATGATCACTCAGATCTACGTTAAATCCTCACACGTAAACATCCGTCTGCATATAGAAACAATTACCCGAGTTGCAGATGTAAAGAGATTATCTGCAAAGCAGGATGCGTCTACAAACGGGCCACGCCCGCGGCCAATGCGCTTGGATTCACTGCTAGACGAAGCAAGGCGGTGGCAAAGGGTGTGAAAGCACCTTTGGAATGGAAAACGGTTGTCTGTGAAGATGGGCATTCAGATATGGAAATAGGGTCGGCCGAGGTATATATCCCATTTACCGGGAGAAAATGACTGACCAAGTTTGTTGACACTGTAGTAGCAGTAATGGGGACGCAATACTGGCAAGTAGGCCACCTTTGGCCCTTCTTGCCGACCCCGAAGAACATCACTGGAACTATGGCAGACATGGTAGTTCCTTAGTGTCGAACCTTCCAGACCTTTTAATAAAGGTCATGATGTCCGACCATTCCGCTAAGTAGCACTCTGCCCTGTCAGGTCCTCTTCAATCTGCAGTGACCTGTGAGGATATCTACTAACAAGAGGAGTAAATTCCCCTTCTGGTTGAGTAGCCATAGCTCCTTACGTTTGTTGGAGCCTTCTATGAATCTCTTGGACTGCCTGCAGTCATCTTTCTCCAACCATGCTTTCGCAAGTTCGTTATATGCCCAAGCATCTGGGGCATTAATGACCTGGCCTCCAACCAAGGGTTTGGGGCCAATGCATGTGGTCCTTGCTCCCATCTTTGCCAGGCAGTCTGCTTTCTCCTTACCTGACACCTCGCTGTGACCATAGACCCACATGAGGGTCACATTCTTGGATTGGACCAAGCGTCGCATTCCTGGACCAATAGTGATCTGATCTTCGGAGATGCTACCGCTCTCAAATCTGCCTAACTAGATTTCCTGCTCCGTAGACTTCTGCTCAATATGCCACCATAAAGATGGCAAATTCAACAATTCTTAGAAAACGTTCTTGAAGTAACGGTTCCTCCTCAAGCACTTATCAAAAGGCAATCAAGTAGACTTAACTCTACACCGATGAGTCAAAGACAACTTCCAACGTCTACTGCCACTCTCTGTATACCATATATAAGAGGATTATCTCTAAGATTGAGAAATATTGGCAAAAAGTTCAATATCAGACAACGAATACACTAAGATATCTCCTTTTGCATACAAAGCTAAAAGTTGGTAAGTGCAAAAAATTCAATACATCAAATAGGCTATGTGTGTGACAAATATTAAGTGGATCCTCCCCACTAAGCATCAGACCTGCTATAGACATGCATGTTTCGTCTTTAGCCTAGACTCGTCAGTATAGCCTGGCGATTGCACTGTCGAGAAAAGTTGGGTGGTATATACGTAACCCAGTCAAGGGTCTGATAGCAACATCATAAACCCCGAGTCAGGAATTTCAAATCAATCAACATGGTTTTCCAGCTTCAGACCACTGAAGGAGAGTACCACAAGAAGAAAAAAGAAATATTCCCATTATTTTAGTATAACAATGCATATAAACGTAGTTTTAAAAAACCAGTCAACTGATTGCTTATTTTATTAACTTATAATGGTTGTTCAATCAACTAACTCTCTCTCATTAGTATGTGTTAACTTAAAATACTATCATCGATTGCATACAAAATATATTTTGAATATTCACAAAACATTTTTGTTATTTTTATCATTATCGTAAAGAACAATGTGTGAAAATAAAACATGCTTTGTAACTGCCTCTATCGGCTATAGATTAATTCGCCTCCATAGAATTTATGGCAATGCTGTGTTCCTAAAAATACATATTTAATTCAGTTGTCTATATACTGTATGCCGTCAGCATGAAATATTATTTTCATTTTAGTTTTAATTTGAGGGCCACCCAAATAGGTTTTTGTAGTTTCGTTTAACCGGTTTTCAGTAAGAGAGGTCGCTGTCGAATTATTTTTATCAGCAAATAACACAAATCAATCAACTTTTATGAATAAAATTCGCATATTCAGACTTATTGTCAAGCGTATTTTGATTATATAATATTATTAGTGGAATATCACAATAAACGAAGCTCCAATTGATTATGAAACGACATAATGCTGTTTCGAACTAGTACAGTTTGAAGCTGAAAAATTGGGTCAAATGGGTTGACTCAATACTTTCCATACATGAGTAGAGCAACTGGGGACTTCCAACGCATGCACGTGAACTCATTATCAAACACACACAAGAAAATGCTGTCAAGTAGATGTACTATGCACGCAATGACACTACACATGAAATACAGAAGTTTTATTAGCCGCCCAATAATAAAGCTACCAAGGCGTACTAAAATTACATAAAATGCTAGTGCAGACGTAGCTATCCATTTACTCAAATTCTCTTCAACGTAATCGTATATTATTTAATGGAAACAGATGCTACTATATATCATTCACAAAACCGCCAAAGGGGTTACGTAGCCGCCAAGTAATAAAGCTACCAGGTCGTATCAAACATGCAGAAAATTCATGCTGAGACAGACATTTTCAAACCAATGCCTGGTCCTACTTTTAAAATGCTAAATATCACTAGTTATTACTTATTCATTATCCTTATTCAGGTGGAAGGCACTAGGAAGTTCTTATCTATATATTATTATTTCTCCAAGCATTTGTTCGTCAGTAACACTTGCAACATAGATAGGGTGTCGCGCATTGTTTTAAGAATAACTAGTTTGTAGATTCATTATTTCTCTGCCGCCACTGGATCGATATCTGAATAAGTACGAGGTAGTACCGGGGTCTAACTTCATAGATAATAGAACGTCATATACCTACCAACACCTTATCATTGAATACTTACCACCCCGTACCCCCTACCCCAGTGTCTAACCACCCCCAACGTTTTTAGGAAATTATCGTCCAAAACTGAAATTTGAGCGTTATGATTTTTTTCGTTCTTCGACGGTGACTTCACCGCCACTGAACCTTTTCGTCCTTGTCACACTAGTGTCCTACTGTCAAAATTTCATCAAAAAAAATATTGAAAGTTCTGACTATGCGTAAAAAATTCAGTCGCCACAAACTGTTCAAATTCTTGTCTGCACAAAATTAGCCCGAATTCCTACAAATATTAACAAATCGTTCAGTTTATGCAGCTTTACTGATATGATTAGTATCTGTACTAGCACAACATCACACAGCAATTAAAACGGTAAAACTTAACTGGATAGCAATTACACCATCAAACCGTCTAACAGTCGATTTGTTTAACATATTTATCATCAACTCAAATATGCCCCTATTGAATTAATGAATTCCCATGAAAGTAAATCATGATTTTTGCATGTATTCCATGCATCAAAAAGTCTAAAAACTGGATTTTCTCACATAACCACATCGTATCGCTGCTAACAGTTGACCTTTTTGCGTTATCAATTGATAAATTGATGATTATAATTGAACTGTTAGAGACAAGATACCGTTTGATAGTTTTGCGCTTTTATCTTCTAAATAACTCGTGATTTAATATACTTTTTTATTGACTTAGCTGATCTCAAATTTAATGATTAATTATCTAGCAAATTTCTTACAAAATGATAATTTTCCTGATATTTTTTTGGTTTTTTCACGCCATTTTAGGCTGTAGTTAATTTTTCTTCAAATTAGTCTAATTTGTTCTGTAAATAAAGATCATAAATAATGACTGCTAATTAGCCGCTTAAAAAATTTCGTCAATTATGTTCACTCTGTATTTCACATGCAGTGAAATGAATTTATTGAAGAGTTTGTTTTGATACAAAGGCTCTTATCCAGAAGTTGTGGAAATATTTGAAAGCATGGAATTTCGGAAATAACTTTTAGAATTTTTGAAGTGATAAAGCAGTAAGTAAAACAGCTCCAGCCTAGTTGACACGGTTTCATGGAGATCGCCAAAAATATTTCATCAGATAGATTACAGCTTGACATAAAATGTCAATCATTTATGTGAGTACGCCGAATCATGTACCTAAATGGTACCGAAATTTGATTATTTTTATCTTTCCTCAAGGGTGTTATATTTAGTCGAGTAATTTTTACAATTTATTTAGAAATATGTTGACTAGTTGTTTGGAATGAAATCTCAATTTTGAAGACAAGTGTGTTAACTATCATTTATGCCTAACAAGTACGGCAAATTAATAGGTGTCTACAGTCTATGGATGGTAAACTGCTTTTCACCAATTCCTGAATATGCTGAGGTCACTCCCACTCGCAATTTTTGCCCCCTTCAAAATCAGAGACGTCTAAAGACGTTGTTTATCTTTTTCGGTTTTTGGCGATAACTCCATCACCACCAGGCTTGTACCTAGAGGGTGACCGACAAGCACTGCCCCTTAAAATTGTGGGTACTGTCCTGACCGCCGCTAAACGGGTTGTCAAAAATTAGAAAGCTTTTCTTGTCCTTTCAATAGTAATATAGAGTGGCAAAATTATTTCCTTGATATAGGAAGGCCAATGATAACCGTACATAGTACAGACAGACAGAACGACGGATATAAGTGACATAGTTTTTCGTTATTTATCATGGAACATCAAGAATTCAAAATTTTTCGCGATTACAGTATACTTCCCCGCCCAGTATCGCGGGAAGTAGAAGATCACCGTATATCAGTTATGGTATTCATGGCAAGCTGAGTAAGTCTCCGCCTCTTCGCTTTTACCTTGTGATTAACGTTGAGCATCTTCTCGTGCGGTCGGCTATCAGTACAGCATGCTGACCTACTTTTCGGCCCAGTCTGACTACCTTGATGCACGGTGAAAAAATCTGCGGCAGTCCGCCGGTATCCGTAAATCATAGGTCAACGGTTCTGCTGAAATATCCCAGCACGAAACAGTAAAGATAATAAGACATCTTCGAGGTTTCGTGTACGAAAATAGAAATCGGACATTTCGTAGTTTCAGACAGACCTTGGGGTATTTTCTCATCGGCATGCGTGGAAAGATATTATTCTCAATTCAAGAATTGCGATATTCTTGTAAAGATATACTCACGACAAAAGCATCTGATCAACTCATCTCCAAGTGTCGCCTCCTATGGAAACGCCCATTGACAACTTACGAAGTCCAAGGTCCTAAGACCATACTGACGAGTCTAGGCTAAAGACTAATCATGCATGTCTATAGCAGGTCTGAAGCATAGTGGAGAGCATACACTTGAGAACATCTGATCTCACTCTAAGACAGTTTATTTGATAAGGAAATTATTATTAATTTGTAGCAAAAAAAATGGTATGTTTTTGAATTCAATACTCATTCTAAGGAAAAGAAAAAAATATATATAATTTTCTTCACAACTAAGACTTCATTGCTTTTCTAACAGGTATAGCATATTTTTTTGTAAGGTAATCATATTTTCCAACGTTCACTCCAGTCAAGAATACGAAAATCTTGGAATTCGCTCCAAGTAATTAATTTATTCCGCATCGCCATCTTCATCAACGGCATTTCAGCGGTACGCGTCTGACTATTTCCGCGCCTATTATTTTCCATTGGTTCTTATTTGTATAAACCCTCTTTTAGGATGAATCAGTTGTTAGAAATTTGGGTTGTGCCTGTTTTGAGAATCTCATACAGGTGTACAGGTTTTGATGTAATGTGAGTGATATGTAAGTTTTGAATAAGATCGTTTACCAATGGCGGACATAAATATATTCTCTGGCTCAAGTACAGGTACATATTTTTATATTCTGTTTTTGTTTACAATACCTGTTGAGTTTGAACTAAGAAAAATACTATGTTCAGCTTGCGATTATGGTATTCTCACTACCAAGACTTCCCCAAAATTCCATAGTATATCACTCTCTTCTCATCGAAATAGGTACAGCTGTTACTGAAATTACGCAGTAACGAAAAAGTCATACAAACATACCGACTGAGAGACAGACAGACCGATGCATGAAACGTCAAAAAAATGCCGTTAGTGGGTTGACTCTATGCTTCCCACGCGATGGTATAACTTTCGAAATAACTATTTGAATCGGACTTTGAAGATGTTAACTTTCTAATTTTCATTAAAAATTATTGAAAGTAATAAGAGGCCTCAATTTTTTTTACTTAAAAAATTCACAAAATTTTACACTCTCAGCACCGGAAAGGTCGAAGATGAAGTTATAGCGTGTTTTATTTTTATTTTACTGTTTTTGACGATAACTGCTCCATTGCTGAACAGATTTCCAAAAAATATAAGGCTTTTTCGTCCTTGTCGCACAAGTAACCTAATGTCATAGTTACATCGAAATCCAAAAAGCACCTTTCCAGTTATAGAGGGGTCAAGGATTACCAGACAGAGTTCAGGCCTGCAGACAGACAGACAGACCGACGGAGATGTGTGACATGGGTGTTTCATGATGTATATGTAAGGTCAAAAAACACGATATCTCGGACTCTAAACTTTCGGCAATTACGATGCCTCCTCGCCAAGAAAGTAAAAACATACTACCTTAAATATGAATAAGTGAAGTTTCTGAATTTTAGCAATATTATGATTTTGACAGATAATTAAGAACCGGATGATATAAATTCCAACATCCGGACGCCCGTTATATCTCGTCTGCTCTATTTACATCAGAAAAAGGAGCAAATCATCCGCAGACCCCCCTGAATGCTTGGAACTGAAACAACACGCCTTTTGCAAACCTATTTGCTCGGAATATCTCGCGACAGTCGTTTGTCTGTGTCTGTTAATGAAATCGTCAAAATAAAGTGCGGCCAACCGTGGCCGCCGGCTCCTCCGGTCGTAGTTGGCTGCGACCCGTCCCGCCATATCAAAGCATGCGTTGCATTCAAATACAGCAGTTGTTTTTCAAAATAAATGTAGAGTAGTCGCAGTCTAGTAGTGGACGATGCTTTATGATGTCTGACAGTTGTTAAAAGAAATGGTAACGGTTAATGCGCGATTTAATGGTTAATTTTATTCGCTATGAAGAGGAGCATTGTTCCAGATATGAATTTCTTGTATAGAATAATCCAGTCATAGTGACTTATATGTAGGAAATATAACCAAACAAACAAAGATGCAGCTACGCGGAGTAGGAGATGAGAATCTATTCCCAGTGGCTCTTCGAGTTACGAGGTCTGGAAGCAGGGTTTTGTTAAGTTGATGAGTTGTGTAAGAACTAAACGCTTACATCAACTAATCCAGATTAGGCAGAAAAAACAAGCAAACGTTTGGTTCAGGGTTGTTCTAAACATATCGTTTAAGGCATACTGTTTAAAACCGAGCTTCTTCTTTCAAACTTTTTTATAGATAGCTTCACTCAAAGTCAGAAAGCCTATAGCGTTTCATAAGCACTGTGAGAGGATAAATGTCTGTCACATTGACCTTAAAGAGTTGTAGATTGTAACCATCGGGATTAAAGTCACAACGCCGAGGTTCCCCAAAGTAACAACTTTCGGAAGAGGCTCGTTCTGGCCGTTGTAAGCTTGATCAGATGAGGATGTGCCCTCTAATAATTGCTGTATTGGCGACTCTTGGTGTTGTTATGCAAGACAACTCGATCTAACATCTGCCATAATAATATATATATATATATAGAATAGAAACAGACCAGCCGTCCTTTTTCTATGTTCCAGGTGTGGAGGTGCATCCACTAGACGTATTGCTCGTTTCTGGATTATGTCGAAAAGCTTTAGAAAGTGCTTTGGAATGCATACCAGCGATGGTCTGATCTGGATCTTGTAGAGTAGCAGGAGTTGTGCGTTAAACTGAAATTCATTTGTAAATCCCCATTCAATAATGACCTACCAGTAAAAACGCTTATCAATTCTTCAAAAGTGCTGAAAAAACTATGTATTTACAAAATACTTGATACCGTTAGTCTGTGGAAAGTAATGAGTAGCTGTACTTGACTTGTTGTATTATAAAAGAACTACAGATCCCAAAATATATATCACAAAAGCTTTATTTGCCCTGTCATCAGAGAATAACCGTTTTCACAAAACTCAGAGTTCTGTCTTTCCTGAATGACATAAACTCAATGATATTAAACAGCGAGGCGTTACCGCCTTATCACGTTCAAGTCAAAAGCTCCCCGCATTAAAAAAACTAAGCTCATGTAGCAGTCACTGGAAAAGCGTTACGAACATCTCTTGCATTTATCGCTTTTACCACACCGAATTCCTCATAAATTCTGTCCATAAATTCAGTATAAAAACCAACGCTCTCATTGTGCCGGTTTCTTTTTGTCTCATCCATACCAAATATCGCTTGTTTTGGAGCCAAAGAGGTTATATTTGCAGCGTTACGTCAGCTTTGTTGCTGTAATGTCAGATGCTTGATTCTTTCAAAAGTTTGATTTCGTACTTCCATTGTCTATAAAATTTTTGAGTATCACAACGTTTCGATTGATATGCTATCTTCAATAATCTTCAGGTGAACTGGCGAACATGTTCCTTTCATGTCTATTTATACACCGTCCGGTGACGTGTCGTTGTGTGTAGTCTGTTCTGATTGGTTCCCGATGAGTGGTGTTCCGGTCTGCTGACGTGGCTGTTCGTCGGTCATTGTTTGTTGTCCGTCCAGTCGTAGTCTATTGATCTTCTTTATGAGAGGCTGCCATATTGGTTTAATGTCTACGCTGGGCTTGCCGTACACGTTGCTGTTGTTGGTGATGAATGCCGCCTCCTTAAATTTTCTTCTATACCAGTGTGGTTCTTTGGCAATAACCTTAGCGTTATCCCAAGCTATTTTATGGTGCTCCGTCCATGCGTGGACAGCTATTCCAGATTTTCCTGTCTCTGCTCGCTGGGTGTACATCTTGTAGGCAATTTGGGTTTGGTTAAATGAAGTAGATATATTTAATTATCACGTAATCTTCGTTCAGTAATAACTGAAATGGCATTCAATTTTTACATCACTTACCTATTTTCAAACCAAAGAGGTACATGTAGACTAGTTACATTGCTCTCCAACTGTCGTGACAACTATCGCTGATCTTTGGCGTCTTTACTACGTTAGAATATCCTAGCAGCTTGTACACTACCTAATAGAGGTGATATTTGATCCCTAAGTCATCTATCAACAAAGGTGACATACCCTGATACTGATAGGCGAAAGATTCGTATCTATAACAGGTCAGTACAGACGATACATAATAAATCTGTATATCAAGGACAAGAGATGTCACTATAAATCATTTCAGCCTTATTGGTAGATGTCGTTGGGGTCATATATCGCCACTATTAAGCAGTGTCCAATATGTTACGACCTTTTCACATCACAAAAACGCGAATTTTCAGCGTGACTTTTTGCGACACTTGAAGAAAAATGTTACTATCACACCCTTACCTGGGATTGGTATATATGCAACCTAATTGCTGTCCACTGTCAGACCGTCGGTCTATACTGACGAGTCTAGGCAAAAGACGAAACAGTCATATCTTCAACATGCCAGATGTATAACGGATAGTATGAGCAATTTTGACAAACAACACTACATGTCGTCGCCTTCTAGATATTTGTAGAACGTTTGTGGCTGCGGGCGGCAGATCGTCCAAATGCCGGATAAATTTTTAGGAAATTAAATGCTTTTTTCCGCGGACCCATATAATGACTGCGTCTGAGAACGATTAGTATTTTTATCGGTCGTTAAGTTAGATTGCTTTTGCTGGGACACGAATACTCCTCTTTGATTTTATTAATTACTCGACGTTATTACGATTCTTCATCGAGACGGTAGTGCCAGAAATACTTGATAGATGTTCCCAGATTGGAGTGAAGAAGTAATTCTACTCCGATTGTGAAGCTAAGTGGTAATTGGCGATGTTGTTGTTCAAATCAAATTTTCAAAAGAAATACTCCAATATTAAGGACTTGAATTTCCAATAGCGGTGACAAATAGCTTCTAAGACTAATGTAAGCACCACTATCAGCGTCTCACATCATAATATAATGGCTAATACTAATTGTATACAAGGTTCATAGTCCATAGCATAAAAACGTAAAATAAACGATAATTACAATGACATCGTAATTTATTTACTGTCTACGGGACAACAGTGTTTTGCTATAATTAAATAGTAAATTTTGTTTAGTAGCTATATCTAGTTTGGATTAAGGACTATGAGTACTAAGACAAAGCAACGAGTTGACCACAGAATAAGTTTCAGGGGTTAGTTTAACAATCGTATTTGCTTGCAGCACTGTATTGGAAGTGGACAACTTTTACATTTCATTTAAATGAAATAGGTTAGTTATATTACGCTTTATTAACTCTGTTTAGATCGAAACACTGCCAAAGTTCAAAATAATGGTTGTCATCTCATCAATAATTTGAGAATATAAGATAATACTTCAAGGAGCATTGATAATACGGGTTAACTGAACATCACTGGTCTGTTCAAGTACTCTCTACATACGTAAACTCAGAATTAATAAAAAAACATTTATATTCAAATGTAAAGCTGGTATCTTTCCAAAATGTAATATCTCCAAGCACAGTTATCAGATTTCCAATACTTATTTACCATGCCACATCACTATTTAATAGATTTTTCACATTTAATGCAATCAATGAATACAATTCTATACCGAAAACTCTGGAACTAATGTCGTTGAATATATTTAAAACACCACCTTCTGCATGTACAGCCATAATAATCGTTTGTCTTGAAATGATATGTACATGCCTACATTCTCTTGGTAGTGATATTATTTTATTTATATGGAGGGTTACGAGGAAGAGAACCCACTTATTAAAAGGGTGCGTTAGAAGAATATCAGACAAACAAAATAATAACAATCATAAAACTCAAAACAGTATAACACTTATATACTTTAATACTTTTCGACAATGTACTAATATAAAAATTATATCCTAGTATATATTCAGTTGATCTCCTACTAACTTAATAAAAGTATACAAAGCCTGATATTGGGTATAAGAATAGATATATTACTATGAGCCTTCGCGGAGTGATAATTTATTCATTTTATCAACTAGAATATTACAAAGGTATTGCTGATTTAATCTAAATAAAGCAATAACTACAGAAATATTTATATCTAGTGTCAATAAGTAAGTAAACACATCGGTTATTACCAGTATTCTCCGTAGAGCTAGTAGTTTTATTATTAATGCGATAAATAATCTGTAGTAGAGCGCATCTGCCACTAAATCCTTTAAAAGGCTTTTAGCGTCTCAGACGATTGCGAACGTTTTCCGCGTAATTTCACTTGGTTGCAAAGACGTAGTCTTTTTACATTTGGCAGTCATCCAACGTCTAGGAATGACCAAGAGCATTTAATTATTGCGGCATTTTTTCTGGTAATCGCTTTGCGTGAGTTAAGAACCATTTCCGGGCAGATGTTTTGAATATAGATTGCAATTAAGGTTACTGCTATTGAAATGGACGTAAAACGGTTTTAACTAGAGTGATTGATATGTGTAATAATACTCAATTTATTTCAAATATTCACCTAGTTGGTAATAACGTCCACAATTGTTATTTGTTTCAAGGTATCTTTCATGGAATAACTCTCCCGAATGCAGAAAGCCTATCGCGCTCCAAAAGCGCTGCGAGAGGATACACGTCTATTTACATTGACCTTGAAACCCTGTAGACTGTAACCTCAGCAGCTCATTCCACAACGCTGGGGTTCTCTCAAAAAACGATTTTTGGAAAAGACTTGTTCGAGGCGTTGTGTCTGGTGAGGATATGCAATAAACAACAAGTTGTTCTAGATCTTTCAGTCATAATGTTCAATCATTCTTAAGGAAGTTTACATTCCAACAGAAATCAGTACTTCACATCAAAGCTACTGTTTGTCAATAATGTGATATTTCATGGTAGGTTGACCAAACATTTCAGTATCTGCCTGAAATTTCCCCGTCTGAAAATCCCATTTGAACTTTTTCGAGCGTAACCATCAAACCTGGTGCCCTCGCTATAATGGTGAGCTAATCCCTAGCAGACCCGTATCACGTTTGTTTCGCCAAATCGCACATAAGATTAAAAAACGGATAAACGGTTCTCCCTCCTACCTTATCTAGATCAACCGTATACCTATGATCCGCTGTTTCTTCGAAATCACTCTAACGAGAAATATTTTCATAGAAATTGTTTTGTTATGGTATATACAGAAGGGGCCAAATTTACTATGAAGAAACGCGGTATAAATCTTTGGCTAGGTACAATACTGGGAAACTGACCTCAAGTATGTTGACGCTGTACACCATGTAATGGTATCAGTTTAGAAATAGGGATGCATGCTCTCGACTGTGAATCAGAGCTGCTATACACATGCATGGTTCATCTGTAGCCTAGACCTAGGCCTAGATAGTAGGTCTGATGCATAGTGGAGAGCAAACACTTAATATCAGTTGTCAGCTTCTGATATGAATAAGCCGAGATAACGGTACATAAATAGTGTTTACGAACAACAAGGATGTCGCTATAAATCAGTTCACCCTTGTTGACAGATGTTGTGAGGGACATCTGTTGCCGCTTCAAGGCAGTCCAGGTATTAGGACCTTTGACTTCATAATTGCGTCCTCATAGAGGGCGACACTTGAGATGTGTTGATGTTGCTATCACACCCTTAACTGGGTTACGTATATACCATCCGATTGCTGTCTACAGCTAGACTAGGCTATACTAACGAGTACAGGCTAGAGATGGAACATTCATGTTTATAACAGGTCTGATGCATAGTGTCGAACAAATGCTTGATATCAGTTGCCAACTTCTGTTGGGGATGAGCCGAGATAACGGTAGGACCTTTGATTTCTTTGCCAATGGGCGTCCCCATAGAGGATGACACTTAGAAATGAGTTGACATTATATTGTGTAGTGTTTCTGGTGTGGCAGTGCTTTATGTCTCTTGTTTTCGATTTATCAACAATACAAATATAACATCTATATGCTAGCATTTCATATTAGTTAATACTAAATGCAAACTGTTCCACTGGAGGCAGTCATGGATGCCAATATCATTATAATTTCAATCCTTTCCTTCATATACGAGTATTATACATTGATAAAAGCTGCCGATGCAGCCGAAACTTCAGTATATGGCTTTAATTAGTAAGAAGTATAATGGACGAGTTTTTCTGGTCTCATGGTTGTCGATCGCTTGTTTCTTGATTTGACTGACTGCGTGTGCACTGAAGTACATCTGTCTCCAATACTGATCTTTCATAGTAATCTGCTTCGTCTGAACAGAACTTAACATTGCATCTGGCCCTGTATAGTTTTCAAATCACGTTTGTTTCGCCAAATCGCACACTTGGTCTCGTCTACACCCTCTATAATCCATGTGCCTTATCTAGGATCTGCTGGCACTTTTTTAATCCGCCGATTCTTCGGGATCTCCCGAACGAGACATATTTTCATAGAATCGGCACCACTGAAATCCAGCCGGGCGCATATTGTGCAGGGCTTACGCTGTTCGGTCGATGTAACAATGCCTTTTCGGGCCCTTTGTGTCCAAATGAGCATCCATATCTTGACGTCTGCGTCTGTAGGTATACCAACAAGCAGTGGCAGCGTTAGGCTCCATAATCGAAAGCGTAGGATGACGCTGTAATTCCCACGCAATTGATCAATTTATAATTTTTAATTTGGTTCGGATTAGGATTAGATTATTTTGGTTAGGATTAGAGCAATCAGGTTGTATATGGGGGAGGATGTGATACTAAAATGTTTCTCGGTGTCGCGACAAGTCGCACTGTCGTTTTGCTTTATTACGAAGATCCCAAAAGCTTAGACTGATAGTGAGAGTCCTCTCTAACTATCTTGATACATGCGGTTGATTGATACTTCAAAAAACATTGGAAAAAATAATTTTCTTTAATCACAAAAATCTCAAAAATTTCCGAAATTTAATTCAAGAGAATCTGCAGCTCTAAGTCCAATCATAGTGTTCAATCAAAACTGACTAGACACCATACTCTGTAATTTGTATTAAAATCCGGTAAAGCAGAAACAGATCAAATCAGCACTATGGAAGAAAAAGCTAGGTTACCCCCAATACCTATCAAAAAGTTAACTGAGGCAGAATAAATTATTTGTTTGATTAATTCAAACAGCGCCTAAATATGACATTTTTTCAATTAAAGTACGAGATCTCTAAACCATGATCTCCCACAAACGTATGAGATCTGGCATCACTGTAAGTCATCGCTATCGCCTGCCTGCCCTGAAACACTGCCAAGAAAGAAACAGTTACTCTGCCTCTCGGTTCATCCAAGACGCGAAGGAAATTAACGGCCATGTTGTATTGATCAATCTATCTATAAGGCGAATGAGTGAATCCTATATATTTTCGGAAAGTGCTGTCAATTACCGGGGACAAATGTACGCAGACTAATTCACATACCCTCCTTCCTGCAATCCCACCCACAATTGAAAACCCCACAAAAAAATTGAAAATGACCAGTGTCCTCGCAAACGTCCAAACACAAAATTTGAGCATTTTTGAGTTTGATTCATTAAGTCACCGCCACTGAACCGATTTTCAATAACCACACAGCTTTCTGGTCCTCGTTCCAGTAACATCGAGGGCCAAAGTTTGATCATCATCTGAAAAGTGCTTCCCGGGCCAGAGAGGGAAGAACCGAACGGGGTACAAACAGACATACCGACGAAAATGACCCGACATTCCATCTTGTTGAGGTGGAAGGAAGTTAAACTGCATGTTATGGTAGCATGCACAATAAAATTCCAGTAACGAGAACAGGAAAATTTACCAAGATTCAGGTTTCCCGTTCTGTCGCGTTCCCGGAACCGATGGAATACTTACAAAATAAAAATGATGAATGTACAGTGTTTTGAGTCTCCCATTTTTCATTGTACATATCTTTGGTTTCCGTCATCGTTTCCGTTGCCGTTCTAGATTCCGGACAACTGTGCAATCGCTTGTAGGCATTGAAAGGACAAATGAAATCTCCGCCACTGGTATACCATACGGGGGGTTTGTTCGTTTGTTGTGTGGGTTCGAACTCAGGATAATGATACGCCTTGAGCTGTGTTTACTCACTTACAGGGCGATGAACAATCTACCTGACACGTTTACACTACAGAGAATTCAGGAGGTGTTCTGTTACTGACAGATGCATATACTTGATGGCCTTCGAGATTTTTGTTTGATCATATGTCTCACTTGCATCACTCCAAAAGGTAATAAGGAACACCGGTTACTTACTATAAAGCCTGTTCAGCTATAAGGCTTTCATGGATGTTAAAACTAGCTTCATTTCACTTCAAGTAAAGTATTTAATTCAGTTATAGAAGATGTACAAGAACAGTTGAGGTAGTCGATCCAGATTTTGTTATTTTACACAAAAGTTCCACAAATAAAAGTTTTTTTGTGATGCATTTCAATGTAATCTTTAAATCATCGTGAGACACTCAATTTTGACAGTTTGGTGTCAATAACGAATTTATTGGTGATGAGGCATTTTCATGTAAATAACACAATTTTATCTTAATACATTGTATTTCGTAGTAGATAAATATATGGTGATTATTTTACACATTTGTTACCGCATCTGATTAGTAGTGGTAGTAGTAGTTCTGCACTTTTGTTAACATCGAAATGGATCCATTGATCAGTTGAAATTGCACTCAAAAATAATGATTTGCAGTGCTTAATGTTTACGTACATAAAGAAGATATCAATCAGCTACTGTTTTGAAAGTCGTAATAATCCATTCTTGAATTGAACCGTTATTCGAATTATTGCTTCAAGCTGATTAACAGCTGTGAAATTCAATCAAGACTTTCAATAAACTATTAGAACTGCATTTGAAATAAAGAGTCAACTACGTCCTGAAATTTGTTTGTTGTTGTTTAAATGTTGATCAAGATGCTCCACAGCTATTGAGGAGAACCTTTGATTTATGCCATTCGAATTCAAATATGTGAATAGTGATTTATGTATCTAACCAGTACAGAGGTCAAAAATTTATAGAGATGACAGAACATGAACACCGAAAAAAATGTCCATTTCCAAAAACAGAATTTGAGCGTTCCTCATTATTTGCGTATTTTGACGATAACTCCGCCGTCACTGAATCGATTTTCAAAACAACAACCCTTACACAATCTACATATGAAAATAGTTTTCCCAATTGTCTCTTATTCTTCAGAAGTAAAAGGTCATATCACCGGTCAAGTTCAATTAAATATATATCAGTTTGATGTCTTATAAAGTATACAAATGCCGGAACGGACATCCAAATGATTTAGCATCGAATCAATAACAATCATCCTCATAAAACAGTCCCTTGTACGGTTTGCCATTTCTGCGGAAGCGATTTCAACTACTGGTTTCCATTTTAGTCTCTAGTATCCATACAGTTATCTTCACAATAGGACATACCGTTCTCGCAATAACAATTTCAAAACGGTCTAAGAGCTGATGACTATGTGTTGAACTTTTTCTTTATGTTTTATGTTTTTACCGAGGAATTTTGGAAATAGTTCTGAATAAGACCAATAAATTATTAGTAATATATTCATATTTTATTACATGGAACTGTAAAAATGGATAATAATATTCGAAAAATTATCGCCATGGCCTTATAATGCAAATATACACCAAGTATCGCATATCGGAAAGTCAAAATGGTTCATTAAAGAAGTATGTGACTTAATGCTTCGTAAAGGTATGGAATGAATCACAGTCAAATTCATATAACTGTATGAAGACTACATCCCTCAAATTGATAAACACTCATTCAAAAACAAACCTTGGCTAACCGGAGCTGTAGACAAGCAGTTACAGGAAATGAAGGAACTAGCAACGAAACTTATCGCATTCTTATCGATGACTGAACCACTGTAAAAGGGTCATCGATCATAGCAGAGAGGCGCACAACCAGAAAATTAAAATCAAACAATGTCCCAACATGTCCAGATAATTTTGGTCTGGAACCAAGACTGATCGTTCGAACTTCTGCTACTCGTCCATATTACCATTGACGAGAGCGGACGGGTATAGAGCATACACCCTGAAAGAAAAAGCAGACACCTTGCGCCAATTCTACAATGAGCTTCCAAAGAGGCACTCCACCAGCTACCATCAGCGTGGACAGAAAAATGCCAGAAAAGGCATTTCAATACCGGGATATAAAATGGATTCTAGAAAAAATGAGCTCCAGTAAAACTAGTGGTCCAGACCACATACCACCAATCATCCGAAAACGTTGCAGCAAATCAACCCACCTAAGGACAGCATAAAAGACATACCAAACAACGATAGACCTGTAACTCTGCTCTGCACGATGTCCAAAGTTGTGTGTCTAAAAACCTTGGCTTTGTTGAATGCACTATAAATTTGTTTCCCCATGGTACCAATCTAGAGCGCTTTAAGGTCAACATGAACAGCCATTTATCCTCTAACATCGATTCTAAAGCCTTTTGTGAGGATATTTATTAAAAAAGATGTCGAAGGTCTTACAAAAAGGCGTTTGATGAGAATTTAATAATGTTCCATAACATTATTTAATACAACTTAAGCTGTATTTGTATGCATCTCAGAACGACAAAAGGAGAATATAGCTACCAACTCTTAGGTTGTTAGATTCCAAAAGTACGTGTGGCCAAAGAAGAGCTAACAACCGTCATCATTTTTCCCTGTAATGAGAAAATTCTACCGACAGAGGGAGCAATAAATTTACTTAACGCTCTATATCACCCATTCAATGGTAATTTTTGATCTCCTCTACGTTTGGAATCGGAATTGTAAGTATTGTGATTGGTTATTTTTATAATAGCTGCATTCAATGAAGCTTTCTAGATATACTCGTACATATAGCTGTTGGTTTGCCCCGTATATAAAAACACTGAAGAAGACAGCAAAATGGTAAATTTATGGGGGTTAAAAGGTAAGTTCTATTAAAAAAACATGAGTGCGTGGAAGGTACTGAGTCACTCTACTTGACTCTGGTTTATATTTAGTCTCATACAGTTTTATACCTCACGAAACGAGTTGAAACCGTTTAGCGTAAAAGGCGAACATGATGGATATCTAGAGTATGATTTATTTCTATGTAATTAACTAACTTGCTTCCTATATAAGTTAATCTGAGAAGTTGGTTAAACATATCATTGATTATGTATTCTATAGATTAGAACCTAACAGTATAATAGTTTGGTATTATCAAACTTCTCTGATATAATAAAGGCAGAAGGTGTGTAATTCTTTGGGGCTTCTGGCTTCGACCAGATTTTAGTCAGGTCGAACTTCCAAAACCTTCCTTGCGCGTTTTGAGGTCAATGCAAATAAATAGTCTACATATATAGACGAGTTTGCTTCTCAAATTAAAGCTACGTGAGTGAAAATGCTCTAAACTTCTGTCAGAAGACCCCAAGAGTCTACACTCAAGTATAACTTTGGCCCTTACGCGCTAGGTAGAGATTATTAATTGAATTCAATTGACTACTTAGAAAAACATGCTTCTGGTTTATTAAAATACAATATATTTTTGTAAAGACAGCCCATTGAAACAAAAGTAGTATCATCCTGTTTGATTTTGTGTCTGTCGATGTGCTATACCAAAAATTCGTCGAATGACGTTCTTTGAACCCAAAAAAATCTGGAACACAGCTTTGCGTGATCACGATCGAACGTTGCAGATAATGATGACACTACAACTCTAATCGAAAGCGAGACAATTTGAGAAGTTGTTTTTACGATATAGTCCAGTCACAAACTCGTTATCGAATAAATAAATAAATTATTTTTATCCAAAACGCGCGCAAAACAATGAATAATTTCATATATCAACGGTTCTTCAAATGTTTATCGTTTACTTACGTTGATATTTTCTTATAGATGGTTATCTTTGTGTAAGGTTACGCAAAGGCAGAAAGACTATCACACTTCAAAGCACAGATGAATTATTTTCTGGACAGAGTTGGAAAATCACATTCAACTCACATTCCAAATTTTGATAACTCGAATGCAGCAAATTTAACTTTTAATATTTTACCGCAAAAAACCTCCATAAAAGGTTTTTTTGTCGTTTGTCTGTGAATCAGCCAAACTTCCTAATAAAGATGACGTATCCAAAAGAATTCAAAATCCTCTTAAAAGTTTTTTCCAAAGATGGTGTGTAGCATTTGACCGTGTTATTTTATGTTATTATTAGGATTACACTCCACCCTCAATTTCCTGTTCAGTCACAAACTTCCGCAAATTAAAGAATGCCTGTAAGAATTTATTTTAGACGTAGTCATCTAGCAGTGCTATTCCAGTGAATACAATGTTCTGCAGCTTGTAGTAAGAAAAATATAAAGATGTGCAAATGAGACTCAAAATCGAGGATCCACCATTCCATGTTGACGTCGTAGCAGCCAGAAGACTGCACCATGGTGACTAGATGATCCATGGTGCCTTCCAAGGTCTGCAGATCACGCCATTCTTATCGTTGCATCGCTCACACCCTAACCGAGCAAACCAATGATCCTATGATCACAAACCATTTCCATTTGTTCAAATACGTTAGATGGTACTACTGATTGTGATCAATTCAGAAATATAACATATTTGCTTGTTGTGTCGATATTGCTGGTAAATTGGCGACATATTCGGTTCAGTAAAATATTTATGACTCTATACAATGCTGGTTTATACTACAAAACGTTCATTTCAGTGGTTTTCCGTGCAGATAATTCGTGTATTGGAAAATGAGGGTTGTATGTTCAATTCAAAATACCATACGATACTTACAGACTGTGATAGCCAGAGGATCAATCATTTTTAAACACATTTGACATGAAATGCATTTTAATAGTACATAAAATTACCCTTAGTAGGTCACCAAATATTTGTAATTGAACCATTATTATACGTATTTTGTGCGATATAAAAACATGCAATTTGATCAGTGTCCACTTCAGATATTGTCGCGAGGGCGCTCGTACCAGCGGAAAAAGTATGCTCATGTGCGGTGCCACAATGTTTCGTTTGAAACGTTTGATTTTGAATATATTGAAAATATTTTTTATGCAAATTATAGAGGAAGGACGGCTCTGTGCCCATGTGAAGCCCTTTTGTTGGTATTTTTGTTATTTCGGTTATCAAAGGGTTAAAAAGGCATCCGAAATGAATAAAAAAATGACTATATTCAAGTGACAATATCTAAAATGTTATTCCAAAAATTGGAAGAATGTCTTCACACACGCATAGAAGCAAACTTTCTCTAATAGTTTCAAGAAATTGAGTTATCTTGAGAAATGAGTGCTAGAAGCGATATACTGGAAGCCCATGCAAAACGGCGGAGTTACTTCTTAAGGAACATAAAAAAAAGTTACGGTGAAAGAATGCCATAGCGTGTGATAACAGTTCTAAAATAAAACTTTTCATGGTGATAAAATAATTTCGTATTTAACACACAATTTCAACAATAATTATTTTTGAAATAAAAATACACATATACACATATAATGATTTGTCAAACTGTGTGAATTATTTTATCTATATCAAGTGATTTCGTGTTTTTTCTTTTGCAAATTCGTAAATTATTTCGTTAAAATCGATACTTGTACCGAAATCATAGTCAGTTCTGAGAATTATCAAATCTGTCAACCTCTTCTGTGACGTGATTGAGCAAATGTAGTTTTTATTTAATTTCAATCCCAAGAGAGATTTTCTCCACTAGCCATAAATACAAGAATTGTTAACAAAATACGTGAAGATACCGCAATATTGCGAGCTGTTTTCAGAACTGCTGGTACTTACCTAACAAAAAAAATTATCAGATGTATGCATGCCTTTTATTATAAATAGATATTTCTATAATCTCGAAGATAATTCTGCCAACTGCTAAAATGTTCAAAGTATTCTTACCAAATTGGTTTTGATCGCTTTTTAATCTCAGACCTAATCAAAAATCTTCAGAATACCATTTTAACTCCTTCTCAATTCGTAATTCGTAAGCTCAACGCATCAATCACAAAATTTCTTTGTTACGGAACAATCAGAAAATCTATTCTCTCCAGTTAAGAGGCAGCGACGGTAAGAATATCCCGTATTTTATAAGAACATTTCAGAGCAACGGTTACTGTTATTGAGGGCACTTTTATTCTTGCCTCAATTGTTAGATCGAAATTCAATTGGTTAAATCGAGAAATGTATTCGTTGCTGCTGAAGCTATCGAGCATTCCCGCAAAATATCCCCCTCTTGAAAGCTTGATAGTTTTTTCGTTTTATTGCTTAACTGACTGAGGTTTGTGTCACCTACCAGATTTATTTTTTTAGTAATCAATATCTTTACTCTCATAAGCTGCAGAATAGAATTGTGATTACGAACTTCTTTGATGCATAGGCTGGAAGATTCTTCTTATCAGAAGGTTTCAAGTTGTACAATAATATTCAAGATTGCCTTACTTAATTTTTATTATTATTCACAGCATCATGCTGAAAATTGAAAAAAGCATTATCACAGTTTCACATCGTATTTACAAAAATAAAAAACATTTTTTTGCCACTATGAATCGGATCAACAACCTCCTGAATTCTAGGCCGACACTTTTATCACTAGGCCAGATAGAGCCATGAAGAAAACTGGCAAATACGCTATGAATGGCACCTTCCCCCGCAATATTTTTCTTCCCCACTTCCCAGATTATAAACAGCTTTAATCTCAGTTAGGCCGGAACTTATATTATTTTCAAAAAAACCTTGTCGAAAAGATTATTGTTGAACCAAACTCGGAAACTACGTCATGAAGAGCAGGATAAGAGAACAAATCCTTGAGGATGCTGGCGTTGATTCCTGCAAGTTGTCCAACCTGTCCTCTTCTCACGAAATCATACCTTAAACGACTCTCGTATAAGCTGAAGGTTAAGAAGTATTGACATTTGTGGACGAAAGCAATTTCATTTCTCGATAGTAATTTTCGCTACGCCCTAAAACAACTTTCTTCTCATCCTCCAAAAAATGCCACCGCCGTAAAGTTTGCCCTGGAAAAACAGTCGAACGTGCCCCTATCAACTTTGCCGGCGCGAACAAAACACTCCGCGATGATTACTTTGAGGTTAAGTTCTTAGCGTAGACATACTTTCATTAATTATTCCATTATCTCATCTGCAGCTTTAATTAGAGAAGAGGAGATGTCTTGTTTTTATTAAAGGGATATTTCAAGGTGTATTCTTCTTATTCTAATTAAGGTATAAGCTTACTGGAGCCGAGCTTAGTACTTAGACTGACTCTTAAAATAATCTAGCTTCATTCAAAGTAGTTCCTCTTTCAGCAATGCATCATTCTAGAAGGTCAGCTGCTCTTTGAGTTATGAGTATGGTTTTGTACAGATTTTTTTCATAATCACGTAAATATTTAACAGAATGGAAATTGTGAATATTGAATCATATCCCCGAAGGATTATGTCGGGATAAGTTTGATATTCCGCATTCTGGATCAAAAGTAAATATTTCTCAAAAGGAGAGGATCTGGAGCTGTATTTGATGGATATTTTAAATAATACATTTTCTTACACTAAAAAACAATATAATTACTTTCATACTATTTGTTATTGATATTTCGGACAGTCATGAACAGGTAGATATGGATTACAAGGATTTTTCTAAGGCTTCCGATAAGCTAGATTATGGTATTCTACTGAAAAGGGTATCTGATTCTCGTTTTGATGATTTGCTGATTAATTTCTTTCAATCTACCATAGAAAACAGAAATCAACATGTTTCGTATATCGGTGTTATATCTCATGCATACAGTGCAACCTCTGGAGTACAGCAAGGCTCCAACTTAGGGTCCCTCCGTTTCCTATTGTTAATCAATGACTTGTCCTGCAACTCGTCGTGGCTCAACTTATTATATGCAAATGACTTAGAAATATTATCATCTATGAGTAAGCACAAACTACATTATTTTCCAGCAAAACTAAGGCTCGAGGTTTGATGCAAAATTTTCGTACTTATTAATCTTAAAATAGTTGGAAAGATAATGGGTCTAGAGTAGGTAATATTTCCTAATTTTCAGTTTCAATTCACTCCATCACTTAGTTGCACCTCTTTTGTGGTCCGATTTTTTGTAGAAATGCTTACATTTTTCCTAAATCTGTGATGTTTGAGTAATCTGTATCTTCTCATGATGTGCATATTCCGAAAACAAGTTTATGTTTATGCATGGAAAGTTCAAAGTCGATCTACTTCACTCAAGTTTCAAATGGAGCTGCTCCTGTTGCAACTATATTGCATGGCTGTTCCATGTTCCATCAGATATGTTGATTCTGGGTCTATTTTCTTTGTACATACACCATCGTATGTATCTTATAATGCTCGCTAATTACAAATTGCTGTTGGCAAAGTATACAGTGGCGTGCCATGTAGACATATTTATTCGGTTAATAAAGATAAGTCCAATCCCCATCTGGATCTACAATGCACGTTGGCAGTGGTGATCAGCGTGTTCAAAGATGTGATTGTCCTGGTTGGTCCAAGCGGTGTTCTAGTTGTGTTGGTGTTATATTCTGTAGGAATGGTGTTTTAATATCCATTTCAACCTATGAGGGTAGTCTACACATGAGAGCACGGTAACCTGAGATGATTCAGTACTCGTGAATGAAATGTGTTCCAATTTTACCTGAAGACGTTTAAATATTGCATATCAATCGACAGCTATTCGCGTTTGATTGAATTGTGTAAATACTAACTTTCAAACATAAAAACGTAAATCGATGACGCGTTCCCTATTATTTTCTAAAATATCCTTAGACTGGAAATAAATCACCGGTGTCCGACATTCTTATTTGTTAAACTTGAGTACGACATTTATGCATATTTATAATGACTAATGACTTACGAAGTCCCTTGATCAAGGTGAATGCAGGCAAAAACTAGGATAATTGAAGTTCAATCGCATTAAGTCAAAGTGTACGTATGATATAAGGTTGTTTTACAGCGTTCATGAGCATCAGTTTAAGTAGCGTAATTTAGATAGAGCAAAAATTGTGCTATAAGGTACTTCAAGATGTAGATAAGTGTTGAATTCCAATCAAGAGGGCCAACCCTGCTCGATACCCCCTCCTCAACCTTACACTTTTGTAATCCCATCTTAATTACCACGTTTTTATTGGATATTGAACATGCTCTACCATTGTTACTATATTGTATTCAAAACTCATTTTTGACCAGATTTAACTGTCAGCTAATATGTTTAACCTCAAAAAAATATTTTTATTACATTCTAGACAATTGTAATCAAACGTAATCTATACTTTATTAATCTGTTAGGAGTTTTCAACATACTATGCACGATTTCCACAGTTATCTGGACTATGTATTTGTATTTTATGGTTACGTCCACACTGCCCATGCAAAAGCCAATACAATGTTTGAAAAGTTCTTTGCTATCTCGCTTCAAACATCGATGTATGACTCAGGGTTCTCCGATGCTATGTGATTTCTGTGCTTTGATATGCACCAGAAAGTTGGAGACTTAATGAAAACGCCTATAAGCGATCGGAATCGTTCGAAATATAGTGCTTCCGGTGAAAGCTGTGTCATGTTTGCACCACATCACCATTCAATGTATACTTAAAAGTCTCGGGAAAAACAGGAAAATCTTAAACACGATTAAATATTGAAAAACCGCATATTTTGGACATATCATGCTGCAGCTGATGCAAGGCAAAAGCAAAAGCCAGAGAACCCGGACACCAACCCATTTCTTGGTCGACAAATCTTAGAAAAGGAACACTTTAAATCAGCAGAACTGTTCAGGGCGGCAGCGAACAATGAACGATGGGTTAATGTGATGACCAACATCAATAGACGGTAGGCGCCAAAGGAAGAAGCAGAATCAATAATAAAATCGGGCTGATAAAGTATTCAATATCCCATGAAAACATTGTAGTTGATGCAAAAGTGGCACCAAGCAATAGCATTTACAATTTACACAATGAATTAATTTATATCCCCCTTCTGGCCTCTCCGCCTATGAAAACCTTGAAGGCATAGCGCACATTCGGCGCAAGACGACCCCCAAGACTCGGGGCCCCCAGGGTTGGTGTGCAACCCTCCCAACTAAGCCAAGCAGCTCGAGCTGCCTTGGGTCCGCTTATTGTTGAGGAATGAAATACATGTACACGGAAACCGGAAAATGGCTCTAGTACCGGATTATTGTAAGGACGTTCTCGAGTGTCCGAGCTGGGTCTCTGTCTTTATGCTGTGGTCATTTGTACCCCCCCCCCCCCCCAGTAACGTAGTAAAGGGAAAATTGAATCCTCCTCTTTCTTGATTGAGGTAGGATCAAGTAGAAAATGTCGTCCATATTGGATCAATTTATCAAAATCAATTGGTTGATAACAGTGCGTTAAAAGCAGTGGCGGCAGAGCATGTGCAGCGGAGAGTCTCACAATTCAGGCAGAGCAAATTGGAGGATATGAGAAATATATCAGCATTTCCGCCTAAGAACGATGTTAAAGGTAGGAGCATTTTCTAAGTTTTTTAAATGATAAAAATATTGACAATTTACACCGCTTTATCACTCGCCAAACCACTCTTTTCAACCCGACACATGTTTCGTTAACTATGTTAGCATCTTCAGGGGGAGTTTAAACCTAAAGTACTATCTAGACGTTGTCTTATATACCTCGTGCGCTGCTGAACGTAACATTTATCTGTCAGGAAGACACATCAGATAGACAAATCATGTTTAAGAAGCTAACGCAAACAGCAGGCTGTTAGGGATATGACAACACTTCGAATTATTTTTGAATTACGTAAATCTGACTTGTTTACGATTGAACGTGTGTTCTACCACACTAGACTTCTCTATTACAAGTATGTCGTATTTCAATGCACCAAGTTATTCTTAAATCTAGTCCTAATAGATCTTCTAGATCGTTTGTCCTATACGAGTATAACATTTGTTACAGTCATCACTATTAATTTCATATACTCCACACCGATTAACTTTGTCCTTCGGGTTTCTAAATATCTTTAAGTTTACCAAACTTTTGTACGGTCCTGAATCCGAGACCCTTAAAGACTCTGTCTTCGTATGTTTAATATCAAAAGGTATGGATATATTCTTTGATTTTACTCTTTCAACTTGGAAGGTAGTTGCAAACTACAAAGTTATTTCTTAAAGCTAAGCTTATAAATTAGCTTTTCCTAAACGTTCGTAAATATGAAATCCACTTGATTTACAGGTAAATTCAAACTAGCCATTTTGTATTGGTGACATTGCTTACAGTCTCCGGTTATGTAGGCTCGTTGAATTAGCTTCTTTCCTATAATTCCAGACTGATTTCACTGTTTCATATAACCAAATCATCAATAAACGGCAACTTTCCATTGTTTTGGATTTCGAAGTTAAACTTCATCGAATCAAATTGACTATGGCGAAAACTAAACAACTACTGGAGACAATCGAAATGAGAGTACTTCGCAGAATAACTTGAAAAACGCTATTGCACAGAGAGAGAAGTGAGAATATAAGGACATGCATGGTAGAAAACGATGAATACTAGGTAGAAAGAGTGAATGGAACGAACACATCAATAGAATGGACGACAGAAGAGTAGTCAGAATCGCACGCGACAAATCAAGTCCAGGGCGCCCTCGAAAATGATGGAGTGACAATTTGGCTATGTAATAGGCAGAATGACGACGAAAAAAAAAACAGGCGATTCGCCTATACTAAACGACAGAAGAAGAAGAAATTGACCATTCAGTTTTCTGGCGAACTTTTCAATGCTTCAATGAGATAAGTTACACCTGTTCCCAGGCGGGGGGGATAGGAATTAATTTAGTTTTACCGCCCAGGGCCGTCACTGTGCTGATACGAATAAATTATTCTATAGCAAAACATTGGTGCGCTTTGAACGGAACACACACGCTGTGCGTTATTTTCACAACTGACCAGTCCTAAAGGATCAAATGCAAGCATCACATTGCACAAGATCCTTCCTACTGTTTGCTCAACGTGCTTGAAGATCGAAAAGTATCATGTGTCTCTGTTTATACTCGAGAGGATCGGTATCCGGCGTGTACCTATTTCCGAAATAAAAATTTATGGCCCTTGTCCGCCCCTTATTGTTATCTCACCTGAGCGATGTTTGTTCGGGCCTTTTGTTATTTTAGGATTATGTGGGTCTCACCGGCCTACACCAACCCTGTTCATCGATACCGATACAGAAGAAATATTTATCCATGGCATTCTTTGTATACTTGTATCAGCATGTTGGTATTTCTTAGGAATAAGATTTCCAAGTAGTAGATGATAAGGTTTTATATTATGTATCACCAACTTAGTCTCTTCTGTAATTCTCTTCAAGTTAAGCTGTTTGTTGCACTTCTCTTTTGCCAATTAGTTAGTAATTTAACCTAACCCGAATCAATTATCTGACTGCAAATGCAGGGTAGGCCATGAATTCGTAAACATTCATATTTGAATTACCGCACAAACAAAAGAAGTGTGTGGTAGTGAAAGGGATCGTATCCCTAGCTTGTTACTCAGAAATTTAGTCGCAAGGGATCGATTTAGGGCGCAGCAACCTGCCTTTTGCGTAAATCAGTTAGGAAGTATGATTTGCACGATGTTTATCAGTTCGAGTGCTGCTTTAATAAAGAAATTCATGAGACGGGCTATCGAAGTGATGAGAACTTGCAGACGGTATCCACAGCTGTTCGTCGTGATGCAGATGACTACAATCAGGGCACGCGGTTCAGAAAGATGGAGCTAGTTGCTGTACGTCAAACGAATTCATACCAGTAGTTAAAGAGATGTTTCCGCAAAAGCCGATTTCCTGGAGAAGCGAATTTTACGCACCCGGTTTCTTCTTATGGGGCTATTTGAAGAGTCGTGTATATACACTAATAAGCTAAAAACGTTGACAGACATTCATAGATACATATACGTAAAATGGAGGGAGGGGGATGGGAAATTGATAATTTATAAAATCAAGAAGAATCTAATATAGTATACGAAATATAAATAGGAGAATAAAATATAGATGCCAAACAAATCACATTATCAATTTCGGTAAAGAACTTGATACTTGATGACTGCGTGCTCCACTGATGCCAATAATACATACATACCAGTTGCACTTATATCCTCGTTTTGCGTTAAAAAGATATGAGAAATTTAAGATTCTATAGATCAGTGCATTTAAATAATCGGCCCAATTTCATTGCTTGAGCACGAGTGAATAAAAGCTCCTGCTGCATGCAGCATTTTACCTAATTAAAAATGACCGCACGGCGAAGTACAGCAACCAAGAGCAGTAGCTGCAGCCACGTTGGCTCTCAGAATACACCATAAACGCGAAATGCCGCTCCTAAAGATGATATAAAAACGCAAAGCAGTGCTTTTTAATAAAAAGTGCGGTAAAACAAACATTCACATAGAAGTTTGGAGGGCTTGAGCACGAGGCTGTATGCCAAAAAGTCTTTTGTTCTGCTGCCGCCGTGGTACATAAGCGTCGGAGGGGGGCAGTGTGCCATATTTACACACATAAAAATAAATTCTCATACGAAGAGTATGAGCATTCATTCAAAGGTACCATATCTTCCTATATGCGCAAAGCTAATAATCTGAAAATAGGAATACTGTATTTTTGATAATATAAATAAATATTTCCAATTTAAACCTGGGAAATTCGAAAAGTAATACCAAAATCTTCAATTGAGCATATGATAATCTTGGCGCAAATTGTTTATTTTCAATATAAAATTTGTTCTTAGAAGACTGATACTATAAATATTTGGTAATTTTGATGAGCTGTCACCACAGCTACTGTTGGTTCCTTGAACTTAAGAAAAAGAACCTAAAAAATTTTTGAAATTGTACCGATGGGACTTGTTTTTTACCCTTCTTTGCATCATATAGTATTTTTAATGATTCAAGTTTAAAATGTATCGCACAGATAAACAGACTATAAAACATATGTACCTTACTCAAGCCAGAACTATTCACAACTCACATATGACATCAACACTTTTACACCGATCACAACAGTCACAACCTCAAGTTTAAAACAGCTCATTCATCCTTAGAGGGGGTTGATACAAATGAAAACCCAGTAAAAGTAATAGGAAACAGACAGACGCGTACCGCTAAAATGCCGTTTACGAAGATGGCGATGCGGAATCAATGAATTACTTGGAGCAAATCCCAAAATACTGTATTCTTGATCAAAGTAAATGGGGCTCTATTGGAAAAAGTGATAAGAATACTAGTAAAATATGGAATACTTTTTGTAGAAGCATTGATATCTGAGTTATGACAAAAATTATATTTTTCTTTAAGAGTGTGTTTCTTTAGAATGAGTATTGAAATCGAAAATATACTTTTCTTGGTCCAAGTAAACCATAATTTTCTGATCAAGTAAATTGTCTCCGAGTAATATCAGATGCTCTTGTTGTGACCAAATTTTTACGAGAATATCGCAATTCTTGAATTAAGAATTTGAAACTGGATTCAATATAACTTTTTTCGAAAATGCAGAATAATGGTACGTTAAAGTTCAGACAGATGCAAATTAAACTACTGGAAATAGAAACCCTGTAGTATATTACACCACATTCTCCCATTCGAGCAATTTACATCGTCGAGCGTATAAATAGAGGAAAAATCTTGAAAATGTCAGTTCTGCTAAACCACCCTCCAAAAATATCTGGTACGCCCATTCCAGCATAGCTAAAACTTTCCACTAATTTAACTTTCATATTCTCTCTGCCCCGCATAATTAAATCTCTTGAACGCGAAACTAAACAGAAGTTTAGCTTTATTTTTTATAAATTCGACATTAGCCGGGAAACTTCGCCATTTTTATATTCAAAGCGTATTTTATAAACATGGAGAGATTAGGAAGCGATATTGCGTACGCTTTACGAATTAATAAGTTCTATATGAATACTGGAGGGTATTCGTGACAAAAGTACTTTTTGATTGAAGCTTGCCGGTATTTCAATATTTTTTGCTGTTTCTTTGTTTAACCTTCCACTCCATAAACGGGGGAAATATTACCATCGTAAAAACGTTGATTAGCCGCCTCCGCGCAAGCAAATTACAACAACGATTCATTCTTCATTGTGTTTTTACACGCTTTTCATTAGCTTCACCTGTATGTATGTATGTTTGTAACGGAATCTTTTAAAGCTATTTTCAACCACTTCAAAACGTCAGAATAATTTTAAATTTTGCAAACTTCTCAAGGACTGATGACTATACAAAACTTCAATAAGTTTTTCCCATTATTGATTTTCATTTTAAAATCCCTTCTGATAAAAGTTGAAGTTGAAAATGACGTTTCACAAACGCACTTGCAATCTACAAAATCTCAAATCATCAAATCTGCCTTTGCCTCTGCATTTTATCAGATTTTTCATCGGTATGAACAGCTTACTTGCTATCTGCCAGCTGGCTGTTTCTTCACCTCTACAACGCCTCATTAAAACCCTACGACATTGTTGTATGGAGATAACAACAAAGCCTCACCGATTCTTTCATTTTTAAGCAGTTGGAGTGTGTAAAAATAATTAGCTGGCAATTTTACGCTCTTTAAAGCTATTTTTTATGGATTAAATGAGTAAAGAGCGTGAAATTACGTTCTTGGTACTACGCATATGTTCCGTGTTAAAAGAATAATGCAAGTTTCTGTCAAGAAAATGGCCGACTGTGATGAACGTAATTATTATAAATCATGCCATGCACGGATGCGGGAAGGTAGACGATTTTAATTATTGTTCTTTTGTTTTATCGTACGTTGTTCTGTATTCTGTATTGGAAGAAAATCACAGCATGTATGCCCCATAGAGCCCCTTGCCCGTCCTCCCGAGGGTTGCCTAGTACTGGGCGTCCATCCACCCCTAAGGGATAGGTAAAGGGGTGACACGACCCAGCCAAGCATCCCTTACACTGATCAGACAGGGCGAGCACTTTAGAATGGATTATTCATGAAAGCGAAATGTTATCGAATGAATATAATTTGTATCACTTATTTTAGCAACTACTACTGCAACTTACTACCTTCAAAATCATAAATTATAATAAAACTGGGATTTAGCCTTTCAAAAAATGAAGTCAAGTTGGTTGTCTCAGCTTTTTGAACTTTTTGGGGGCGGTTCAACCAGTTGGAGCATGTTTTGAAAGTATGAGTAAACATGCAACTTTTCGGAAACGGGAAAATTTTGTGAATTTTTGTAATATTTTAAAATTTGATTCTAGAGCATCAATTTTTGAATAAGAATCGAATATTGATCTCTAAACTGATATCATAGCATGGAAAGTATAGCGTTGATCTACGTGACACTATTTTCAATAGTCGTATTCAAATTCAGTCCTGCCAAATACATAACTATACCATTTTTTTTTCGATAAGGGCTTGTGAATTGGCCTTGACACTCACCAACTTGTCTGCTCTCTGCATGCTGATTCTCTGTGTCACTCAACGGTGAAACAATTCCTTGTCGTTTGACATTTGTTAAGCGATGGGGCTTGGTATGTTAAAAGCAAACCAAGCTTAATAATCTATAAGAAAAATTTTTTACAGGATCATATGTACATAGAGGTCAGTAGTACCTAACTTATCTTGCATTCAACGCCACTCAAGTCGTTGATCGCAGCTTTCATGACAAACTGCCACACTTGACTTCCCTGTAAAGTGGTCATAAAATAAAAAGGCAGGTTTGACTAATAGAATTTTCAGACAAGGTCTGTCATTGACTTCCTATAAAGGTTGTAATTTTAAAAAAATGCGAAAATATTGTTGGGTATCGAACCCACGTATTTGGCATTAATTAAACTGCCTTGGTGACATACCCATTTAGGGAATTATACTCATTATTACTCTTGTAGCAATTAAGGAAGTTCAAATCTGCTAGTCAGTATCTACTACAATACAAACAAAAAGACACGCCTGAATAGCCTAAATAAATCATCTACAAGCATGTTCTTTCTAATAAAAACACTTAAGATATTAATGACCTTCAATATGTTCTCACAACTGAGCATTACAGGTATCCCATCTGTACGGGCCGCACAAAACATCGAAAAAGCTGCCGTCGAAATTTGAGATGGGCTTTCATCGAGGGCGTATGGTAGTGTGTCTCTAGTGACTTCTAGTCCAACCGTCAAGGATTAACGAGGGCACATCCGAAAACGTGCTCAAACATACATTCGTGGGATCGATATGCCTTCTTAGGAAGCATCGTGTAACGTGTATGATGGCTACATTCTCCCATGGACGTACTTCAGGGGGTAGGAATTGCCCTGATCTTGGATTTCAACTTTTCATTGACAGGGTGTAAAATAAAGGCTAAGAATAAGTTAGTAAACACATATTTTTATAGGCCAGAACTTAATACCTTAATGAAACGTTCCGGAATTAATGAAAGTTCAAGAGCGTGGCCTCCTCATTCTCCAGAGTTTAATCCATCAGAATATTATTTGTGGGCTCATCTAAAATTCTAGCTTCGTTGATGCCCATTCCGGATGTAAAGACTTCGTCAAAGAGTTGATATCTGCAGTAAGATAAAATCTTTTTATTTCTTTTATATAATTAATTTTATTGGTGCATATGTAGTATTCGATCATATCATAATTAGTTGCATGTGAGTTTTTTATAAATAACCTCTCGCAAAGGCCGAAAGCCTATCACGCTCCAGTAGCGCTGCGAGAGGACATATAACTATTCACGTTGATAATGCGCTGTAAGTTGTAACCATCGGTCATCAAACTCCCCAACAGCACATTCCACAACGTCGAGGTTCTCCGAAAGCACGACATTTGATGGATGCTGGTTCCAGGCGCCGGCAGCCTGACCTGGTGAGGATGCGCCCATTTGGACCTCCTTGTGTTTGATGTACTGTTTACTTTTGGTGATATTATGCGAGACAATTGAGTCGAAGATATGCCATAACAGTAACTATAGAATTAGGACAGATCCGCCTCTCCGATATATCAGGCTGTAGAGACGTTAATCTCCAGTAGCTTGATAGAAGATGACTCAAGTATTAGAATAAGTTGTCTTCGGACCTCAAATTATACATGTAACATATTCTTGTTGTATTTATGATTCTGAATCGACAAATCTAATTGAAATCAAATATTTCTATTAATAAATATAATAACAGTCCTTCAAAGAATATAACCACGTTACGCCTGTTGCCAAGCGAAAGTCGTTAAGCCCTGAAAGGGATTAACCAAATGAGAATTTCATATGGTGGGTTGTGCTGGATACATCTCTGGATTTATATTTCCTGTCTGAGGGCAATAAGCGTGTCTACAAAATGTGCCACATTTTTGGAAGTCAGCGAGAAAGATTTATTACAGACACGAACTAAATAGCAGCTCAGAATCTCTAGTCTTCAGTGTTTAAGTAAAACCACGTAAACCAGGTGTCCAACGTACCTACATTCAAGATTGATCTGCATTGATAAATGTTATTTTGAAGGAAAACAGTTTCAGGCTCTCCAGCTCCGTGTAATGTTTACAGCAGATAGTTCTCAAATTTCACAAAATTGAGTCATATTGGCATCTATTCAACCATTCATGCAGCGTCGTTAGATACACAAATAATTTATCAATCACCTACCATAACAAAATGCAGGATACCTACATGACAAACAACCACACAGGAAAATTCTTAACAGAATACTATTCTAAGTTAACAAAACTGTTAATCTCTTTTATTTTAATTGTGGTGGGTATCGAATAGATGTTCGATGTCAACAAATTGAAAACCCTATACAAGGCAAAACCAAGTGCCAATATTGCAACCCCACCGGAGGTATCGAAGCTCTATCCGTTTTCCGATGTATTTCCCGTCCTCTGTTGCATACTTGTATTAGTTTTATGTAAATCAATGGCTCGGCCGAGTTTCCAACTACAATATTCCCAATTCCCAAGCAACTCTGTTCTGGTCTTTTTGTCTAAATGTATATTTTACTTTACCTATTGGAATTTTATTGCCTTTGCATACTTCGGCCACATTTCTCTCTGGGAGGTACAGCAGTTTCGCGTTTAGAGCAACGTTGCATACACATTTTGCTTCTTTCCGGGATTTTCTTGTATAGTTTGATATCTAGTGAGATGCTAGCTTATAGGTCAGAATCAAATGGAGATTTTGATGGTACGAGTTCTTGAAGAAAGATCAAAGATAAATTATTTTGTAAAGTATTATATTCTCGACTTTATATAAGACCTGCATGTTTCGTCTTTGCCTAGACTTCTTTGTATACGTAAATCAGTCAAGGGTGCGATAGCAACATCAACTCATCTCCAAGCGTCGCGCACGGTGGCGCTTCCCATTGGCATTTTACAAAAGCAATCCTCACACATAGACTGCCCTGAAGCAGTGGCAGATATCCCTTACGACATTTGACAACAAGGATGAAATGTTTTACATCGACATCCCTTAGTTTTCGTAAACACTTCTCACGATGTACCGTCCGACAAAGGCAGAAAATGATCGATCATATAGAAAACATCCGATCCAACATACCATCGGGCAAACCTTATTCCGACGAAGCCAGCATGCTGAAGATCAGTGAAGATATTGAGAGAATTTTGCAATGGGAATATACAGAGTTCAGAACACTCATACAACAACCCTGACAAAAATGTCCCATGCTGATCTGACAGCCGTTGGGATGGAGGGACTCCCAATACTTGAATCATCTTTTACCAAGCTTCTGGAGATTAGCTCCAATAACAACATGTCATAGCACAATGTTGCTGGCCTTGCTTGGTCGGTATCCCAGAAGCTGGCGGCTCTCTTCTGCTTCAGAAGATTGCTCGCATCTGTAGTTATATGCTTCAAAGCAATCCCTGAGACTTCTGGACGCAATCCAATACGTCTAGTGTATGCGCCTTTCCTCTTAAAGGACCTCCACAGTCTAGAACATAGAAGGATGGTAGCAGAATCTGTCTCTCATCTATAAATATTATCATGGCACATGTTCGACCAACTTTTCTCGCATAATATTACCAAGAGTCGCCAGTACAGCAAACACAAGAGGAACCAAAAAGGCGCATCCTCGCCAGGTCCTTCCAACGCCTCGAACGAGCCTCTTCCAAGCATTGTTCTTTGGGAGAACCTCGGCGTTGTGGAATGAGCTACCCCCGGTAACTTTGTTCCCAGATGAATACAATCTACAGCGTTTCAGGATCGATGTAAATAAACATGTATCCTCTCGCAGCGCTTATGAAGCGTATGTATAAAAAATACATTTTAACACAGATACCGCCTGGTCTATATTTGTAAACAATTGAAAATACAGGAGCAGATAGTATGCCATGAACTTGATCCAAATCTGATTTGATCTACTTGGATACTTAAGCATTTTAAATGACTTCCACACTATTTAAAAATTGCTAATCCTTTCTGAAAATTGAATTCTCTTTTATATAAGTGCAGATCTACCTGTTCGTGCGGCATTCATCGTAGGAGTTACGTAGTTGGGCAAGGCACTCAGCCGACTCATTAAACATTCTATTTCACTAAAGCATGTCGGTGCCACCTCCACACGTCCGAAGCACCGGCTTGCCATCATTATCGCATGATTCTTTTGACGTAATTATCTAAAAATGGTGGCTTGACCTTCCGGTCGTTAGTGAGCGCGATCCTCCACTTAACTTTGTTAGATATTCACACGAATGGTTGAAGAGGCCCGTGGTAACCACGCCTTGCGTACCGCAGTAGGAGGGAGATTGCTCACTAACCGTGAAGGGAACAGTGGTGTATTGCGTAACAGTTTTATCGGATTCCACTGCTTCCCAAAAATGGGATTGAACTAATAATAATTACAAAAAATGTAAAGGAAAATGTGTCGCCGGTAGGGATCGAATCCACGACATCCAGCATTCTAGGGAGACACTTTAACGATTCAGCTATGGCGAACTGTCAAACAGAACGGCAAATACCCTATGGAAGGTACATTCCCCGCGCAATTCTTTTTCCCAATTTTCTAGCCTATGCAGATCGATCTTGGTGCGACATCTAGTGCCAGCTGATACGATCAGGTCAGTTTTGATTGAAGATACTATCAGTCGCTGAGTTCGAGCTGTACAGGCTAGAAAATTGCAAAGAAGGATTGCGCGGCGGGATGTACCTTCCATAGCGTATTTGCCGTTCTGTGTGACAGTTTGTCATCGCTTAATGGTGATGCATCTGTCTGGAATGCTGGAGGTTGTGGGTTCGATCGCTACTGGGGACAAATTTTTCTTTCTAATTATTATTAGTTCACTCAAGAATGTTGAACAATCTTTAAAAAATAGCTACTGTCTGTAAATAGAACTGGAGTTGCTCAAGATAGGTCTGTCTTTTATCTTTACGGTAATCTTTAACCCCTATATAAATCGAAGAGTACTGATTTGACCTTGAAATTTTAAAAGTTGGTAAATACTTTTGCAAGGACGAGAAATTCGTAGACAATGCTCATGTTTTAGTAACACCTCCATTTTTTGCGTTTCACAACGTTCCGATTGATATTCTGTCATCTTCAGGTAAAAAAACGCAAACATCTCAAGAAAATGGAAGTCGTAGTCAGTATTACTTGAACCTATCAAGATGTTGAATAGAAGAATCATAATAATAATTCGAAAGTGAGAAATGGAATTGCAATAAGCAATTTATCTCAATTATCTTCCTCAATAAAGCAGATAGCAGCTCCATAAAACTTTTTATTGCGTTATATTTACATTTTTATGCATAATGGTATATCCTCAAGAAATTTCTGACAGTATCTTAAAAAATTAACTATACGCTCGCATTACCCACGCGTCATGCTTTACTGATTTTTTAACAATTCCGTTATCAGCTTTAATGACTATACATTATGCTTTATCTAAGTAAAATATCTGAGAACAGTCCGAATGAGAAATATCTTATCTCCAACACCTCCGTCCAGGTATGTGTATCTCTTGAATAATGAGGATTACCATCTCCAGTGCTGGTTCGTCTTTCCACTTCACGCAGTGCCACAGCTATTTGTTGAGCAAAGGACAATTCACATCACCTGGAACTGAAAACATATTTTTTCTCTAAATATTCGTCATATAATTATTTTATAATGGGCTTATTTATAACTGAACATATCGTTTAAAAGTTACTTACTCTCTAACTCGAAAAATGGCAAATAATTTAATTCTAATATGAGAAAAAAAATTGTACCAATCGGGATCGATCCCAGATCTTCAGGTTTCCAAATTCTAAGGGTTATTCAAAGCCCCGAACGCATATTTACCTCAAATTGCTATGTAATGAAGCTCCTGTCAAAGTGCTTTAAGAACAAGAATATAATAATGAAAATTATCAATTTGCTAATCCGCAAGAGAATTAATGAATTCAAAAAAGCATTAAATAGCCTGAAAGTATCCGGTACCATTGAGGCACTTGGTCTCATACATAGAATAATTTGTCAAATTTATCTCAATTAAACAGATTAGATGTGATATAGTGAACTTGTTTTTGATGCAGGAGTGACAGTCTGCACTATCTTGGCGCTTCATTATAATTAATTGTCGACAACCACAAAGAAGTAGCACAGATAAATCAGATATTTCTCAGTTTCAATGATAGCGATGTTATGTAACAGATTTTAGCGAAAGCTAAAGCGTTTTGCGTGGAAGAATCAAGAATTTTTTTATTACCGTCACTAAACGTTCGCGATTATAGCTGAAGGTGCAATAATAAGAGATAATTTATCCTGTTTTTGTTCTGGCAGCTTCTACTGCATTCCAACTCAAGAGGAATCTTGAATATTAAAGAATCTGCTATCTAGACTCCTAAATAATGGCGTCAAGTGAATTGACTCACGTACAGTTGTATAACTTTATTCAAAATTGTGATCGGATTCAAGAGTTGTTATCCACTTGAACTAAATTTTGAAAGTACTTCGAAAATCTTAAGAATTCTTCTTATTATTTTTACTATTTTATAATTTCTTTTAATCAACTATTAACTGTCAAGATTCAAATTGTAAATTCTGAAATGGTAAAGTATGCTCCAGCACTGATATATTGAAGAATAAGATGTGATAATAACATTGAAGTTTAACATGTTTATAACTGAAAATTACTTGCATCGGAATTTGAAAGACGGAATGCTTATTCTGCCATTGTTACTTACAAGGATGAAATTATATATTCTCATCTCGGCCAATGTTACTAACTGACTATTGGTCTACACCACCTACTGTAATGTGCTTAACAACTTCTCAGTAAGAGCTATTTTATAATCATTTTCCTTTGTTACTGAATATTGTTATTGTAGCTGATGGGTGCATAGCATTCGAAACCTTGGAAGCAATTAATTGGAATTAGTCCACTTCACAGCGTATTTGTCGTATATCCCTACATATATTAGGTCTTTGTCCATCTAAAGAACAAGTCTACACATAGGAACCAGTAATAGCCCGAAACAGAAGCACCCCACGTGTCTCATTTGTGAACTTACACGATACATTCACTAAATTACAAATTAAGCCACCTAAAACCCCTCAGATGACACCACTGGAAATTTCTATGTTAAAGCAAGAGCTCGGGAGGTGATACGTCTTTATTATGTGATTGGGACGAGCATTTATATGAAGTCAAAGACACCGAACGATGGGGTTTGGCTGATACAATGGTGAAACTTGATACTGTTTACTTCGGAAACTGATATTAGTGCTTGTATATTCTGTTTTATCTACTATCGACGCTGTTGATGGAAATACTTGTAATTAAGGGTAGTTTACGTCATGTTACTACTTAGTCCTTTAGAAACTGTTATAGGTTTACGGGGATATTATATTTGCTTAAAAATAGCTATGTACACAAAATGTTTAGTTGTTCAAGATACCTTAATTAGCCTTTAATTAGCTCTTCATTATGACGGTATAATTTTTTGTTCTGTTCCAAGTTAGCAGAACGTTTGATTTTTTTTATCAATAGTGGAGAATTTAAATTAAATTCACTTCTAATCCAAGCTTTATAATCTAGCTGTTCTATTCACTGTGCTATGTTAACTTAAGAGACATCAAAAGCCTCACAGCAGACCCTGAAAACGTCGAACGTTATAGTTCAAACTTCTGGTGATGATTTTTCCTCACCATAATGATAGAGCTCTCCATCAACCTCATGTGCTGAGAAAATAACAGCTTCTGAAGCAACGGTGACGTGTATCGAAACCTTAAGGCAGAGATATTTGTCCTGACGGAGTTTGAATAAAAATAAACTTTCTCTTTGGAATAATCGAACATCATGTGCCTCATCAGAAAGTTTGCTAGATTCAATATTATACATATCAATAACCTAATTTCCATCAGAATCATCAGATGCATAGTTTAATAGAGGGCATTACTCTGAATCCAATGACTTACCCTCGATGAATGATCTGAAGGTATGTCACAATATTGTGTAGTTGAATGCTTCTAAGGCTCAGTTGTATATTCTGTCTATAAAAAATCACATCCTGGTCTGCCATGGAGATGGAGAGAGCCCAATACTCAAATCGTCTTCCATCAAGCTTCTGACGATTAACATCATCAGTAACATGTTTTAGCATGATCGTGTTGCAGGCCTTGCAATGTAGACATCCCAGAATTGGAGGTTATCTTCCGCTTCAGCAAATTGTATGCACTGGAACAGTTACTGCTACTCCTACGTATTCTTCGAGCCTCTTTGTTATTGAATAGGTTATCGAGGACCTTGTTTCCTAATGCTTACAATTCACAACGATTCAGAGCCAATGATTTTAGACATTTACCTTATGGTAGAGCTTCTGAAGCTATCTGAAAAAAGAAATTATAAAGCACCCAAAGGAGGAGGATTCAGTTCTGATGAATGGCCAAGCATTGTAAAGTAATTAACTGTAAGTGGAAGGAGTCAAAATTACTGAAGAGATCAGCATCTCATACCTGACCTTACATTGTATGCGGTCCAGTTTCAAGACCTGAAAAGCTGAAACGTCAATACATTTTTCATTATGTGGTTATGTGGTCTTAATCAGCGAGTAATACAAATAAGATGAATATCCGTGTCTTTTGATTACCATTCTAAAAATGCACAATGAATTCGAGTCCTCATTACTTACTTCATTTAACCGGGTTCAATCTGAATTTCTCCAGGATAAAAATCCTACGCTGCCAGTATAATTGGTGCTTGCAAAATTTTATGAGGCAAGAGAGTGAGTTTTCAATAGGAAATAATGGGTAGATTGCAGGCATCATTAGGTACACTAACTACCTGTAGTTATGAGCAAAGAGATTTAATAAGCGACGGTTTGTTCAAATAAAGTAAAAAACAACGGTCTGCGATCGTTGTTATTAGGATAACATCTGCATATCACAGAAATGGAATTCCAGCTCGGTTAATTGACAAGAAACGTGGTTTGTCCATTAGTTCTCTGTTAAAGTATTTTTTTGGCGCAGCACAGCATTTTGGATAGGCACGTAGTTAGGGGAGGGCTACAGGGAGTCCAGACACTCTCTCCTAAGTTCCAAGATTTTTTATGACATAGCCAGATAATCAATTAAATAACAGAGAGCGACATCCAGCCTAGTATTTTTGAACCTATTTTTAAAATTCATTTTTCTTTATAACTTCGTCAACTACATACTCAGTGAATCTTGGATAGCTTCACCATGTAAGAGCATCTACAATCTACATGAAACTCCTATCTTTTATGAAACTTCTTTTGTACTGTATAATCAAATATTTATGAAAAATTTCAGGTCCCGAATCGGAATTTTTGAGTGCGAAAATCCCCACCGGCTTATGTTTGTTCCTAAAATGAGTAAATAAATTTTGAAACTGGATTGATCAAGATGTATGCAAAAATAATGGCAGGAATATTCCTCTGTGACTTTCTGGATTGGCTGCTCTCAAATTTTGTAGTAAATCTCCCTCATGCATGAGTTATTTGTGCATTTTTTCCGTTTTCTTTGTCATGAATATATTCGTTTATCTCATCAATTTAATAACAGCCCAGACAAAGTGCTGTTTCGTATGATATATAACCGAGACAGCAGAAACGACCAGTAATTTCATGAACAGAAGCCGTAATTATTAAGGGCTATTATTGTTTTTGAAAAACGGCACAAGCACTATACAGGGTGGCCGATCTGAAAGTCATAATTGTTAATTTAAAGGGAATGAGCACAGCAGAATATTTGTATGATAGGCGTTTGAAGTTAGCTGAAATGAAAGTTTCATAACACACTTTATTTGAACCCGTCACAAACTAAAATAATACAACTAGTTGTGGTGACATATACAAGTGTGCTGCCAACCGTAGCACGTTTGTTGTCTGTCATAAAGACACGTCAAGGAGACACGCCATCTTTGAGAAGCTAACGCAAACAGCAGCATGTTCTCCTCATTAATTACATTGTTTATTTTCATTGCTATCTCTTAACATTCGTAAGAGTCCAGGTTCTGGAAGCTCGCAACACTACGAACAAATTTTAAATTGCTTAAATCTATCTTATGATCACTATTGAACAGGTGGACTTTTCTATTCTGCCATATCATAATGCACTAAATTCTCCTTAGGTCTAACCCTGATATATCTACTAGTTTTTCCTATCTGAAATGTATTATAGTCACCATAGCTAATTTCGTATACTCCACACCCATCGCGTTATTCAAATGTGTCCTTCGGGTTTCTAATAAATCTTTGAGTTTTTGACCAGACTGGTATACAGTATTGAATCCCTTCAAAGAATTTGTCAAGACCCTTCGTATATTTGAGATCAAAGGTATTGATATATTCGGTGGTCTTTCTCTTCCAGCTTGAAAGGTAATTGAGTTACGAAGTGTTTTCTTGAAGCTATGTTTACAAATTACTTTTTCCACAATGTTTATATCAAGCCATAACACTTGCCACTTGTCTTCTTGACTTAGAGGAAAATTGAATAGTCGGTGTAAAAAAATTAGGACTAGTTATTTTGTTTGGTGACTGTTCCTTATAACCAACATATCCATGAAGGGCAACTGTCCAGTGTTTTAAATTTCAAAAGTAAATACCTATACTATTGGTCTCATTGCTTTTGCTGGTTTGTGAATCTCGGGAAGACAGTACAATTTGATATTGTTGGGTTCGAGAAACTTTCAGAGGAAGAATAAACAGATTTTTACAGTTATTCAATGCTGTTTTTACTTGGCTAACCATTCATGGTAGAGGATTTCTTTCAATTTTCCTATAATGACCATCTTCAATGAGCTTATCCACTCGAATGAAGTAGTCCTCCTTATCTAGGATCACAATCTTGTTACCCTTATCCGCTTTTGGTGAAACTTTCTCTTTCAGACTTTTCATCATTTGTCCGGTTTGGCCCCTTGGAAGAGCTCGTGAGGTGTCGAATAACCCCTTCAAAACTGACCACAACATTTTCCTCCAGATTAGCTTTCTGGGTGGAATAAAGCTAACACCGTTGTTGAAAATGCTGCCATAATTTATTGATACACTGAACTATATTCTTACATTGAATTTGGGTCATCCTGTAACACGATCACAGCGCGGGAGAGGCTCGGATAAGCCGAGTTATCATCTTCTACAGTTATTCCTGCAGGCTTGAATACATTCGGTCGTAATTGCGACAACCTGACAACCAGCACCGTAGATGCTGCAGATAACGATATCTCTTGGATATTAACGATGGTCGTACGCGTATATTGCTATAACTTTGCATAAAATAATTCCTCATTTTCTAAATACGAGCTGTATCGTATGACTGGCAAGATTTATTTGCACACAAACTGTAACTAGAAGGTCGAGTAACTCGAAGGGAATATTGACATCCAGTTTTGATGAAGCAAACAAGAGCCTAAAGATATTCAAGATTCACAAAGATTTTTTGTGTGCCGTCTCCACTAAACAAGTGGCCTGCTATAGACTTGGACATTTCGTCTATCGTCTAGACTTGTACAGCTCGGCGGCCGACAGTTTTATGGGGAAAAGCGCATAGTGATTTGTGTACCAACTAAGCCGCCACAGTTTCTTATTGTCTCCACTGTTGTTCAAGCTATATTCTGATAAAATATTTAAACAGGCGTTGCATGACCAGGATTGCGGAGTAAAGATTAACGGCGAACTGATAAATACCATTCGCTACGCCGTAGCGTAGAACAACTCTTTAGAGTCGCCGAAGACAGAGCACAGCTCGCCATTGTGATTGCCGACATCAGGAGGACCTGATATGGCACTAAAAGAAGAAGAAGAATACTGCACAATGATTATCATGAAGATAGTCTGCATGTATAAAATTTGAATCATGAAAGCCTTGCCAACTTTTCACTACACTGCAGGTTCGCGTTATAGTCTAGTAAAAATAGCGTTTCAAATAATCAACTTCTGTACGCAAGCAGTGCGTATGGAATTCTGGACGTTGTCAAGATATTTCACCATACAGTTGTGTATGATAAGGTGGGACGTTATGCTATAGTGTTCTTTGCGGAACTTCCCTAAATTTATGAAATAAATTGGTAGGAAACATTTGAGTAGTGATTAATGTAATCATACATAATAAGTTACAGTCTTATCATATTTATATTGCATGTATTTGGTTGTCAATTTGACATTTCATTGAAGATATTACAGCACGACTATTTTCAAAATGATCTACTTATCTTTGTCTCCCATATCAGAATCTGAAACAATAAAAGCAGGTAACATTATGAATAACAAATGATACAAAAAATGTAATTGACAATTAGTTAAATATATTCATGAATCGTAATAAATTGTTTATCCACGGCTATCAAATATATAACCGTAAGGTATTTGAAATTCTAATTGTACTAAACTGCATAAAAACATATGTACTTGAGTCACTCTACGTTACAAATAATTCAAAACCCAATATTTTACAGATGTATTTTGAAAACGTAACATTGTATCATTCTCCATATAGTGACCATTAAAATATTGCCTACATTGTCTGCATGTCTTGGAATACATGTAAACAGAATGAGGTATAACTCGTATCGCCATGTGCAAGAAACTAATAGAATGGATTTATATTGGGACGTTAAGGTTCCATATGCCATACGCACGTTTATGCCATTTCATAAAGTGTGTTCTATGTCTAAGTTCATATCGAGTAGCCAAACAATACTGACCATATAACGTTCATTACCACACTATGACTAGGGAGAAAGTTCATATAAACATAAGCATCATTCAACGTTACTCTGACAATACGCGGAAAGTCCTGGACTACTAATTATAACCTTATTAATCCAGGAAATTGAAGTGAGGAGGAAGCATAATAGAAACACAGCGTTGGTAATCAAAGTTTTAGTATATCTTAAAGTTTGAATTATAAACCTGCATTAACATTTTCATGGTTGATGGAGAATGGATGCACTGAAACATGTTATTTCCAGGATCTCATAAGGTACCAACACAATTGACTGTCGAGTTTGAACGATTTTTTAAGTTTTTGAGATTCGAGGGACATGTTCTTTTCCAAGGTGTTGCCAATTTTGAGAAGCTGAATAACAATTTTATAATTATTCATGATACTTGTCGAATGAGGTTGCAGTAATTTGTAATATTAGTTTTAAAACAGAAGTTAACTACGTCGTGAAATGCCATACAACAAAATAAATAGTTGTGAATCGAAAATGAGTCGAAAACTTACTATGTTTATATACATCGGATGTATCGGAAAATTCTAACTCAAAGTTCTGAAAACATATCTAACACTTGCTTTACTTATAAAAGATTACCATAGTGAAAAGTTTACAAGTGATAAAACGTCTTCTACTAACGCCGTAAGATATTGAAATTCAACTTCCCATCAGCCCATCCCCACCTTAGAACCAGGGAGTTTTCAAATGTCCAATTTTCAGAAACTACACAGCTTCTTCGCTTTTTGCCATTTTATTGCATCAACTGAAACGTGGTTAAACGCAAATTTATATAAACGATAGGATGTATAGATACTCTTATTTGCTGAAACTCTTACATCATTCAGATGAAAATTGAGTAATTTCAACTCAAGCAGTTCGACGATGATTTATATATTAGATCAAAACACATTACACAAATATAGAGTTTTATTGGTGAGACCTTATGCCAAAATCAACATATAAACGTATAGAAGTCAAAAGTCTTCTTTTAAAACGTCGGCGTTGTCTCTAAACATAAAACAAAGAATCTACATTCAAGTTTTGAGATTGTTAAGTTTATGTACAGCTGTGAAATTCCAGTGACATACCAAACTAGAATGTTGGGAGACACAATATCTTATGATTAAATACTTGGTTCAGGGATCTCAGTGTGTCGATTAAACTTCAAATATTTTGGAAAGGAATGCTGTTTCGAATTCCATTCCGTTATAGGATATCACATCTTGTTAAAGCGTAAAAGTGGATGATACGGAGTAAAATGAACTGGAGCAGCATCGATGGGAAAATATTTCGAGTTTTCAAGATTATAGATTCAACGATGATATGTAAATTAGACTTTTAACAAGGTCAATCCACTGAGACTGGTAATATTCCGAAGTGGTTAATCAACCTGATCTTACAATGTGTAATACCCACGTTGCTTAATTTGAGCCAAAGTTGTGAAATTGTTTGGATAAACGATCGAAAATTCATTAAACCGTTTCGCTATATCTGAAAACGCCATAGACTTATTGAATGTTTGTGACAGAAAAAATCGATGGAAATGGTAAGAAAGTTTCAACCAACTAATCTCTTTTTAATTGCTGATTTACAGAACACGTGAGTAGCTTCGAGATTTTCAGGTAGGTAAGCGGTACCGTTTATTCTTAATAAACTCTCTTAATGCCTCATATTGGTCTAATTTACTGAGAGATTAATCCCAAATTAGAACTATAGGTGGCCTTGGGGAGCAAATAGAAGGAGTACAGCAAGATTTAATTAACCGATTTTTTTATAATAACATGGCGCAAACATAACCTGTACACATGCTGGCCTGATCCAAACAGAACAGAAAATGACATACAATGCCAGTTTTATTACCCTGAATTAGACATCGGTAAATGTCACATCACTTCACTAGACATGACACTGAACTGGGCGCAAAGTCACAAATACAAACTACATTTCTACAAATCAAAATTTAGTTAGCAAACTATTTAATTGGAATTGACTAAAATCTCTACTTATTTTTAACCGGAATGTCACTTTTCAAACGTTATTATTTGGGTGGAGTGTCATTGGCTCTCATACTATAAACTGTTAATAATTATGAGCAGATTAGAAAATGGAAATGATATAGGGTTTTCTGTTTGAAAAAGTAAGTAAAGATGGCGCTCGACCGCCAATTTAAGTAATTCTGCAATCATTGTATCATAAAAAAGTGAATTAAAAAAGGCCCACGGACCAACGGTATATAAATATAGATAATCATATCTTGGAAATAACAACACAAACAACATAATCCACACAATAAACAAACGCATAGCATTCCTACATCCAAAGCATTACTTTATGGAAGGTAAACAATACAAATGAAGGTTCACTAACAGAAACCCCTTTAATTCGCTAGACTGCTTCCATATAATTCGCTCGAAATCCATCAAACGTTTCCTTTGATTGCCGCACTGAAAATAATCTGTGGATTGGAAGGTTCTGAAAGCCCTTCAATGCAGTCGTTACATCGATGAAAAAAGGGATCATATAGGGAGACAAGGAAACTGCATTAGTAAAAATGCGGCGGAGCAAACCGAGAGAAATCCAGATGCGATGGCAGCTTTGGTTTATTGATGCGTTAGACAATGAGAACAGCTCGGTAAAGGCGTTTTTTGCTTTCTTTATTCAGTTAACCGTGGTTCACTGATTTCCATTGAGACTGCAGGCATCAAGAACAGCTGATATTCACACTTTAACAACATAATATTGCTTTTAAGACTTTTTCTTGGTCGTCAGTTTAAAATAACTCCATTTTCTATGGATATCGGTAGCTTTTATCATTTAATTGGAGAGCGAGGTTCAGAGGAAATTAACATTTAGAATCAAAATAGTTACACTATTGTCTTATATGCTTCCACAACATTCTATTCTAAACAAGTTTCACTAATTATTTAGATCTTAGATGCCCATGATTGACATTGAACTGTGTCGTCAAGACAGTGGGTTTAACATCAAGACTAGATTCGCACTACAAATTGCGTATGTTCACTCTACAATCTAGTTGATTCATCATCACGAGAACCACAAATCAGAACAGGGATAATTTTCCTCTGGATCGGAAGCCACAAAAGATAAAGACAAGATTTTCAGGGTTATTTATATGGAATATTTGTGTGATTGAATAAGATCCAAAATCCAAGTGGCGAAATGAAGATAAATACCCAAATTTGAACAGCTTGCGTAAAAATACTTCAGCTTGAGCTCAGTTAGCTCTGAATATATATCTTTTCTTCGAAGGCAGGCTTCATACAATAATAATAATATTTCTAACAAATACTTAATAATAATTCTAATAAATGAATTTTTCATTGAAATTCTTTGCATAGTAAAAACAAAAATGCCCGGAGTACATATTATTCAATTTATTGACAATCTGCGATAGGACCGTTAAACTCTGAAAAATATTTCCAAGTGGAAAACTGTATGTTCCTGCAGTTATCCATAGAAGAGAAAATCTGAGGAAAAATTACAGTTTCCTTAGATGGTACACAGAAAAGTCCCTAGAGCACTATTACATTATATCATGTATCAAATATGATCCAAATACTGCTCCACATAGACTATCTCAGTTACACATGCTAAATTGCAACACAGCGATGATAATACAAATCAACTCAAAGAGGGTGGCGAATGTCCTTTTGTAGCTGTAGATCAACACTCATCTCCAAGCGTCGCGCACTATGGCGCTGCCCATTGGCAACTGTCGAAATCAAAGGACCTAACATTTGGGCTGCCTTGAAGCGGTACCACACAATTGCTCTCTACAGTTAGACCGCCAGGCTATACTGACGAGTCTACGGTTCTGAAATCCAGTCAAAATCAAAATCATAGAGTCAACCCACTTACTTCAACTTTTTCCATGTTTGCTTGCCACGTCGGTTTGTCAATTACTGTAAGTACGGTCGTAATATGAAGATACCTGATACAACGGAGGAAGTAGGGAGTTCAAAGACTACCAACTCATAGCTCCGAGCTTAAATAGACTCCATCAAAGCTCACTTGATCCTTAATGTTTAAAAGCGTTGTTTGCAGACAAAAGGCAATGCGCGTAATCCTCAAACGGCACACCGTCGCACAGTGAACATCCATTATATCAGGGAGTTGATCTAATATACTCAAAACAAACCCCTGAGGAACACAGGCATGGATGACGGCTGGGAGTTTTGGGGAGTGGGAGAAAATAATAAAATAATGTAAATAATGTCTGTACTGTACATCAGAAGGTAGCGGTGATAAAAATTTAATAAACAGAATGATTTGAGAAATCTAGTTTTGTATTCATGTTAGTTAGCTAGTTGACAAGTAGCCTGGGTAGCCTTTGTTTACAGTCAAATCTGACATTCCAACGATGATTTAGATATAAATCGAAACGAATCACTGAAGTAGAGTCTTATATTTGAAATTTTGTGTTCTGATACACAATTTGTATAGGGATCCATATATTTGTTGTACTCAATCACCGCCCAGAACGAGTTTTGAATTTCGCCAGTTTCTCACACAGTGTTCCGGATAATTTTTGTATCCGCAGAACGCGTTGTGAATAAATTACAAAGACACACAATTCGAAACTCAGAGTGCCATCAGAAATACTCGACAGGTTATGATTAATACAAATACCTACAAAGCGAAGCCTGAAATTGTATTTTCAAAAAAATCAAACAAATGCGTTTCAGTTCTATTTTTTCATTTAAAAAAAGTAGAACTACTAAGGTTCTCCTCAGGAAATGAGCTTCTCCAAACAAATTCACAGTTCATATCTGAACCACATGGCATATTGTAAGAAAATTACATTACATTGAAAAGGTTTTGAGAGCTGCATTGTGGGTCTTTGTATTTTACCCACAACGCGTTCCGCGCATGCAAACATAACTCGGAACGCGATGTAACAAATTGGCTAAATACTCAACACGTTTTACAACACCAACATAATCAAGGTAAGTGATTGGGATTGGAATGTGTCTCATCATTTGTTTACAATGAATCTCCACTAAAACCAGAAGCTCACTGACCAAAACTTATCCTTTTTGCTCCCGTCGACTAACGCTTCAGCATATAATTAAGCTCTCCTCATTACCGACGATGGTTTTTTAACAATTTTATCGCATTCATCGGTAGCGTAGTCTCTCCTACTGGCATCCATCAGTATGATTAACAGTAAGCCTGCCGGACGTCGGTATCTTTAGAAAAAATCGATTTCATTCCTGGTAGCATAACGCCGAGAAGGACCTTATTAAAAGTGAAGATTGTGACAGTTTGATCGTCGCATCTTGATAGATCACACAAATGCTCTGCTCGCTTTTAAAATGCTACACGAGGATTAATTTTTTAGTGGTTAATGAAAGAGTTTTTCTGTTTATGGAGTTGGTGCTTCTCAGAAGCCGACTTTGTCTGTGGATGGTTTATTTATCATATCACATCTACAAATTATGTATTCAGATACTACGCAATTGATCTTTGAGTGAGTCTGCTTACAGCACTATGAACTTGAATAGTCGATATCCGTTTTTCACTAATAAATGAATAAAAGCATCGTCAGATTTAAGAGAAACGCGTCATAAAATATAGCGGCAAATAGGTTGTGCTTTATTCCTACACAACTGTTTTGACACTAACTCCGCCGCCATCGAACAGATTTTCGCGCATTCTCACAAGTTCGAGCTTACAACACCTCGAAAGAGCCTCTTCCACAACTCATTCTTTTGGAGAAACTCGGCGTTATGGAATGAGTTACTGGGGACTTTGTTCCCCGATGGTTACAATCAGCAGCATTTCAAGGTCAATGAGAACTGACATTTACCCTCTAGCAGCACTTAAGAAGCGCGATAGACTAACTCTTGAACAGCTTAGATTAGCTATAGCAGCTTCACTTCTCCCGGATAGGTGAAAAACTATCGTGATCGTATTTTCAAGTTTTGGAGCATAAAAAGAAAGGTCCCTGAGGAACACCCGCGTTGATGGTAAACACATCGTAAGCATATCCATCCACCACCACAAACGAGCAACGATTCCTGATAAGACCATCTATGACAATCAAAAGTCCCTTGCCATACATCTCCATGAAGCTCAATTGCTCTACTCCACTTATGTGTAGGCCAAAAGATCTCCCGTGGATCTATGCTTGCAAAAACCACATAGGAGATGATATTATTTTTGGTTTTTGGTCTGGACCACTAGCTTTCTATATTACCTTTCATATTTCGGTGTCGGAATATAATTTCTGGCATTTTTGAGTTCACGTTCATGGCAGTGGTAGTTTAGTTCATATCTGTCAAACCAGCATTTCTTTTACTGCCGCTGTCTTTGTAGTCTTTAACCAGCCTCCAAGAATTCCGTCAAACCACCTTCGACGATCGTCGAGAATTCCAGCATCAAATGACTATTTCAAATCAGTAGCATAATTTCAGAATCCGCAATAAAAGATTTTTATATATTTATTTTGAGTTTTTGGAAAACTCATACACCAAAAACATTAACAATCTGGATACGTCCCTGTTTAGACTGAATCGCATCCGATATCTGACATGTGTGTGAATGTTTTAACTCCGTCCTGCAAAGTCATACTTGTTAAAATGTCGGTAGTTTCATACCTGGTTATGCAGACATTTATAAGTGATCAAATATAGCTTGTTTTGTGACTCGTAAAAGTCACTTTATTTAAAAATACCCGACACGTATTTCGCGAACTCCGTTCAGGGGAAGATTAAAACAGCTTAAATCTAACCTAGTTAACTAAACACGTGTCGGGTATTTTTTTAAAAGCAGTTTAGCTAATGTTGAAACTGTGTAGTGTTTGTAGTTCCTGTGTCAAAGGATCCAAAACCACATTCATAAAATATAGCTCAAAACAACCCTGTATAGGAATGAAACAAGGAACATATCCAGTAATACACTCTGCAGATGACAAACATTATAAAATGGCAAATGATCCTTTTGATCGGTTCCATTGTGAGCCAACATTTAATTTCCCTGTATCCGTACACATGCCCTATCGGTCAAACATGCGTTCGAATCATGATGGGCCGCATTCAATTACTATTCAAGGTAGGGGTGGAAAGATGTAATTTAAACGTTTTTGAGGGTGAATTTAATGGAATTCTCTGTGTTTGTGTTCCGGTATTTTGGTTGTTTTGTTGAGGTTTTGCGAAATTTGAAGGGTTTATGGACGTTATGAGTATCTTCATATACTGAGAGTTTCCGAATAATAATCGATCGGAATAATATCGCAGAATTAGCGTAGAAAATGCGTAGAAAATTTGCATTGGATCGATACAGAGTTTTTAATCTTAGATATGCACGGTTTTTGTATGGTCATATATGTATGACTCCTTTATGGATAGGACAAAATAGATTCTTTGCATTTCAGAAATATAAATTGGGGTTTACCACGACCAAACTTTCCAAATTTTCAATACTGACCTAATCATGGTAGTGTGCTTGTCTTTCGAGCCTTTGTTCATTTGTCGAGCAGTTAAAAGCATTTTGAGATTTTTTATACCGGTTACAGTCATGATGAACATCAGAGAAACTGATGACTATATCTTGAACATATAGTCGCAAAAATGTGTAAAAAAGGGAAAATAGTTAACCTAATTATCTACGATGGGACATTGTCAACTTTTTTTCTAAAAATTTCGTGATTTATAAGTAGAAAACAGGATCATTGAGGCATGGAAGTAGCTATTCATGATCGTAAAAGTATGACCAATTCAATTTTCAGCCCCGTTTCAATGCGAGAAACGCTGCTGACCTCTCCGCGCAGCATTCCTCAAATATTCGAGAGGACATCAGACCTCTGTATTTCAAATGTTTTGTTTATTTTAAATATAATAAACTCTAAACGCATTAGTGGAAAACCGGGTGACCATGTCATATTATAGTGGAGTGCCTCTGATGTATCTGCTTTTGCTGTATTGTTATCATTGCATACTAAATGAATGGTGTTTAATAACGCATTGAGAGCTATTTGCAAAATACAAGAAAGGTGATGAGTTGATTCTCAGATAGAGAAAGAAAAATATCATAAGCTTAATACATTTTTTGATAATGTCCTTATCAGTAGTTTCTTCGTTTTTAATTTACTCCGGCACTGCTCACATCTATTGGCATAACGCATCTCTGCTCATGCTATTATCATTTGAGACACTTCTAAGGTATAGATGAGGCAACTGTGCTTCCCTACACTCCAGAGGATATCGATTCTGTTATGTGGAACGAGAGATACTAAATTCGCCGGAATTACTCGTTCCCTATGCTTGAGCTTGTGTAGGCTGATAAGCCCAGCATAGCCCTTCTCGACCACCATCAAAAGAAGATGTTCGTTACTGAATTCTCGGCTCCTGTTGAGATAAACATTGTCTCAAAGGAGGAGGAGAAGAAACAGACCAAGTATCTGAAGCTCCTCAGCCAACTTCACAAGTTTTGACCAGACCACACTGCTAGTGTGCTAGTGATCGTCATTGGATCCTTAGATGGGATGAGGAATACGCTTCTCTCTGCTCTACAATCTATACCGACATGCCGTGCATCAGCAAACATCTTGGCTGCAGGATTAGTCCGCCGCCACTGAACCAATATTAAAGAACTACGTTTTTTCGTTACGTTTTTCCGTCCTTGGCACAGTGAAAACCTATTGTCGGAGTTTCATCAAGTGCAGAAAGGATGGAAATGAGTTGAATGACTTTTGGTGATGTATATCTCATGAAACATCAAGAAACCGAAATCGCGTTTAAAGTTAGCATGGGAAGTTATATAAGCTTATCCTTCCAAAATGGAAAGCGTTCCCAAATGTATGAGTTTTCAATAGACTAATATTGTCTCCGACCAGTTATTGTGTTCTCTTTATTTATTGTTTACAATTAATTAATTCATCTCGCTCCATCTGGTTCCTACTGCTGGAAATGCTGAAAATGTTCTTGGATAAGTTTTATCTGTGCCTGCTGCTCAAAGCATTATACAATACGGAAAGACTAAAGTAAAGCAACAGCTTCGCTATCGAGAAGATCCATCTGTTCATAGCCAGGCTTCCTCGTTATCTATCTTAGACTGCAGGCAGGTGGAGTAGTCTCCTTTAATCCTTCGGAAGATGCATTTACATAATCAAAAAGCCGGGTTAATCACTTAAGTGTAAAAACTGTGAGATACTTTCAGTGTAGGTGCTTTTAATGTAGATAAAATTAATGGATCCTCCAGCTAATCTTCATGTATAGGGGTGAGTCAAGTGGGCTTTTAAATATAAAAGCTTGTCGTCCCGAAATGGTTTACGAGGTCTTCAGATGAAACAAAATAATCTGTCATGTTTAATATAGTTGACCGGACGCATTACAAATCGAGTTTCATCTTGAGAACACACAATTTGGTTTCAAGAAATGGAAGGCAATTGATATTGATATTTACTACGGGTTGAGCACCCTTGATTTACCTTGATGCCAGTAACTTGATGCCCTTTTACATACTTCAGGGATTCTGTAGACGAACATTATTTTTCCCCAATATGTACGTACCTACATAACGGCATAAAGCAGAGTGGAGTGCAGATATATGGAGAAATAATCCCCGACATACATCAACAATATTAATACGACTAAAGCATCATGCGGTGTGTAGGCATATATACACAACGACATTCTCTATAGGCGCACAGAGGGCGCTATGGCGGCTTTGATCACGACGCGTGGAAAAAGCCTCTTTCACACACCTAACGAAACGTAACCTCATCAAAGCGCCTCTCGCTTTTCCTCCAGCTACCACTCGATTTCCCACCATGGGCGTCCTTACTTGACATGCATTGAAAATCATTATCCGAATTTATAAACGTGTCGCCCGCAACTCATTCATCATTTGGAATTCCGGAAAACATGGCCTAGTGCGGGATTCGAACCACACACCTTCCGATTGCCGGTCAGACGATCTAACCAACTGAGCCCAATAAGCTCAGAGCGCGGAATCCCCCGGTCAGAGCGTCCGACCAACGACTGGAAGGTGTGTGGTTCGAATCCTGCTCTGGGCCATTTTTTCCGGATTTCAAAATGCAAATTGTGTATCAGTTTCCACCTTGCAGAAATAGCAAGTAAGTAATTGTAATAGAAGAATAGAAGAGGTACAATTTGGTTTCAACGCAACTATTGAAGTAAGCAGGTATCAAAAATTACTTGCATTATCTTGATAACGAAAACTCACTTCTTGGGGAGGGTATGGCGAAACGTTGGTCATTGGGACCAAAATTAATTACCTCTGACAGTTGCAATGCTAAAAAGCTGGTATTTATTTGTTTTAACATGTATGTTTTATTATATTTGTATAAACATAGATACACACCGACCAGTGCTAGTACGGGTGATGTATGTAACAAGTTACTACTACTAGTAGTAACAACTACTAGTAGTAACTTCTACTACATATGATTGCGTTTATCATTTCTCATATTCATATTTATAAACCATCATACAATTACAGATAAAGTAGCTTTTGACGAACATAGAATGTTTTACTTACCAACAACAATACTCGTAGGTGGGGAAATTATTGTAATTTCGAAAGAATTTACAAACGACATACGAGTATATGTATCGCAAAAAATCATGTCACTCATATCTATCTGTCTGTCTGTCTGTCTGTTTATCCTCGTCGTCGCCCTCTATAGCTTGTAAAGTGTATTTAGACACTAGGTTACTACATTGACATGGAAGCAAAAGCTTTACAATACAAAAATGAAATAAAAATTATGAAACTGTATTTTTGAACTGGCCTCCCCCAACTCCTAAAATCCTAAATCATTAAAAATAGGGGTTCTGCTAGAGAAACTGAATCATTCAAATGTTTTTAATTGGATTTTCTACCATCTATAAACTTTTGACCGCAAGAATCCTCCATATTTCTTCGACAGACATGATTGTTCACGCAAAATACAGAAATGATAATATTACTTTTCAACAGCTGTATTTCGATGTATTTCGAATATTTCAAACCAGTTTTTCTCTAAAACCGACTGAGTTGTTCCAATTCTGTTTTAGCAACCACTACTACAGATTGATGCATTTTGCCTCGTAGAAAATGCACAGTAGTGTCATTTTTTAGAAGATTTTGATAGGATTTTGACTGTTGAAACATTTGAAGTAAGTTTCGGAAATATTAGCCTTTATGGAAATTTTTGAAAAAATCTAAAATATGTTTAATTTTTTTAAGTTGAGCGTAGAAAGTACAGCGTCAACCGCTTAACAACATTTTCTTTCTGTGAGATGCTGGCACCGACCTCAAAAAATGAGCCTATCTAGTTATATTAGTTTTTTTATTACATTATTTTTGATGATAATAATAATAAATACCTACATTTTCGAGTCGGTTCAATTCTTATCTCACCGTTTAGCAGACAACAGCTATTGCATTGTATTTTCCCCGGAACGGCTAAAAACTAAAATTGGCACCGTGGAACGATACCTCAGAGCCAGCTGAGGTCGATTTGAAATTCTCACGAAAGGTAACAATTAAAGTTAACCTGGCTGTATGGGGCCTTGCCAACGCTCCAGCATAACATCACGGCACGTTGCTCCGTCCCCGAGCAAAAAGACAATTAACATTCGCATCGAAGTGAAGGGAATTAATTGGAATCGGGTGGGTGGCAGGTCTTGCTATGTATACGTTACGCAATGGCGAGTACTTGCGGAAAAGTACTAACTGCCTTAGGGTCATATTTATATCCGGCCCTCAAGGCTCCCTTGAACCTTGAAGAACTAGTCTTCTCTACACCACTGTCGCGTCTAATATTAGACAACTGTCATTAATCATAGAACAATGAAAGTTAACCCTATGACATTTTTAATGTCATGAGTTGACAATAATGAAAATTCAAAACAATATTTATATAACATGAATCAATGTTTATTTAAAAAAATGAAATACATGTTTATGCCGAGAATGACTACTAACATCATTTATAAGTCTTAAAACAGTAATTCAGTCTCAATTCTTTGCAACATATGTAGGTTATCCCAACAGGGGGTTTTATTTTGGAAACTTTTCATGCTTTTTTGTTCGAAACTCGTTTCTTGATGAAAAGCTCAAAAACGGGAGTATATTGTTAAGGTTTTTACATCAATAGTCAAATTATATAAATACTGTATTTTTTACAATTCGTCTGCTAGGACCTACTGCACATAAGGTCATAGTTTGACTCAGAGCTTTCTTCGGAAGCATGAATTCAGGAAGCTATATAGTAATTAATTTGCTTTCACAGGCACATACAAGGAGGGAGGTAATGGGTTAATTACCCCAAGATTTTTTACTAAAGATTTAATTCCATTCTGTTAGTGTCCCAAGGAATTAATAGTCCAAATCTAAATTTGAGTAACTTAATTTTCATAAAGACTTCTCTCGGTATCTATTCCTATACATTGCGTTGCAAATAAAAATAACAGAACAATACATAATGCATTTCTATTTTAACCCATTTCCGTTTTCTCCGTATTTTTTAACAACTCTGATTTTTTAAATAAATATTTGTATATATATATATATATATATATATATATATATATATATATATATATATATACAGATCGAATTTAAAACATCCAAAAAATTTTGACGTTTCAAGGCATCTGAAATACTGAGATAGTAAGTTTGAGATATAAAGAAGTAGTTGTGGCCCTTTAAATTTGTTTGACTATGCCCCAAAATGATCAGATATTGGAGAAAAGTGAAATATATTTGTTGAAAAATGCATTGCCTCCAAAAAAATTCACTACATCAAAAATGATCGGGATCTGAAAAGACCTAAAGTTCTGTCTTGAATGATAAAACTGTATTACCTCCCACAGATCAACATTATTAATCCTTCCGAATGTTTATCAAAATCACTGCAGCGGTTACTGAGAACCAAAGCTTACAGATTAAATATTTCGTTAAATTTGCTGAAAATGTCGATCGACCGACAGACAAATAAACCGACGAGATAAAATTATATGGTTTTTCATCCAAAAGAAAAAACTATTATCTTGAATCCGAAGATTATCTCCTCGCTTCTTCGCGGGAAGTAAAAGCATGCTGGTGCCCCGCGTCATTCAGCAGACAATAATAAAAGTCCTGTCGCCTTTCACGACTCGACTCCGACCCACACCGCCTCCATTAAAACATAATTTATAACGGCCAAATTGAAAAGATGATACCGTAGAATTTGCATTATGAAAGTCTTGATGGTACATTACTGTACCGTTATCATTCTGACTTGTGCGCATCGCAAAATGGGGTCGATTCTGAAAGTATGTGATGGACGCAATGTAGTCAATAAGTTACATACGACTCATTTTGCATGGTTACCAACTTGCTAATTCATAAAAGGCGACAAAGATACATGGATACATGGGTTCTGCCTTCTGCCATTTCAGTTAATCAGATCTCTCGTAGCAAATCTGAGATCCTTAATCCTGAGGAGTGGTTCCCTCCCAAGGGTCATTCTGCTAATATCGCCATATCTGGTCTTGCATTGAGTGACATTATATCTTTGCGGCATTACAATGCAACCAAACAAAAAGTAGACGAGATGATAGATGTACATTTATTTTCCTGTAAATAATGCGTGTATCTGGTGCTTGAGACAGACTTTCAAAGTGTTTATCTAGCCTGAGAAACGCACGATTAATCAAATCGGGAATTTAAGTAACATCTATCCGCGCGTCTCGGTGGTCGCCATTTGTCACTGCCACACATTCACTCACTTGACAAATGGCGAGAGGGTGATAGTTTTTTAAATCTATCAGACATTGTCTCGGTTGTACATGAAAACATTTTATGTTGATAGTTGTAACAAGCAATACCTCTTCTATTGTGTTTTATTCGCGAATTTCTTCTTCAAAAATTGTTCATGAAAAATGTCGAAAATAGACAGGAATCGAAAATTCGTATCTAAGCGTGACCAAGTCGTAAACGTCAGCGCCATGAATATTGCATTTCTTTACTGTCACAAATGGTTGTGTCTTTCCATCACTTTGATGCTTCAATTCTCGAAAGATGTTCTGTGATGATGAAAACACAACAGTTGAGGTTTATTTAAAATGTATTTAAATGGAATGGTGGCCACGTACTTTACACCGTCATAGTTTAACAATGTAATTTTGCATTCTAATACATTTTAATTGAATTTTAACTTTGTATTTCATTATAATGAACAACTTTTCTTAAGCTACGTGAACAGGTCAGAACCCATCATCGAGCAAAAAGTAAAAGTCACGTCATGACATTTCTACCATCACTCCAGATTTTGAGCGCAAAATATTGGTTGATTTCGGCGAGAACTCGTTCTAATGCCGAATTATTCAGCAAACTGAAGTAACATTCAGTTGTAATCCTAATATCAAATTCCAAATAAAATTAAATTTTCACTGTACATATTTGGATCTCCAGATGCCACCGAACTACAGTCATCCTCAATCTGACATCTTTGTTTTTGTCCTTATCTGTACCCTCTTTGCCGTGAATACACCGAAAATGGTTTCTCCAGGGAGAAAAGGTAAAACGCCTGACAATTTCCTTGGCATCAACTCAAAAAACAATACTTGACAAGGGTAAGGGCACAATAGAATGCGGGAATTTCATTCCTCAGGACCAAACCATTCTTTCTCTGATCTGAGTGGAAGGGAATTATAGTTTAATTGAGAACCGAGAGAACAAGTAGTAGTCCAATAATCAAAGAAATGCTTTGAGATCTTCTGTATATCCACTGGCGTCTCTAAGAAATGAAAATAGCTTATATCAGGTCAGATATTGTATTCTGCTGGCCAAAATACTATTTAGTCCATCTTACTTAGATAAGTATGAACAATATTGAATATAGTGTTCATGTTATTTGTCACATTTAGAGGGTAAATGTGTATACACATTGACCTTAAAATGTGCTAAATTTGTTTCCATCGCAGAAGAAACACCTCGGCAGCCCATTTCACAGCACAGAACTTCTCAACTTTAGAAAGAGGCTCTTTCGAGAGAGATGCATATACTTTGTTTCGTGTTATAAGGTTTTAATATTCAAAATAAGATTTATTAGGAATATTTGGACGTCAACAAAATATCTAAATCCAAACATAACTATATACTTGTTGAAAGATAGGTAGTGGAAGTACCCCCTGTGCAAATGATGGAATTTAATGAGTTCTTCCCACAATGTATGAAGGATACCTTATTTCGTTCTAAAATAATAATAAAATTGGTTAATGCAATTTTCATACTGAAACATTTCATTGTACAGTGAAATGTCGCGATTTAGGATTTATTAGTTCATATAAGAGGTGTCGTATCTGGTATTATAAACTTGTAAAAGTATATTTTGCTTAAAATTCATTCAACAGTGAGTTCTGGTAAACTTCAATCTACAGCGTTTTAAAGTTAATGTGAATAGACATTCATCATCGCGCAGTGCTTATGAAGCGCAATAGGCTATCTGCTGTGGTTTGAAACTTGTAGACAAGGTGGATTTATCAAAAGTTTGATTTCGGACTTCCATTGTCTATAAAATTTTGAGTATCACGACGTTTCGAATGATACAAATCTTCAATCGTCTTCAGGTGAACTGTCTATCTGCCTTTGTGTGAGGTTATCTATAAAAAACACAACGCCCTACAATGTTCAAAACCATAATTTGAAGTCTTAACACCAAAGAATGATATTTAAAAGCGAAAAAAAATTTTTGAAGAATTAATCCAGCTGCCTTTCTCTGATATGCCACTTGATGGTAATATTCTGGAACTAAATGCCCATTCCAAGGTGACTACTTGCATTCTCAAATTGTTTACAAAAATTACGATTCCACGATTTGTTACAAAATGCAGCATTATCATATTTTATAGGTCAAACGCATAATTGTAATCGACCCAGTGTATAATGCAGTGGGTCGGCATTAATCCATTAGAAAACAATTTTCCCGAGGATCCCGTTCTCTCCATAAGACGACGCAATTACCGCGGCAAGAAGGGGAAATAAATTCCGATATTCCGGAGGCGAAATGAGCAATTTTAATTCCAATTATGTTCGAGAGATGGGAAAACGCGCACTGCTCTCGTCCTCTAACAGATGCATAATAGCCATTGGCGTCATTCGAGGACATCTTGGCCTTCTCCAGCCTCAATGTTTAACCTGCCAACGGAGGAAATTCATAATAGATAACAAGAAAAATAAAGATAATGCTATACCGAAAATTAAAAAAATATATATAGAATAATCAGTATTAAGTCTCACGCTCTAAGGTACCAGTCCTTGTAGCACTTCAAATACTCACTATCACAAAACAATCCACATAAGCTACATATAGAATTTAAACCTCTGCACATAGTGATAAAAGGTGAACTATACATTAGTATTACAATTTATTATCAAGATAAAACACCTGAAAAATACTTAGCACCCTAGAGTGTTCAGAACCCCTTTCGCGGTAGTTGTTATAATACTTGGAATAAAAATATTTTAAATTCTTTCTTTGCACACACCCAAGGCTGGTTCTATAGCTTTGATAAATGGAAGATCAAATTGTCTTAATAAAACTTGTGTGTGAACAGTAAACGACAAAACTTTACACTTTGAGACTTTAATCATGAGATGGTTCCTAGAACATATTCATGCTTTCTTGCAACAACGCACAGTCACTGTAACCTTGAATAGCAGAAAAAACTATCAGATGCATGCCTTGTAATTGCAAAGATAGATCATTAATTAAATTCACAAATAACGGTGGGCCTACACTGGACCCCTGAGGTACCCCAAATGTTATTATTACTGGATTTGGAACCACCATATTCAACGAATAGGTATTCTTTCAAGGAAGCGAAATTTTTGTGCAAGTTCTGAAAACCTATAGCGTGACTGGAACTAAAAGTCGGCTCAAGGTAAGCGCACATTTTTGTTTGTATCAGAGAAGAGACGAACGAAAATGATTCCTTGTCCTCTTTCAAATCAGCTAAAGCACAACGTATCTATCTGGTTAATCTCGTTTGAGAAAACATCACAATGCTTCTATTGTGGCGGCTCACTAGAAATGCAAGCTTACCGGTTGTTTTCAATAAAATTCAATTGTGCATCAATCGATGTTTGATTTTATCTTCCTCAAATCCTCAAATGTCAAAGACTCCATTTTCCACTTACTGTTTATATGCTCCTTCTTAATTTTAATATTATTAATATATCGTTTTCTATTGCCTCAACTACCTCGACGAAGGTATTGCAAAAACTGGTAAAAGCATACACAAACTGCATGCCCTGCTACCCCCTCCCTCTGAGACTGAGGTCAAGATACCCCCTTGCCCTTAATAGAATAATATTCTACCCTAACCTAAATTTGAAAGAAATAAATAATTTAAATTCGTTTGCAGTGCGTAATACCCTATAGATCTATATTTGAAATGTAAAAATACCAGTTGTTTATGTTTAATCTATAGGCGTAATGTAACATAATTTGAACAAAACAGTTTTTTCGGAAAGAAAAAATCCTTATTCATAACGATGTAACCATACCTGCACGCCACTGGCAATGCAGCATAGTGCACATTCGTTTCGAATGTAATTTGGCAAAATTGGTCAGATTGTACGTTTGTTAGATTAAGCACGTATAAGGTTTGATTATTTGAGACTGGTCAATTGTGAACTACACGGAGTGAGTGGATATTCAACAAAGCCGGACGAGGTTTACCAGTTGCCCAAAATGAGGCTCATGTCGAACGTTTATATTGGAATCATGAGTAGGTATTGGTTATGTAACGAATATTCGTATTCGTATTCGAGAATATTCGCATATTTCTTGATATTCGCATTCGCAAAATTTATAGAAATATTTACATACGAAAAAATACATGAGCATAACATGTAAATAATATTAAGTAAATTAAACAAATAAATCAACTTCATATCATTTATCATACGAAATTCTATCATTTGAATTTCACCCAGTCTTTCGATATTAATTGTGGTTGGTCTAGTAAACTCAAAATACACAAATAAGTCCGACAAATAAAATGCAACATAGGATCTAATGTACAAATTCAAAGCATTAGTATCACCACTCATCTCCAATCGTCGCGCACGGTGGTACTGCCCATTTAAAAGTCCTAACAGTGGGCAGTGCTCCGTGTGCCACACTTGGAGATGAGTGCTGATGTTGCTATCACACCCTTGACTGGGTTACTTAGATATCACCCTATTGCTCTCTACTGTTAGAACTTCAAGCTGTACTGCCAGGTCTAGGCTAAAGACTGAACATACATGTCAATAGCAGGTCTGATGCATGGTGGAGAGTATACCCTTAACAATAATCTGATGTTATAACTCAAGTACAAACATTCTTTTACTTTTTTAACAATAACAACTCTTTCCATTCTGGAAATGATCAGTCTTATCATTTGTTTAATGCTATCATAGAAATCCCGGCTAGAGACCCAACCTCTTGCTCAGTTTTGTTCCTGTACGGATTCCGCGTATGCCATTACCTTTTGTCACGTTCGTTACTGTTTATCTGCAATATACTCGGTATGTAAACAGTACATGGATTAATTAAAAATACGCCAGCATCGTGGAATCGAGCACCCTTTAGTAAAGGAAATAAATAGATTTACGTATCAATAACAATTGAAATGTGTGCATTTTTGGTGGGACGGTTATAAGGATTATTCTAAGCTTGTAATAATCCATGTTATTTTTTGGGAAACTTATTAATGTCAGTATAATTCCAAAATTATAAATTATCGTTTTGTACATTGATAAACAGTAACGAGAAAGCCACAATTTCAGTAAAACCAGTAATATGTGGTATTAATTGTCGACCAGTATAATAAAATGAAGCGGAGATACACCACAAGATAAATTTCATCAGAAATTACATATCAATAAATTATGTTTTTAACTATTTTAACTATATCAAGTAGTTTATTACCAAAAAATTCTTTTATTCTAGCATACTAATTACTAAATACTTCTGCCTGCTGCAGAACTTCACTTCTCAATATGTTTTGTTCAAAAAACAACCTTTGAGGAAATATTTGGAAGGGTTTTTTTTTCGCGAAATTGGACCCTACGTCAAAATAAACAAAGAAAGAACAAATCAAAGCACTGTCACACGTTTTTATGGCCTTGTCACCAAACCACCGACTATCTTCTAAAGGGTTCTGGTTTATTTACACTTTTGGATGAAGACACAACAACAATAACAAACATCATATGATTTTTGTCAGATGTTGCCATATCTTGAAAGAGGCCTATTTTGTTTCTCATATGTTTTTCATTTTTTCACGTTTCGCTCACTGATGTGTTTTTTGAAAAGAAAAATGAAAAGTCATTTGTAAGGCTCAATCACTTTGACACCATCGACTTGTAGTCGACTTCATTCGATTAGCTGTTCATTGGAGCGTAGGATGTGATTAGAAAACGATAACCACAGTTTTTTTTCATTTACTAGAAAATTTTACATGCAGTGTAGAGAACTTCACAATATATTTTTATAAATATTGTGTTTTAGTGCCTGAAATAGGGCTTTTTGCAAGTATAAAAAGGTACTCCTCCAGCTGATTGTCAAAAACAGTGAACAAAGATATGCTTGCGACTGCAACTCTCACTTTGGATTTTTTATTGGAAATCGGACTCTTTTCTGAATAACCTCTTCTTGACCAGAATGCATGGTAATTTTTAAGCCTTTGTTGCCTGGATTATCGTGCTGCCTCGCGAACTACCTAACGCGTATAGCCTTTTTTCTGTTTTTCATCTGGTCTCTACTCTGTAAGCGGGAAGAAAGAATATCTGTGTTGAATTTTAATTACACTGCTTATTGGCGATTTCCAAATCCTGAAGGATGTTACCGTTTACAAACATGTATGAAGGGCGAGTGATTTGTTCGCAGTCTAATTCATGGTAGAATATAGCATGAAAGAGTAGAACTGTAAACTACCTCGAAGCGATGATGATCGATCCATCTTCATTACAATTAACTTTTATTCTCGCAGCAAAAGTCTAAGTATAGCATTAAAACATCGCTTAGTTAAATATTACTATATCTCTCCTTTATGGAATGGAAGCAAGGACTGTAAACGCAATTCTTATAAACGCTTGTACAATTTTTTGTAATACCTTCGTTGTAGATGAGGCGATAGTAAGGAGTTGATCACCACAACTAAAATATGTAATCACATTTACGAAGGATCATATCAATATGTCTTCTCAGCAATTTACAACAAAATCCATCCAGGGAGTCGTGAGAATTTTTGGTCGCCACAGCATCAGACTTGCTAAATATGGTGGATGCGCATCATAAAAATATGATCAAAACTGATTGTATGATACGTGCCACTTTATTTAAAAGCATCAATCGGTAGTGCACACTTATTCGCAAATACATGCAAGAGAAGTTTACTAAAAGTTAGTTCTTCAATCTTACAAGACGCTTCCTACTTTAAGAGGCTGTAGCAAAATATTTCGTTCATTCATCGTATTCTTTAGACAATGGCATCACAGTCGGCGTCAAATATTTGTCCACTATCAGACTTGCGTAAGGACAATACGAATTAGCCGAAAATGTATCTTAATGTCATTTAAACTTGTTCTTTCGAAGCCTACATTGTGCTAAAGAGTCGTAAGGAAACCACACGAGGCCATCTACGATTGATTTGGAATAAACAAATGGAATTGCAATCCTTTTATTAAAAGTATCAGTATCCTGAAATTGTTGCCTTAGGATCACACTGAATCATCTGTTATTTGAAAACAAAACTATTCCCCTGGAAGCAGAAAAAATGTCAATGCCCTTTTTAGAATTTCGATTTTTTTTCCATAATATACTTTGATAAAGGCATAAGGTATCAGGAGCTACCTGAAAATGATAGTTAGCCACTTTTAAAATGGCGATAATCAGGTGGAATCTGTATTTCACTCGCCGTGATATTCAGATTTTAGCACTATTGATCATCTGGAGGTATGTTTTGGGAAAATTAGACAATGTAAGAAATTTTGATAAATATAAAATTTTGGTATCTTATAAGAAGTTTGTCGATTCGTCCAATAGTTTTTAAATGTAATTGAAAAACACCAAAGTTCTAACATTCAATCTTAATTTTCAATATGATTCCACTTCGTTGAAAGTACAGCACCAATCTACTTAACGCCATTTTATTTTATTACATAGTCCGTTCATTCGATAATAAAAAATACAAATTATTGTTGATTTGTGGTTTGAAATGGATGCAGTCAATTTATTCCGACTTTTAAATAGCTATTTCCATGTAACAACGTAACCGTTTCACATGTGTCCAAGAAATAAACGACGCACCTTTTACCCTTCACCTGTTTCTTATCAATCTCAAAGCTAATTTATTCAGCAAAACTTCCATTCCAAAGGTCCGATCCCATTTAACCGAAACTACTAAACAGTGTCCAAAGTGAAAAATTCCCTTAAGCGAACGTAAACGGACTTTATCAATCCAGTAGGTTCAAATTTAATTAACCGGAATCTAAATCTAGACATCTAAACTAATCGTACGACGCCAACGCTCAGGTGTTTCTACTACCGGACAGCTACCGAAGTCGTAAACTGCCTCAAATCATTGGCGGCGTTTCAAAATTATAAATAAATTATAGCTTAAAGAAACTAATGAACAGCTTATATAGTTAATCTAACTAAAAAGTTAAAAAATAATTCTTAATGTAAAAATTAAAAGATTAAAGAGAAAATTAATGTCATTGTATTAGAACGTGGTGTGCTTTGTATACTAGACACTAACTCTGCATATTGAAATATAACTAGTAAGAAACTATAATAATTGATATCGACTACCCTTTTATCACAATGACAGTAATTTTCCCGTTAAGCATTTTATTCTTTTATTAGGAATTATATTTTACTTTTTAGTTGAGCAACAATAAGCTGATACAACTGAACGTGAAATACAGAGTCAACCTACTTGACACAATGTTTTGATACGTTGAATAGTAGTACAACATGAGAGATGTTGTCGATTATCAGATTGTGCCCCGCCTCATCAATGACCGATTCTGATATTACAAGAAATGTTTCTCCAGAAACGCACCTTGTGGTTATTTTTTTGATTCTACCTAGTCTGGGCGTTTTGAGTTTATTATTAGTGATGTAAAGATATCACATAATAGTGGGTATTTCTGAAACAAGTTGCCTCAACTTTGGGTTATATTGAAGACACTACAAAATCGATATGTGATGAGTATGTCCGACGCTTTACCTCTCATCAACAGTTTGCTGCAGTATTAGAACAGATTAAGGATCAACATATGGTGGACGATGATGACGGCAGTTAGAGTCCAGAATATTCTACTTTTGTGGGAAATTTGATAGCCGGAATCAATGAAATATTTAGTCATTTAGAATCAGGAAACATTTATTTTAGCGACAAAACTAGATCCGCGCTACAAATTGCATATTATTTGCACGATTATATGGAACACTTAAGATTTGATTGGAGAAGCAGAAGGATATGTACCTCCAGATCCAGAGATCTCTTAAGAAATTATCTGCCAAAAGTAATCTTTAATTAGTGAACTCATTTTTCGGTTCACTACTGTGTCCAATGATGATTACTTTATTCACTTTATCAGTTACAACGTTCTAATGCATATTTTCTTTGAATTTTGATTTAATATTTTTTGCATTGTAAAAACAGAAACGCTCGAAGTAAATATTTCATTCATCATATATTAAGGCCTCGCTATCGGTATCGTATCGACAAAATTTGGGTTCAATTAACGACCAAGACAGTAAATGGAATGAAGAACATATAAAATTTCACGCAAATATCATGGATGCAACTTAATAAAATGGAAAATTAGTGCACTTCAAATGTGACCCTCGTAGTTATTTTAGGAACGGAATTTTCGATAGATCTCCATTCGAAACCGAAACAGGGTAAAGGTGGGTCGTATGAAAGACGGGATCATAGTAGGCGTGGGCATGTTTAAAAAGGTCCTCCAGGGCCCTTATTAGGAAGAGATCGGGCGGAAATTCTGTTTGCAGGTTCAACCAAGCGCATCAGGTTGGAACGATGAAACATCAACTACGCGTATATTTTATTCACTAATGGTTTGTCGATCTTCAGTTATAAACGCGTGGGAATGATTAAATAGTGCAATAATAAAGTCACATTATAGTAGTATAGTAGTACAGTGTAGGCATTTTCGGAATTACTCATTATAAGTTTTCTTGCCACCTCTTTTATAAAGACTAATAATAATAATAACAATAACAGACACACCCAACCATGCATAATCACCTGGCCACTGACAATACTCCATGGAAAACATCGATATCATGTTATAAGTAGTCACATACCTGGCTGCAAGATGGCTAACTTCTCCCAGAAACAGAGGGTTTCATGCTTGCTATCCAAGACGAAGTAATTGCGACCCGAAACAATGAACAAAATTTGTGTTAAAAAAGTCTCGTTTATTTTAATCAATGAATAATGATATTGACCAGTGGCGGCCGGTCCGAGGAGGCAAGGAAGGCTCACCCTACAAATAAGTCTTTGAAAGAAAATAATTTTGTTTGCTATATTATTTTTTCTTTCCGAAATGAACTCTTTTTTACTTATTACTTATTTCAAGTGAAATTCAGCTATATTTTTGTATTAGTGGCTGACCTCTGCGGCAGCACGGTTCTTTTGGCACTGTCAACACCAACAATTTTATCCATATCGTAATTTGTTTTTGCTATAACATCTTTAAAGTAGGCAACCCATTATGCGTGTGGTGTGCAGATTTTATCTATCCAGAAGACTGCTTTCCTTGATGAAACAAAGACCGAACTCTGCAGAGGTTTGAGTTTCGGTATCTGGATACGTTTAAATCCAATCAGAATGCAGCTTGAGGTTAGGTTAAGGTGTCTTTGGAGAATGAATTTTCCAGTTTATTACTTTTTCTGTTTTTTGCTTGGCTTTATCAAGGATAGTGCAGCATGGATAAGCTAGAAGGGTTGTTCAATCTGGCGATTTGGTAGATTCATTATCGCCTAATTTTTTTTCGGTGTTAAATTTTGAAATCAAATTGCAAATTTGCAATGTTTGAACTAGTCTCCTCATGCTGAAAATTCACCGGCCGCCACTGACATTGATGGCAGCATTGATAGAAGAAAGCAACGAAGTCCCACCCAGTGAGGCGTCGTTGGAAGAAAAGCACCAGCATAAAAATACACTTGAGGGTAATTAAAATGATAAACCTATTTTACTACACGCACAGCAAACAGAAAAACGGCTTACTAGAACCACCATGATTCTTAGCGGATTTCTGTCTTTCACCGTCTCTTCGACTATATCCCTTGTCACTCCGTTCAGGTGCAGTAGCATCACTGCATCGGTAAGCACCTCGGATGTCAGCTCGTCACGACTGCAACATTTATATAAACATCCAAGGAGACCGATGACGACAACGGTAGCAAATTTCGCAGACGTACTTCGTCTATTATGTACGATAGAGAGGTGTCCTAAAACATGCAGGAAGCCGCACGTGTCGTGACTTGTATACGCCGTCATACCGACTTGCTTGTTGCTGGTTTGCATTCCAGGTAATAAGTCATGATACGACTGATTGAAATGTACGTGCATAGAACGATGCAATCGTGAAGGAATAAGGAATCTGCCGTACAATGGGAAAATGTATTAACGATAGATACAATGTTTCTGCTTTGTTTGCATATTTTGGGTCATCAGGGAGAACTGAAGTTGCCAGATGGATGAAGTATAGGAATTTTTAGTTTGGTGCCAGGTCCAGTAATTACGTTATAGTCCAAGGCTTTTCTGACCATTTTTAACGACTTCTGCGAGAGGATGTTCAGCTAGTTAAATAATGACTGAAGCAACAATGAAATCAGGGCTGGGAAGAGTATGTATACATTGCGAAAAAATAAAGCAACGGCAATGTCGCACCATTAGCAAAGAAAATAAAATGTTAGTACGATGGATTGTTTTATGACATGAGGTCAACACCCTTTATTTTCTTTGCCGGCAGCGCCACGTTGCCGCTTTGTACATTTTTATTATTCTCGATGCAAACTTTACTTTTTCACAATGTGTACCTACAGACTAGTGCGGGTCCTCTTTCTGTCCGGATTGGATCAGGATTTGATCCAAATTTTCAACCATCTACATTCCGGATAGAATATTATCTGAGATCCGGATCAGAATACCGAAATATGGATCACAGCTCCGATATTCTAATCCTTGTAATCACTGTTGCATATGTCTAACTGGTTTATTTTTAGAATACAAATATTTTCCGACTTCCCAAAAATCTTTGCAGGATGTTTTTTGGTTATTTGTTTTGCTGTTAATTTATTTCCCGAAAGCGACTTGGAAGGCGGAAAGAGGTTTCGGGTTTTGTTTGGGGAACTAAAGATGACATCTGCCTGTCATTGTGAAGTTATGAGCAATATGAACTATAAGTTTAAATATTACTCGTGCAAAGAGAAGTTGCCTTTCTGTGGAAAGTACAGATACATTAGTATTTTTATGATAATAAGAATGTTGTTTCTCCATCCAGTAGAAATATATATGTTTTGTATTGCTTCACTTCTGTATGCTCATTCATTATCATGATTTTGATATTGTTTCCGAATCTAATTCAGAGATTCCAAATTTGAATCCTAGATTAAGATACTAAATCCGAATCTTGAAACCGGATTCAAGATCTGATCCTTGTTTTCTTCAAGAATTCCTGATCTGTCAAACACCACCACTATTTCATACGATCAAAAATGTATGCTCCACCTTGTTTTCCACAACATTGAAATATAAAACGCATTGTTAATTCATCAGAGTTTTTCATTTTTGTAAATAGGGAAATTATTAAATAAAACAAATTTGTTTAATAGTATTACGTATATTACTGGCTATAAATACTCATAAATATAATAAATAATACATTAAATATGACTAGAATCTTTAGCGAAATAAATACTGATTACAACTAAAGTTGTGCAGAAAGTTATTACTTTATTATTAAGCTATTAAATAGCTTCAATCTCCAAATCTTGCATCATGCTGAAAGAAAACAATAAGATGATTATAGCGATAATTTTGTGATATTTGACTGACTTACTCGTTATCATGTCCATTAAAATAATTATAATCCAACTCGTCATCCTGGATTATTTGAGACTCTGGAGCTTCGTTCAATTCTGGAATTGAAAAAAATCGGTGAAATTTACATTAAACGCAATCCTGTTAACATATTTCTTACATTAATAAATAGAACAGAATGACGCGGTACTATCCATTTCCTGAATATGCAGTCATAATTGGCCGGTTTTACATCATTGATACATTTAGAAATAACAGATATTTTCGAAAATTAGGTTTTAAAATATATTTTGAATATAGCCCAAAATTATACGTACCAATCTTTTGATAAAAACTAAAACATATATAAATTGTGCAAGCAGGACTAAATAAATGAAACAGAGAGAAATATTGAAAGGGCATCCATATAAAGCTCGCCTTGTTTCAAATATGCGGTATTCCTTTACACTTACTTCTTATTGTACCCGATCTGCCTTTACATGTTCGATTTAACAAAAAATTACCTATGAAATAATTATACTAAAGATTATATAAATTACCTCTTAAAGGTGATACAACTGCGGTACTGAGATACTCCGTATTTAAATATGGCGGTAATTCATCTTCCTCCTCTTCCTCTTCCATGGCAAACTGTTGAGAGTCGACCATTTGCAACCAGTGAGCGTTATGATTTCTAAACTTCTCGATACATATTCTATCAGCCCAAATTTTACTATGTTCGGAAATGATGTTCAGACAAGTGTTGCATATCTTTCTGATTGATTTATTGTTATCTTGGAGCAGGTCTATCAAATAGGCGGGTGCTTCTACAAATAACAGGAAGGAAAGATTAAGTTAGTAAGATGAATTTATTTTGATTAGTCATCTATAAACAACAACTTAGGATACTGGAACATTGATGGGTAGTTTTAGGGATTACATATTAGGCCTCAAAAATAGCTGTGATACAGTAATTCAGATTGAATGTTGTTAACATCACAGCAATAAGTAAGCAAACCAAACTAAGGAAATCATAAAAAAGTCTAATAATTTAGCAACAGCTCATCTATTTGTTTACAGTACTTACCTGTTTTGCTCACTATATAGTCTATGTTAGCAGTATGCGACAGCACAGCAAAAAATACAAATACGATTTGCAATACAATTTCATCATCTTCTTGGTGAGTCTTGAGAAGATCTATTAGTGCAGCTAAGATGTTCTTCTCACAGAGCAGTTTTGCACAACCTTCATCAGTTGCAGCTGTGCCCAGTAAAACTACAACCTGAAATAGAAAAAATATGTTTCCATCCATCATATAAATTAGTCAACACTACCAACAGAGTTGCAATGCATGCAATTTAACTAGCGATCAAAACACTGACTGCTTATATAAAACTCCACATAGTGGAGAATTTACCTGTAGAATTAGCTCAGGATCTGTGCTGTTACTCGTTATGATATTCTTCACCCACTTAATAATATCAAAATGTTTAAAAATCTCAGCCCAATCAAGATCGGGCAAATGCAGATTGCTCAGGATACCTATGCATTCTCTCACGAAATCCTCTTCCTTAGACTCAACTACTGCTTTTGCTATATCACCCACAAATTCCTGAAAAAAGGTATTCAACATTAGAGTTTTACAATGAGTTAAGATCAACATTTGAGAGAACGATTTATTTCTATACAAAATATTCACCATGGTATAATTCGAAAATCCATTCATGGATATTGCACTGCTGGAAGTCGCTTGACAAAACATAGTGATTGTTTAATTGTAGCAAGCAAACTGTACAATGTTCAGTAGTACAATACACAGCATTTTTTTAAATCAAAATAAGATAGGCACTTTGTATATAAAACTAAATTTACTGGAGTTATCCCAACAATTATACAGCACTCACTATGAAAGATGGAGCAGAAATGGCATTATCAGAGATATTCCTCAGCATTTTCATGAGCATGGGATCTTCATATGTAAATGCTCGCATCATCAAAGATTGCAGTCTACTGCTTTTTATGATTTGGTGAGTGTTGGACGGATCTGTTGACAAGTTTATACACAGAGCTACCATCGACTTGTCGTCTTCATTCCCAGCATTCAGCAGCAACATATCTATAATCTTCAATAGTATATAGTCAGACAGGTAACAGCACCAAGTGTAGAGAGGTAGAGTCAATTAGTTGACACTATACTTCCAAATATAGTATAAGCTTATAAACACATTTGATTTTTTTATATGAATTTTTACTAGATTACAAAACACCTCACTCGATGAATTGATTCAAGCACAAACAATATTTTTTCAATTCGGATACAGAATCACTTACCAGGCCAATGCAATCGACAAAATAATGCTTAACTTCATCTTCGTAGCTCAGGTGATACAAGATCTTCAATACTACTTCTCTATGCTTATCATCACCTAAAACGAACACATCTGAGCATATATTCTGATGCAATAAATGTTTATGAACTTACTTAAAAAGCTCACGACCTTTGGCAGTAGGCCCACCTTGATAAGTTTATACCTAACTTTATTGTCAAATGAAAGATTGAAAAGCAGTTTCAAAGTTAAGTGAACCAAATCAGCACTGTTAGATTCCAGCATCTTTGGTAATTTGTCCACAACGTTCAAGCTGATCATGGTATCCTTGTTGCATTGCATTATTGACAATTTTTTCAGAAAAGTTACCACCAGAATGAGTAAATCGTCATTGTCCCTTTCAAGAGCTTTGATCAACAGACCTGAAATTAATCAATAAATCAATGATGCTATCCTAGAATTCATCAAAAGATGACATACCCTTCATCCTCCCATAAATATGTAAAACTACATCACCATATAATAATAATACTAGAAAAAAAATAATATAAAGTAAAGATACCTGTAATGTTTCTCTTGACCATTTTCTCTTCAACAGACTCATCTTCAGATATATTAAGCAGGAGATAAAAAGCCACACGAAGCAAATGCTCCTGTTTCCTTACTAGGGTACGGAATCTCTTGAGTTTCTGCTCTGGTGATAACTTCTTGTCATCAATGTTCTCCATTGATGTGGTTAAGTCATCATAGACACTGCCTTCCATGGCAGCTGCAAAAAAGTAACTGTTTTAAAGTACACAGGGTCATCAGGATTATAATTGGGAAACTTTTGCAAGTGATTAGACTCTGAAACATAAACAGAGAAGTTGAGGTTATCTTCTGTATTCTGAGTCCTCGTTTTAGAGATATGGACTCCTGAAAATCCATTTTTTAAATATTTTTTTAATTAATAAGTTTCATATTTTAATAAAGGTATGTATTAAAGCAGGACAATTAGGTTGAATTTTTGTGCCAAGGATCTCGGACCTTCAAACTTTGCAAGGAATCAGGGGCCAGAATGTCAACAAATATATCAGTTATGTTTAGTCTTAGTGAGCTCTTACATTCTTTCTTGCAAAAATATATGACAATACAAACCTTTGATGTTGGTGTCTGAAAAATTACCAGACTTGGGCCTGACAGGTTCTGGAATACGACTACGAGGAATGTCAGACATGCTAGCACTATTTGGACATGGCTTACGGACTATTGGAATGTCAGATGGTGCTTCTCCACCCTCTAGGTCAGCCTTCCATTTATCATAACGCCTCAACTCATAATCTATAATGTCCATGCATATAGATCCAATCTACCAAAAATATATAGTTAATATCAATCATACACACTCATTTTTTTGCTGAATTTTATTTGCTAACGACAAGGTCACTAAAGATCGAACTAGAAATTATTATCGAGCAAGATAAAGACCATGAAACATGTAAGGAATATCCATCTTTTTTAAAGAATAATGTAATTTTACACTAGAGTTATTTTATCAAATTTTAGTATTGCTAAAATATACTGAATTTTTCCATTATATTCATGGTCTCATTGAGCTAAGGGTTACACCATATATAAAATGCAACCAATGCTTTTGGTTAACATATATGCAAGTAAAATACTAAATGTATGCTCTCCACTATGCATTGTAAGGGAAATCTGTTGCTGCTTCAAGGCAGTCTGGTTGTTAGGACCTTTGACTTTGTAAGTTGCTTATGGGCATCCCCATAGAGGGTGACACTTGAAGATGAGTTCAAGTAAATACATCATGTGTGAATATATCAATCATCAAATCAGTGACTAAACATTACAGTAATAATTGTTTGTTAAAAATAAATGAAAAAATGCTAGATGAAACAAAATCCTACCTACCTTACATTTCAATATGACTTCATGGAAGCATGAATACATGGAAAAACAGAAAAATGTGAACACCAAATGTGTACTCAAAGCAATACTCCTCTTCCAGTCCTCTCTCAAGACCCTACCTAATGCACTTATGAGTGTTTCTGCAAGAAAGACAAACTTTTTAATACATAATCACCAAGTTTTGGAAATATTGTTCAATTTCAACTGAAAATGTAATGTGATAGTTTATATTTAATAATATATTTATATGTAACATTCAAAATTATATTCATACATATATATAGAAAAAGTGAGGACTAAGCAGCATTCTAGATATTTATTTTTTCATGGGAAAAAAGTCACAACCTTTTGTACTTTTCACATAATGTTTACAAAAAATACAAACTGATACATAAACATCAAAATTTTATATATACATTACCATTCTTTGCTAATGCTTCTAGGTTATCTGGATCTCTAGCAAGAAACTGTATCATATGGGCTCCTTTTATTTTTTCTGCCATACCCTCATATAGAAGATCTATATAATCAGAAAGGTTGTTGTAGTTTGCCTCTTGATTGCCATTTTGTGTTTTATCCATATTCTTATCCCCATCTCCAAAGGCAGACCCACCTAAAATAAGAATTTATAGGTACATTTGTTTGCTCAACAAAAAGACAATATAATATCCTATTAATGAATATGAATGTGACCATTTGGTGATGCTATAGAATAGAAAGTCATACTATTTAATCAATAATCAAATTGTTTACCTTTAGAACCACTATGCAGTTTTCTCTTCTTGATATAGTAAATTATCTGCTCCACTTCAGCTAGTCTGGAATGATGGATCAAGTCACACTGGTTCACCACTTCTTTAGCTAAAGCATGACAATCTGTCCTACTATTCATCATAGGCAATTCTATGTTTTTCTTGAGAGTCTACAAATTAATGTTCTAATATAGAATATAACATGTATAGTTGTGTTAAAAGTCAATAGTAAAATATGTTCAACTACTACCAAGACTTAAAACATGCATCCCTTGATATACATTAACATTTTTTAATTCACTTTTTTCATTTCTTATGCTCTAAACAAATCTCTGGCATATACTAAGATTTTCTACTACAAACCAATACAATATATTAACTACCTTTTTTTCACCATGAATGATGTCTTCTCTGGGCCCCAATATCTGGACATCTATCTCATAACTTAACACTATAGCATCTATATTTGGATGGACATCTATGGATCCAGGTTTTCTTTCACTGAAATACAAAGCTTTATTCAACTACACGAAAGGGTTAATCCAATAACTTACGTTCGCATAAACTTCGCAATTTCAGGTTCCATATCAAATGGTATCCTAGAACTGTAGATCACAAAATAACAGGCACGTATAAAAATGTATAATAGTACAGCTAATATTATATTAAAACATGTGAGCTCTATTACCATTAACAGAGTTTTAACAACAAATTTTGTGCATCTCTTGAAAATTTTTCAAGAAATTGACATTTTCTAATTCTAGCCTACCTTCCTACACCCTGATTTTTTATGACATTTGGAAGGACACTACAGTGTCGCCAAACTGTCTTCAAACCAAAAGCTCGATTTTATATTAAGCAGCCTGAAAACTTTTCTAGCAAAAAGCTTCTTTTAATAAAAAATAGTATGCTTATAACAAGTTTTGTATACATCCATAGATCCAATTCTATAGCTGATAAATAAATTTTGAAGGTATAAGCATAAGTTCCATATCGATTATTTTGCAGTTTTTTCCCATCTCGAATATTTGCTGTCATTAAATCAAAAGTCAAAATAGTACGGACTATACGTCAATAGAACAATAGAAGTAATAATACAAATATAAATAGTATAGTGTGATACAAATTTGAATTATAAATGAGTATTCACTATAAAGTTCAAATTAATTGATTAATATCACATCCACTGTGAATACAAATGTCTCTGAGTACCCAAAATTTAATACGATGTCGTTAACAATTCAACAAATAATAACAGACGCAAAACGTCTAGCTACCCGCTTAAAAGACAGAGATGTTGAAGCAAGTGTATTGTTAAATGAAACTCAAGCTATTAGCAAGAAGATTGGTGTAAATAAGCAGGTAAGTAATATTTACTTTTATTTTATACCCATATTTTCTACTATTCACCTCTTCAGCTAAAAAACAAATCAATTGACTGTTATAATCTGCTATTATCTTATCTAATATACCATAGACTTAAGAATCAACTACTAGTTTCTCTAATAATTAATTTTTTTTTAATTCCTTCATACAGTTTCAGGATGAAGTAGAGACTCTCAATGAAATTGCAAACCTAAAACCTCATTCACAAATTGTAGCAAACATTCAAAAAGAAGGCAGACATCTACAAGAAATACAACAAGAAAATCGCGAATTGAGCTATGCCTTGGAAGATTACCATATTACTTTAGAGCATTTCATGTCAAAATATAGAGAACATGCTACAGAACAAATTGAAAAAAACAGAGTAGATTTCAAAACATTACAGCATGGGAATTACAGAGAGATTATTCAAGATCAAGCAGAGAAGATTGAAGAAATGGCTGCTTTTATGAATAAGGCTGCAGAAATTGATGAAAATAAGCATACAGTTGACAAGGAGCTTATCTCAATGTTGAAAATAGAAAACCAGGTAAGGTTCAAATTATTTTAAAACTGATGAGCAGGTTTGAGTGTTATTGACTTTTTTTGTTATGGTTTATACATTTTTCAAATCAATTTGAAACTGTATTTCAGGGTTTAAGAGAAATGCTGAATATAGCATATAGATATGAAAACTATAAGGAAGAAGATAAGACAGTACAAACAGATGAGAATGTCACCTAATTAATTGGTGATGGTTTTTCATGAAATTTTTAGTACTTTTTTATGTATCTATTGTATATTTCTGAATACATGTATTTTTCTAATTAATGCTGAACCTGCTACTAGAATAGTACTACGAAGAACAACTTTATACTCAACATACCAAATGCATATTGATATAATTATATCAGTTTTCACTTTTACTTAAATGAAGTGAACATTACCATTTACTGAAAAACATAATATTCAGTGATGTGTGGTTCGCCACTATAACAGAAACAAAGAATTTGTACTGTGTTAAAATAGTAGTAAAAAATGTAAAATGTAATGTTTGTGGTTGTTGAACCAAACAATATAGTATCAGATATATTAATACTTGTATATTCATCTCAATGTTTTTAGTGGCATATAAAAGTGCCAATCAAAGGCTATTTTCAGTTGCAGTCATTCACTATATGTATATTTAAAAATCTAATTATTGGTTTTATGCATTTATATTAGTTAATACTATATTTTTTAGTTTTATACCTCACTATACACATCCAAATAAATTAATTTGTATGTGATGAATTTCCTGGTAATTGTTTCATTTTAAATATTTAATACTTTGCATGGACGTTTATGATTATGATCTCTACACTAGTACCGACAGCCAAATTATTGTACAAACTGGGCGAGTGCTCCCCTTCTGGTCCACTTTTCTGTGCTGCACAGCACAAAATATTTGTACTGTCACTCTCAAAACATAAACCATTGGAGTCGGCTGTCGTTCTCTTTTTGTGTTTTGTGATTGCGGATAGTCACCCTAAGATAGATTGTAAATAAAGCAATAGTTTGTTCCATCATAAGTTCCGATTTGTTCTTAATTCCACTGAGTGTTCGTGTTATAAACTTTTGCTGGAACGAACATTATAAGTCTGATAAGACTGTTTTGTGTTGAAGACGTTCGTGTTCACGTCATAAGATTAAAATATCTGGATTGAAAAATAATTTTTAATTTGGGTACCGGCAAACTGCGAAAGAATTAACAACTATGGGTTTCCTTACAGTATTGAAGAAGATGAAACAGAAGGAAAAGGAAATGAGAATTCTTATGCTGTATCCTTTTGTTATCATTAAGATATTACTATTTTTGCTAGATTTAGTTTCCAATTTTCCTTAATATATTCAGAGGCTTGGATAACGCTGGAAAGACAACAATACTCAAACGATTTAATGGAGAACCAATAAATACAATTTCACCAACACTTGGCTTTAATATAAAGACTTTGGAGCACAGAGGGTATTAAGCACAATAGTCCTACATTACAAATAATTGATGTATTCATATCATTTCAGGTTCAAGCTAAATATGTGGGATGTTGGAGGCCAAAAATCATTGAGATCATACTGGAGAAACTACTTTGAATGTACAGATGGCTTGATTTGGGTAGTTGACAGTGCCGATAAGCGAAGACTAGATGACTGTAAGAAGGAATTATTTGTTCTACTACAAGAAGAGGTACATGATTCATTTACTTCTTATTGTTGAAAAAATTGTAATAATTCATTCTACAGCTTATTTAAGCCATATAAGATTTATAAAAGCACTAACATTTGGTCTGCCCAAGCATGTAACACCAGGAAATTGTTTTGTGGGGTTCAGGAATTTTTGAATAAAGACAAAGCATTAGGTTTGCAGATTAGTAAACCATATAATTGAATGAAAGCAAGTGATGACTGACTTTCTTTATTTCAGAGGCTATCAGGAGCTACTCTTTTGATATTTGCAAATAAACAGGATTTGCCAGGAGCTTGCAGTAAAGAGGAACTTAGAGATGTAAGGCATAGTTATTAAGGCAATAATAGACGTCTTAAAAAGAATCAAGAAAAGATATAGTAAATTTGCTTTATTCTTATTGCTCAAATATTTTAAGTTTATCTCATATTTTTCATATTGTTGAAAGAAACAAAACTTTTTAGATATTAGAGTTGGATACAATCAAAACACATCATTGGAAGATAATATCCTGTAGTGCTGTGACAAGTGAAAATCTCTTACAAGGCATGGATTGGATTCTTGATGATATTGCTGCTAGAATATTCACACTTGATTAATTCATATTTATGTATATTTATTTGATATGCTAAGCTTATTTTATACTTTTATATATTTACCATTAACATTACTAAATTGCATCTGTGATTCACAAATATCTATAAAAAATAAACTGATATACATCAGCAGTACTTTGTTTGCATTTAGACTTATTTAAATGCACCACAATATTTTTCAAGATCCCTCCTGCTTGTTTCATATCTTCTAACATAGTTTTCCAGGCAGATTTATGATGGATGTTAAAACTTTTAGGAAAGCAATACATTTAGTAGTATTTATTCAATTAAAAACAAATTCAATTAAACAATATTTTATTAGAAAAATAAAATCACATTCCTCAATCAAACCTATAGGTATACACAACACTCATAAAAAAATTAATACAAATGTCAGTGAGTGTCCATGAATTGCAAATCAGACATAACCAATATGTTGTTAGGCAAGGGCTTAGGTTGGGGGGACAGCAATGTTATCACTTGCCTCTCTGTATCAAGGTTTGTGCTGGAACAAAAAATAAACTTAATCGTTATTGGATATCACATGGCCATACAACAGGTGAATGGTCAAAAAATTGGTAAACATGGTTTTCTTAAATGACTTGTTACCTTGTCAATAGATGTAGATAAATTCTAGATTATCCAGAAATAACCAATTTATTTCATTTGCGGATGTATCAAACAAGCTTCTGAGCATTAAACCTGATAAAGTTGATGAACTGAGCAAAGCTTACACAAAATCCAAAGAATCAAATTATGATTACACCCATTTGAGTACTCAAATACTTACACACATACAAATCCAGCTACATGAGAAGTTATTATTTCATCTTCATTTTCTGCAAAGCTGACTGCCATGATATGATGCAAGATTCCAGCATTAGGCGTTATTGGTACCAGTTTTGTCAAATGATCATCAGCTTTCATACCCAATGGTAAACAGGAATCAGGCAAGGCAGGTGCACCAACTTTGTAGATTTTGACATCCGAGAATTTTACATCGAATGAGTGGGGATATAAGGAATTTTTTGGTGTACCATAGAAGTATTCTCTAATTCTTTGATCCCTGGCTTCTGCCCTGAGGCTTTTAGAACGTTCAACCACCTGAAAAAAATATATATAATTAGGAAGTTACTAATATCTAGAACAGTTTGAGGTATGGATGATGACTTACCCCTCCACTTTTTGCCATGAATATTATCTTTACAAAATTTGGCATATCTCTTACTAATTCATTGTAAAGCCTTTCTTGATCTAGTACAAAAATAGCATCAACTTCAAAGGCCTTTGCATTGGATATCAGTTGTTTATAACCAGCACTTTTTATCCAACCACATGTATTTATGATGACACCAGAAGCTCGTGCTGCAAGATAATATTTTACTAATCAATTGTAACTTGGAACCAATAAATGTATTACATAGCACAGTAACAAATATGATTAGACTCTTAATTTGAAAAATTAGGAGGATCAGACATCGTCCCCTCCTTAAACAACAAGTTGGGAACAGTAAATACACTCACTTTTTTTATTCACTTCCAACCTCTCTTTCACAGTGGTAGCTAACTGTTGAACTAGAATACTGAATAATGTTTGATTATTTTGAGGTGTTTTCTGTCCATAATTATACACAAGTGGTGCCTCTTGGGAGAACCCTTCATCTATCACTGCAGGTCTTTCAACCATTAAGGCACCTAAAATAATGCAATCATAGGTACATTTACTTATATTATGGAAATACCTCCACCAAATCATACATCAGATAATAATTTCACTATACCAGCATGGCAAAGCTTTTGTTTGGTATATATATTTTTATAAATTAATCTAAATGATATTAAGTGAGTTATAAACAAATGTCAGGAGCCTCCTTAATTCAAGCAAAACCTTGTTAAGTCACTAAGAATCAATGGAGCTTTGAAAAGACCCAGGTAGGTTTTGCCACAACATATTAATATTTATATACTTTTCCTCTATTAGAAACATTATTGACATTCAATATGAACAATGCTTATTGGTATATGTTTTTAAACAGCTATAAAAGATATGCTATCTTGTTTGCAGAACATTTTGAATAAGTATATGATAATATATATAAGTATATTATGTATATATTTGTGTCCTTCATATGTGACAAATAATCTTTCAGTAATGTTTATCAGTTAACCTAGAGGGATTTTAATCCTTTGAACACTACTTCATTCTCTTATATAACTACCTATAGTTCCTGGTATCGAAATATGTCCTTGTCCAACATCCAAATCTACATAAATAGGTCTTCTACCCATTCGCACAGCATAGTTCAATAAAATTCTGCATACTGTAGATTTACCAACATCACAAGGCCCTACCAACATTGCTATGGGTCCTCTTTTATTTTCTCTCTCTGCCTCTACCCTCATTACTTCCAAAGCAGCATGACAGTTCGAGTATAAAACCATAGGGGTTTCTTTAGCAGTATATATAACATCAGTTTTGCCTTTGACTTCCACAACACAACCATGCCATGTGAAGACTGCTACTTTAGCTCCTGCAGTGAATTCATAAGTTTTTGCTTTTACCAGTTCGGTACCAAATATCTCCGCTGTGCCACTTTTGAGGGTGAGGTATACTTTTTCTGTCTTGCTTTCCACTTCAAAACGTAGCTCGTTGTCCCGTTCCAATTGGAACTCTTGGATAACCTTTTTGTCAGCAGACATGATTACAGTCACTCAGTATTCTTGGTTGATAAAATATTTGTTTGGTAACATTTATGACTGAAATAAATGGAATTTAATCGCCAATTACTTATAAAAATCAATTCTTGCTAGTTTGCAACTTGTATAGGTTAAGTTTTGGTTGACAAAACTTGACAACCAATTGACAACTTTGAGATTCCTATCACAAAACTATGAAGGATCGAGGTAAGGAGCGCCTTCAAATTTGAAAAAGTTTCCAGCAGTAAACAGAATCTAATAGTTTTGAATTCCTCCAATATAGCGCTAGAGTAACAAAGGAGTATAAAATGAATTAGCAGTTTGATGATAACAGTGAAGTGCTTTTGGTAACTAGAGTAGTTAATAAAACTACAGTATATATAACTTCAACAACTTGGACAGTCCAAAATAATTTCGTAAATATAACCTAAAGAAACAGCTGTGCTATAGCGTAGAGTGATCCATTTTCGTGAGTTTTTAATAATTAATTAATTATGAGTGCGTTATAAGTTATTCTTGGCTTGTTTACTTCTCAATCCTACTTTTTCGGCGATCAGCCCTACTTTTAAAAGTTACCCATGTGCTATACTGATGCCACCATAATTTAACTAACTCCTTCGGAAACTTTTAGATAGACATTAACCTCTACCCACCATACACAGAACATATTCTCAGCTGACAGTCTGACTGTTGACAACAAAATGAGAAAAAAATAGGGTAACATCATTTTAGTTTTTTCTTACCTTATATATTCTGTGTTCTCTAGTCTCTACATTCTGTGATCTGTGTTCTCTACTTGCAAACGACTGCAAACCAGTCTAACCACTAACATTAATTTTTTGTATTCTGATCATTTATAGACCGAAACCAATTTATTAAACATATTTCGAAATGTCTGGAAGGCCAGGACCCCCAAGACGTATTCCCGAAAATGATAATACTATAGCTTATGTTCAAGCAGATGGCTTGGTAAGTAAAAAACTAAGAGCATATGGGTGTCACTTAACCTCAGGTTTTTTTTGGAAAAATGTGCCTAATTTTTAATTGTTTTACTTTGCGAAGTACTTCGCTACATATATCCATTTGAATGTGCCTCGTTCATGCCTCATGTCTGCCATTTGTTTGGTACTGATACTAGTAATGTTTATGCAATTGAAAAGTGCGACACAACAAAATGTTTATTTACTGACATACTTTAACTATCCTAAGTGAACCTCTTTTGGGATTTTTGAAACAATTATATGTATTGTAGGCTGTAATGAAGATTATCAAGCACTGCCATGAAGAATCAACAACCAATATGGATGTAGCACAAGGTGCATTGCTTGGTCTGGTTGTTGATAATCGCCTTGAAATCACAAATTGCTTCCCCTTTCCAAAACAGACAGATGAAACAATGGATGAAGATGAATACCAATTAGCAATGATGAGGAGATTACGTAGAGTGAACGTGGATCATTTTCATGTAGGATGGTATCAAAGTGCTGACGTTGGCAACTTCCTCAGTCTTCCCATGCTGGAATCACAGTTCCATTATCAAACTTCCATAGAAGAATCAGTGGTAGTAATTTATGATACTCAGAAATCTTCAAGGGGATTTTTAGCTTTCAAAGCATATCGTCTTACACCTCAGGCTATTGAAATGTATAAAGAAGGAGAATTCACACCAGAAGCTTTGCTGAAATTGAAAGTTGGCTATGAAAATCTGTTCACAGAAGTACCCTTCCTGATAAAAAATTCACCTTTGTGTAATATTATGATGTCTGAAGTAGCAGAAATGGTACCAGAAGAGGATGGGGCAAAGTTTTTAGATTTGGGCACTGCTTCTGTGCTAGAAAATCATTTAAGATGTCTTATGGATCGTGTAGATGAACTTAATCAGGAAGCAATCAAGTTCAATAGGTATTTACTGTTCATTCCTTTAATCTGTTTTGTACATTGCAGTTGGACTTATTTGCTGTTTCTATTTTCAAAGATGAGTTTGTTTATATTTTCACCTCTCTGTTTAAATGAAAATAACCAAATTTTGTAAATTGTCTTGCTTATAAGACCTAATTGAACTGATAGTATTTTTTGATTGGCTTCAGAGCATTATTTTTTTGTAGTACTATACATATTTACACAAATTTCTCTGTATAAATATATAATCATGGTAAAATTGCAAAATCTGGTTGAATTGTGAATCTGTAAAAATTAATCAAACTAGAGATCAAGTACAAGAGCACAGTCTGGGTTATCATCTATTTCAACTATGCAGGTCATTTTGATTGTAGCTATATGCTTCTTGCTGTATTTGTGTTTTGATTGTTCAATTACATTTTTTATATAGGTAATTCATATCATTTTGATTAGATTTGTGAAGCTGTATTGAACCATAAGGAGTTGTTATTGTTGTTTTTAAATGAAGATTCATTAATAAGGTTCAAGCTATATAATTACTATGAATGTTTAACTTTGAAATTCATGTAAATCTATATCTGTCTATAATTTTCTCTTATAATTCCATCATAAAAATGTGCAATTTTTTTTAATTTATCGTTAGAATTATAAGTATATCTATTCAGTATTCAACAAGTATTTTCCTCAAGCCAGCTGGAACATCAATGAGCTTTTTCAAAATATATGCTTTCAATATAAGGGGAATAAATCTTGTATACAATTATAGAATAGATTTCAGCTGTTCCAATTTTTTTTAGATACCAGCAACTGGTCAACCGTCAGCAACAAGACAAGCACCGCTATCTTCAGAAGCGTGCACAAGAAAATGAAGCAAGAACTGCTAAAGGTGAACCACCATTACCTGAAGAGGATATTAACAAGTTGTTTAAACCTCATCCAGTTCCACCAAGGCTGAACCCAATGATTATTGCTGGACAGGTGAATTCATATAGCCAGGCAATTTCACAGTTTTGCTCCCAGTCATTGGCCAAGCTGTACATCACTCAGGCATTGCAGAATGCAAAGGAGCCAAATGCAGGCCATTGAGGTGAAAAAATAGCTTTCATAGGTTTCACTGTTTTTTACAATAATCATACATGTCTCTGAATACACTGCTTACAAAATTATGATTTTTTTAATTATTGGAACAGATTCATCCTTTAGTTAATAGCCAAGACAATGAAAATATAAGTAAGTATTTACGTTTCTTATAAGGATAGTTTGATCTCAAAACCATGGAGCAGTCAAGAAATTTGATGAGCTGTCTAGCATGACAAATGCTAACTGCATCCCATTTAGAACAATAGGCACAATGTATGCGAATGCACACATACAATAGAGGACAGATTATACTTCCTTTTAGGAGATATCTCAGTCATAGCAGATCCTGAGGTCCACTAGAGATTGGAGGCTATTTGCATTCTTCACACTAGATGTAACAAAAATATGTAAATAGATATGTGAAATAGTATGAAGGTAAATCCTCGATAATATCAGCCAGATTGGGATACCAAAGTCAGAATATTTATGTCTGTTATTGCCAGGTATGATCAATCACTGTACTTAGCCTGTTTGTTTGTTTCTTTATCACTGTTTCATCAAATTCTATTCACTAGAAAGACATAAATCTGGGAAAGTTGTAAATTGGTTAAGATTAAACTGAAAGAGAGAGGAAGAGAGATTACAATTTTTAATATTAACTATTATACTAAATTAATGCAAACAATCAAATATAAAATGTTTTATTTCCCTAATACATTGATCATTAAGTCTAAAAATTGAATTCCATCCACTTTCTGGAGAATGTACATTGTCAAATAATTCTCATCATCACTGCAAGATCGTGTATAAGCCCTTCTCCAATTCATATTTATGAAATATGGGATCAATTAGACAACTTGTACATTTTGCAAAGAGCAACCAAGGTATAGTGACAAATAACTTCCTTTAAAATGACAATATTCATTGTCTTTGGTGTATGGGGTGCTGACTGGACATATTCATTCTATATTCACAAATAATCCATCACATGGAGATTACTCAATTATTTTCATTCTAGACAACTATGTGAGTTCCTATTTGAAACTGGTTTTCAATCTACTGCTCTGCAGTGAAGTTACCTTTGATACCAATAACAATAAATATTGACAGCCACCATGAAATATTAGGTTATTGTGGTTAAAAATTATTTTTTTCACTATCAAACATACCACATATCATTACCTATTTTATCAAATTCAAGCTATCAAGGTCGGCATTGATGACCTATTATATTATACAAATTGTGGATATATATCGAAATATTTACAAATTCTATTGCACAAATTGGCCAAAGATTCCCAACATAGAACACATGAGTTAATTTTGTGCTACCAAAGATATTTTTCTTGTGTCACAAATAAAAAATATCACAATATCAATCTATATTAGACAAAATATCCTTTTTCATAACAATAATAAATACATTCATACATTTGATGTATCAGTGTTGACATCATGATTTCATAAGTATTGTATGTCTTTCTTATAAGAAAGAAACATAGTACTTAAAAATTACAGAAACTATACATAATAATTGATTAAATATGCATATTTCACAGTTACAATAGAACACAACTATGGAATATGATCATTTTGCTGTAATGTATAAACATGAAGCTATTTTCTGAAATGTATTTCTTGTACATTTCTTATATCATCTAAATTGGTAACTTATAACCACACTGACTGGCACTATGTCCCTTCAAATATAAGGGGGCGTTTCTAGTGTAATAAAGTCCAGACAGAAATATAAAAAACATATAACAATTGTACGATTTCCGTGCAAAAATGCATATTCAAGGACAACTACCATTATCGCATATTTCTAGAACATTATAAAATATATATGTCTCAAAAATATGCAGTGTTACGGAAAAAAAATCTTATTACAAAGCAAGTTGCCTTGTAAAGTACATCCGATATAAATTTGGTCAATTTTTACAGTGCAATTATTATATGGTGAATAAAAAGTTAAAAAAATGACAGATTATCCTTGTTTAATTCAAACAGTGATCGATTTTATAAGTTTTAATAAAAATTTAATATCTTAGCAATGCTACAGTGTTAATCAAATTATAATAGTGCTCAATATCCAGCATGCTTATTTAGATTTTCTATTAAGAAAGTGGTTTTCATGTAAATAATATAATTTTCTGTTACTTTGCTTTTGCGTACCTCTGTAAATACTATAATTTATGTGTTTTTCATACTTTTCTTAACAACAAGACAAACAAATCGACTTTCTCGCACTAAAAAAAAACATTCAAAACATTGTAAGTATGTAACAGTCTGCAGAAAAATTGGTTAAGGACTTGAAAATGAATGGAAATAGTGTAATTAATTAATAACAACAACTGTATCTTTTTTATATATTGAAATACACGAAGGATTTGACGATTTCAAGATTTTGGTAGGAGCTATATTTTCATCTGTCCAGGCGACTTGAATTACATCTGGTGTAGTATTCTATATTAATTTTAACTTCAGTTATTCAATTATTTTTCATATGGTGATAAGTGATTAATGTGAAAATTATAAATCATTTCAATCTTTCATCCATGTTACATCAGTTTACTAATCATTATAATAAGCACAGTAGTTACGGAGATATAAAGAGGCAAGTGTTGGAATAGTCTTACACACATATGGGCAGTGTTAGATTAGTTCATCGAAATTCATTTGGTTGCTATTTTTTGCAGACATGTCTGGCAATCATAACTCACAGAAAGTACACTGGTTACTTTTTAGACGTGCAGATATTTAAACCATATTTAAGAGCTGGATGGAGACGGAAGGAAGATGTATTTACTTTCACTGCTAGACTTATCACATAAATGATGTTGAACCTTATTCTCAGCTTTTTTCACTAGTAGAATCAGTCTCGGATAAATTTCTGTAATAGTTATTTATGTGTGTGTGTGTGTGTGTATGTTTGAGATACTGATAATTTTGAGGTGGTTTATTGACATGCAGACTGATCCAAAATTAAGTGGCATATATGTGACAGATTTAAAATTACTTACTAGCGTTTCTACACTTTATTTATTGTGAAGTGATTTTTTCAACTGAAGTATTCAATACTGTGGAGCTGTTATCATTCGCTCAATTTCCAGTATTGTATATTTTTATCAACACTGTTCCAGTAATAAAAATACAAATCATTGTGTAAATAACAAATAAAAAATATGATAAAATGAAAATCCCTTTCTTTTTCCTTTATTTTTGGTCTGAGAATATAAGTTTGGTGGGTTTGCGCTGTACTTGACAATAAGTCACGTTTTTCTTTTCTCTTTAGTGCCTTGAGGGATTCACTTTCCTTGCTCTTCTCTGATAACTGTTTTTTTTTTGAAAATAATCCTAAATCCAGATTAAAATGTACCGTTTTTGCTTATCCTACATGAGTTTGAATGCCTGCATTATAATCAACCATAGAAATGTAGTTGTTACGCAATTAAGACAAATAATAGTAGGTATTTTTTGATGGACTAAAATAAACGTTTCCTTGTGGTATTTTTCAGAGACATTGATTGATATACAAAAAATGCTTAGGCCATATTCGCTACGAAATTGCCTAAAGTTGAATATGCCACATTGTATTTTTCATCAGATGAACCCAAGTTTATATAAAATGCATGTCAATTAGTGCGGTTTAATTTTGATATATATAGTTATTATTGTTGTTACAAATTATACCAAAAAAATATCATTTGATGGCACTGTCCAAAAGACTATTTTGAAGTGTATACCACTAACCCAAGAAACATATTTCCTAGATCAGTTTGCAGTTCAGTATATCACAATGTTATTAACATTTCATGGACCTCAATAAACGCCGCTTATTTTTAAGTCCACTTATAGATCTATACCAGTTTAGCATCGAAACTTCACAATAACTTCCTACTCCAACCTTCAATATTCTCATACAAATTTAATCACTTACTTTCAAGTATGGCACTGGATTTTAAATCCGCGGTTTATATACCTCATAATTTATACACAAAACAGAAAGTTTCAAGGAAAATATACAAAAAAGTGTGTAGTAGTAATATTTTTTTCTTCAAACGTTTCCGCCCGAAATGCGATCTTGTATAAATTAAATCTTACACAATTGAAAAAATCAAATAGCCCCCATACTATTAGATACATTCTGGTTTACCGGTCTAAAAGGCTTTACCGCATCTACAATCGCTTCGCTGAGATACTGCCTGATCTTTGGCGGCAGAAACAATTTTTCAAGGTCTTGTTTCTTTTTGACTCGTTTTACGATGACAGCCCTGCACCTATCCTGCAGGTTGACGAAGTCCCTTTTTGTTGAGTCCAGGAACATCTCAGTCTTTGCGGCCGTGGAGCAAATTATGGGGAATAGTGGTTCTTTGATTTCGTTGAGTCCCCGGAAGGCTATGCCTAGGCATTTGCCGTCTTTGTAGTAGGTGAGCGTGCCTGCTATGCCGTCGAAAAGCACGCCTTCGAATGGAAAATAATTAGATAAGTATTCAAAAGACAAGCAACTTACAAATTCTTATTCATAAATCGCAGAAAACTGGCCCACGGCGGGATTCGAACCTTTCGTCTTCCGAATCACGCGGCTCCCGCCTGCCAGATGGATACTACCAGTTGAGCTACGTAGCCGCGTTTCCCGATCGGTTAGAGTGGAGGCACCGCTTCAAGGTTTTGAAACAATTAATATAGTTCTTCCACTGGGCACTTTAGTAGACCATCCTTATTTTTATACTAGCACGGAGCAACAGCAATTCGTTCCCTTCCTCTTTCTATCTTTCTCACTGTATCACTCATTCCGATACTCTAAGCGTTCTGACAAACATATCTTCAACAGTGCTGGTACTTTTGCCCGATGGCAATCCTGGTCAATGCCCGATTACAAATCGTCTTTCAATTGCAAATTTGCAGCGTTAATATCTAATAAAATTGACAACGTCGCCAACAATCTAATTTAACGAGGTTTGCCGGTTTCAGTGGGAAAGTATTGACGGATATTGTCAAACACCTACAATTGGACGTAAACAAGTATGTATACATATTAATTTACTTCGCTGAATGCGTTTTTCTTTACTATTTAATTGTAATATTTTCAATTGCTCTGTGAAATTTGACGCCAGTGGAAATAATAGAGGGAAATAGTGGAACGAATAAATGGTGGATGCCCATTCTGATTTCTTATAGGGCCTGAGTCTATAATCTGTTATTGGACTGATTGGGAAAAGTGCTTACATAGCTCGATTGGGAGAGAAACAAATGCATTCGAATATTTCACGTTGACATCCTCCAGACAATCAATGTTGAATTATTCATAAAAAATTGTATTTTTTTCTATATTTTGTACTTTAAGTAGTTGTTGGAGTCATCGATACTCCAATAAAGTGCACTTGCGTATTCAAATAAGATTTACCTATTTTCGTGGCGACATTCTCCCGGAAGGGCTTCGTATACTGAGTCCATCTACCTCCATGCCACAAAAGACCTTTGTGAGACAAACCCCAACCTTGATCGTCTTTGCCTAACAGGTTTGTGAAAGCATCCGCGTGCAGTCTTGCTTTTTTTGTACCTAAAGTCATAAATTATCACAGTTACCAGAAAGTCTGGTGACATAATATATAAAATATCAACTTGATCGACACATTATGTCAAGAGGTTTTTGATATTATTTCTAATAGAACTAATCAAACTATTATAATATTATAGCTTAAAGGTTATCGTTGTTTTGGTATTAGCGAAAAATATCTCAGTTTGCTCAAACATTTGGAATATTGATATCTTGCAATTTTTGAAATAACGATGGTATATTGTCCCCTCCTTTGAGTCTCTTTAAACTTTTTGCTTAATTTAATTGTATAACAAGTACTTAGCAGGAAGAAATAATAATTCCACTGGAATATCCAGTTTTATTTAGAAATTCATATTAGGTATACGTAGATACTATGCGAATCTAAGATTTAAGATAATACAATTTCAATCATTTTTCTGCAATATTGATGGCTGTAGAGCAATCGAGGAAAAACAAACCATATAAAAACCTCCTCAAAGATAGTTTCTAAATGTTTTATCGAGTTTCTGCTCATTTCTAGGCATAGCCAAAACAATTTTCAAAATTTCCCACTTTGTTTATTATTCTCGTTCCTTTTAGTGTCGAAACTTGAATTTGTGGGAAGTACCATCCATTAGAGGTAATTTTCACCTACTATTATTTGGATGTTCGCTACAGAAATACCTGGTATATTCGTATTTTGGAAAATGTGATTGAATGGCGCATATCTTTGAATTAAGTGAAGATTAGTGAGCAAATTTCGAAAAATATGGAAGTAGTTTTCCTACCGATGCCAAACATCATACTGGTCCCGAAAATTCTTCTAGATAGATGCAGCTCCCAGAAGTATCTACCATTGTTGAGAATTCTGGTACCACGTACGCCAGCAGTACCACTGCTCCAGTTTGGGTGGAAAAGAGCGATTCTAAAATGTGGCCCATGCAGGCGAACCTGTAATTAGACATAGACATTTTTGATTTAGCCACAACGATCATAGTAACTGGACCTATCTCAGCGTCCTTGCAATCAAGTTTCCAAGTTGGTCAAGTCAACTTAAACATATATATGAGATATCTTGTTCAATTCCTACAAATACTACACAGTTTCACTACTCATCAAATCACTTCTTCTCGAAAAAAAACCCGACACGTGTTTCGTCAGCAATATTAACATCTTCAGGAAAAGATTAAAACCAAAAGATTATACCTACGTATTCTCCATATATACCTGTCATGTGTTACCAACTGTAACATTGAATGGCGTTTGTTACCTACCTATTTTAGGTTTTATATTTTCCTGAAGATGGTAACATACGAAACTCGTGCAGTTTTAAAAAAAAAAGTGGTTTGGCAAGTGGTATAACTATCACATATCCTAGAACCGTAAAAACAGTTGAAAATTAGTTCGCGATACATTTCATTCGTTTTTGAACATCACACTGAACGTTATATATTTTGAATTCGAATTGTTGGAATTCATTGCTTTATAGTTGGGTAAAGCTTTTTTGGCTTAGTGTAGTTCGTAATCTTTACAACGTATTATGTACAAATTTTAATATTATAAAACAAAGCAGTCAAAAGTTATAGCTTATTGAAGTTATTAGCGTGTGATTTATCACGTTTACCAATTGTCACTTTAAACGGCGCCCGCGTTACTAGTTTGACAGGGACGGCTTAATAGCTTATTATGATGTGAGCAAGATACATACATTATTATACGCATTTATTATCACGGCATTCGCGGCAATTGCACCCACAGAAACTTGCGCTAATTTCTCTCCAATGTGTAGAAGCCACAACGAACATGAAACCCAATGTCTCCACTAAGGCCACCAACGTTGTCGCCAATGTTGCCTCCCATGTGTGGAGCCGGTCTTATACTCTTAGTGTCTAGGCCAATATAGCCTTAATGAGACCTTGACAGTTGCTGTTGTTTTTCGTAAACAATATTACTCAAGTCGGAGATCGTGCGGTTCAAGGATCGGCCTCGTAAAATGAAGATTGAAAGAAAGAACTGCTCCAGATGTTATTTCATTATTCACCTGTCAGAATGGTGGTACCCAAAATGTGTCTACTTTCTCTTTTGATATCAAAAATACAGTGCTGTGATCTGTAAACTGACTTAGGACTAACGCGAGAAGTTTACTCGCCTGTTCTTTTGTATAAAATTTGTTTTTGATTCGAATCGATACGGTTTTGTAATTTTTTGGTTCTCGGGCTATTATCTAATAAAACGCCCAAAAAAGTATTCGATCAAATTCCGAAATGTATGCGATCGAGAACGCACTAGGAGTAAGAATCAAAGCTGATATCTACCAACCTCAGGACTACGTTCTCGCCTATCCCAGGTCCAAAGATCGTCACAGCCGTGCCTGAGAGGGTAACAGGAGTCCTCTTCTTGCTGAGCGGTGGCGGCGACATCCTCCGTGCTTCCTTCTTCTTCTGTGGATGCCGCCTCCCGCGATTGCTATGCTGAGGGAGAGGATGTCGCGCCGTCCCCAACGGTTTCGTCCGTCGGTAGGCCCCATTCCGGAGGCTCCTCGAACCTTGAAAAGGAGATAAGTCGTGTTAAACGGTCTCTCGATTATAGTACATGAATTGGGCATATTTATCTATGCGAGATTTCAGCAAACGAAATTACTATCAAGGTTATTCCAGCCCGGCGAAATAAAATTCAGTCCATACTTTAAGGCAATTGAAACCTGTTGAGCATCCGTTGTACTTCCCACACAATGGTATCGGTTTAGAAAGCTTTTGATCGTATTTTGGAAGTGACTTTGAAGTAAATTTGAGAAATAATAAAAAGCTGAATCTTAAATAATTTCAAGAATTTTTGAAACATCTGGTAATTTCCAATACTTCCAAAATTTAGTTCAAGTGAATCCAGCAGTTCTAAAATTATATGACGATCTTCAATAGAGTAATTCAACAATGTACGTGATGTATAGAGTCAACTCACTTGACGCCATTATTCAAGAGACCACATTTTTTGATGAAATATGTGCAAAAACGAAGTCTGACATTTTTTTATTCATGTCGCATGTTTGACGCCGCTACTGATTAGAAATTTCAAAACTTATAAAGTTTTCTCGCGATTGTCAAACTAGTGTCAAAGAGTTCAGACAGATGGACAGACAGACCGAAGTAAATGAGTGGCATGGTTTTCCGTGTTTTATATAAATATTATGAAACATCACCAATTGGCGCGAAAATTAAAAGGTTATGGGGCACGAATGTAGAGGAAAACAGTGTAAAAAAACACCTTTTTCATATTCTGAACCTCAAATCGTGTAAGGCTTCCTACAAACACATTAATGAGTACTGAAGAGCAAACAGTTCATCCATATTCCATATACTGAGTCCCAAACCGTTTTTTTAATTTCAGAATACAATATTAATTGGGTTTGATACACTCACTAGCCCTTTTGCCGAGCCCCCTTAAAAGCTATGGTCCCGAAGGGATCGACCTGCATTCCACCCTCTCGTCGAGTCTCTGTTTTAGAAGTTACATTCATGAAGAACCGTTGTTTTAGATAGGTACCTACCTTTAATGCATCCATACAGGGTGATTCCACTCGTAATATACACATTTATTGATTATGTTGGGGGTCTATAGGCAAATGCTTTACCTACCAGTAGGCACTCATAACAACTGAAATACGGTGTTTCAAAGGTTCGCAATTTAGCGACTGAAAGAGGAGTCCTAGTATGTTTTATGGGGTTTGGAAAGTGTTTTGGGGTAGGACATCCATAAGAAGAAAGTCATTACGGCCCCTCAAAAAGTATAGGTCTTTCCATGTGGATTGGCAGTGACGTCACAGGCACATATGGAGTAAGTAAACAGATTAGTTTATTACACCATTGGCGGAGCAAATATATTCTAACAAAGGAAAATTGGCTGACTAAGTTTTTGAAAGCTTAGTTGAGTACAATCGTAATTCCATGAAAAGTAAATTTGTGTTACAGTAGATATAATTTCATAAAGGTGACGCATGCTGTATTATTTATGATTTATATTTAGCTTAATGCTTAAATGCGGCAATCTGTATAGTAGCAGTTGCTAAAACAGAGGCGGAATGGATTAAATTCCTTTAAAAAAAGTTAACTACGCCCTAAGTATCAGCGTTTGAAAAAACACTAATAGACTAAATTTATAAGATGCGAAATCTGTCGAAGACTTTAATAATTCGGATGTATGCTTCGAAAACGATGTTTTTTTAATTTTTTTACGTTTATGATGATAACTGTCGTCATGGCACCAAAAACTATAAACTTTTTCGTCCTGGCCACAGTGTAGTAACTTATGGTTTCCAAATTTTATTAGAACGACTAGAAGGTTCGGCAGATAGATAGACCATTGGAAATGGCTAACATGAAGTGATCTTCGAGATTTTTATATATTGAATTTTGTGTTTAATATCAACAATAATAATAATTGGGTGATTTTATCTAATAGAGGTAAAGGACCTTATCTATACTACAATTTCTGAACGTGTTTTCATTGAATAAGCCCCACAGTATCTCATAAATGACATTGCCAGCAGGTGGATTTTTCATTCCCCTCACTACAAATAACAATGGCTGGCACCGGATTATCGATCGCCAGGATAAACATTCCCAAATAAAACCCTCCGAACGGCAGTTTCTCACGACAAACTCACCTTCTGATCCGGAACTCCCTGTCCGATGCAGACTTATTGGCGATTTCTACCGTGGCACTAGACATTTTGACTCCGGGGTTTCTTCCGGGCACCTTGCGTTGGCAATCTAGGAAGCGTCAAACAAGAGAATGTCGCGCGACGGCGGTGAAGATGATGCGTAGGCGCCGCGACGCAGATGTTAGTGACGTCATCGCTCAGGCGCCGGCCTGCGCGCGATACGATTGAGGGTGGCTGTGCACAGAGTGGCAGTGGTGGAGTAAGTGATATTCATAGGGTATTCAATTTCAGAAAAAGTCAGGTAGGCCTAAGGTGATCAGGGATGGTCGGGGTTTGTCAGGGAAAAACCTTAGTTTATTCGATAAGTCAGAAAATGATTGATATTTCTGGAAATAAGTTTTATTTCGAAGAAATGGCAATTTATTACAAAAGTAATTCGTACTCGTTTTACTCACGCACTAGCTGCTGTGTATAATATTAGATTTTTGCTCACTAATGGTATCATAAGGTTTTTACTCCAAAATCATGGGATTTTGAAGTATTTTTTCCATCGAGCAGCTAAATAAAAATATTCTTTGTCAAGGAAAGTTTATAAGTGGATTAAGAATTTGAGATATTTAGGGCAATGTCGGTAATTTTTTTCCGCTTTTGAGACACCTGATGATTAATGGATACAGGGAGCCGAATTATCCAGATTTAGTCAGTTTAGCTATACTACCGAAAGTGCCATATCTATAACATTTTACTTTCAGTATATCACATAGATTTTGGTTTTTCATAGGATTAGAAGCGGGATTAGAAGGTTAAATAATAAAAAGAGTAGTTATGATCATCAGTCTTAAATACAGTATCAGAAACATTCTCTAAGCATTGCTACAAACGGCGCTGCCAATTAAGAAGTCAAATTAGACTGGCATTAAATGACCCTTACGATATCTAACAACTGATTTGCAACGACATACCTTGTTCTTCGTAAACACTATTTTACATTGCACTGCTATAGACATGCATGTTTCATATATTACATACACTCGTCAATATAGCTTGGCTGCTTACAGCAGACAGTAAATACAGTCTCTGCAATATATTATTTACTTAATTAATATCTTTTCAATAGAAGTTTAGTTCAAGTTCAACATTTCTGATTTTGTTAAAGCGTCCTGTAAACGTCAACATGTGCCCATTGAAATACTCAATTAATGAATTGAGTCAAGTACTAGACCAACTTTGAATTTCTCGCGTAGCGTTTTTAGGTCTAGAAATAAATATTTTAATTGATGTTAAAGCTGTTGAAGATGTTGAATCTTGAACCGTTTTGATGATATTGGGAAATTTTACAAAATTTCCACGAACTCTAATAATTTGGAAACGCTCTTACCTTTAAACTGATACCACATCTCGGCAAATTCAAAATCAACCGATTTCAGTTCATTTTCAGCTGCTGAAGAGCATGTTCAGAAAATTGTTTTTTTGAGGTTAAAAAATTCACAAATTTGCCCACATCTATTTTCATTGTTTGCCAAATTTCAGGTCACTTTAGAAATATGTAATTGAAATTTTGAGGGTTATGGATTCCATTTAAACTAATATCTTTTTATTGTTTCACGGATTCGTTGGTTGTCTTATTTAGGTTTTCAGTTTTTATGTATTCGTAATTTGAACATAGATTCATATTAATGCGTAAGTACCGGTTTAACTGACTTGGTTAACTATATGTTTCTGCATTCATCTTGTATTTACACAGTTATTTTTTACTAAATAAATATCAATTTATGTTTTTACGAAAAAGAATATTGTTACGCCAGTGTCCTGAGATTTCTCCGCGTAATGCATATTCGAAGCATACATTGTCCAGTTTATAGAGTGAGATGCAAGGGTAGTTAGGGAGTGCTATACGAATATGTTAGGGTGCAAAAGACCCTTTCCATTCTATGCACACGCATTTCTTTAATAGATAGGAGTTCAATGACCACCCCATTGATGCTATCGTGATTGATACAGTGAGTACGGCCAGAAGGGACGCAAGATGAACCTGCTCGCCGCTTACTATTATATAATAAAATATTCTTATACGTACTCCATGTATTGTTTGTAATGTTATATTTTACTTCCCTCGCACAAACGAACGTCGTGGAACATTTTCGGATTTTAGAGGGTTGAAAATATCTAGATCACGAAAATTATTGTAACTGATTGCTTTCGGTCAGTCTGTCGTCATTTTGGTGCATGTATGCGAAGAAAAAACAAAAAATTGTCAAAACTTCTCCTAAGTTTCTTATGTTTCTCAAGATTCTAATCAATTTGGTGATTAGTAAAATATTTTTTTGAGTAGCCTCAAAATTGTGATAAGTATTTACAGCTTATCTTCACATCTTACACGCTTATGATTAATTTTGGGTGTAATCAAACTCCATTTTAGGTGATCCATTTTCAACCCATAATACATAATTAAATTTTTGTTTACATTGCTTCTTGATGTCGGATTTAATTCCAACGAAGAAAAATGCATTCAATTACCATCATCCTGTGTCAGGCTCTATCAATATTCAGATGACTACAAGCGTTTGAATTAGTGATGCTTTGATGATTCTTAACTGCTTTTTCTATGAAGTATACAGAATATTCTGCGACGCTGTTACTGGACATCCTGATATGTTCAGCGTATGCTTGTCTGTTTTCATGAAGTAGAAGCTGTTGCGCTCCTGCTACTATATTTTATCGTATCGTATTATAAAGTATAGGCTCAGAATATAAACTGTTCATGTTTTTGCTATCTTCGAATTTGCAAATACCTATACCATTAACAGAGCAGTTGTAAAATACTGTGTCATCAAAAACTGCTACTATAAAGCTGCTTTTTGGGAGCAGTTATTCGGAAAAAGTAGGAGCTGTTAAAATGTTTTTCCCGAATAATCAGTATTCCCATCCCTTGACACCCATCTCTACGCCGTGAACTTTCTGGTGGTGGGGAATGCGGCGCGTACGGCATGTGAGGTAAACTGAAGCCTGAGAACCCGCAACACGCTGTGAGCGCCAACGGTCGTTGTCAAAACTAAGTAAACTACTTCGCGGTCAACTCTGTCATAAATATTTAATGTCATTAACGCCACTAGTCAGCGTCATTTTTGATACCGTCAAAAGTTAAAGTATGTGACTTAACCATACATTTGTAATTGTAAAAACGCCGAAGAAGCATCATCGTTGGGTCAAGTTTTGAGGCTGGTAAGTTGTTAAATATGGTAGGTAAGATAATTGGAATTATAGTTTCAGCTTCCTTATTTCGAGTATTCATATTATCATAGTATTATTAATATTGTTAATAACTTTAGTTCCCCATTGACAAAAACAAAAAATTGTAAAAATGATTCATGTGAAACCCTTAGTAACTTTCCATTGATTTTAAAACAGAATTGTTTAAAAGGTATCGTCAAGTAAATAAAAAGTTGTGTAGTTTTCACACAGTTTCACAAATAATACTCTCTCTTTTAGTGACGCGTTTCGATTTTTATTACTAATTTTGACAACCTAAACATATGCTCACCAGGTACAAAATTTGACAATCAACTTACATTCTCTCCAGGCACTAATTTTGACAACCGAATCATATGCTCTCCAGACACGGACTTTTGACATCATAATCATATGCTCCCCAGAAACCAACTTTTAACAATCTAATCATGTGCCCTCCAGATACGAACTTTGACACCCTAATCACATGCTCTCCAGGTACAAATTTTAACAACTTATACATATGCTCTCCAGTCACTAATTTTGACAACCTAATTACATGTTCTCCAGGTACAAAATTTGACAACCTACTTATATGCTCTCCAGGCACTAATTTTGACAACCTAATTACATGCTCTCCAGGTACAAAATTTGACAACCTACTTATATGCTCTCCAGACACGGACTTTTGACATCATAATCACATGCTTTCCAGAAATCAACTTTTGACAATCTAAACTTGTGCTCTCCAGTTACGAACTTTGACAACCTAATCTCGTGCTCTCCAGATGTCAACTTTTGACAACCTAATCACATGATATCCATTACTTTCCTCCCCAGAAACCATCTTGATAACTAGGTTACATCTCAACTCTGCGGTCGACGCGAGTCCTGTCATTGTCACGTCAAATTCAAAAACTCCTAGCTTACCTTATATATTCTGTGGTGTGCGGTGTAACCACGGCTAACCATACTTTGCAGACAATTATTGGTTTAGTTTGTTGAATTTGTTGACATTCCCCGTGACCTACAACTTTTCTCTGAATTTCTGGATATCTATGGCCCCTCACGGTAAATGCTGTGGAGATGCGGCTGCAGCTCATAGTCACGATGAAGAGGAACAGGGAATTCAGTATAGTTTGTACGCTAAAATTAATAAAGAAGATATGGAGTGCCTGAATGAAACTACAGAAGGTTCTGGAAAATTAGTTTTCAAACCCTGGGAAGAAAGATTGAATTTTGAAACAGTAAGTTTTTAGGTAGAGCGAATAATTATTGGTACTCATAGCAGTACATAAATGAACCAGAAGTGTAGAAATTGAGGAAGAAACAGTTTGATCATGGTAATAGATAATTCTAATGTCTGACTTATGTCTCAACGTCCTTGACACAGGGACTAATCCACACAGACGAATTGTATGAAAAGTCAAGTTATGAATCTGTGGATGATCCATTCAATCATTATCTTGAAAATATCCCCATTGGTTTGGTCAGTAATATGGAAAACATTTGGATTCAGGCAATATAACAGTTGATCAACTGTCAACCACCTGGGGTATGAGAACTTCCAGTCTTGTGAAATTGCTGGGGAGGATGTATAAGGGGCCCACGGGGCTCAAGTGCAGTGATCTGGGCCTTTCTTCTAATACTGAATACAATATAGCATAATAAGTAGTAATTCTTGTATGGCAATAATGTCAGACATACTATATAATCCACTAACTCTTACATTTTGATCTGTTCACTTATATTTCTTTTTCAGTATGTAGAATCTGATGTGGATGAAGAGCTATTATTCAATATTCCATTTACAGGAAATGTGAAATTGAAAGGTATTAAAGTGATTGGTGGAGATGAGGATAGCCACCCTTCAAGAATGAGGATGTACGTATTCAAGTTTTTGAATAGTTTCAGAGTTTGCAATATTTTCTTCATTTTAAAAATATGTTCTATTGTGAACTTAGAAATAAGGCGAATAGCAATTCTGTGCTAATTTATGATTAAACTGTTTTGCTTGGCTACATGAAATGTTTCAGTTGAATCAAAATTTAAAACTAGTAAATTCACCATCTTTCAGTTTCAAAAATAGACCTGGTATGACTTTTGATGAAGCAGCTTCAGAAGCAGAACAAGAGTTTGACTTAGTGAAGGATAGTACTGGTGTAGCAGAGTATGCCACAAAGTAAGTAAATCAAAGCATGTATAAAATTTGACATCAATCAAAATAGCTGCCTGCCTGACTAAATACTATAGATATTCCTTTTCCTTATGGGGAAAGTTTTATGACCAAACATTTTTCTTATGTTGTCCATATGATGTTGGTTCTGTCAGTCTGATTTCACCTTTTTTGTGATAGTGGATTTGAGCTCCTGAAGTCTGTGAAAATTGATTATCCCAATAGCATCAACTGTATGACCATTTGGTGCAGCCATATGCCATGCAGCTCTAGCAATGATGGTATGCTTCAAATCTGTTGGTATACTTCCAAACATTAGGTGTGTAATAGCTAGGAGTGGTATGCAGAACATGACTGTTGGAAAACTGCCTGTTCTACAGGCTGTCATTGATTGTATTCCATTAAATTATATCTTCGATTAACATTATTAAATTGCCACAGCTTCTGAAGGTCAGATTGATGAGGGTGTTTTAACACCTACACAGATGGATCTAACAAAAATGAGGCCACTGGTTGTGGTATATACTCCAGAAACATGTCACCATACAGTTAGAAAAGGGTGGCATAACCATTTCTGCAAGTGAAATCACTCATAGGAATATCATGGGCAAGAATATTAGGTTCTGTATAGATATTAGACAGGCTTTACTGATTCTAAAGTATCACAAACTAACAAGGAAATCAGCACTGGGACACTCACCAGGTACTTGTGTACACCTCTACCAGCAACATCATAACTGTTGGTTGGATGGAACACTCATTTTTCATAGGCAATATTGTACCTGAATGCAAGGAGTGGAACTGAGACCAAAATCTTTGGTCCAGACCCAAACTGTTTCTGGCCTTCAGTACTATGAAAACTCTGAGAAAAACAGTTACAACAACAACTACACATTGCTGCCAGCTAAGGAAACATCTATTCTATATGAGGATGATTGAAACAACTCTATGCAGGGGTTATGACAGGAAGATGAGACAGTTAAGCATCTGCTATCCTATAAATTTGAGAATCCATTTGGATGGAATGCTGGCCCTCTATTGCGAGTGTATGGGATGTTCTGCTGGGTCGTACCATCACCTTTTATAGTTTGGGGTGGATGAAATCCTAGTTTTGAGCAACCCCTGGGGAGGATTAAAATGCTGTGATCCTGGTAGATCACCTCTTATACAAATACAGAGCAATTTTGTTTTTGTGGCCAATATAGGAAAACAATATTTCACTCATATAATTTCTGTGCCGCATTGCAGATTGACATTACTTCTCACTTTATTTTTTTCATTATGCCACAAAGCATCTATTCTTGGAATGAACTTATATTAATGCATGAGGGTCATTATTCAAGATGTATTTATCAATTTCTCATTCTTTGCAGAATTGTCATATTTCAAAATGTTTACCATTTAACCCTGCACTTCCCACGAAACTTCGGTTCGGAAAAGACCAAAATATATTACATCGGTTTGAAAGGTGAATGGTCAGAGGCTCACCATCATGGAGTGACAATATGCACCTATGAGGCTAGACCAATGCCAGATGATCATAAACATAAGAGCGATTTTGATGACATCAATTCTCCACCACCAGTTGGATCTTAAACATTTTTATATTGCTAACTCTTACTTTTTTGTGTGCAGTTGAGTTGTTTATATGCAAAACTTTATGGTCATTTTCTGAGTCAGTTATGAACACATCAAAAATTGGTATTGGTGGCATGTATAGACAGTTAGAACTAGAACAAACAACAACTCAGACAAATATCTCAAGTATCATTGTTTTCTAGAGACAAGAAGTTCGAAAAACAAATTGCATATCATATTTTCCAAAAAATGAACATGAAGTATTCAATTATTCGCATATAAATACCTCAAATGTATTTTGCTTTCTTTCAACTTACAGTTACGAGTATGTATGGTAATTGAATATGGTCTCACTGCTTCTGAATGTTTTTGCAAAATGAATAGACTTTTGGGGAAATTTAGTAAGCAAAAACTCTTAAAAAAAGGTAATCATCGTGTCTTTTTCTGAATTGCAATAGGATGACATAGAAATCTTATAGAGTCGTATTTTGTTACAATAATAGAAATAATTAAATTTGGAAGGAACATAACAATGTCTGACTGTGAAGACTAGTATTCTGAGCGCCTTTATTTTGATGTGGTGAGACTAATTTATCCATTGTGAATACCAGTGGCTGTATTTATTTGTGTTTTGAAGATTTTTGTTATCTCGTTAGCATAGTAGTTTTAATGTATACTTGAATATTCTCAGAATTCTACGATTCCACAATATATATCTGCCTTCAAATTATTTCAGTCGATACTATGCTATGGGGATATATTGAGATCACAGAAAAAATAAATCTTTGACTTGCATCAGAATACTGATAGTCTAATTAACTTGTTTTCAACCCTTTCAGCATATCTTATTATGTTGTTTGGTCCGCTTATGGTTTTTTTAAGTTTTTTGAGGTACTGGTATACTAAAACAACATGAGGCATTATATTCGTTTATTTAACAATAAAATAACTGGAAATCACTAAGTTTCATCCTAACCCTTATAAACTTACTGCTATATCGCATTTAAGCTTTAAAAAACTTAGTGATTTTTATCTGTATGGTTTTCATAGTTAGTTGGTAATATAACTGCATGTTTTGTATCGAAATGTGTTTTTTTCTGAAGCACAAAAGGTCGATTTGTAGATAGACAATTTAATATCATGATAAACTTTCTGTTTCACAGTGAAGGAAAAATTATTGTCAGTTGAAATGTCTGCAAATCCATTATGTAATTCAGACGTCGAACAATAGAAAAACAAATTTGCCAATTTTGTGTCCACCATATTTATTTACTTTCGTTAGAGGGAAAAAATGACACTCCATTAAACACCTGTATCTGCTGTATAGAACTGTGAACGAACAATTCATGGTAGGACGTCTCATCTGATGGATCACATAAACAGCAATGTCATAGTCACATGTTAATTTTTGGTGGAAAATTCTACATCAATATACTTAGTTGTATAGTTTTGACATCAAAGGAAAGTGTGCAATGAAGTTTTGGATTATCAGTAGCTAAAATTTCAAGCATGAAAAATAAATCGATACCAAACTTCGAATTCACTAAGCTGCTTTTGAAATGCAGCTTTGTATTCTGGAACTTCACGCTAATTCAACATCAAACTATCGGTGTAATATTTTCAAAGAATGAATTATTTCCCCATATAAATATAAATCAATTTACAATGCATTTGTAAATTGCTAACATTCATCAGTCATTTGGCCTAACAATATAATTTTGGTATATACACTGAATTGATAAGTAGCACATCAAAACATCTTTTATACAGGATGGCTGACGGAGAAATTTCTTAGTAAATATGACGGTTCGTTCTTTATTGAACTGATAATTTGGTTAAAACTGCAATATGTGAATATTTGATTTGGATAAAACAATTGTAGTTTTAAACATATAATATAACACAAAATTCAATGAATACGTATATGTCTTGTTGAGAGTTAACTAAGTTCATTTATTGTGTTAGGCTGAACAAGAATCGTACAGTTCAGATTGTGCTACTTTCTAGCAAAAAGTTTTCCTTACGACTATATATACATATAGTCTAAAATACTATATAAGAAACAATTTCGTATATGATATGGATTTTTAGCATATCTCATTTACAACGACATACATGTCAATTACATAATTAGACGCACAGTATAACACGTTTGACATCTATTATTATGAGATATTTTTTAACTCATGCATGATTCTCTATACAAAATAATTGGTTATCCACGTTGTAGTGTATTTAGAAGGGAAATGCTGTGCAAGATTGAAATACAGTTTCACTCTAATAAAACTTACATATCACATCAAGTTAAGACTATAGTAACTGAAAAGCATCTAAAGAATTTTTTGTTCCAGCATGGGTATTGGTATGTATTAGCTCCATAAGCTATGCTTCATTCTCCTCCTGATCTGGTATATACTGAAATATGTATTTTGAAACAAATGTGGACAACTTCAGGAACTGATTCCTTGCTAAAAATATGGGAAGAAATTACCCCTATTATCTTTGTTGACTCATAAAAATCTTAAACCGCATCTTGTTAAATAACAAAGGGTGATCGGATTGATTTTGGTTGTTTTGTCGTTATAACTGTTCTTTAATGTTACTTGTGAAGCTTATTCTGTGGTTGTCTTGATGATTGATGTTTTGCTCGTTCCTGGAAGTTGATTGAAATGACTAGTGAAAGAACTTTACTAACATTTTGGCTGCAACCGCGGCCTTTTTAAAAGTAGAAAATGGAAGACAAATAAAAAATTGAATGTCAGAGTCACAAGTATTCAAAATATAATTTTTATTTTTTCAAATTCTAATGAAGGCTGCTGATGCAGGATTAACCATTCTCACATTTTTAAGATGCACGTGTTGCGAGCACACTAGTTCCCTAATGAATTGATTTTGACCCTACTTGATATATAAAAACCTACACTATTTTCAGCAAGGAATGATGTCTTTCGAATTTGTTTTCGGAAATCATTTATATGGTTATCTATATATCACATCAAATGTACCAATACATTTTCATTTTTTAAATAATCAATTGCGTTTGAACATGATTGGTATTGACTAAGCATGGTTTGATGAATCCGAACCTGAACGAATTTGACCTATGTGAATAAAATATTTGATTATCAGCAGAAATATTTTGCAATTAAATATGTATTTAGTAGGTTCATAATGTTACGCTTGGTGATCCAAATTATTATGGTAAAATTCAGATCTGGAAACATAATCTCAACCTTTGACGATGCAGTTAAATGTAAAAATATTTTTATTTCTGATATATAATTTAAGCCACATATCTACAAAATCTAGCTCTTACGCTCTTACTAGAGTCCATTTAAACCTAACAATAATGTATAAATAAGCATCACTATAAATATAAACGTTACATATTAAATCTTTATTATAAAAAAAATTACCCACGAACCTTCAATTCTATAATACTGCAAACATAGGTTTATGGCATCCCAAGAGAAGTTTTCATTTAATACGTATAATAATTGAGGCCTAAGATGATTTGATGTTGATAAGAGGCATTTCTCAGACTCATCTCAAGCAGAATACAAATCTCTCAAGCTTTTATCTCCGATAGACGCAGTGCGTTGCACAAGGCGTCAATTATACGGTTTTATCTGCATGCCACCAATCACAAGGAAAGTCCATTTGCTTGTTATTGGTTGTATGAGCGTGTAGCTGTAGAATTGACGCGTCAGGCAATATGCTGCATTTTGTGGAGACCGAAGCCATATCATTTTTTTATGAGAAAAATTATCTGTGGGATCTATGGGAGGTACACCAGGTTCACTCATGTTCAAGGGATCTCTCATAGGGGTCAAAGGGGCATATGATCCGCTGCCACTGGCTCAATAAGTAAAAGGTACACGGTTTTTTTGGTGAAAGAAGATGAGAGATGAAAGTGACCCCCGCTTGAACAATTTACCCTCCCCCTGGGCCACGAGTGACCCTTAAATGACGAACGTTGTACTTGAAGATGTTTATAGAATTACTACGCAAGCATATGCCCCTTGGTCTCCTATTAGAGATCCTATGATCATCAGAGAAACTGTTGCTCTATGTTGGCATTGCTTTACATTTCACAAAGCTCAGTATACTTACTATCGTGTGCGCTCAAGGAGGAACAAGAAATAACAAATAAATAAGTTTAAACTGGGAAATAAAAAAATATTTGGTTCAATTTGAGACAAATGATCTATATATTGTACAATAAAAACTGTGTGTTTCTGTTGGCATAGTGTTCCTTAGTTCCCAGATGTTTGAACTATTCCAGTAATCTGAATTTGTACTACAAATGTTGAAAATTGATCACAATTTGACGAAAAGCACGTTCAAAATACTCCAGAGGGCCACAACAATAAACCATCTTAGACCAAGAAACCCTGTGAAACCCCTTGTAGGCTAGAACTGAACCAATATTTTTACTTACATTTTTACTTAATATATTCTGAAGTATTTTTAGACAGCTTTGCATGACTGCAAATGCTGACCAAATCATACTTCATATACATACCTTGGCGTTTGTATCATTCTAAAGGAAAAAAGGCGTTTCTATAAATTTAATTTTAAATTTGGTTTAAAATAGTGTTCGATATATGTAGAGAAAGTACTTTCGTTAATTTAGACCCATTAAAACAAATAATCCACGTTTTATAACAGATTCTAAATGAATGAGTGAAAATATTAGTCGTTCTAGTTTTTTTAAAAACAAAACCGGTTTACTTTTATTCGACAGTATTATTAGCAGCAGCTGGTGTAACCACCGTCGTCGCAGCTTCAGTGACATTTTCTGCATTTACTCCGTCTGCGTATAAGACGTCTACCATACTACCTGGCTCTTTTATTAGTTCTTCGGGGATATTTTCAGCACCTGCAGCTGTTGTGAATGTAGAAGTGGTGCTGGGCACTTCTGACGGTATTGCGCTGCTGTTGGATAGACTTTTGTTGTTGGTGAATAGCACTTTGTCTATGTAGAACATGGTACCCAGATTGTAGACGAATACTTCGCTTTCCACGATGGTAGCTTGATTTATATTCACTTTGCCTGTAGGAGAATACGTTTTGTATCAGTTCATAACTGGAAACTTCACTTGATATGTTTACCTAATATTGCTGACAGTGCATTATACAAATAAAGGAACATTGCGTATTGCATTTTGTAGTGGACATCCTGCAATTTATATACAAAATACGTAGGTACACAAAAATCAAATAACCGTGTATTATATTCTCGAAAAATGGTGTCTTATTCTGGAGGTACGGGGTCAAAATAAATAATTCAAGGATTTTTCTGGTGGCGTCAAAAAATAAATAAAAATTGGAAATATACATGTGAGTCAGAGCGTGTCAATATTGTTGGTTTTGGGTGTCAAAAAAACGGTCTAAAAGGGGTTGGCTTACCAACACTATGAATAAATTCAAATCGTCAAAAGAGGAAGAATTATTTTTGATGTTTTGCATTTTTTAATGTTCATGTAGGTATTTGAAGTCAAAATAATCAAGTACATGTAGCCGCATTTTTTTTTTTATGAACATCCTCGACAAAAAATGTGGCAATAACTGAGATTTACATAAGGTGTGTCTATGAAGACAACTGTCTTTTTCAATTACCGTTTTCTCTCTTCACCATAATCGTCTCATTTCCCAACGTCGCAAGTTGTTTTCTGTCCCTTAAATCCTTATCGTATAATCTTCCTTTCACAAAGTGATTCAATAGGATTCTTAGACCATCACCAGTTGATAAGTAGTTGTCTGGCATTTTATCCAGACCTATTTCTTCGAAAGCGGTATCTATCGGTACGAAGAAAGTGTACCCGGTACCTGAGACATGTGGCGCTAGGTCAGCTAGATTAAGAAACCTGAAACACATTTATACATACTTTTGAATTGAAGAGTTAAGTTTCTCCCTGACATACTTTGTATCTCGTTATATCATAATTTGAATGTATACCTTGTTATGTGGGTGAACCTTTTATCTCTTTCAAGAGCCAGAAAAGCGTGTGATAAGAACTGAGCTCCAACCCATGGAAAAGCTAACAATGGAGGTGTTTCCTTATCTTTATGTTGTTGGTGCAGTTTCGATACCACCGATTCGCTCACAAAAAGTACCTCTCCTATAAACATCATATTTCCTTTGGCTACTGGAGTGTCGCCTTTGACCACCGTAGCTCCGTTGACAGTTAGACTGGCTGCAAATGTTAGAGAAATTCACTTTGAAGCGGTATTGTAGTTGTGACTGCATTGAATTAACTCTCTCTTGGACGGACATTCGCCTGAACGAAAGGGGACATGAGAAAACGTTCTTCTAACCGGACAAAAAAAAACAAACCAGAAAGAACGCCTTGTCTTATTTTTCTGTCGAGACTATCGCGCAGCAAATTCACTAGGACTTCACCTTTCGGTAGTACAAAGGCAGCCCATGTCGTGTATTTCTGCCTGGCGTTTCTTCGAAATGGTCGGGGATTTAACGTTCTTATTTTTTGGGTACACGCAGTAGGCGACACATTCATTGCAAAAAATTCCAAATAGAAGAATTTTCATGCTTAAACAAGAAGTTGAGATTGTTCAAGTTCACAATAAGGAGAAGTTAAGTGTAAGGAACTTATCCAAGCATTTCAGTATTGGAAAACAAGCTAGAATTTATTATTCAATTATTTTGTATTACTACATAAAAGTATGTACGAGGGTAGATTGAAAAGTTTCCGGAATGGGCAAGAAAACGCAGTAATTGAACAGGGTTTTATTTTTATTTTTCAACATAGTCTCCTTGTAGGGCGATACACTTTTGTAAGCGGTGCTCCAACTTTTTTAAGCCCTCAGAAAAATATGATTTCGGGAACTCTGCAAAATAAGCATTCGTGGCGGCGATGACCTCCTCATTCGACGTGAAGCGCTTGCCCCCGAGCCAAGTCTTCATGTTTGGGAACAGAAAAAAGTCGCACGGAGCCAGGTCTGGAGAGTAGGAAGGATGCGGCACTACCTCGTAGCCCAATTCAACCAATTTAGTCGTGGCGATTCGGGATGAATGGGCCGGCGCGTTGTCGTGGTGGAAGAGCACTTTTTTCCGCTGCAAACGAGGCCGTTTCTCCTTCAATACGCCATCGAATCGATCCAATAAATCGCTGTAGTATTGCCCCGTGATCGTTCTTCCCGTCTGCAAAAAATCGATGTGGATCACACCTTGCGAATCCCAAAAAATGGTCGCCATGACCTTTCCGGCTGATGGAACAGTCTTTGCCTTCTTCGGAGCCGATTCGCCTGGAGAAATCCACTGTTTCGACTGCTGCTTCGTCTCTGGTGTGTAGTGGTGGATCCACGTTTCGTCCACAGTCACGAATCGGCGAAAAAAATCCGTGGGATTACGCTTCAAAACGGCCAAACACTCTTTCGAAGTGGTCACGCGATTTCGCTTATTGTTTATCCATTTTTGCAAAGTGCCTACTTGCTTCACAAAACTGCCTGGTGAACAAGAACTGTACGACGTATCTGTCTGAAAATTTGACAGCTTCCCTAAAATAAGTTCGCCTTGTCAACCATCATAACAATTTGGCGACATGCGCGCCATCTCTTGCCCATTCCGGAAACTTTTCAATCTACCCTCGTATTATACTTTGTATGAACCTAAATGCAACAAAGCTTTTTATTATTAAGTTTAAAGTTGCAATAATAATAGTAATAATGGTACATTCAGTTTTTATCAAAAATAAGATTTTTGTTGTATTTTATTTATGCGGACACTCCCCTTGAATTGACACTTTCAGTCGGTCCCGTTGGTGTCCGTCCAAGGCACATTTCACTGTATATAGTTAACAAAATTGTGCTTGTGAGTTGTAAATGAACATGAATAAGCTGAGGACGATCTAAATTCGTAAGATTACCTCATCTGTCAAATAGCGAGTGCTGAGTTAGGATCTGTATCTACCAGATAAAAAACAAAACAGTATCAAAAGTTTGATTTCGGACTTCCATTGTCTATAAAATTTTGAGTATCACGACGTTTATAGACAATGGAAGTCCGAAATCAAACTTTTGATAAATCCACCTTGTCTACAAGTTTCAAAAAACAGTATCAGATCAAGATTTGGTTAAAAAGTAGTAGTAAAGTAATTCATCAATCAATACCATTGAAGGAAAGGGATGCGTCAAACTAAGATTAATGAATTTTCTTTAGTGTTGTTAAAATGTCATCGTTTTTGAGAATACAAGAAGTGCTTTGACTTTTTGATAGTGGAACATAAAATCTTGTATACAATTTTATTGTGCACTTTTTAGTATATAAGCATTTCTTGACTTCCAGTTTTTTCCACAGTCGTTTTTTTTTGTAACATTCTCAACGACCGTTCAGGAGATATTTCGCAGTATTATTATTTTTGCGAATTCAAAAAAGAAGAAAGAATATGAATCATTCTCGAAAAATACCTACGAGTCTTCCTGAAGACGATATCCTTCCCTTCGAGGCTCTTCACTATCTGTCCATCTTTGATATCATCTTGCCTTAGTCTACCCTTGATGAAATGGTTAACGATGACGCTCTCTGTGAACTCGGGGACACTGAATGGGTAGAAACCCCAGTCAATAGGGTGCCACCGTTGGAAGGCATGGTCCGTCGGTACGAAAACTGTGTACTCTTCATCTGAAATTGAAAGATAATCTCTTATTGATTGGGCAATCGAAATAGATAAGCGTCCTGGTGGCGAGAACGGAGATATTGAATTGAACGGCTGTAGTAGAGTTATCGAATCAGTAGTAAGCCTTTTTACATAACAATTGTGTGTTTTGCTTTAGAATTTATTATTTAATCATTGTTCACAATGGCTACTCGGTTACTTGTCAACTAGCTGAGTATTATCATGAATATAGATTTAAAGTTCTTATACCTAGCTTCTATTTATCATGTCTTCTATTGATTTCTTTGATCTTTCCTACGTTTTAGTGTAGTATTTTGGCGACTGGATGGTGTTAAGCGAAACCCGTATAAAATCTTAACCGTCGCCATCAAAATGCCCTTAAGATTTGTAAGCATGCCTTTAGATATCCTATTCCTTAAGCAATTTCAAAAGTATGTTAATATTTATATTATAATCAGAAATATATGAAACTTGTAGTGGTGTATCGATTGAAATTGAGTTCAACAGATCAGTATTTCATTGTTATCATGAACTATACATATTCTATTGTTATTGATCATTTTATGATTGGTATCTAGCTAATGTTTATCAATATTTGATCTTTTTGTATATTTTTTTAATGCATTTCTTCATGAAATATATTAATAGGATCAAATACTTCTTAAGAAATAGGTTATTTTAGGACATGGCATATTTTAAGGCCATTTTGACGGCGGTAGTTCCGTAAAATTAGTTTTAATTCAATAGAACATTGGCTAGGTAGTATAACAAGAAGTTAGTTTCGAGAAATTCAGTTTTATATTCATTATAGGAAATAGCTAGCTAGTTACAAAATAACCTGGGTAGCTTTTGTGACCAGTAAGTTTAAAGAGCCTGACGATGCTTTAAATAAACAAAATGCTTACTGAAACCGACTTTTATTTGTGTCAGTACTGTTCACACTCAGTAAAGTGAGTTGATTGGAAAATCACATAATAGGTTTCAAAATTACATCAACAACCAAATCAAAGATGCCGTGAAGCTGAGCCCAATAAAATTTTGCCTGTGACATCAAAATTTATCCTTATGGTCTGGTTTAAGCGCGGGCGTTGACGAAAAATTATAATTAGTCCATTTTGCACTTGGATTGCAGTATGCAGTGATGAATGTTTGTCATAATCCTTGCTATTATGTTTCATCCATCATACCACTCTCAATAAAATAGTGTTACGGTAATATTCAGTTCCATTCACAAAAATTAGAGGAATATCCGACACGTTTCGCCGTATTTATTAACATCGTCAGACTATTAAATTGATTTTGCTTATACTTGATGATATCTTCCAATACTCAGAATTTTTATGTGAATATCAAATTGATTGTTAAGATACCACATTTCACAACACAAACCATCCCGACTAGTGTCGGGTGCTGTTTGATTATTTCTATTGATGCTTTAAAACTTTTTCGTTAATGTTCCTGTATATACTCCTATCTTATATCTTAGCTTCAACATGTCCGTGCAATCTCTAGATCATTTTTACTCTGAATTCTTTTAATCATAAAACTTTCCTGTTTAGGGATACTAAGAAAATGTGCTTTTTAGTCTGGAATAAAGAACATACTTTAAAAAATATGCAAAGTAAATTTCATCATCCCTCACCTCCAAGAAAAATTGTTGGGAATTTTAAAAGCATATTTCGCTGTTAAACGTATAGATAACTCATATTTATAGACTAATAATTTGAATTTAAAGCTCCACGTATACAAACGAAACATGTACGTCGGGCTTCTTTGAAGTAGGTTTTAAAAGAACTTGATTGCCACTTTGGATGCTTTGAACGCATGATGTATATGCTCTATACACAGATAATACCAGAACATGAAGTAGAGATATCTGATTATCAGGTATATATGATACGAATTTAAGGAATGCAAAACACGATTTGCTTTTACGTATAAATTATTTGAATCAACTTATTACATCTGTATATCTTAGATATGAAACTTTCTTCTATCGAAAATCCGTCTAACATTTCGTTAAAATTGATGGTTGCACATAAATCACATTCAATGGCGAGAACTGCAAAGTCACTCAATATTTCCTGTGACAAATTCTGATGCCTTAGTTCTAAACCAGACCCTGTATCAGTCTGTGTGACAGAACTTCTAAAATTGCCACTCTTCTGGCTGTTCACATACGGATGAACAAATCTTTACTGCCTCGGCTGCCTCGGCAAGCTTTGTCAAAGTTCAAAACAGAATGGAAAAAATATTATCAAAATAAACTTTTTCCTTTCTTCCAAATGTCAGTTAATATTCATTCATAGGTATGTGATTTCAATTATCTGCCAGCGGAAAATATAATGAATCAGCGATTTTTATATATTTTTATACTTAAACAGCGAAGAAGGCAGGGCCAAATTAATCTTCTTCACTTGAAATGGCCATGAATTCAAACCACACGACTACCAAAAAACTTTATTGAATATTGAAGTTGCGGATGCCTCTGCAGTGTTTGTCAAAATACAAAATAAAAGAGAGTTAAATTTAGAAGTTACAATTACATTGACATTCATAATAATTGATTACTTGTCTCCGGAATAACAGTTTGGTTTTGAAATTTCAGTGTGGAATATTATGGGATATTCGAATGTAGACTTCTGCTTTAAATTCTAGATAAAATCAAAATAAGGGACAAGATTTTTTAGGTAAGTTAAAGTTTTAACACCATGGTCAATACAAAATATAAGTTTAATTACTTCAATTAAGAACAAATTCATAAAAAACATCCCTATGACAACTGTAACTGTCTGATTAATTGTACTTGTATGTCATGTGGCTTTATTTTATGCATAAGATTTCTAAGCTAAGTGGTAACATCCAATAACCGAACTGTCATCTGCCAGTTTTTACCTGATATATAAATAAAAATTATATTATTCGTACAAGACAAATGATTCAGCAGCTGCATTCTCACCTTCCTTAAGCAGCTGGGAAACATTCGATCTAGAGAGAAAGTGTTGGAATACTCTCACACCACTTTTGAGGAACCCCAGCACCTCCATAATATTCTCCACGAAGGTAGTGTTTGAACGGACCCTTGGATGTTCCTTTCCTGTGAAATGGCTGCCATCGTCCACCAGTTTACCTTGACTGGTTGAGTTCCTCCTTATTAGTTGATCCTCAGGAAAAAGGTAGCTGTCAACGACTATCAGGATTCCATTTGGGATTTCCACTTTTTGTTCTAGTACGTTCGCATCGTTGGCCTGCCAAATCAAAATGTCTATTAGAATATATCTATGAAATATGTACTATGTTGTTCAATTTAGCTACCAAGGCAAACTTATCTATAAACTAGACAAATTCCTCAATTTTGGATGGAACCTTTTGGATGGAAGCCATTTAGCAGATAGCTCTTGTCTACTTGCAACAAGCACGTTTCCAGGATTTAGTTTCGGGGGGTCCAGATACTAAGTATATATATATATATATATATATATATATATATATATATATATATATATATATATATATATATATATTGCACCACATATGGTAGGTACTCACCTTGGAGACCTCACTGAATACTCATAAAAAATGATAGATAAGTAGAGCCCGCATTTTTGAGCAATATACCTTTTGTAAATATTACAAGCAAATATTAGACAACTTGAAATATTGATGACTCAGACAAAAAAAATTAAAAGCACGGTTTATAATGATTATTTTACTTTTTTTTTTAAATTTTATGCATATTTTATGGTTTGTGCTAATTTACAGCCTTTTTTTAGATTATTTGTATATACTGCAAAAGCTTTGGCAAAAGTGTATTAATATCGCAAAACGTTGTGATTTTCTTTATTGTTTTAAATTGCCGAAAGCAAAATCTTCTGTAAATGAACTGATTGAAGACTACAAAGAAGTAACATATGAAGGTGGTAGATTTTGTCAGCTCTGTCTAATGGAACTATTCAACGAATAAAGGACCTAATTGGAAGTCACTATATTTGGTTTGCAGTGGACGAAACCACATATGCTTGTGGGAAATATGTTGCGAATGTGATCATTGGGGTCCTTAATGAAGAAATTCCACCCACAGAGTATTTAATATGTTCCCAGGAGCTAGAAGCCACAAGCAGCAATACAGTGTCAAGATTTGTAAATGAGGCACTAACAAACTTGTCAGAACCAGTTCCCTGTTCGGACCCCTGGACCCTTGGACCCCCCCTCTAAATACGTGCCTGACTTGCAAGTATTCGAACTATAGTCATTTTTTTATTGTAACAAATTACTTAAACTGTAGTCTGTTCAAAGCCAAGATAGATTGAATCAAACTTGTAAGCATGATCTTCATTCATGTGGGCGCCCGGCTAGCAGGTTAACAGGGCAGCGCATTTACGTAGCGTCCACTATTGCATTTTGATATTACTTACGCTGATTTATAAGCTAAATACGGTCCTGGCCAATGTAGAATTTTCAAAGAAAACGTGTCTAGTGCATGATATGTGTGTTTACCCGTACTCTATCTGTTATATGGATGGACTGTAGACACGAGTCTCAAGCTCACCATTATCACACTGGTATTCCGTGTAATTGTGTACGAAAGCTCTGCTTGTGAGAATCAGGCGTCAGAGCTGTTATGTGGGGGGGCGGGGATCCACATCTAACACCGTTATAATGAAATTCCTGAAAATGCAATGTCAATCGACCGGAAGTGGTGTGAGAATCACTGCTCACGTAACAATTTTGTTTGCCGACCCAGGAGACGGGAAAACACCATACATAACGATATTCCTGGAAATTCGGTGTCCATTGGCCGAGTATGGTATGACCATCAATGCCCGGCATAGATTTGGTTGCCATTCCAGGGGTAAGCTTTCGAAGGGGTAAATACCACATCTAAGCCAATATAACAAGTTTTTGAGAAATTTAGTACTAATAGATCGAAAGTGGTATCATCATTGTCCTGATAATTTTTTTGTCCATTGGGAGACTAAAAATCATGCCTATCTACCCCAACATGACGGAATCCAATTGAGTGTCACCAAATTGACTGAAATTGGTATTTTCTGTATTGTCCAGATAAAATTTTTGTTTTTTTACACTGAGGTAAGTTTCCAGAAAGGTTGAAAACACTCTATTTTATTTCGTTACATGCCATTCCAACGATTTGAAGACCTATAGACCAGGGAGCAAAGTCGTTTGTCCAATCAGATATAAGTTTTTGAAGGAGCAACACCCATGTCTAATAGAATTCCGTCATATTGCGTTAGATATGGAGTTTCACCTCTTAAAACTCTTAAAAAGAACATTGGATAAGTGAATTAACTTTTGTATAGAAAGGATGTCACGTTCTATATGAAAATAGATATAGAACTGTGAATTGCTGTTGATCATTTTTTAAGATTGCGTTCAGAAAAATATTTAACTTTGACCCGAGTCGATCTACATGACGTTACTTTCAAGTTTACCTTCAGTTTAGTAACATTTTCTTTTGCAGGCTTGACGGTTACTGTTCTTCCGCTCATTGTCGTGAAATTTGTCTCTGACGTAACATTTGTAAGGTCTATCCTTGATCCGAGAACTACATGGTCCAGTAGCAGATTTTTCACTAATTCGGGTAAATGGAGCAGGTTTTCAGTTCTATCTCTTGCTGTGTTCTGTGGCGCGAATATCGTGAAGGGTTCATCTGTAACAAAGATAGACAGATGAATAAAAAAATATTTTCACTGGTTTTGCTACCATGAAATTACATAAGAACATTCATATAGGTTTTCATATACGACCTGTCAATTAAGTATCGCTGTTACTTCAGATTAAAGCTACTTATAAATCTGAACATGTAAATTCTTGTATTACTTCCAAATAAAATAATATAGAAATTTCATAACTCCAATGCATAATTACCTCTGATTGGATTTATTACTTCCCACGTCAATAGGCAACATGAGAAGGTTAAAATGTCATTCAAGTGAATAATATATTTTTTCAGTTTTTACTATCTTTGATTTATAAAAATAACTCAGTGAGCTGTGGCTAAATGGATACCCGTGACTGCCACTCTTACTTTAACCTAGCAAACTGCACAAATTGAATTCTATCTGTGGCCTGGATTGACTATCTTAAGGCATTCGACACAACGGTTTCATGAACTCATTGTGCGTCTGTTGGAATGTCTAATGAGGTAGAATATCAAAACTGATACTACTCAGATGACTCGGTTCCTCATTACATCAGATGAAAACCCAGTTCGCACAGAGCTGGTATCTTTCAGGAGAGGAGTTTTCCACGAGTTTCCTTGAATCCCTTGCTCTTCTGTATCTCACTGTTGCCGTTGTCCATAGCGCTGAGAAATATGAGAGGACTCGTATGGATGATCTGAACCTTATACCTTTATACAACGCGAATTACAGGTCACTTTATATAACGCTTGTGTAAGGTATTTTTGTTATTTAGTTTTTGACAACATAACTGTACACGTCAGGAATCGACTCGACTCCCGATAGTCACGATCCACATTCGCCAAAATTGAAAATTCAAACTGAGCTCCGCTATTACCACAAAGCCGGCAAACGCTGTGTTTACTACAGAAAGCCATCCGTTTTAGCCAGGAGAATTTCCTGATTCAAAACAAACCGAATTAACGTTTCTTCATTTACCGCTCCACCTAATTTCCTTATTGCGCGAACTCCCTGTCACCCGGAATACAGTTAAGCTTAATTACTAGTTCATATCTCGAATCTCAAATATATTCGAAAGTGCCGCCAGCAGTGACTTGAAATGAGCTTCTGTTATTTCCCCGTTTGTCTGTATTTTGTAAATCCGGTGTATGTGTGGAGAAATTCTCAATGTATTTATAAGTCTAGTAGTTAGGACATCTTACGGTTGCAATTCAATGACAGACCGACAGACAGGCATATCGACGGACAGACCGACAGATAGACAGACAGACCGACCGACAGACAGACAGACAGACAGACAGACAGACCGACCGACAGACAGACAGACCACGAGAAAGACCGACCAGCCGACAGACAGAAATACAGACATACAAACAGACAGACCCGACAGACTGAAAGACCGATCGAGCGACAGACCGACGGTCAACCAGACAATTGGAAATGCGTGTTCATATATGTAGGTACTGCGCAAATACACCCTTTTGAAATTTTTTGCGGCCAACCTTAGTCCACTGTTTTTTTTTCTGTAAACTTGACTATGTTATTTGGTAGTACATGATAAACTTCGGGTATTTTTTATACGGACATTGCTTATAAGATCAGCTATGTTTCCTAGCTACCCGATACCAGTCTTCTGATCAAGTACAGTGAACGATAGTCATACATAGAGGTTTATTCTATAGGGAGATAATTTGTTCTGCTTCTATTTTAGCAACTACTACTACCCATATGCTATACTTTACTAAATAAAGAATTTAAATTTATTCAAAAGTGCCATTTAGAGGCTTGAAAAAATATATGAGGCTGGTTGGTGCTAATTTCACGTGCACGTACTTCTCTCAGGAAATATGCCACTGGAAATCGGCAAAATATGGCATTCCACAATGAGAGCATTGTGTACGAAGCAAGAGGCTGGTAAAAAAATAAATATATATTGTATTCGCAAGTAATCTCAAAAGCATCGTTTATATCGTTATTATATTAATAATACAAAAAAATAAAATTTAAAAAATATAACTGTATAAGCTATATATTTATTGTATGGTAGATTTGAGAATTTGGTTTCATATTTAAAGTTAGACATCCTCACATTATTTGCAAGAGAAATAAGTAGCAGAGTAACTTGAAACTGGGCTTTCTGGTTCCTTTAATGAACTTGTTTGTTATGCCTTCAATAAGAAGCAATTATTTAAAACACTAGCGTTAAAAACACCCTTTCAGAAGTTTATTAGTTCAAATTGTGTTTGAGGAAAAAGCTAATTAGACAATTCTGATTTTTTAAGATTTTATTATTGAAAGAACTTTTAGTGAACATTTTATTAAATACAACATGAATCAATATAAGATTTTAGTACATGGGTTCCTAACTAAGGAACGAACTGTGGTTTTAGCTTAAGTCTTTCCAAGATCCTCATACCCATCAATTCAGATAGAATATCATCACCGTGTGTCATTTCATTCTTCCAAGTCTCGAATTTTTTCATCTTCTCAGTGCCTTTTTGCTCAAAGTATTTTTTTACATCATTATATTCCGCTATTAGTTGCCTGAACTTATCTTTGTGCAATTTGTATATATCGGTATATTCTATGGCAACATAGGAAAACTGATGATGGGTGTGATGTTGAAGGGTAACTATAGTATCTCCGAATGTATCTCCATCTTGGTGATGAGCTATCTCAAGGTCACCATCGTATATTGCCACGGACCCCCAGTTGATGAAGTGGACGTTTTCCATCAGATCCCCTGCCTGAACGATCTTATCACCAGGTGAATAAACAACATTATACATGTCAGCTAGTAACACCCCGAGAGCCCTTTTCGGCATTACTTTCAATACTGGTATGCTTACCAAAAGCTTCTTAGCAAAATGTAAAGATAGTTCTGTTCTAATATGCTCTGAAAGTGTCTGCAAAATATTTCGTTCATCGAAATACTCCCCCTGAAGTCTGAATTTGAAGAAGCTCAATATTTTGAATCTCAGATGCGGAAGTACATTTTTCGATTTGATGTACTCATTCACTTTGCTCATAAAATTCTCGTATCTACTCTCTGACATGTTCACCAAACCAAACAACCTCAGTATATCTGCTATCATGTAGAGTGTGTATATTCTTCCCAGTAATGATATGAGGAATAGCGTTATTTCCTCATTGGGCATTATAATAGTATAATTGCTATGTGTGACTCCAAAAAAGTAGCAACATGTTATCAGTAAGCTTTCGCTGTATATTAGAGTTATTCCAGTCACCTCTGGATCGTGTATGTTTGCTTGTTTGAACCACGACTCGTCAGGGTAGTTGCGCTCATATAAAAAACGTGGAATGGCTATCACCAAGCTGGTAAGCAGATGAAGCATGAGCGACATGGTGCAAAAGTGATCAATGATGAACGTGATGGCATCAGGCAACCCAGTAGATATGAATAGATCCTGCATGGTTTTATTGAGAGATGGCAATCTAATGAAATAGCAAAATATCGTAACACTTTCTAGCATAAACTCAATATCTTCGCTTTCATTAGACCTACGCTGGCCCAAATTTAAAGCACTGTGAACAACAGGAATCGTGATTGCCATGAAATCCGGTATAAAGAAGGTTAGCAGGTAATGCTTACATATCTTTTTCGGTTCTAAAATGATTGTCTTTGTTTTATTTACAATGTACCCAGTGAAAAAGATAGACATGAAAGGTACGATTTGGGCTACGTGGATGATATAGATGATTATTGGAGGGAGTACTTCATAATGTGTAGATAAGGTCACTGCATAGTGTATTGATAAAACCCAAAGATGAATTCCCCAGGATAAGAAAAACATGAGTTCCATACAGTTGTTCATCTTGCTGAATGGATGGATAATGTATCTGTAACAAAACATCAGATTACTATGCATCATAAGGATATTATATACATTATGTATCTATAATTCTTTTTCGTTTTAGTCCCGTTTTCATAATCAAATTCAACTTAGCTTTAGCACTTCCAATTGTTTATATTTCGGAAAGGCTTTTCATAATTGCAAAGCTCAAACTCATGCCAAAGTTTATCCAGCTTTCTCTTGAGATGGAAACAGTTTAAAAAACTGCAAGTACTACTGAAAAGCATGTACATAGACGTCCGTTGTCTTTTTAAATAATAATAATCATTGAAATATCCAAATTTCGATTAAAATCTTCGCAACTGTTAATATTAGACGTACAACGTCAAATCATCTGTCGCTTTTTCAACCATATTTTATTCATTTCTCATGCGTGTGAAGTAAAGATCAATGACAATTTTTACATAATTCCAAGCTGCTTCTTCCCCGAGTTCCTGACTACTTATGGAAGGATAGACGGCCTGTTATTTTAGTACCAAGTGGATGATGCTAGTCTCTAGTATTCTTAGGCCTAATCAAATAATTACTGCTCTATACATACTTATAGCGACTGTTCACGTGTCTGTACAACTCATTCCTCATTGCAGATTGAGCAGTGAAGAACAGTATGCTTCTACGGTCCTTCTCGTTTAAAAGGCTGGATATGCGTAACCATCGTTTAAATCTCATCCACATCGACGCGTTGGGTGGCAGAGGATGTAGTCCCCGAATCACATCCTTCTTCTTCAATTCACACCGATGCTTTTCTATATTCATTTTGATTGATTTTACGGCTGAATAATGAAAACACCGGCTTCTTGGGAAGACTCAACGACGACTTTCTGCTTTTTGGATGACAAATCAGTCGAAATGTCATGGTTATAAGTTTATACCAAGTGTTTCGTTTCATTTCACGTGCATATGCGAAATATTGTAATAGCGAGGTTTTTCAAATTTGAGATAAAATCATTTTTGGACGTATTTCCGTCCGCCTGTTTGTCGGTCTGTCAGCAGTTATCGGTCTATCGACCTGTCGATCTGTTGATCCGTCTGTCGGGCTGCTACAGATCAGAATGATTTTGAACTGGGACAATAACAGAAGTTTGTTCTAAATTTTGTTGTTGTGTTCCTCTTTGCTGATATCGATGCTTCAGGCATCGCTGAAATTGCGGTGACTGTCAATGCTTGGATTCGTCGCCCATTCACTATACTGTTGGTTTTTTGCCGTAATTGCGAAGCTTCGGTGAAACATGGTTTGTTTTTAGAGGGGTGTTTGTCAATATGGTGAATGTATGTTCCCATACCTGTTTTTAACACGTATTTCAGATAAAATTATTCGAACTTATTTATTCTGTTTCCCAAGTTTCCAGTAATTATTCGAAGTATCAAAAAATGGGTGGCTTCGATATTTTTAGTTGTGTTCAAACCTCATTTCTATTCGGAACATCTCAAAACGCCGTAAACATTTTCAGAAGGAATCAAATTTTCAAATATTTGCTATGATTGTAGACAGATCAGCCATCCTCCCTTGATGTTCTACACTATGGAGGTCCTTTGTAAGATCAGGCGCATCCACTAGACATCTTGCTAGTTTCTGGATTATGTCCAGAAACTTAAGGGTTTGCTTCGGAGCGCATTCCCACACATGCTAGCAGTACTCCAACGATGATCTGATCTTAGTCATGTAACTACCAAAAGCTTTAATGACACAATCGATGCGAGTATAATAGAAAATAAGCTGTATGCTTTAGGTTTTCGTTGAAATCTGCTTTGGTTGAAATCTTACTTGCTAGATAGAAAGTTTATTGTCAGTTTACATGATTTTATGTCTGGTCAGTTTGATGTCGAATTGGGAGTGCCTCAAGGCTCAATACTTGGCCCTCTTATTTTTATACTGCTAATAAACGACATACCATCTTTTATATCCTCGTATATCCTCGGACAGTATAGTCCTTTGGTAAGTAGAATTTTTGTTACACAAAAAAGGGTTATAAGATTCATGTTTCGCTTAAAATATAATGAGTCTTGTCGTCCATATTTTGTAAAATATAACATCCTTACTTTACCATCAGTACACATATATAAGTGTATAATTTTCACTAAGCAAAACATGGACACCTATTTGAAAAATTCTCATATACACAATTATTGCACCAGAGGCTGTGCCTCATTACGATCGATGAAACATAACACCAGTTTTTACGAGAATAGCCCTTTTTACATGGGTTATGAGTTCTTCAACTCTTTACCCGCAGACATAAGAAATATTTGCAATGAAAACTTATTTAAAAGACGCCTACAAGACTTTCATCTCTCAAAATGTTTTTACTCAGCTACTGAAATTTTTACTACATAGTTCATTTTATGTTACCTTTATTGTTCAGTATGTATGCATATGTCTATTGTCACGCATCTTCAATTAACTGTTTGTTTACTGTCAGTTATAATTGTCATTTGTGTATCTTTGTGACAGCGCAACAGAAAAATGTGATTTGTTTTTATACATTTATATGTTGTTTCCGGCTATGTGACATATCCAACACCTGTATGGCCTAAATGGATGAATACAGTTATTATTATTATTATTATTATTATTATTATTATTATTATTATTATTATTATTATTATTATTATTATTATTATTATTATTATTATTATTATTATTATTATTATTATTATTATTATTTATGGAAAAGTACTGCGCGTTCTTCCATCTTCACGGTTAGCAGTTTTCTTGGCTGAGTCTTCTGTGGTTTAAACTGAGCCCCATTTCTTGTGCTTACACAGCTAGACATGCAGCCACATCTTCTAATCTTTCCTAAGGTTGTAGTGAAAATTATTCGAGATTTACGGTGCCAACTGGAACGTACCTTACAAGGCATCTCAGATCGCATTGTCATCGTGGTGTGCTCGAATAGTAACTCGATTACTATTGCACAAAAATTGTATCTTAATTTTTCTCATTCTAAATTGTCCAATATTAATGTTTGTAAAAGATTCTACGCGTTGTTCGTGTATATATTTTGTTTATTTCATCTATATGTAATATTGATTATATCAATGAACCGAGTGATACATAAGCAATTGAATTTGGATTTTCTGCAGGTATATGGAGAGAATGGTGCGATGAACTTTATAAGCGTTGACATCTTGATAAACGAAGAAGCTGATGCAATCGATGACACGATTTGACCGTTTTGTTAGGGTTACTTTATGTTGAAGCGTTTATCTTTAAGTAACGTCCTCCACAGAAAACTTAATGCATCAATATCCGAACCAATTTCCGGATTCATTGTGTAACCCAAATGACAGCGTCGCTTAGTGCGCAGAAAGGTTTGTGACGTTTATGCCCTGTTCTATACTAGATTTACTTCTCGATAACTTCTAGCTGCAAGTGCTATAATTATAGCGTTAGTTCGGCTAATATTGCTGTTATGATTTTTGTGAATTTCGAGGAGAAATATGGAGTGATTCCGTAGCGAGTGATTATTAAAAATGACAAAATGTAAGGGCTTCACGACATAACAAAATTCACATCTCTGAGGTACCTTTGGCGAAAATACTTCATTGGTATGATCATTTCTAATTCACACGCCTTAGGGAGAGTATTTTTATCGTGGAAAGATTTGAACTCGAGATAATGCATTCTCTTGATCTATCTTCTATCTCGAAAATTGGGGAGGAATATGAAGTGAGCCCGTAATAGGTAATTGTTTGATCGGTGTGTTGGCGACCGAAAAAACAGCAAATTATAAAATACTATCACAAAATATTCAGAGGGTTATTTATGTTTGTTATCTGATTTGGACACGTTATTTATTTTATAATTTTATTTTTTATAGATTTTTTTTATTTTCCAACACAAAAAACAGATTGCCTCGAAGTTGTATGCTAACTTATATCGACTGTTCCCCTGAACGCTTAGTCAGGAGTTCAGTAACCCCAAAAAATTAAAATTCATTTGGGAAGCGCATGAAACATCGAAACAAGTGGAACTGTAAGAAATTTCGTTGAAAGCAGACCGCAACGAGACGCCCTTCAGCAAAAAAAAGTAAGTTAATTAGCAGCTGCTCATTCTACCCTTTAATTAAATACCATGCTCTCGTGATGTTTTTCCGATGTCTGTGGGTGTGTACAGGGCATAGGCGTTGGTAGAAAAAATCAACAAGGGGATGGGGCGAAAATGGCATGTAGTATGTACATCAAGAAGCTGTTTATATTCTTTTACCTGAACAACATTACAAACAACAAAGAAAAACACAAATACCACAATGAAAAGCCAGAATTAGAATCACCGCGCAATTCTTTTCACACTTTCAACTCATGGCCGCGAAATAATAATAATTTAATTTTAAAACGTAAATAGAACAGTGTTCGAATTACACAATTTTATCTGAAGTTTGGTGTTGTTGATATTGCTTTTATTCTGGCAGCAGGGGTTTATAAAATGATGAAGACCTCCAAGCTTAACTATACAACCAAGAAATAAACGGAATGTTTTCGAGACAAACTCAAATTGACTTTTGTAGTAAGCTAGTCTTGATTGTTCTGATTACTCATATGAGTTTACTCGAGTAATGATGTGATGATTGTTGTGACAAACCTTGTATATTCATTACATTTCTCTCTGGCGCTTAATTGAAACCAGATACGCATAAATGAATCTTTACTGACATTTCGTCTGCTTTGGCAGACTTTATCAATGTACAAAACAGAATGAAACAAAGTGATTTTGAAAATCTTCTTTATATTTTACGTTACATATAACTATTATATTTTAATGGTTGTAAATTGGTTTTTATTAATGGCGGTGCTCCTAGCCCGGACCTGGGAGTTCAGAAAAATAATGTCATGTTATATTTCTTGATGAGTATATAATGATGATTAGCCTTAGCGTCGAGGTGCAATGGATAGTATGGAATATTCATTTTGCTAATTGATAAACATAACATTAATTTTTCTCCGTGGCTCAACCGTGCTGCGTGGCACCTATAAGTTGAATTACTCCTTCAATTATAACACGTATAGACAGTGTAGTTAATTGAGGAAACAGTTTCCCAGATATAAGAACAGTATTCCTGGCGTAAACAAACTACCAGTCTAGGTGGAGACATCAACTGTAGAGTCAAAACTTCTGTCACTATAAAGTGCTTGATAACAAAAAGCAACAACTATTTGTGTAACTATATAATTTTCTGGAATAAGTGCCCTTAACGAATAGCATGTAAGCTCAATAAGCAGAACAGCTTCAGTAGAAACACAGACATGGTCGGACGGCCTGTGGTAGGAACAACAATTGTAACTAATCTTTAATAACACTAGTAGTTACATGAATTTAATATCAATTAATGACTATAAATCAGGCTTAATTACATTTTTCGAATGACGTGACGAATAAGCGAGGTAAATGAGAATGATGCATGTCCTGTAATGCAGGGTACTAGGTAGTACTAATAGGTGCTGTATACCGGTACACCGGAAGTACCTAGCGATACCTGCTTCTAGCATTTCTTCTGAATCTACATATATTTAGTCGGTGTGTGGAATATTTATGAACATAACATAATATAAATATAATCCTATCCATCTTGTCTCACTTCAATTCGATTTTGATATGCGTTTTGTCTGATACCAATACCAAACTTAGCACATGATACTAGCATGAGTATTTAGTCTAGTTGTTCTGGCTTATAATTATAAGTATAATATCAATATCCGTCAATTAAGCAAGCTCCAAATGTGTTGAAGCGTTACATGAAAAGTAAATGAGTTTCCGGATACAGATCGAAAACAAAGTATAAATGACGCACCCCTCCTGAGAAATGTTTTCGTCTCTTATAATTCTTTTTTTCGTAGCTCGCGGAAGATAAAATTGCTAAACAATGTTCCTTCATCCATCACTTTTAGATTACAGCGAGAAGAAAACAGAGCGTTGAAATGAATTGTGATACATCTAGATTACGTTAAATATACGTCACTATTATATAAATATAGCATCTTTTTCGTTTCTCCCCTAATCTGTTGACGACGTTCGAAGAAAAGGCTGTCGAGGCAGACTTTGAAAAGACTTGCTCTGTTTCAGGATATGCGCGTGATTTGATATACCTGAGAGGCCGAAAATCATAACAGAATCTGAAAACGGTAAGACCAAAAACATTCCCGCGGAGCTATGCTTACAGGATATTTTTTAAATGCAGAATCTGTTCTGAAATTTTCCGTAAATGAATAGAACACATCCATGTATGAAATATTTTAAGGACATTTTGATGGTGATGCTTAAAGTTTTGTAAGGGTTTCACTCAACCATGGTGGAAATGTAGTCACCAAAAAAGTATATTGACCTAATGCACAGAAAAGATCAAAATGGAAAAATATAATTCAACAATAGCTAGACAGGGTAAATATAATGCTAGGTTTGAGAAATTTAGGTTATATATTATATCATGATAGGATTTAGTTTGCTAGTTAACATGAAATCTGATCAGCCACTATATACAGTAAAGTAGACTGAAGATGTAAAAATTATATCGAAAAGTGTCACCCAGTGAAACACGTTTTATTAGAGAACCGTGGATCTTAACTCTGCGATAACTAATTTTGCTACGCCAAAAAGCTTCAAAGGAATTGTGAACCATCGGAAACAGCAGCTTGGAGATGCTGCAACTGTGCACAATTTGTTCTGGACTGCATCTTGAAATATTGGGTTCAAATGAAAAGCTTAGCTATCTTTAAGATTCATAAGTATATGCAATTACATACATATATTGTCTGGTGCACACATGAAAAGAAAATCTCTACTCAAAAATTGTCATATTCTTATAAAGATATACTCACGACAAGAAAATCTGATCTCACTCTAAGCCAATTTACTTGATAAGAAAATTATTATTAATAATCCATTTACGTCAATCAAGAATACAAACATTTTGAGATTCGCTCCAAGTAATTCATTTACTTATTTATCATGGCCATATTCGTCAACGGCATTTCAGCGTGTGTGTTTCTGCGCCCGTTATTTTCCATTGGATTTAATTTTTACCAACCCCCTCTCAGGTTAAATGAATATTAAAAAGTTGAGGGTGTGACTGTTGTGAGGATCTCAAACGGGTGTACAGGTATTGATGTGATATATGAGTTGTGAATACGAATTAAGGAACCAAAATTAGCCTTGATAATAGCTAATTAACAATATCGAATGTTTATACTAATAATAAATTATATAATGAGGTTGAACTATTTGTGCCAAGATTATGAAATGCTTCTGTCAACACTATAGTAGTCTTATAGGTCAGATTTTCTCTGTTTTGTGACAAGAATATGGCATGCTCAATTTGAGACTTTGAGTTTCCCACTTCCAAGACTTTCCCAGGTTCGAATTGAATATATTTACTATATGACCGAAAATACAGTATTCTTACTTTAAGATTATTATAGCTTTGCGCATATAGGAACATAAGTTATACTTGAATGAATGCACATAACCTTCATCTGATAATTTATTTTCATGTGTTTGGGATATACAAGGATATATATTTCTATTTTCAGTGCAGTGCTTAAAAAATCATATTTTTAACTTTGTTAAACTACAATTCGTTTGTTGATAACTCTGCAGCAATTCTCACTATGATGAAAAATACCAAGTTTAGTCATTAGACAGTTCCAAACAAAACTTAAGGAGAGCTACGAAGTGCGTCATGTAAACTTTTTTACGTAAAAAGAAAATGCTCTTAGCAACTCACTTATCAAAACAAACTTAAGAGTTTCAACCAAGCAGAGAACAATTAACATTTAACCTCGTCCTCACGTAACCTTATCTACGTGGAGAGCCGTTCGCCGCTCCTTTATTTCTTTGTTTCCTTACGAATTTAAACTGTACATTGCTACAGAACACGCTGAACTAATTAAACGTAACTTCCTAAGTTTAAGGTGCGGAGTTGCACGGGCTTGTTTACTTTAAAAATAAAAATAAACAGCGTAACGTGAAACACAGAGAAGTTATCAGCTATTTTTCTAATAAAATGGATTGAGAAATGGGAAAAAGCATCAAGTTGCATTTTTATATCGGCAAAGTTTCTCTCAGAATTCTCCCAAGTTGTTACATTTGGGAAAAAGTTGAGCAATATTAGAGTAGTTGTTGATTGTTAATTTAAAATGTTTCAATTTAGCTCTGACAAGTGATCAGCAGAGAAGTTAGCTGAAGAGAGCTTCGTTACACTAAAACTCTGATAGGAGGTTTTGTTTAATTGAGATATTTTTTTGAGAAGGCAAATATTGTGAACATTGCTTGAAAGCCAGTCAATTGGAATGGAAAGAGCAAACATGGATTTTCTTGTTTAATTAAGGAGCTCATGATATAAGACATGATATTAGTTTTTTTCTTTTGGTCTATGTCTTATAAACTACCGTTTCATTCTTTAAAAACCTTCATTTCAGCACTCCATCTTCACACACATTAAAAGAAATTCTCAATGCAAGAATTTCGATATTCTTGTAAAGATATACTCACGACAAGAACATCTAATCTTACTATAAGACAATTTACTTAATATGAATATTATTATTAATTTGAACCAAGGAAAGTTAATTTCTGAATTCAATACTCGTTCCAAGGAAATATACAATTCTATTCACAACTAAGATTTCAATGCTTTTTTAAGCTATCCATATTTTTTTTGTAATGTTATCATATTTTCCAACGTAGCCTTGCTTACTTCAATCAAGAATACGAACATCTTGCGATTCCCTCCAAGTAATTCATTCACTTGTAGGGCATCGTCATATTCGCCAACCGCAATTCAACGGTATGATTGGTTTTAATTTTTACCAAGCACCTCTCAGGATGAATGACGTTTCGACTGTTCGACAGACGATATGTGAGTTGTGAATACGTTCTATTACAAATGGTAGACGTATATCTTTTGGCTTATTTACAGGTACATATTTTTTATATTCTGTTTATCTGTACAACAGCTTTAAAACTTGAATTAGGAAAAAAACTATATAAGTGTAAGAAAGAAGTTACATTGGTACGGTTTTGATACTTTTTTGGTTCTTCTTTTTATGGTTAAGGAACCAACAGTAGCTTTGATAACAGCTCATCAAAATTACAGATTGTCTATACCAATAATAAATTATATAATGAAGTTGAACTAGTTGCGCCAAGATTAGAAAATGCTTCAGTCAACACGATAGTATGCTTCTAGGTTAGATTTTCTCTGTTTTGTGCCAAGATTACGATATGCTCAAATTGGGATTTTGGTATTCCCACTTCCAAGACTTTTCTAGGTTTGAATTTAATATATTAACTTAAATTTTCTCTATATGATGAAAATACAGTATTCTTACTTTAAGATTATTTTAGCTTTGCGCATATAGGAAGAGATGGTATACTTGAATGAAAGCATATATTCTTGGTCTGAGAATTTATTTTTATTTGTGCATGTTACGACTATGATGTTATAAAAATCCTGTACCTGTCGTAACCAGCACTCAAATATCTACGTCTACCATAGTAAGATACTATGAAGTAACGTAACAAAATAATACATACATAACAAGCTTATTGAATCTTTTAGTCCTATTGGATTAAACTTAGCAAAAAGTATAACTTTGGGCTTTGGTAAAATAAAATGTGATGGAGTAAAATGTAAAAGAGTTAAGAGAGTCAATATACAAATGCTGTTGAATAAAATAACTGAGAAATAAACTGCCAGCAAACATATGGATACAATGATGTCCCGTTTAAGGCTGAAGCTTAAGTAAAATATTTAAAGAAACTATAGCTATGGGTACCGCCTAATGCATTTCAAAAATCGGAAATAGCAGAATATTCTTTTTGATTCAAACGTGGGAAAATGAAGTGAGTACAAAAGTAGGCAGTCCATATTCCAATATCAAAAATTTGTGGTTAGAAGAAGTTTGTATGCTCTCCACTATGCATCAGACCTGCTATAGACATGCATGTTTCGCCTTTAGCCTAGACTCGTCAGTATAGCCTGGCGGTCTAGCTAAGTTACCAAGTTTTCCACGTACGTATACTGGATATTATATGTTATTTGAAATTTTTAGACAATGTGGATGTTTCCATAACACTGCTTCGGACTTACATTGTCTTGAGAATTTTGCGTTTCACAACGTTTCGAATAATAAGGCATCTTTAGCCATTTTTTAATACGACACGTGCCGGCAAGATTAGTAATTCTTAATTGATCTTTACCACCTTTAACCAATTTGTTTAGATTGCAGTCGTTCTTCGCATTAGGACTTTGTATCATATTGCCGTGTACACGGCGTCGTTAATACGACTGAAAATGTATGTAATAAGCATAATACAAAACAAAAATGGAAGAATACAGCAAATATCGTGTTTGTCAACTCGCGCCACCATGAAAAAAGCAATCTGATATGCAAATCGGACACAAACCACCGGCACCGGTGCCACTAGGTTTGCTTTCTTAATGGTAACAGACACAGGAGAAGTTCAAACTGTCAAACTGGGAGCGTTGTTTCTAAAAGTTATACAGCAAAGTGCAAGTAATGTATTTTTAATAAGGCGCATTGTAAAACTTCCGGCGAATTAATTAAAACTGCGAAGTAGGATGCAGGAAGTGGACCAGCTGGGGATAGCTGGGGTGGCTTTTTACACGGTATTACAATTATGTTTTCATTAAAGTTTCATTTGCGTAGAAGGGAGTTCGGAAAATAGGATTTGCTAGGTAGTACAGGGAAGTTTTCTCCAGTTAGGACTTAGGCTAAACAAGTAATGAGGAAACATACATAATCTTACGATAAAGTGATAGCTATCGACTTTTAGGTGGAAATTATTGCCATGCAAAGCAGTAAAATCATTTCGGATTTATTATGGTTATCTTTGAAAGTATGGATACAGTCTAATGACGCCTTAAAAAAATGTAATCAAGACATGTTACAGATCCTTTTTCTTGATAGATTTATTAAGTATGCAAATTTATTCAAATTTACACACACACATATATATATATATATATATATATATATATATATATATATATAACTCAGATATACATGAACATCAACATAGGAGGATTAAAATAGAAAATTATATTAACATAAACAGGCACTACAACAAGGAATCACAGTTATTATTTGTTGTGTTTGAATGGCCAAACAACCAATCAAGGAGCTTGGTTTACTTTGTGAATATGCAAATGACGCTGAAATTGTGAAAAGTTTGAGTAATTTGCAAAAAAGAAATATTATGCATTTAAACCTGTAGATAAGAATGGAACAAGGAGCCCCAGGAATTTGTCTTAACTACGTCCATTCAAAATATATTGGTTGAAGTATCATTCTCCGCTATAATTAGGTTACTTGGAATTTTATGAGGTCTCCTTGTAGGAATCTATTTTTTCTTTTTACATGTAAGAGCTGAATATTTTTTTGTGCTATGGTTTTGATATGTAATATGATTGTTTGGAGACCAGGCGAGCTGTGTTATGAATCTAATTTAATGAAATAGAGGAATCTACGTATTGGTATATACTAGTTGACTGATAAAATTTTTTGAACGCCCAAAAATGATGGGTCACTCAAACACAAAAACCAACTATGAGGATGATTTGATTTTTTTCCTAATGCTGCCATTAATCACTCCTAAAATTTGATCAAAATCTGTGCAGCGGTTACAGAAACTACGTAGTTACAAAGAAGGTACAGACAGACCGACCGAAAGACCAACGGAAATAAAGGACGTATTTTCGTGATCTGGATATCATAACCACTCAAATAGAATTCCTGATTTGAAGATTTTCACATTCACAATACTTACCCAGTTTATGCCCGGGAAGAAAAAGAAACTGAAATTTGTTATAAACATTGCTAACATAGTGACAATAGAGGATAGTAATAACCAGAATAATATCAAAAAGGAAATTCAATTAATGTTCTTCTTCCGATCCGATGATTTTAATTAGATGTATATTTGCAGAAATATTAATATCGTTTACACGCTCGCAGCAACCGGATGAGAATATTTTCATTAAAAATGCAGGTACAGGGCAAAATTAAAATAACTCAAAGGTATGTGAATGGAAGTAATAAGTTCCATTTAACATTTTGAGCAGATGCTGCGCAAGGTAACGTGAAAAGCACGTTTTTAATTATGCCATTCCGTTTGTTCTAGTAGTTTTTATTATTCACACCGACAAGAATATAAATTTATCTTTAACGAGGGACGAGAAACGCGTTATAATATATATTTACACAATTTTAGAAGTTTACATCAAGATAGTTGATAGAACTCAATATCTGAATCGCATTCTGGGACTGTTTCTATTTTGGGATTATATTATTAAAAATATTTTTAAAAGATATCTTTTAAAATTTAAAAAATTATTTTCTAATTTTACAAATTTGCCATTATTTCCGATATTACCACAGCTTACATGGAGTGGATTGATAGTTCAAATTCAAAAGATATCTGCAATAAATCGATACCACTGCACGCGAAGTACAGAGTTAACCCAATCTACTTAACACCATTCTTTAGGGGCTAAATTAGCTGCGTTTCTAGAAAATTTTGAAATTCAGTACAATTAATCAGAAAAAAATGAATTGCTATTTGATACGCCCGAATTGTATCGAATGTGTCATACATTTACAGGTACAAGGCTTTTGAAGATCTGTGTTTGGCCGACAAATATTCCATTAAGGTAACTAAGCAATTCTTTCACAGTATAGAAGCACTATTCTGCCAAAAATGCTATGGAACGCTTGAGAAAATAACCGGAGTTATGACATGCCTTTAAGTCATCTGGCAGTCTGTTCCAAAGTCTCAATCGTATACAGTCTGGTGCATTATAACGCAAGTTGTATTTTCGATAAGGACGTACATGTCAGCATTCCGACTGGTACAGACCCCATGAACTTCTATGCTTGTGCTAAATTTGTTTATGTTTTTATAGGCGTAGACGCACATCTCAAATGTTAATAGGCTAGGCACCGTCAATATACCGAATTAATATTTTAAACAGATTTTTACATGACGGCTTACCATTCAATAAGCGCTTCGTTGATGACAACCTTTTTGCACGGTTGATTTTGCGTCCCTTTCCACAAAACTCTTCAGAGTTTGTTCTTATTTTTCATATTTGTACAAGTTTTAGTATTCATTAAATCAAATTCGCGACACACGTCTGATTACTTTCTTTCACTTTCGACCCCACTTGTTATCACGACTTTGTCGTTCACACACAATATTTTTCGTTCAAACTTTCTCATTTTGGTTTTGATAACAAAATCTCGAACTTTTATTGAGACGAATGCCATGCCGACTGAGCAAATTTCAGAACAAATTTACCGGGCAAGAGATCTTGAAAATTGAAATTCTACAACGACTAAACCAACAGATGTCTAGGGTTTGTGGTTATATCAGAAGTTATTGGCGCAAAACCGAGCTTTTACTGATACATTTGGGTATTCAAATATGGGTCTGTTTAAAATTTGACGAAAACAAAGGAGTGTCGCAACAACAGAAGACGTGATAACCGGGTTTTATTGTATTTAAAATTGGTAACTCTAAGCAATTACAACACTTACGTTGCCCATTGGTGTGGGAACTATCATAAAGTATGTAGGTTGACTCACGCTGCTTCGTTTACCGTTTCAGTTAATTTCATCATTCACTGTCTAATGAATTAAAAATAAAATTTCTGGTCAGAGTGTGGAAATGACTGAGCTAAATCAACTTGATCCTATTTCTAGAACAACTTTTGAATCCAATTATACATAAAGCTTCAATATTGTATGAGTATGTGTCGCAGCACATGTATCCGCCACATTCAGCAAACGTCTACACAAGATCGTAACAGACCTTTACGTATGCAGAGTGCAACTAACATTGCACCATCACATTTGCGCTCTACATTTCCCGTTTCAGATGGGAAATGGATGGAATTATTACAAAGATGCCGCCTTAACATCCTCGGAGATATAAACTCGCGGTATCACGTCTCTCGCAAGCTGTGTTAAAAGTCCAAATATGAAGTTTTATTAGGTAGTATTAGGGAATGGAAAACATCGACAGATCACGGACGGAATTTAGAGAATCTCATCATCGTTTCAGCTGGAATCATCGCCGAAATGAAGTGAATAATTAAAAGAGTTCAATGTCAAGACCAGCTGGCAACATGAAATTCCTAATTTGCATGATTCTATAGAGAGGAGCTGATAATTTGACAATCTATCAATTATATTAATTTTTCTTTGTAAAGATATTGTTTTCTGTTTGGCGATATCACTTTCGAGTACAATGAAATCAGAATTTCATAAGATTCGTATATGGATTCTATCTTTTTGTACTGGTTTGCTAGTCTGCGGTTAGGCGAGAATACTTTTTATTAATATTTTGTAGTACGAGAATACGAACATCTTGCGATTCCCTCCAAGTAATTCATCTACTTGGCATCGCCATATTCGTCAACGGCAATTCAGCGGTACGCGTGTGTCTGTTTTGACCTCTCAGGATGAATGTGCTGTTAAGAAGTCGGGGTTGTGACTGTTTTGAGGACCTTATACAAGTGTACAGGTGTAGATTTGATATGAGTGATATGTGAGTTGTAATACGTTCTATTACGAATAGTAGACGTATGTTTTTTGGCTCAATTACATTTACATATTTTTTATATTCTGTTTATCTCTACAACACCTTTCGAACCTGAATGAGGAAAAATACTATATGACGCAGATATATGTAAGACAGAAGTCACATTGGTACCGTTTTGATACTTTTTTGGTTCTTCCTTTCAAGGTTAAGGAACCAACAGTAGCTCTGATAACAGCTTCTCACAATTAAAAATTGTGTATACCATTATATAATGGAGTGGAGCTATTTGCGCCAAGAGCAAGAAATGCTTCAGTCAACGTTATACTAGTCTTCTAGGTTAGATTTTCTCTATTTTGTGCCAAGATTATCATATGCTCAATTTCAAATATGATATTCTCACTTCCAAGACTTTTCCAGGTTTGAATTGAATATATTTACTTAAATTTACTCTATATGATCCAAAATACAGTAAGTATTCTTACTTTAAGATCAGTATAGCTTTGCGCATATAGGAAGATATGGTACACATAAATGAAACCACATATTCTTAATCTGAGAATTTATTATTATGTATCTACTTGCTTGTTTAGCTTGGTTCAATTCTAATCGCTCTAAAACCATTCAAGACGTTTTCAGACAAAAAACAATTGAGCTGATCTTCTGCTATATGTTTCATAACAACAGAAAACCATCTGATTTACAGTTTCATAGACAATACAAATAGAACTTAAACTCACAAGATCTTTGGGATTCTTTAAAATGCGTAACCTAACGTTAAAATTTCATGACGATGAAATCGGTATCACTCTCAAAGTTTTATAACCTAAAAATGATCTCAGAAAATAAATAGAAAGATCTGTAATATTCATTTCGAACCTCACCCATTTCAAAAAGCTCAGCAAAAAACTGATCTTGACGCCGCTCATTTTTTGGATCCTCCGAATAGCGATTTAAGGTTGAACGGGTGCAACTTTCTCAACCTACTTACCTACCTCATAAGTCTAGATTATGAAAATAAAGTTGATATATCTGTTTGTGAAGTATGGTGGATGTGTTAATGGGACAATGTCAAAAAGGGTGAAAATGTCCATCATCTTATTGATATATAATAAATGCACTCCATTAGTTATAATAAAAAAAACAAAAGTCAATTCGCCACTTGATACTTTTTTCATCAGGAATCACATATAACCTATATATAAATTGATAGTTTTGTGATTTATGGGTAGTTATTTGAAACAAATGTCATATAGAGTTTGTACTACTTGTGAGGAAGCATCACATCATTCTAGATACTAAAACACTTCCTCATAAAACGGAAGTCATCATTTTTGACACTGCTACTTCCATTCTTCCATAAGGAATAAAGCATCACTTGCCGGAATTGAGAGGAGGAGGATAAGCAAAAAAAATAGGCAAATAACAATGAAAAGCAACCAAATGGAAATGGGTGATAAGAAGTTAAGGTACGAGATATATGTAGGGACCCACGGAGAGACAGTAGACCGGCCAGGAACGAAAATACAAAATTTTAAATAGGAAATAGGCTTTACAACTAAATTTTCCCGCCAAAATTGATACTTTGTAATTCCTAAAATGCTGATTAGATTAAAATAACGGGGCCAAATTTCAAAAGGTCTTTTAATCAATGACAACAATTTCTAAGACTTTGAGTGGGGGGTTTTGATACAGGGTAAAAGACAAAGTTACGAGTTTTGAAAAAAAAATTAAGGCCACGGTGATATTTTTTAGACATTCCATTTCATAGATGTTGACCATACCACGGAACATTTAGGGATTTTTGGAATATCTACTATGGTTTCCGAAAAAACTTTAAAATAAATAATTGTTCGAAAGGTGATGCTATTGTCATGTAATTCACACTAGACGGTGCAGAAAAATATAGTCATAACAGTCATAGCTTTATATTTTAGATTATCACGGTAATCCATTTCAGTTTCAAAAAGAAGGGCACTCTCATCTCATGACTGAAGACCGAATTACCGTACATCATTCTCGATTTGTTATATTCTCACAATTTCAGACACACAAAGCAAAGTAAGATTATTTTAAACCCATAATAAATTATTAATCTGGTAATTTAAAACATGAATCCGTTCAATATCACTATTTTTCGTATATTTTTCACCATTGATTTTTACTGTTTACTGCATAACTTTCATGACAATAAAATTATTTGTATCAATAAAATAACGTTCATTCCATACTTAACTGACTGACGTAGCTATACAATTTTGTAGGTGTATCAATTTTGATGGAAGCCATATCCTCAAACCAATTTCATTTATAACTTTATTTTCTTCTAAACGGAATGACTTGTTAATCCAATATTCTTATCTGCTACATTCATCACTAATCTCCCACCATCCATCAGTCCTTTATCCCAGCTGCGAAAAATAAATAACCTAAACCTCCCTGGAAGCGAAACATTTGTAAAAACCAGCAATTAAGCACTTTTTTGCGGGTACACTTAACTAATTACTTTCAGGCAGCAGTACATGCCATTTTTATTTGTTGTACATGGGCGCACGACACAATAGTGGCCTAAAGCGATTTTTGAAGTTCCCAGAATGACATAAAATGAGTGCAACACCAACACTCATCTCTAAACGTCGCTCACTGTGGTGCTGCAAATTGGCAACTTATGAGGGTCGATGTTGCTATCACACGCTTTACTGGGTTACGTATATACCACCCATTTGCTCTCTACTATTAGATCGCCAGGCTATATCGACGCGTCTAGGCTAAAGACGAAGCATGCATATCTATAGCAGGTCTGATTTACATGAAACAAACAAAATGGCTGCGTATCTAAAATATACAATATACAGATTTTAAGTAATATTCACAGATAAGTATTGCACTATTATCAATGTGTTAGGATTTGGCTGGTTAGTCCGCCATCAAAGTGAAAATACCCAGGTCATCACTTCAACAATTTCTATGAATAATGAAAGGGTATTAAAAGAAGACAGACAGAAGAAATAAATGAAATACGGGAGGAAACAACAGAAGAAACAAGAGAGCTTTGTAGGGAAGCTTGATAAGTGAGCAGCAGGAAAATCAAAATATTTTTTGCATATACGAGTACGTCACCGCACATGAACGAATTTAAGTAGATAGGATAAATAATGAAAATTACCTACTATGCGTTTACAGCATTCATCAAAACGATGCAGCGATGACTGAGATTACGTGAATTGCGACTGGCAATCGATGGTTAGTCTTGAAAACCTTATTTTCTCGAAATTGAAGATGCTTGCTATCCAAATGCTTTTCTGAATGCGCTTGGAAATATGAGCCACAGAACAGGACAGATATTTGAGAAAAACAATGTATATGGAATGAAAAATAATCAGACAGAAGACTTTTTGCATGGACTACCCAAAATACACATAAACTTGCTTAGTCGTAGTCTGAATAAAAAATGGAATCAAGTGGTTCAGCTCAGTATTTTATATACATTCATGTTTATGGTCCAGTGTAATACAGTTACTTGGAAGTATTTTTGTTGTTTGTCTTAAATGTTTCGTATAAAGTCGCGCGCTAGGGGTTTAACATTCAATATAAGATAGTTTTAAGAAAGTGATATATGTTATTGGTCCGCAGCAAATCCATCCAGAACTGAGAAAAAAACCGACCATGCAAATCGAAATACAGGTAGATTTAAGAAAAAAATCAAGCCAAAATATCCTTGAGTAAGCATTAAGTGACCCGCTACGTATGAAAAATTTGGTGGAGAAAAAAAATTAGTCCATTTAAAATCTTCTTAACCGTCTGAAATGACCAGAAGATGATTGACAACTTGAGAAATAAAAGTGGTCTGAAGTTTATAATTCTACGTTTCTTTCGTTGATTACCCCCACCACTAATGCATCCAAAAAGAAGGCAGAACAAACGACCTCGTGCTCACATCAGATCCTTCCCCAAATTTCATCAAAATCAATGCAGCCGTTACTGAAATCACACGGTAAGAAAAACTCTGCATACAGACCTAATGACCAAGAGATAGAAATGAGTGACATATATTTTGGTGATGTAGACGTCACAAAAAGACCAAAAAAAGTTCTGGGAAATGGTTAGCTCAGCATCGATGGGTGTCGTACTCATAGAGAAAGAACAAAGTTTGCCTATAAAATCCCTGAAATATGTTATACGGAGACGTCGTGTCTGGAGTGCAGGTTAGTATAATCTATTGTTCCACGGCCAGAGGTGGGCATCGTTTACATACCTGCCTACCAGTACTACGTTGCCATTTAGTTCAGTTTATGAATTTTGGAGGCGAGCTTATATTTTTCGCAATGTATACTTGCTGCTGTATTAGATTGATTGAATAGATATTCACTTTACAATGTCATCTACTAGTTCTTGATTTATCAAGCTACTGGTTTGTTTCGTTGTTAGGGTATATTATCCCTTAGTGATATGGATTTGTTCCATAAGGAATGCAAAAACTTTGACAAGCAGAGATAAATATTTGCATCTATTCCGTACTAAACCACAAAGGATACGCTTTTATGCAAACATGACAGTCGCTATCGTGCTCAGCAGAGTCATAATGGCAGTATCCATCTCTACAATGCCGATTAGCATTAATTCAGTTATCGAAATTCCCCGCGCGTTTTTCAACGTGTTACGAGAACTTTTGCTCTTACGGCTTAATTATTCTACCGATGGCCACTAAAATAAATTTAAATGCATTAAAGTCTATACGCGGATTCCAGCCCCAAACGGCCTTGTTTCTGTCTGGTTTATTTTACATGCACTGATCTTTTGCTCCGGAAATGCTAGCGTTATTATTGACATTTCGCAGCTCTTGAAATAACAGCTGCTTTGGCTATTTGTTAACTTCGTTAAAGATTTACGATTAAGGTAACATTTAAAAACAATGATTTTGCAGCGTCTACCACTTTGGTTTAGGAATAGCTGAAATTTAATCTGGAAATTTGTATTAATTTACGTATATCATCTATCATATATGCTCCAACCTTTTTATTTGTGTGAAAGACGTGTGGACGAATCAGTATCCGTAACTGTGTAAATACAGGTAAGAGAAAAACCTAAAAACATTTTAGGTCCGGACGGGATTCAAACCTGTGTCTCCACCATTTCATACTGACGCCTCTGATCGCTTGACCATCTCACTGTGGCCGCTCTCGGGTATTAAGATGATTCTAATCCATCTTGTAAGGTACGTTCTTACTCGCAACACTATATTTCTGTATTCAAAGAGCAAGAACGTGGCTTACAGTATGGATTTGTATAGTTTTGATACTGACCTGCGAAGGCTAAGTGGTCTAAGGCGACAGCACAGAATACTTGAAATATTTATCTGGGTTTTCCACACTCCAAAATTGTGTCTTTGGTCACCCTTTCCGTTTTTGTATGTCTTTGATTATGACATTTCCTAATGCCGATTACTGGCTCACGGACGTGCTATAATCCAGTCAAGTTGGCTGCCACGCACACAGCAAGCACTTTGAATTCTCTGATCTGCATCATGAACAACGGCCACTTTGTTTGTCGGTCTGTAGCAGAATGTGAATCTAATTAATAATTGAATATTTAGTTGTATCCACTGTTTATACTCATTTAAAGAGACACACCGTATCTATAACTGTTGCTCATGGATAATCTGTCACGAGATCACGAGATTATGCCGTATCACGACTACAAAATGCAGGATGGCGCACCCCCGCATATTTAATAACCAGTATGTCAAAAGCTTCCGGTAGGGTGTGTCATACGAGACTTTTATTCAAGATTGGTGCTTATCAGCTGCCACCAGGTCTATGCCAATGGTTAGATAGTTTACTTATGGACCGACTCTTATTCATGGTGGAAGATGGATATGCTTCAGCGTTGCCCAGGGATGTACGTCAAGGAATATCAGCCTGCTTGCTGCATGGAATCAGTCAAATCATTAGCATCCAAAAATACCTTAATTAGAGGAATAAACATATTAACTAGATCAGTGATCGCCAACGTTTCTATTGTGTTGAGCTACTTCGATGGTTTTATAATAGACAAACAGCTACTTAGCTATAAGCCAACCTAATTGAATGCATAGTTGTATTGAAATGTTGGGAATGTAAACCTTTTTAAATGTTTTGGGAGCTACCATACCAGAATTGTCTTTACGAGCTACCGGTAGCTCGCGTTCAATCTAGATCAACGAAGGCATCAAAATAATTGTGGAAAGGGGATGTACAAATGTAGTTCAGTTACATGTTTAGGTGGCTCAGATAACCACCCTGTTGAGAAAATCATGTGCTAGTCTCTGAGCATTGGAGATGTAAGGACACCCAATACGCTAGCCAACCATAACATGTCCCGGCACGAAAATGTTGCCGGTTTTGCTAGCTCGCCGTTCTAGAAGCTGGGGTCTCATCTCGGCTCCAGAAGGTTGTATTCATTGGAACAGCTACTACTACTTTGCAAGAATCAGATAAGACCATCTCTCGAATACTGCTCGCATTTGTAACGATGCGTTCCGAAGTACTCTCTGAATCTTTTGGACAGAATCCGGAAATGAGGAATACGTCTGGAGGAAGCGCCTGACTTTACAAAGGATCTTCACAGCTTGAACTTCGACCACCCCGAAGGAGCATCTTTGAAACGTCATTCTTTAGAGATGGACAGTGTTCTGGAATGGATTGCCGGGAATTTTGTTCCGTGATAGTGACGAATTACGCCACTTTAAGGTCAATGTAAAAAGACATTTATATTCTCACAGCATTTATGGATAGGCATTCTGTCTTTACGAGAGGTTATCTATAAGAAAAGTTAGGCACATGAGGATTACTGGCAGTGGGGTTATCTAAAAATTTTGGTGTCTAGAACACGGCCAACCACGCTGGAATAATTAAAAGAACTTATTTGAGAGTGACTTATTGCAATTCAGGATAATGCTGTATATAATGCCGAGGAACAGGTGGTTATTGTACAGCAGCTAAATGGATGACAAATCAAACATTTGCATTGGATATAAGATATACGGTTATTTGATTATTTTACATCCTGGTGTTAATTTGAAAATGCATGATACGCTGAAATATATCCCACTATTTATGATAGTCTTGTTCATTATTTTTTATTGTAGGTGAAATTGTTAAATGAATTTACTATATTCGCAGCTACGGTAATCGTAAATTATTATTTTTATAGGTTTGGCTTAATTCATCCTGATGCCGCGTGTATCTATGAAAGATATATGCGGTGTAAGCGGCCACGTAGAATTCGATTGTATCCGAGTCCCAAATGTATTTAATCCATTCGGTGATGAGCAGATTTTAATACACCCTACTTTCCCTCATAAATAAAAGATGTTTGAACAAGGGTGGAGTGGACATATTTTTCAAAGGGATATAATTTGAGTTTTCTAATTTTTTCAAATGTTGAAATTTCTTCTTGCAAAATTAGTATTTGTCAAGAATTTGATCAGCCTAAAAAAGGGAAATGTCAGCAAATGAAAAATTGTGAACTTTTTCATTGTAACTTCTGAGGCTTCTTTTGTAGTTGACCGCTTTTTTTCCAAATGCATTCAAAGCAGCCGAAATTTCAGTCTAGATCGTGTGGTGGTTAAATGTGGTTTTAATAAAAAACCAGGTCAAGCGAGATGAAGTGAGGATTTTCAGACTGCCAGCTGTATCAACTTTGTGAATATATTGAATTTTTTAACAACGCTGTGTTGAGTTTTCAGTGTTTTCGAAAAATCTAAATCTTTTGGAGTACAGTAAGGTGTCTGGAGTCGAATAAGGTAGTACTAGAATAATAACCCATTTGGTAATTCTATGGTAGTATTGTCACAACTGTCCCTTAACGACATATGCGCTTTATTTCTAAGTTATATCGGTTAATTTCAGTTTAAAACCCGTTGATTAAAAACTGTAAAGTGAAAGTAGAGTGATACCTTTGACTTTTCCTACCAGCGATTGCATATATATTAAATAATGCACACCCAGCTCATCACATACATCATTAATAAACATGAAAAAGAAACAGAATATATCAGTTTGAGAACTTAGAGCCCCCTTATAATTCATAGATTTTTTCTTTTTACTTTCAGGTGATAGGTATACTTTATATGACTTGAAGCACTCTCAAAAAACCCTGAGGCAGGAACATTCTGACGCCTATGACTTACGCCGCATCACCTCTAAAATTATGTGAAAACATTTAAAAGTCTCTTTATCTCATGTATTAGCCGAGGGTGAATAAAATTTTGATTTACTGTTATATCCTTAAGCGCTTGGGCCTCAGGAAAATGTGGACCTACGCATTAATGAAAGAGCTGTAAAATAATAATGTGCCTCTATATGCAGGGACTTAGCCTGCAGGTTTTGAGCCGAGAATATTTGCATAGTTTTTTGCAGCAGGACTAACGCAGATTTAACATAAATTAACCCATGTACAGTTTCGTTAATAATGTCTGACATCTTAGCTTTTCCATGACAACAAGAATTAATCTAAATATAGTAGATATAATGACTTTTCTCGTGAGCTTGTGAAGGAAACGAAAATCGATCACTATGACGTCACTAGATCATACGAAATAAGTGAAGACAATCGTTATTTGTACCAGCGGTGATGCCAAACACATATAAAAAACGAAACTTCGTTAACTATCAACAAATCTATTGAAATTATCATAAAATCAGATAAAACTGTAATAATGGTTGTAAAAAAGACAGAGCTGGATGACGGACGAACAACAGGTAAAAATAATTTTCGAATATTCCAATGTATACATTTATATATGACCCAAATTAGAAAATAAAGAATTTGATCAACGACGGTCTCCACCATTTACTGGTACACACGTTTCATTAAGCATTATCTCCTGAGACCATGAAGCCAAGAAATTTTATTAATTCAGTTGAGGGCCGTCCCTTGAGTCTCCAGAGCGATGCCTGCCCAAAATTTCTGGGAACATTATTTGGATCGCTTTAGGCATAAGGGCAGTAGTAGAATTCCAATACGAAAAGGTAGTTTTAATTGAGCGCCGCTGAAGTTGTGGCTATACGTGACAGGGGAATACTTCCTAAGGGTCTATCTTGTTACCCCAGTCAGCTGATGGATTAAGTCTAAAGGAATGGAACAGAATCCATAGTAGTGCAGTGGCTCAATATCTACAAGTGAATTTGGAAACTCAAATATATCTGTAACTGCTTTTATGTAAAAATATCTGGGTAGTATCGTTTCCAGAGAACATAACAATGTGGTACAGTTCAATGCTTCTTGGATCCAAGCAAAGTGGAATGTCTTCTGGGTTACACTATTTTGAGACAAAATTTGATCTATACAGATACTATATACAGGAATTTTATCCACTTTGGTCAGATTTTCAAAATATGGAAGCATTGGGACTTTCTTTAAGCGAGGTTACTGTATATTCAGTTGTTTGTGGAAATCATATTACACCAACAGAACTCGTGATATCTTCGCTCTAGTTGGTGAGATGAAAATAAATTTCGGTTACGTAACTGCTTGTCCTACTTTGTTAATTCTTGAATGATTAAAAAATCAAGTTTGCTCTTCTTCACTATAGGCTTGACCCCTGTATACACTATGTTTAGTTGTTGAGGATGAATCATTTTTTTATAGACAACCTCTCACAAAGGCAAAGAGAGCCTATCGCGCTTTAGAAGCATTGCGAGAGTATAAATGACTATATTGGCCTTGAAACGTTCCACAACGCAAAGGTCCTCCAAAAGAACGACTTCTGAAAGAGGCTTGTTAGAGGCGTTGGATGTTCGACCTGGTGAGGATATGGCCGCTGTACCACTCTAGTGTTTGCTGTACTGGAAACTCTTGGTGCTTGGTGTGATTATGTGAAACAGCTCGGTCGAACCTTTCCATCCACCTTTCTCCAATGTTCTAGTCTTGTAGTGTAGCAGTAGCTGTTCTGGTGAGAACCTCCTGGAACGAAACGCCCAGCTTCTGGGACGCAGACTTAGCAAGACTGGCAACATGCTTTTGCCATTACATGCTATTGTTGATATTGATTTCCAGAGTCTTCATGGAAGATGATTCCAGTACTGGGCATCCCTCCATCTCTACGGCTAGCAGACTAGCCTGAGACTTTTTTGTCAGAGTTGTTGTCTGAGTCTTCTGTGCGGTAAACTGCAGATTTCCATTCGACAAACCTTTCGATGTCCTCATTAATCTGAGAAACATTTTGATCTCATCGACGTAAGATCACTCTGGATAGCACTGGTTTTCCCACTTCCATGTAGGAGGCAAATGTGCTGGCATCTGTGAGGCTGTAAATTGGATTGTATGACATATCCAACATCTAGTTCACGTACAGGAAGAATAGCGTTGGAGAGAGGACAGGGGCCTGTGGAACACCAGCACTGATCATCTATATGCTCTACTTCCAAATATTAGTAGCGTCGAGTGCTTCCAATCACTGGGGTAGCATCCCTGCCTTGCTCGCGGCAGTTCACGTCTCCCGAATAAACAAAGGATGGACAAAAGGGAAATGGGACGGAATCACTAAGATATCTGGACAATTAGAGATATCCAAATACCGTACACATGCATAAAATTGAAGCGCTGTGACATCCTGTGTGCATTTAAGTGTAGTTTGGAACTACATTGTTTAACGTAACGATTTTGATCAGAGCCACAGTTGCGACTGTTATGTTTACGCAGGGTGTCCAAAATAAAAAGGATAGCTAACTACGAAGCAAGTTGATTTAGTTATTTTAAGAGGCCCACGCCGTTGACCTCGGTTTTTGCAAGGGTTTCCATCAGCTGTCATATGCAGGTCTCCTGAGCAAACCTCCGTCCTATGGCTCCCCGACAAGCTCCAGATATAGATGGCAGACTTCCATTCCATTATCAAGATATCCATTATGGTGGGCGAACTGATTTCCACTGAAATCATGTGTACTTCGTAAACACTACTTGTCGTTATCCTTAGAGAATGTTAAAATTATAAGTGTGGAAGGTACAACGTATTTGCTCTCTACTGTTGGCCGCCGAGCTATAGTGATGGGTCTAATTAATAGTGGAGGGTATATATATGCTTAGTACTAGTCCTCAACTCCTGACGACTTGTAACGAATGGTGATGATGATGCTCATTGGTAGATGTTGTAAAGGGAATCATCTATCGCCACTCTTGGCAACTCAAGCTTCGACCTCGATGAGCTGCACTACTTGTCGCGAAACTTGGAGTATATTTATTGGAAAAATGGTAAAAAGAGGAGAATGAAAAGATCAAAGGGACTTGCGAGACTAATAAAATTATTTCAAGTAGGTACCCAGCAAGTGCAGACACGTTGTAAATTGATACTTCTCAAAGCTTATTAATAGTTCTAAAAGGTAATACTTTTCATAACAAGCTATGAACAGTTGAATACTAAACTGGTAATGAGAAATGTATATCAAACTTAAGAAAAAAAAAGAGAGAATACGAATGAATGGAAATATTACTAATAGTAATTTTGTCGCTGTATAGGTATAAGTTTTTTGGAATATTTCGGAAAAAATAAATGACATAAGCAATTCTACAGAGTCATATATATTCATGGTATTCACTACAGAATATATACAGTTAACAAGACTACAGTGTTTGCTGTTTTGAGAATCATAATACATATTGAAACAAGGTACACGGTATGAAATTTCATTTTGTTCAATTCGGGTGATATTCTATGAATAGCCAGCACTTGTCAGACAAAAATCGCAGTCGTTCAACAGAATGATAAGCTTCTGCTTGTTGTATAAATATCTATTTTCCGTATTATAATCATAGTTCAATAACGTTATAGAGGCAAATGATCGTGCTGTAACAAAGTCTGCAAATATCATGGAAATGGAAGCGCACTAGCCCTTTCCTCTTCCGCAGCTTATGTGTGCTATGAACATTCCACGACTCCCGGCTTTGAGGCATTTTCAACGGAATGTTTGGTCTAAATTTGTCTTTTTCGTTCTGTTACATTCTCCAAGCAGTACATCAAAGCTGAAATCCTGCATCTTTGCAAGCGAAAATTGTCGATAGCCTATGAGACAATGCAGCGAAAATAATTTATTTCCCATCAATTCTGATAACGTTTGGAAGATATAAGAAGGTAAAACGTTGCACGCGTTTGGTTTTGATGTCAGTGCCTTAGCTAAATCAGGTTGTTCTGCGGTGGAAACCTGAAGAGTAGAAGTAGGTATACCTAATGAAGTCATTGGCAAATAGTCCAAGAGGACTGGAGCTTTTCAATCCATTTGACAAGAACTTACAATGTTACACAATGTACTATGCATACATCGAATTTTTAGATATACTGAATTTATCTTGAATGTCAATACAGGTTCAATATGCAGAAATCTGCAGTTGGAAATTCGAGCATAAGCAAGAAATACTTTTTTCTAGTTTTGATATATGTATACGTAACCTGATGAGAAAGGTATTTAATTTTAAAGTAGTTAGGAAAAGTATTTTACACTAAATTACTAAAAATGCAGCGTATAATACGCCTTTTGTAATACTTCAGAACAAAGGAGTTAAATGAACTGAAAAATATATCTATAATTTTACAGATACGAGTATTTATGACATAATTTGTTAGGTTGCAGTAGCAGGTTTCCAGACCTAGCAAATTCTTGAGTAATGGTAAAATATATAAAAATGTTATTTTCCTTGCATAATTTAGGACTGACAAACACTATATGAAATTATTATATGAAACACGTTATAAAATCAGATTTTGATCAACACGTCCTCCACTGCAGGATTAGCCAGCCATCTTCTCATAATCGTTGAACAGAAGGAGTTATTCAATATCGGATTCACGTAACCTTTTAAACTTCGTTATCTTTTTGATTTAAATTACTAGTTTCAGTTTTAATCTTTACTTGATGATGCTAAGCTAGTTAGCGAAACACACACCGGTTTTCTTAATACTTAATATTTTTGTGATTGCTGCGTTAAAGGATTATACAGCTAATTGTACTCAGTACTAACCGCTGATAAATACTACATCGGACTGCTGAATGAATACTTATCTACTGCTTTCAACTGCTTTGGTAGCTCTTATAAAAGTACTTAGAAGCAGTTTCTATCGAATCGTGTATGATGTACGCGGTCAAATTTATGTTATAGATAAGTATTTTTGTCCTGCCAAGCTTGTTACCGACCTTGGCTACGTTTTACAGACTTGGACCTATCAAAAAAGATATTCAAGTTCTTAATACATTGATTTAGCAATCGAACAATATCAGTTATTATTTCAGTTCGAGGATATCGCCCACAAGATAAATTGGTAAGTATTGCTATTCCATATATCTAATCTTTATATAAAAAATCTCCATATTCGTTACCCTAGCTAATCACCCCTCAAAAAGAATGCAATATAGCGGCTCTATGGACCAACCATGCGGCCGTATAGAGAGATAATCTATGAAAATACGTTGATCTTCCCAAACAAGGATTACGGGGCCTTGTGGGCTTTGTACGCTGGACCCACAGAACGCTTTGTGCACTTTTTAATATTCCTCACAGGATAGGATATATATGACGCTGTGCAACCAGGCGGCTCCGAACAATTCAGGGTCGTATCTGGTTCGCGATCAGCTCACGTAGTAGAAATCTATACAAATAACAGATTGGCACTGTTATTTCCCAAAAACCAATGGAATTTCAGTAGGAGACCGGGAGCCTATGAATTTTTCAGTGCATTGAAATACAAAACATGCATTTTCTGTAGTTGAGGCAGTATTGATCAAGAAAATCGAATGTTGCCGGTAAAGTAGTTGGTATTGAGGAAGCGTGTTAAAATTGTGTGAATAAAATGTACCCAGATGACAAGGTGCCTAGGATTTTGTGGGAGATATCTTAGATTCATATAGAAACCAAAAAAATTATGTGATAAGCTCTTATAAAAATTGGTTCTTTTCCATAACTTCAATGACAATTTGATATGATGAGCAGTAATTAGGGCTTCACAGAATAGTGTTCTGAAAACACGTTAGTTTCATCAAATTTGGCAGGAAATGACCTCTTGAGACATTATTGCTGGTTTTCGTATCTCGTATGATAAGGTACAAAAATAATATTTTTAGAGAGCTTAGCTCTCAAACAACATATTATCTTGTTTGATATCCAGAAAAATCTGAGTTAAGATGAGCTTAAAAATGTTTTTTTTGTTAAATATGATCTCGAAGAGACAAATTTGTATGTCGTTTCAACATGGCATTCTAATTCTATACACTCCGAAGCTGTCAGATATATGTAGAATGCATAAAAATAATGAAAAATGGTCCTACAGATAATTTCTTTACGAAGGTATAGTCCTACAAAGGACGTTATTTGAAATTATATTTTCTTTAATAATTTTTAAGCACACTGCATAATTCAAAGAATTTTTGACATACCAATCGGAACTAAACAGTCTCAGGGGAAACTAATAGAAAACTTCAACAGTCGCTGAAAAAACGGTATTCCTTAATACACAGAAAAGATGAAATGGAAGAATGTAATAGAACATGGTGAATTGAACTCTATATTTGAGAATTTTAGTTCATATTCATGATAGGACTTAGCTGGTAAACAAGTAACTTATGTGGATGAAAAGGAAAAGCGAAGCACATCTCTTAAAAATTGGATTTTATTTGTGAATCGTAGTTCAGAAATTATTCAATTTTAACGTTGGAAGTGTTTCAACAAGTAAGAGGATCTACAATATACATGACAACAATATTGTATTCAATTTGATCGATAAAGTCTGCTCAAGTATAAAAAATTATTATTTGAAATATAGAATCGGTTCTTTCCATCGGGAAAACTGATGATGCACAGAACAAGTCACTGGCCAATGTGAGTAATGAAATTTGCAATGTTTTAAGCAATAACGACGTAATCGGTAGTTGTTTATAATACCTGTTGAAACTCCGTACAATAATCTCCTTATGGAAAAAAATTACTATACCTTAAAGTATCGAAGCTTTCGAAATATTTAAGAAAGCTTGTGGTACTCCTAACACCCTCAAACTCATTGTTATTGAAAATAATATCTTTTAATTTAAGAGTAAATAATCGAACAAACGGTCAAAGCACAAAGAAGTATGGAAGGAAGCTTATTAATAACGAGAATTCCTTCATCAACCGAAAAAAGAACTCCTCCAATAATTCTCGATGATTGCAGATGCCCTGATCTTGATGTTGGACTTCAGTCGATACGCAGCATCAAGTGCGGTCCTGGAGAACTTTGCAGAGGAAAGTATGATATATCGTACTTCGTGACGTGCAAGAATAAACATAGCGTTTTCCAACGTACAAGACTAATGGATTGAGTGATCTCTCTTTTTGACCTATCCCAACGCTGTAGCTATCATATTAAAATTACACATAGATAACTCATACGAAAAACATAGGATTTGTTAGTTTAATATCCTATGTCCCACGAGACTCAAATTTAATAATCATGAGGAAACATTTGAAACAACTCGCCCTCTAGGATTGGGTTTCATATATATATAAACCGATAATTAAATTCAATTGTTCAAAATTTTCAAAATTATAAACCCTAGCAGAAAACCAAAATGCACACTTTTATCTTCAGCCATTTTCCAGTTTCATCTTTAGGGAAATTATTTTTGTTTTACCGTATGCTTGACAGTTCAGGAAGCGCTCTTTCAGCCAACGCCTTAACAAAGACTAAAGCTAAAGCTTGTGCTTTAATGATCAGCCAGCTGATTATGAAAGGTAATTATCTGCATGGCTATATTGCTCGTTTCATCTGCAACAATGATTGCTCCACCTCAATTGGCAATCGTAACTAGGTACGTTTACTTTAGCAGTAATGGAAAACACTTACCAATATTGGATACCCGTCAAGACTCACCTACAAAGAAAAAGAACATTGTTTAACATAAACTTTTTGATTCAGCATTCCTAAATTTTGTTTGCCATTTGGATCTGGCTACATAGTAGTAGAAATTCAATTACATCAGGAAATATTTATTCACACTGTATGATAGTATTGTCTCTGAACAAAAAAGATGGAGTGATGTTGATTGATTCGGTCTTTACTACCTGTAATTATATCGTTTTCCACTTGCTCCGATATAATTCCATGAGGTCTTCTGATAGATTCATTTTTTGCGAGTCTATGTCCCAGAAACATTCTTTTTATTAATATTTGGTAGTAGGTACGAATATTAGCGTCTAGTTGATCCTTATACTGCTTTTCAAAACTATAAGGTGATATAAACAAAATCGTTGGGTGTACTTATTGATTCATACTTTGGGTGAATTTAGTTCAGTATAACGAGCACAAAGTCCCTCAAAACAATTGTAACTGCCCGGCAAACGAACGAGGACTCTGTAATCATAATAAATGGAATGTAGGTACACTACCAAGATTAGACTAGTACGCAAACTTCAGAGAAGTTTGGCCGGAGTAAGCATTAATTTATATTACGTCTTTGGATGTAACATTTACAGAAATCGATTGATTAGAGGTTAGAGAGCATAGGCCTGTTTAAAACTTCCATGCCTCCGAAAATATTTTAAAATACGCCGGAAATGAAGTTTGGAGAAATGCTGAGAGGAGTTTTTTCGTACTTGTTATAGTAGAAACCTAGTGTCACAACTTCATAAAAATCCGATAAGTACTTTCCGAGTTGGAAGGGGTGGGGAGAGGTTGAGACAGACAGAAATACAATATCTCGAATTCGAAATTTTTCGCGATTACATTTCCTGGCGAATTGGCGTGGGAAGGAAAAGTGCAACTAAAAATTGTGTTTTTCCGAACGAGCGTTCTTCTCTTGTTTGCCGGACTGACAGTTTATTGCGTATTTTGGAACATTTTCGTTCGAAAATCTATAGAAAAAATTGTAGAATAAAAGAGAAATGTGTCTGTTGATCTTTACAGCAGCTTGATCTTAAGGTATATATCGTAGATACTTGGAAATACTCCTCCATTCTCCATAATTGATGAGTCATCTACCCTACGATTTCAGATATAATTATTTGGTCCGAATTATAGTGGGAGACAGCTAATTTCATCCGACTATTTTTGTACCATCGAGCAGGTTTTCATCATGATGTACGACCAGTTCATCTGCGACAAGCTGGCATAAAAGTTTTTTATGTCGTGATTGAGTGCACTATTTCCAGCAACAAAGACACCATATTACAGAACAAGCTCCACTTTGTCCCGCCATTGTGAAGGCAGTGTTCCGTATACAGCGCTCGAGTTATTTGTGCCTTCCCTTCCGAGATTATCCATAAAAAAGCAATACACCGTCTTGTTCTTCGTGTTATCCTATCCACGGTATCCTTTTTGAAAGGATGCTTTTCGATGTCACTTGGAACCTTTTTCTTTGATCTTTTTAATAAATTCATCAAAAAATATTCGCAGATGTAACTCCAAAATTATAGCCTGTCTTGCTTTGCGTCAGATATAAACAGCTAAGAAATACGATTTTTAACAAGATATTTCTTTTACAATCATGGAATAAAGGAATTGAGAATTCCGATATCTTTTAGACCCGATTTCTTTCATCTGACAATGCTTGTAAATGTGTATTGCTTGTGACCACTTTCTCCAAAAACTGAAAAAAGGGCGTCAAGTAGATTGACAGTGTACTTCACACGTAATGGTATCAATTAAAAAATAACAATTGAAACGGATTTTGGAATTAACTGTTAAAATTGAATGAAAAAATTAAACCTTGTAAATTCAAAAACTATAAATTTTTTTAAAATTTGCCATAATTTCCAATATTTACCAAAATTAGTTCAAGTGGATCGTAGCTCTAAAACCCCATCACAATCTCCAATAAAGTGAAGTGTAATATTTTGGGCGGGTAATGATGTTTAATAATAATAGGTTTTACTGCCTTGTTCCGTGAAATTGGTGTTTTGTGGGAAGAGGAATAAGCAGAAAACAAAAAATATCATCACTACCAAACTTCCTTTTCTGTTTCTCGAGTTTCCCATCATTTTCGGTCATAGGTCAAAAAAAAATAGGGGACTGAAAAATTTGAAACAAATATCCAAAGCTTATTAAAACATGTTTTGCAAGTTTCAATAAGTGCAAAGCAAAATAAACGTTAATAGCGGAATACATTTTGGAATGTAGACAAATAAAACTCTCTTCCTTAGAGTGATGCATTTTTCTTTATATTTGAATCATCAGTTTTGACTGTTTCCAAAGGCTACCCAGGTTACTTGCTAACTAGCTAACTAGATCCTATCATGGATACAAACCTAAAGCACTCAAATCTAGCATACACCCTTATCTCGTCTAGCTATATTTGTACTAAATTATTAATTATATTTTGTCTCTCTCAGGTGAAAGATTTTTTTGACGTCTGCATTTGCACTAGTGTTAAGGAAAATCTCTGTAAAACCTCAATCGTCGCCGTCAAAATTTCCTTAAGGTATTCCATGTAATAAACTATTTGATTTATTAAGATATTCTATTCCTTAAGCTACAAATTCTCCCTAGTACATTTTATTTGTGAAAATGGTTGTTCAATACACAATTATTTTATCTGTACATTTTGTTATGTTTATCAAGTAGCTGTTATTTGTACTGAAAGACATTTGTATTGCAAAATTTTGTTTGAAACTCTCCTTGCCTATTGGTTTGCATCTCAGTTATGGTTTTTATCATCGTGTTTTGTCTGTGACGATATATTTTAAAGAAATTTGTAAATGAATATGCTGTGGGCCAATAATATTGTTTTATGTTGATATCAGGTTAAATTTCTTAGACTGTCTGGTCTCCCAACAGTTTTATATAGAATATTAAGATCATACGACACGAAGGTATACGAAACATCAAAGACAAATTAATAACAGAAGCTTCGAAATTTCACTTAACGTTATTCAAATATTTTCCATACGTACAACGGTACAATTTTTCTAATAAAATTTGTCCGAGAATATATTTTGTGTGATTTGTCTAAAAGAATGTTATAGTATGATTATACATCCATCAGTCCGAATATACTGAAATCAATTAACTAAATGTTTTTCAAGAACACTACTCTGTGTTCTTTCAATTAGGTATACATATTATTGAAAAATCATTGAAATCAGAGGGTAATTCAAAAGTTATTTCAATCAAAATCCATTGTTTTAGTTGTTTGAAACTTGTAGACAAGGTGGATTTATGAAAATGTTCACCTGAAGACGATTGAAGATAGCACATCAATCGAAACGTCGTGATACTAAAATTTTATAGACAATGGAAGTCCGAAATCAAACTTTCCATTGTTTTAGCATTTTCTACTAGGGAAATATGTACAGGGATTTTTAAATACTACTGTCTCAAACACAGCAAATACTTATTTTGAGGTTCATGTAAATCAGTCACTGAAAAATCCATGGGCTACCCGCCTATATTATAGTGTAATGGTGCTTTTAGCGTTAATTCCAAAAACGCCATTAGAGACGAATTTGATGATTCGATCTACTAAACGCCCGCAATGCCTGTGACGATACAGTGGAGAGACAATCAAAGCTGTCGTGTACAGAAGTGGAGGATTTACAGCCAGAATCAAATTTATGGTATATAAATAGATTCCAGTGTTTTGTTCGGAACTGCACTACAAAGGACATGGAAGTAATGGAGTTGTCAGCGGAGTGAGGGCGGTAGTTTTTATGTAACAATACAAAGATTTATTGTTATGAAATAGCAAAGTGGGATAGGGAGTGCAGGGAGATATTTAAGATTGGAGTGAGGCGGTTTGGATTGAATTGGATCTGTATCATTGTGTCAGATAAGACATGAGTTGGGTATATATCTGGGGATATGAAAGTGTCTCGTAGGCTATTGGAAGAATATAACAGTAAATATCTTGAGAGCTAGTCGAAATTTAACTTCTGGAACTTCGCTTTGCTTATTTTGGCATAGTACAATGTGAAATAATGATGGATCAATTAATTTATCTAGTCGAGTCGAGTCTAGCAGTTCAAATCAAGTTTTGTGAAATTACATTTAACTAAAAATGTTGATGCAATTATTTCAGGTCAACTCATCTGTAAATGTCGCCCTCTATGGGGATGCCCATTGGTAGCCTACGAACCCAAAGGTCCTAACACCTGGACTGCTTTGAAGCGGCAACAGATGTCTCTTACGACATCTGTCAACAAGGGTGAATTGATTACAGCGACATACCATGTTCTTCGTAAACACTCTTTCGAATTACTGTTATCTTGGCTCATTCACATCAGAAGCTGACAGCTGATAAGTGTATGGTCTCCACTATGCATCAGAGCAGAAGAACAAGGGATGTCGCTCTAAATCAATTTATCCTTGCGAATGTTGTAAGGGACATCTGTTGCCGTTTCTAGGCAGTCCAAGTGTTAGGATCTTCGACTTCGTAAGTTGCCAATAGCGTCCTCATAGACGGTGACACTTGGAGATGAGTTGATGTTGCTATCACACCCTTGACTGAGTTACGTATATACCATCCGATTGCAGTCTATAGCTATACCGCTAGGCTATACTGGCGAGTCTAGGCTAAAGACGAAACATGCATGTCTGTAGCAGGTCTGATGCATGATCGAGAGCACATATACTTATTTGAGATTTGAATAGTATTTTAGAGTAGTAGATCTTTTGAATTTCAATAGAAAATATTTGAATTGTTGGAAGATTTACAATACCTGCTTCAACTGGATTAATACTTCTAAATTAGGTTTTCAAAACTATGGAGCTCTTTCATCCTTATCATATCATCACACATGATTGACATGATTTTTCGTGATGGATTTGTCATTAAACTTGAAAAAATACCAAATCTCGAATCTTTTCTTTCCGATTCCTTGCCAATTGGTATGGGGAATGAGAAGCAGATTTAGATTCATGTACACATATCATACTTTTTTTCAAGTTTTATCAAAATCCGACCAGCGATCGTTAGAACCTTCGATGTGGGTCTTGTTTCGATTACGCGGTGCACACAGCTCTTAACCGCAAATGATTCATTTCTGGTTATTGGATTATCTGTTCTGCAAAATATACACAAATAAAGAGCTTAACGCAAATTTGTGTTCCATGAATAGCACCCCATAAATAACGGGCGGTAAGTAAACCATCTTAATTGAGAATTTCGTCGAACGCATACAACGCCGCCAAGCCATATTGCTTTATAAAATATTTGCTGCGAACCAAAATTTAATTTCCTGCTTTCGTTGACTTTATCCGACAAAAAGTAATTAGGGTGGTGTAGCGCATTTATGAACCTTCCTTAGGAAAGGGTAGAAAGCACATTTTGACAGGAGAAAAATATATATTTTCATATCGACTGGTGATAAAATATTACAGGCGTGTTTCCGTAACTAAGACTGAAAGCAATACCAGCAAAGGTCAACGTTCTTAGTCATAATTTATCAATACCTATCCTATGTATGTATCTTTAACTAAATGATGGAAGCATTTTATAGACAAGAGAATGACAATACATTACAAGAAAATCAATTTTTGGAGCTCCTTAGAAAGCAAGTAGATAGCGAATACTGTTTGTGATGATGTCTTGTAGAGAATAGTATGTAACGTCAATATCATTGTTTTTGATATTTCAGATGTTAAAATCTCACAGAGTAAAATATAAGATGAATTTTTGCAGATAATTGCATGACCTCAAATTTTGTTTGACCAATTTTCAAGATACAAATTACCGTCAGGTAAATGCAAAAAGACATCTTTTCTACACTTGACCTCGAATAGCTTTTTAAAAAAAGTGAGATCGATTGCGACTTTTGATATTTCATTTGTAATAGTGTACCCAATGAAGCACTGCATTGTTATAGATTTTGCGATGATCCGTTGCACTGCATTCTTCTTGTTCTTCAAGTTCCATCTCCTAGCGGAGGTTGGATATTATCATGGCAATCCTGACTTTGTCAGCAGCTGTTCTAAACAATTGATTTGACGTCATTCCAAACCAATCCCTCAAGTTTTTAAGCCAAGAGGTTCTTCGTCTTCTTTGGCTTCTCTTGCCCTTGGTTTTCCCTTCCATAATGTTTTGTAGCAGTACATATTTGGGTCCCCTTATAACATGACCAAGGTACTCTAGTTTTTTTCTTTTGAGGATGTTAATTATTTCTTCCTACTTTTGTATTCTCTGTCGTAGTTCCATATTTGATACCCTATCAGTACAAGAGATCCTTAGCATTCTTCGATAACACCATCTTTGGAAAGCCTCCAGTCTATCCATTTCCCCCATCTTAAGCGTCCAAGCAGCGTCGAAAAAACACAACACCTTAGCAATCGTATTCTAAGTTTAAAATGTATATCTCTGATACAAAGAACTTTCTTCAGATTTACAAATGCAGCATTACACAGACTCTAACACTGTTTCAGACCATAAGCCAATCAGCCATACGCCTCGTATGGGTGTCTAAAGGCAAGAGCTTCATTCAATGTTAATACTAGGCTTACATTTCAAAGTAATTCATATCACAAACAGTTCTTTTCAATGGCCAGACAATGATGATTGCTGCTGATGCTATACGCCTACAAAATTTATGTATATCCGGGAAGAAATCCGGATGCCTACTTTGCATCTAATTTGACCATCAATAAAGCGTGCGATCCGTCAGATGTATCCAGCAATCGGGGAAACAAAGCTTAGTGTTTCGTTGTTCCCGGATCGGATCCCAATCAGGCCGAAAGACCGAATTGCGGGGATTTCTCCATTCGATCCCTGAATAATGATGTGCGGCGTACCGAACGGTGAACCAGGATATATATGCCATCGAAGCACGTTCAGAACACATTCTTCAGGTTTAGAACAAGCCGTGGCAAATGCGAGGTATCAACGCGAACGTTTGCTTTGCAGTCGGGGATCGTGATAATATCGCCGTGTGATTGAACTCTATATGAATGCTGCTGTGGAAGTTTCGGCCAGCGCTTGTCAAACAGAAAGTGCATACTGGATTCCGGGAGAAGTCAAGTATGAATATTGGGAGTTTTTCATATTATATAAACTTTTTTTGAGACCATCGCGCTCCAGAAGCGCTGTGAAAGGATACATATCCAATTTCATTGATCTTAATATGCTGTATACGGAAACTCGCGCTCCAGAAGCGCTGTGAAAGGATACATGTCTGATTTCATTGATCTTAAAATACTATAAACTGAAACTCAACGGAAGCTCATTCCACAAACGCTGAGCTTCTCGGAAAAATGACTTTTGGAAGATTACCTTTCGAGATATTGGAAGTTCAACCTGATGAAGATGAGTCGGTCGTGACTTTCTAGTGTTCGTTGTACCGATTGTTCTTTGTGTAGTTATCCGAGACAGTTTAGTCAAAAATGTACTATGGTCGAAGCTATAGAAAATAGAGACTTTCAAGTTATAGATGTTGCTTGTACTATCAGGCGATTCCACTAAGCGTATTGCTCTTCTCAGGGTAGAGTCCAGAGGCTTCAGTAAATGTGACGTGTGAGCTATATTCCAGTAATGCCCTAGTGAATAAACTTATTTGTAACGGACTGCTGATCTAAGGACTAACCAAGCTAATTGCAGGTCAATAACACCGATAGACTGGAAGATCTCCAAACGGTCGTACAAAAACTAAACAACAGTTGCAAAAATTATGGGCTGAACATGAATCTAAAGAAAACCAAATTCAAGGTTCTCACAAAAAAATAACAGCAGAATCGGAAATCGGTTCAGAAAATATAGATATTTAGGAACTTGGCTAACCGGAACTGCCGACCACTGCATTTTTAAAACTGAAGAAAGTTCTTTGCAGCAGAGATAAGAATTTAAAAATTAGAAGATAGTTGAGGTGTTGTGATTTTTCGAAGCTGCTATATGGTTCCGAGACTTGGTCGCTTAAGAAGGCGGAAATGGATAGACTGGAGGCTTTCGAAAGATGGTGTTATCGAAGAATGCTGAGGATCTCTTGGACTGATAGGGTCTCAAATGTGGAACTACGACAAAGAATACAAAAGAAGGAAGAAATAATTAACACCCTCAAAAGAAAAAACTAGAGTACCTTGGACATGTTATAAGGGGGCTCAAATATGTACTGCTACAAAAAATTATGGAAGGGAAATCAAGGGCAAGAGAAGCCAAGGAAGACGAAGAACCTCTTGGCTGAAAAACTTGAGGGATTGGTTTGGAATGACGTCAAATCAATTTATTTTATAGAACAGCTGCAGACAAAGTCAGGATTGCCATGATAATATCCAACCTCCGCTAGGAGATGGAACTTGATGAAGAAGAAGAAAACCGACCCACTTTAGGTAGCTTTTTGACAGTTTCGCATACGCACGTCATGCCCTTCGGACTACTCAGACAAATTAAAGACAAATAGTCAGCGACGAATAAGTTTAGTAATGGCTACTTAACCTAGTAAAAAATATGCCTTTATCGTTTGCCCAAGCTGCATAGCATGGGACTACATAGATACTTGGTCGCCATGATTGGGCGTTACGAATAGTGGATTTAGGTATCAGCATAGATAGACCGATTCACATATAAAATTTTGTCACATTTTCATACATAGCTCAAAATACGTTTTCGCAGTAAAAGATGGCGATGTTATCCTTCGCACCATATAGAGACAGTGCACTCTAGCATATTAGGTATTCTGTAGATATCTCCCGACAACTTGTAGCGCAACTAATTCAATATACAAGCCGACGCTTTGTGCACCGAACACATGCATGTATACGTAAGATGTAAGGGCGATATCTTCAGCCACCATACAGCGCTCCGGAGAGTAAATACAATGATGTTTATTCAACTGAGCACCGGGTACTATGCATGCAAATGTATGCCACGGTACACCATACGATACATGCAATTAGACGAGAGGAGGCGGTATCGATGTCTTCAGATGTACCAGGTTCGTCGCGTTTTGTACACGTGGGCGGATACAGGGAATGTCTTCGATATTTTTCTTGGCATTAAGGCGTGATGGCATCCGTCCGGACACGTGTTCGAGTAACACTGGAGTACGAAAACGAACAACCGAGGTGGTAGAATGGAAAGAAGGAGGAGGAAAAACTGTTTTTGGAAGTAAGTAGACTGTGTAAATGGAACAGTAGTTTAAAACAATTGAGTTGAAATTTAAAGCCCTGAAAAAATGCACTTAAGTACAGGGAGTCGGTACTTCCCATATAACGATGATGCGTTTGTTGGCTTGCTCTACTGTTCGCTTTACTGATGAATGAGATTGGTCAAACATTTTCCATGGTAAAATTTATAGAACAGGGACATATCAGCCACAAAATAAACAACGTCTTGTTGGGAACAAGGGTTGTAGGCCTTTAGGGTCATAGGTTAGAATAATGTCCGTTTACTACAACAGCCCATCTTCCCATTCGATGTAGGTATGACTACCCTGTATTTGGCATCAATACTGCATTACGGTTCCTTTTACGCTTCGAACCATTTGACTTGCAAACGTTAGAGACAAAGACGACCAACTTGGAACTTAATCAGTGGATTAGAATACGTAAATGTTACTCGCTGATTTCACGACGTAAAAATCCAATGGAATAATTTAAATTTGTTACCGCAAAGCTAAGCCTTTACAAGAATATTCTTAGCTGATTTTTGTGGAATCAGCAGGTTAGCTTTTTCTTCTCATGGTGCTGCTTTTTTTTACTGGAGTTAACCATTTTTGATGATGAACAACGTTGCCTTTGAATATTAATTGCTAAGGATTTTTGATAAATTACATAAATTTATCCCTCAAAATATTCTTTCATTTCACAGAATCACAGCTTCTTCTAGGGTGATTGCTATTCTATACATCAATCAACAACGGGTGCTTGTTGCGTTTGTTTTATTTGGGAAATACTGCAACTGTACTTTGACCTCACTGTCAGCTATAGATTTTTGTTGAATAGTGTTCTATGCCATACGTAGATACGAGTCGCCCATCAAAAATATTATTTTGAAAACCTCTGGAAAATCCACCACGAATGACCTATTATTGATAATACGAGTCCGATCAAACTTCATATAGTTCGCATCGAGGATGTTATTGGAGCTGTGGAGTAGAGTAGAGGTAGCGAGCAGCAATAGTAGTGGGGGTGGGTGGGAAGGCGCCATCTCGCAAGTAGTCCTTTTTACCAATTCCGGATACCAACATTAAAAGTGGTCAAACCTACCAGACCTACTCATAAATGTCATGATAGCGCACCATTAGTATATTCCTTCTCCGTCATATTCTATTCCTCTATCTTAAATGATTCTTTGCTTCCATTCAATAGTGATAACGCCAGATACATCCCTGGGTTTGATATAATCTTCTTGGCTTAAATGCTTGATTGCTGCTAATTTCAAACAAAGATCCAGGGCCAATGAAGGAGTCCTTATCCCCTTGTCTTGTCAGGTAATCTACTATATAATTTTCCGGCATATCGATGTGTCAAACATCCTTTAAGTTTAGGGTCATATCTTGTTCCGTGCACTACTATCGCTGAGTAACTGAGATATCTATGGATATCTATGTGTAGTTTTCCATTGCGAAACATTCCTCCACACCTTTGCCTTCCAAGCACAGTCTCGCTCAGTAGATCCCATCTCTTTAGAGCGAGAGACATTCCAGAGTGTGGTGGCTCTTCTCTGGTAGGAATGCTGAATCAAAATCTTATATCCACACTTATTATGTGATTGGCATTTTCCTCCATTAGTGAGGAAATTGGAAGATACTCCTCAAGTTACCTTATCTCGGTGTGGTCAGTCATCGGGTCCATTCTTATCCACAAATCTCAGTCTGGCATCCACAGGTAGGACATTCTGACATCTTTTTTTAACCAAAGGTCCAGAGGCGGTGAACTCACCTGCAGATGGTGTTGTTCTTATAACTTCTATTGTCCCCAATGCTACCATTCTTTGAATCTTGGCAAACATGCGGTTAATAGTGACCTTTTCGAAGTTTGACCGTCGAACCAAGCATCTGTATGGTATTTTACTCCTGACCAGCGTCCTATAGAGCCAATGTGAAACCTCAGGCTTAAGCCAACAGGTGATGTTGATCAAACAAGTCTGCTGCTACATGGCAGCTATATATTCCTCATACGGTTAGCTACATGATAATTCCATTTCATTTTTCTGTCAGCCGCAAGCCTTCCAGGAGAGGTGGTTTGAAGTCTTATACTCACTCCTATGAGTGAAAAGGGTCATTTCAGTCTCTACTAGGTGGTTTGAAAGTCTGGTTTGAAAGTCTTGTTCCCTCACACAATCTTTCCTAGAATATTACAAGCTCCCTCTATTCCTATTCCCAATTAAACCTATATTCATAACCGTTGTTATAGACTAAGAGTCAGTGACCCTAAGTCATGGTTAGTATGCGTATAGAGGATTGAGGCACTTCCAAGTCTGCCACGAAAATCCCTTGCAAAAATGTATATCTACGATTTCTAGTTCTCAATTATTTTTTTTATTACAGTTTAAGCTGCATAAACCGCGCAGGGTTATTAGCAGCATACGGTTCCGTCGTATCACAAAGAGTTGAAAAACTAAATCAGATTGTATAAATGTGATAGCTTGAGAAAGCGTAAGGTGTTTATATAGTTAGTAGTTGAACAAGCGCTTAGATCGTCATTCATTCAGCACAACACTCTAAGGCTAGCATACACTGGGCACTGCACTAAAATATGTTCCACAGAAAGGACGGTGTTACAGAATGAGCAAGTTGGTGGTTGCTCCCTCTCGAAGATATGTTTGTGGGTAAAAAGGGTGGTCAGTTCTTTTGTTGCCTGGGATTCATATGTATGATGGTACCCAGAGGAATTAGACTACTTTGCCTGAGATATTCGTTTGACGTCTGAAGACTGCCGGACTGCTGTCACTGCTCTATGCTCCAATATATACAAAAATGCCTAACTGGAATGTTCTATAATCAAATTTCGAACAATGCTGACATTCCAGACCTGTTTTAACAATTGCTCACATGTTCTAGATGATTTACAAACAGGGTGATCTTTTCTTAGCTGCTACCGCTGATGTCATTGCAGTATTAACAATTATCGACATTATCACTTTTGAAACTGCGGGCCTGCTCTGGAAGCATTTTCCTGGAGCTCTATACCCTATATGCATACTAAGCGCGTATGTAATTATTATTTAAATCCACGATATCGAGTGTCATTGGTACTCTTACTATCATGTTTTTTATTTCATTATAAAGTTTCATACTTCTAAATAAAAACAGTTATATATCAAGGTGCCCGTTATTTCGATTGCTAAATAATTGAAGATCTGTCTCCGTTTAATATCTCATCTTCCTTCAGTTTATATCCGTATTTTTCTGCTCGGAACACAATGTCTCTAGGTGAATTCCCTCTAATAAAAGAATGCACAACAGATTCAACTTCTACAAGACTCTAGTGCAGTTTACAGACATTTCAATTTATTTTGGTGTTCTTTCTTTCATACATTTCTGTAACTACATAAAGCGTATATGGATGTATAGTATCTTATCGTGTTCATTCTTCTACTGTATATGTTATGTTCGTGCACGACTTGTATCCAGTTTCATCCATCATACTCTTATCTGGCATCGGAAAGGCATACAAAGCAGATTCTTACAATACCTATCGGCTTTCGCTATTTCGCTATCATATTTCGTACACAATACGTTTGCCTGACTACGAATGCATGATAAGAAAGGTCCGTGGACAACTGTGATGTACAGGGTATTTTGCAATAATTTCCCACTGAAATCAGTGCATAATCGAGTCTCGAATACATGGAAATTGAGAGTTGTTATAAACCAAAAAATATCAGAATGTTTTCTTTGGGCTTGATCATATAACTTGTGATTCACAAGCTTATCAACAATCGCCTTCTGGTAACACTTCACCCGAACACGGTTAACGTGTGAGCTTAATGGAGAAGTCAAGTAGATGGACTTCTTATTGTGTAATGTAATACCGTTTTCGTTCGAAAATATCATTCTATGGTATAGTAAGATTTGAATTCCACAAGGCCGCTCACAGAGCTTCATGATAAAGTCAGAAACACGTATGAGCTCAAATTCGAAAATTTGCTAGTGCAGGATCAAAGGTAAAGATACCCAGCTATTGTTCGAGTTGTGGCTATGATACAAAAAGTTCTAAGACAAGAAACGTTTGAGAAGCAGATCTATTATAGTTGAAAACTTTTTGTCAACCTCACCATCAAAATCCTGGATCGTGGTCTCATTTCGAAGCTGCAAAGTTCATGCGGTCTTTACAAACAGTAAAAGACGCTTTTAAGTGTTCAAACATTCTAACCGCTAATGTCCACTCAAGGCAACATCTGTTTGAACAGAGAAACTAGGACGGTAATGCAGACTTCAAACTTAGTTTTAAACTCGAATCTAAGTAGATATATAATTGGTATTACTCGTAGCATCTTGAATCAAAACTTTCGAATTCGTAGTCGTACTGCTGAGTTTGATGCGCATAGTTTTAAACTAATCGATTAGTGAATATATCTGCGTAGAATTTTCTAAGATATGCAAATATAGGTTCTAGTTAGAGGAATGAGCAGTGACAAATCATTTGGCTGAAAGTACTTCATTATAGTTTAGGTGTAACTTACGAGGGTCACGCTGAAAGTTTTTTGATACAGAAAAGCTACAAGGTTTTTTTCAAAAAACTTTATTCTGTTTTTTCAACATATTCTCCTCCTACCTCAAAACATTTACGCATTTGGTAAAACCACTGATCAAATTCTTGTGATCAACGTTCTTTTGAAAGGTTGATAATTCCCTCCTCAAATGCAGCGATTGCCTCTTCATCGGTAGAAAAATGGCAACCTCGTAACTTTACTTTGATATTAGGGAATAAGAAGGAGTCGCACGGAGCAAGGTCTGGAGAATAAGGTGCGTGAGGCAACTGTTCAGCGAAAAAATCGAGTGTTCTAGTGGCGCTGTGGGCGAATGCGTTGTCATGGTGCCATTGAATACCCCACAGACCAGTCTTTGGACGGCTCTTGCATAGTTCTTGAAAGACTACAAGAACACATTTTGTTATATACCGTTCAGAAGTAACCGTCCTTTGATTTTCCAAGGCTACCGTTGTGATGTATTCACTTTTAGAAAAAAAAGATGCGACCATTTTCTTTCTAACACTCTTGGAACGACGAATTTTCGGTGGAGGCTGCTCACTTTCAAAGCACTAAACTAATGACTGCTGTTAAGTTTCGGGATCATGTTTCGTCTCCGGTTACGATATTAAAAGTGTTTTTACAGTGCCAATTATCAAATTTTTCAAGCATAAACTTAAACAAAACAATAAACTCTTGTTGCTTTTTCCTCACTGGTCAACAAATGTGGCACCCATCTGGAACACCGCTTCCTTAGGCGAAGGTGATCATGAATGATTGTTAGAAGGGGGAGAGTCTCCAAAGCAACTCACTAAACTTCCGTGACATTCCGCTTGTTGTATAGCCATACAAAATTATGGCTCGAAAATCGCTACTACCCGGTTCCATTTTCACGTTAAAATTCGGCCAACACTTGAATACATTCGAGACCGTGGCAAGGCAACTACTGACCGATTCAAACGCTGCCTTGGCGTGTAAGCACTTACAACTTTATACAAAATAGCTGCGTGCTCAAACTTATTTAAACTTGTATAGATTAGTAATATCTACTGATTTTCAAGTGACCCTCGTATGTGGTATCTCGATCTGACAAAAAAATGTTCTGAGTTGTAAATCTGCTCAAAGCTAATGTGTTTTGATTAAATGGTGAATGAAATAAGTTGGTAGAGTTACAAGAAACTCAGATAAATTGTTTTTGACGTGTCAGAGCATTTTTTTTAAGCTCTCTTAAACGACAATTATATCCTCTTATTTATTTCTATGAATGGGGATCTTAAAAATTACCAAAAAACAGGATTGAGCTATTTATATTTTAATTTTTCTGTGGTGATTTGTACGGAGAAGTAATCCTGTGTCAAATTCTTAGAAGTAGTTTTAAGTCTAGAACTAATGAAAGTTAATCTCAACTGGCAGTGGTATTTATAGGTTATGGTTAATCCGCAAGCTGGATGCAATAAACACACCCTCCGCTTGCCAGATAGTTGCTCGACCAATCAAGCTGCGAAGGCAAGTCTCTTAATTAGTTTCGTGCGTTGTTCGCATCCAGAGACACACAGATCCAGTGTTTACGAAACAGTGTGAATCTCGTTCTTTTGACTCTGCATCCTTAACGGTTATATTTACTTGCTGGCTGGATAATTATCTATTCCCACAAGTTCTCATGTGAAATTGGAATGAAACTTTTTTTTTTTGCAAGAACATACCAATATTTTGCAACAACAAAGATTTAGGAAGTTTTGAACCTCTATTCTTTTAGGACGCATAAAGTGACATACTACACAAAAATCATTAAAAAATTATAAATGAAATTCGAAAAAAATTGAGTCTCTGAATTGCTCTATGACTTATCTAAAACAAAGTTTTACGCACTTCAATAGCTTTCCAAAAATTATTTGAAATACGCCCTAAAATTATCGCAAGACAAATATAAAAAAATGTTTGGAGAAGGTCTGGTATTTTTTTTGATTCACTTATTACTCGACTGCTCGTGCTGTGATATAGAAAAGGAAGCATGATTTCCTAATTACCCCCACATTGCATGATAATCATGCAACATTTGAAAGACGTATTGCCAATAAATTGGAATATCTATCAGAAAATGTCTGATGTGAAACATTATCTAGTTTTACATTCCCAAATAATTGCAATAAAAGTAGTCACAATGATATTATTTTTGATAGCCTAAGCATGAAGAAGGTAGAAGGTAAAATATGAGTGGTCCTGAACTACACCCGAAAGGACACAGCAAAGCTATCCATTTCAATGCATTGATTTTATGTGCGCTCTGTATATTCCAGATTCCACCCTCAGCATCAACTGCGTCTCTTCCATCCCAACTTCCATCATCTCCGGTGATATTTCCCAGCCACAGTCGCCCCGTACAACGCAAAACTTTATGAAAGGTCGTCTGACGATATTTCACGGGCGCGTTGGAGCGTCGTACACATCGTGAGAGAATTTGTAAGGGCGGGCAGCCCTCAAACGATGCTCCCGCCGCCGCCCACGTGCTCTTAGAGCGGTATTCGAGGTGACAGATAATGCGGAAAATTTGAATATGATGGCGACACGCTGCGGATAGGATGAGGCGTAATATGGTGCGATCGTACAGATCTAGAGGATTTGGTAGTGATGTATACTCTCCCTCTTATCACGCATGGGCGTAACTATCAAAAATTGCGCCAAGTTGGTTGACGCTGTACTTTCCACTTAGTTGATCTTTCGAATGTCAGTAAAAAATATTGGAAATTAAATCTTTTATGATTAAAAAAATCCCAAAATTTTAAATATTATTAGTTTCCAAGATTCACTAAAACTACCGTACTGTATTTGTAGTTCTGAAACAAGATAAGAATATCTAGTAAATTCGCATTACTGCACTTGAAATACATAGTCAATCTAATCGACGAAAAATTTGATGTATGTAATTATTTTTTATCCTTATTCTGGTGCAATCTATATTTGTGGAAAAGAAAACGTCCAAAAACGAAGTTAGAACATTTTTTCGTATTTTGTTCATTTTTTTTGACGATAAATCCGCGGCCACTCCACTGATTTTCAAAATTCAATGAAGTTTTTGTATTCTTGTCACAAAAGTAACTTAGTGTCAAAAAACAAAATCCACAAGTACCTACTTTTAGGGTTTTAGACAGAGTGCAGACAGACAAACCGAGGGAAATGAGTGACATGATTTTTCGTAATTTATGTACCGGGAATCATCAAAAAACGCAATGTCTCGAATTCGAAATTTTTTCGTGATTACAATACTTCCACGCCCATTCTGCCATGAGAAGTAAAATGGTAATATTGAGTTATTCTAGATCTAGGCTTTTATTGACGCAGCTTTCAGATCAATAATAATCGTAGTTGCATCTATCTAACAGCATTTGTGCGGACAGATGTTAGAATGGCTTGTTCACAAGATGGATCCTCTTGTGTCTTGGTAAGACAGTTCAAACAATGTGATGTATTTTTAATAATTTAAAATAATGAACTGCAACAAGTCATATTGGGATGTAACGTTGAAATGTTTCACGAACCCGATATTTGCGTACAACATACAAGTTACGTAAGCTTGCATCAGTCGCCAAAGGATTCCTGTCTTGGGTGGCATATTCTCCAGATCATGAACGACTTGGAGAAGGTAATACGCAGAGAAATGAAAGTCTTGAACAAGAAAGTATCTTAATAGATGTACGAAATGCTGGAGCCACGGGTTCTATACCCGTTCACACGAAAAAATTTTTTAGGATTAATCTTACTCCGAAATTTTGTCTTCAATCTGAGCATTGCTTATGTTCAGGAAAGACAACGGATTCTAAAACTATACAAAAACGCGGATTTGAAGAAATCGTGAATCTCTGAATACGCCATACTACGTGTATAGTAATAGAAATCGTGACAAACATTCAAAACTAAAAATGTTCCATTACTTCAAAATAAGGCAAATTATCCTTCCGTACAAAATATTTTTGGATCATGTTAAAATGTGCAGGTACCAATACACCTATTCTCAGAAAATAGTTGAGAATTTTTCCACTTTATCTGCACTTTTTTGGTAGAGCCAAAATTGCCACAGGGAATTTCCCAACCCCGGGTGATGAAAGACACTCAACCCTCTCCGTAATCTACGATCAACAATACCTTCGTTTACACTGTACACCGCTGAGGGATGTTGTGTAATTAACCTTCCACCCCTATATACAGCTCATTCCTTCCGTAGTACAACGTGCCAAGAGCTGACAGTGTGTTATTCTATTTTTAGAGTATTTCCAGTAATAATTACAACCCCTTTCTTCTTCGGGGAGCATTCTACTGGCATTTTACTGAAAATTCCCTCGATTCTGGTAATAAGACAGCAAGGCATCACATGCATCGTAGATCAGGGGTTTTCTTATATTTAGACTTATTCTTCTATGGATTGGGGATGCTGCCTTACTATGCAAGTTTGTATTGAACGTGATGATTTACGAAAAAACATGGTATTCATTTCCGTTCGTTTGTTTGTCTGTCTGTCTGTCTGTTGTCTGTTCAATTGTCCTTGGTCGCTTCATAACGAAGGATTCTATTGAAATGTTGACATTAGGTTACTCTTATAGCCTGGACGAATAAGCTTCGCAGTTTCTCAAATTGATGCAGTGTCAAAAAACGTGAAAATATCGAAAACCCTCAAACTCTATGTTTGGCTGGAGAAATATAATTTCTGTTCTGCAGGATGCTATTTTATCCAGCTTCTGTTTCAGCAACTACTGTTGAAGATTCTAACTGCTGTTTAGTCTACGTGGTCTCTGTATTTTACGTGTAGCTGTACCAGAAGCCTTTGTGATTTTGGGACTTAATCCGCTTGAAATAATTTTTGGACAGGTTTAGAAGTAATAGAAATTATGTAAACTCGAATATTTTCGGAACTCCTGATATTCAAAGTGTTCCAATCTGTTCAATATTTTTCGAATGTAATACCGTTGAGAGGGAAGTATAGCGACAATCTAATCCACGAAAGTTTTTAGTAAATGGAACCCGAATGAATATTGTCACATTCAATTCCAATACTGAATAATAGTTTGTTTTTATGGGCTGGGAAAAGGAAATACTAAATGGGTTCTTATTGAATGTACTAATTTCAAATTTATGTTCAATGAGACGCATTGTATCGCATTAGAAATTATATGATTTCAGCATGTAGTGACATACTACCGACCCATAGATTGATTCAATATACAAATATAGCATAACTGTCATAAATGTGCCGCGTTTCATTGCATTCCAAATGCGTCAAATAAGATAAAATAGGAGAATATAATAGATTATCATCCAGTTATGGCATATTTATGCTGTTACATTACATAACCGCGTTTATCATAACGAGTATATGCGATTTGATCTTCGATATATGTTTTATGACAATTCGGCGATCAAAGGTTACAAGTCAGACCATATATACTGGTTTTGATATACTCCGCTTTGTGAAGCCTTTGTAGATTTTAATTAATTATTAATTTTCAATAAATATGCTGACGATGCGTTGGGAATAAAGTAAAATGCACCCCATATGTATGGAATTTTGATTTGTGAAACTTAGTGTAAGGTTAATCAATTTCAATCAGAATGATAGAAAAGTAAAACGCATCTTAAACCCAATGATCAAATAATCTCCTTATATCTGAATCGACAATATTTGGGATTTTTCTTTTCGGAGGCTATGAAAGAGTTTGTGATAAATATGTTACTGACTACCCCAATAGAAAACGTTGGCCGACCTTTTGATTGGTTACTGTTTTGTCAGTAATCACCAACCCCAGAGACCTACAGAAGCGCTAGTGTTACATAAATTCAACTACGAGCCTCTGCATATGCTGCGTGGCACATAATATAAAGTATATTACGAACTAGTGCAGTCTATGTCAAGACAATTTCAACCTCCTAATAAAAATATAAAGTAAAAATGACGTGTTTGATCTAATATCGTATACCTCCTCTTTCATCCTTAATCCTCATAGAAATTGCCACATCCTCCTTCTCATCATCATCATACAACCTCTGCTGAAAAGCGTTATATAAATCGCACCCCCTCTTGATCTCAACAATGAACTCATATCGTAATACTCCATAACTGAAATTACCCTTCAGGGTTTCACCTTCTTTGTATTTTTCTCCCCCTTTTTCCTGGCAGTTTTTTGCGGATTTTCTGTAAAGTGGGGCGCTATCTATCAGCGGTATGCTGTAGGGGTGTGGTTGAATTAACCCTTTTTCAACCCTCGGAGACAGCATTTTTTGTGGACGATATGAAACATGATTTTTGCTTTTATTTTTTCAAAACAAAATAAAAGCTTTGAACAGGTTGTTAACATTATTATTTTTCGAAGGTACTCGCATGTTCACTACAAATTTCGAACATTTATATAACTCCAAAATAAAATGAGTTGAGGCAAAAAAATTAAAATCAAATTAATTTAAATTAAACTTTCAAAATGTCTAATTATACCAAGGAATAATCAAGGAGCTGAGAAATTTGAAGCTCGTGGAGCTTGATCCATTCGGACGCCGATATGTATGGAATACTACTAGGTTGTACTTTAGTTGCATTTGTAATCAATTAATATTTGTGTTAAACTCATACTATGTTTTGTTGCTTATAACAAACATTAAGTTTTCATACGATTATCAATTCCGGTGTATAAAAAAATTACTATGAGTCATTCATAGATATACGTATATACGTCAGTAATGAATGAAGTACTCAATGCTCAATATTCACATACATACACAAAAAAACTGCGTCCATATCCATATAGTAATCTAACTTCGCATATGACGTAATTGTGGCTGTATGTTCTCCTATTCCTGTTGACAGGCAATATATCAATATATCCATCCATAGATAATATGGTACTGTCAGTGAGCTATAACAGATGCTGATGGCCGTATACCCTTTACAGCATAATGCGCATAGCAGAGCAATTTTTTATGAGATATGGTTTATGCCAGCACGTGAATTTCGACAGGTTTTAGATAAAATGATGGCCCATTTGTGTTTGGAAAATTTCTGGTTACCATCATTAATTTATCTTCGGTAGGTTTTATACAGGGTGCTACACATTTAAAGGGGTGACGAAGTATTGTAACCAGTGACGGATTAGACATTGAATGGGCTGATAGTTCAATGACAGACGTGGAAATGGGGGAAGGCATCACCACACACCTTTCCAAATTTGGGGCCTCGTCAATATGCATTACAAAACTTGTCACATTAGTTACCTAGTGTCAAAGTTTCATCAAAATTCAAAACGCACTTTTGAGTTATAGGGAGGCCAAGGATTACCCGGAATCGGAGAGCCAACCGTACAAAGAACAATAGAAATGCTCTATGAACTCATCCTCACCAGATCGAACTGACAAAGCCTTGAACGAGCATTATCTAAAAGTACTTTAATTCGTTTTGTTTCCTTGAATAAGCTTTTGATGAGTTTATTCCCCAATAGTTACAATTTATAGCATTTTGTGATCAATGCAAGTAGACACAAATGCTTCTGGAGTGGGAGAGGTACAACTATTAATCTCTAGCTTTTGCGTGAGGAGTAATTTAAGTAAATTGGGATGAGACTCCATGGATCCGCCGCTGCTTTCAAATCCAAGCCGTGCACTCCTCGTATAATTGACTATGTTCAAAGTTAACACTAACAAAGATAGCGGAGGGTGCTTCCACAGGCTCACAGCGAGTGCTTTAGATGGATTTAATTATGCAGATAATTAATTTCCAGTACGCAAAAATACACTCCTGCGTCAGACAGATTCGTTACCACCGAATAATTGCACTGGAAGATTGATAACAATTGAGATAAATGAAGCATATATACTGAATATTGGGTGTCTAATTAAAGCGACATGGGTTATACATATAAATTTCAGATAACTGCATAAATTGTTATTAATTGAATTTCATCGTTAACAAAAGTATTTTCAGACACAAAATCGCAATTCCGCTTTTTGAATCGAAAAATATATTTATTATTTACTTATAAAATATAATTGTAACTGACAAAAATCTTGCTTTGTCTACTAAAAAAGTTCAGACAGCTGCCAACGAATTAGTGACTTGGTCACAAAAATGGAAAATCAAACTAAATGAATTAAAATCGATCCATGTCTGCTTTTCTAACCGAAGACAGATGAATCCTCCTCCAATAAGCGTTAATGGGACCACCGTACCACGAGAAGCTAACGCTAAGTACCTAGGTATGACCCTTGACACAAGACTGAAATGGAAACATCACATCAAAAAAAAGCGGGAAGAACTCAATCTTCGCTACAAACAAATTACTACTGGTTATTGGGAAGATCCTCAAAACTGTCCCTCTATAACAAAATCATGATCTATAATCAGATTCTCAAACCTGTTTGGCTCTACGGTTGTCAACTGTGGGGTTGTTCGAAAGATTCTAACATCAAGATTATACAAAGATTCCAAAATAAAGTTTTAAGAGCTATTGTTAGTGCCCCTTGGTACATTCGTAATAAGGATATTCATCGCGATTTGAATATATCTCTGGTAGTCGACGAGATCAAGAGAATGGCGGCCAGGCATGAAGAAACGCTCCATCACCACCCAAACGCAGAAGCTCTTCAGCTGCTGGACAACCACAACGCTGTCCGACGATTGAAGAGAACCAAGCCATACGAATTAGTGTAGTGCTTTGGTGCATAGAGCAGAGCATGTGTACGAATTTGTAGTTATAGTGTTAACGTAATCTAAAGGACATCGATGGATTTACTTTAGTGATAAGTATTAGTTTGTAAGAATTCAAAGGAAAATTAATGGTTGATCAGTTTGATCAGTTTTAATATGAAGGCATTATGCCCCCCTAAAACAAAACAAAAAAAACTTATAAAATATATATAAAAAATAGTTTGGAAAAACAATTGAATTATTGGTTTCAAAAATGTGATTTTTTACGTTTATTAACTTCTTAGAAATTTTAGGGCGAATTCACATTTTTTAGGCTGAAAAATACAGAAATTAACCAAATTCTAATTTTGCACATGTATTATTTCCTCTTATTTTGGCAATTAGTATATTCCAATTCAGGAATTGTGCTGTTTTTTTGGGTCTCATAATATTTATAATCAGCGTTACAAACTTAAATAAATATGAAATATCAAAGTCCTAGTGCACTAACCTACACAAAACATACAACACATTTCAAATATATTATTCAAAATTGCATGACGGGAATTGAAATATTTATTGACCATTTACAGAAATTTATATCTACGGACGGAATACATGGCCAATTTATTACCAGTGTTTATAGTTAAAGAGAGAACATTGATGCTATGAAGGTATTCTATCGAACTGGGCTGTCTGCACAGACCTCTTGTCATTTGATGTTTTAGAATCAGGGACTAGCTTCCTGGTCCACGTCACATGGAAGGTTGTTTCCCAACTTGTGTACGAATTAATGAACAACTTGTTCATACAGTTAACAAACTTATCAACAACAACTTATCAACTTAACTATACTGCACCTAGCTTGGCTTTATAGCCTGGCACCGTATAGCGAAATGCGATCGTGGAGTTGAAAGCAGGCAACACCACACCGCGCCTTCCACGATTCGTGTGCTATGGGGCCTGGCTAGGTGTGAGGGTTCTGTCATGTGCCCTTAGCGATGATAGTGTAAGGCCCCGCATACAGCTGGGAACTTTTAATTAACTATGTTTTCATTGAATTAATCTACAAGACCAAGCTCTATATTAAATTATATTAAAACTTCCAAAGCTTCTCGCAGTACCAGTCATTTGCTTTTCGGTGGACGTTGGATGTTTCAACTCGCTCTGTATCAGACTGATGAAGTAAATATTTTGTTTGGCGGTATTTCTAGTCCCAGGCAAAATAGGGTTGGTGCCCCGTTATGAATATTTATGGCATAAACTTAATATTCACGTGTTCGGCTCTAAGGGTACAAACCCTTTTTGAAAAAGTGTCACAGATCGGGTCTAGTCACGCTAGAAAATCTTACAGCATGGCCGAAATACAGCGTTGACCACAGAAAATTATAATTTCGAGGATTATATTAGGTTTTAGATGTCATTACCGCAAACCTATCAGAATTACAATGAATAGACTGATCTTTTCAATTCAATGTTAATCAATGAACTGCTATATTCCATAAATTTCTGAGTACCAATACTAATTCACGTTTACTTACTATGGGATATCTTAAGACATGAAATACCGTGGACAAATTGACGGCGATTGTTGAGGGTTGAGGGGTTTACCTTAACCCTAGAGTGAATGCAGTTTAAAATAAATACACCCTCATAACACATATGATAGGAAAAATGAAATAGAATAATACATTAGCCGGATAAGACACGTATTGCTAGATATAGGAACTTTAATTTTATAATCATGATATGAGTTATTTCATCACATGATTGAGACACTATCAGGTACCTTCTGAGCTTGGAACCACGGCGAGACTAAGATTAAACACAGAGGGCCACATTGGTGTCGCCGAAAGTTCAAGGAGACCGCTTTAATTGCTAGCAACAAAAACGTATATGTCAGACTTAGCTTGGGAAGTCAAACCGATATGGCGACCAACAATAAACAACATCGATGACTGCATTTAAATCGAATAGACCCAACCTCTGTAATGAACAGCGTCCTTAGGTTTAGGTGCTCAATTTCTTTTGCACTGGACTTAATTATTGAATACAAAAAAGGTTTTAGCAATGTACTAGTCTTCAAGACTTTTAAAATCAGAAATGATTCCTAAGTTGTACGAATAATTAGACCTTGGACCTGACAGACTAACAGGTGTTCAGAAGAACGTACATTAGCAGCATATACTCAAAAAGGAGTCACTAGGAATTGCAAATTCTGATGATTGCTTGGTTTTCCCAATACCAATAACAGTACAGTTTAATACACATTATGTAAGCAGGAAGCGCCAAGGCGTATGCGAGTTACTGATTTAGAGAAAGTAAAAACATAATTGAATATGGAACAAAAAGCAAAAAGCAACCCAACAACAATTTTTCTCATCAATTCCCGCGCTACTAGTTTTTGTAATTACCTCATTTCTCTGTTCATTAGAAAGTTGTTTCTAAGAGTAGCGCTGGGTAAAGGACTGATTACAAGCTGATAGCGTTCCAATTTCTCACTCTGAGATCTCCACAAAAGGAAATAAATAGACATTTCCATGGTAGAGGAATGTAACTCGGGAAACTAGGAATGTTTTAGATGGAGGCGGATGAGAATTTGTAGTGAATTGAATGCACTGAGGATCGTGTAGTGAATTGTATTTTTGTGTACACAGTTCGAAGTGTATATTCGCGTGTTGAAGCTGAAATAATTAGCAGAAAAGGATAAGACATTTCTAATTATCTGCACAAAGCGTTAACCACCGAAAGAAAACATCTGCTCTATTATTGAATAGCTTACATTCATTGGCCACATCTAACGAGAATCGCAGTCAAACGTATTTAACATTTTTCTGGGTTCAAAGTGTGAGCGCTTTGCCAGATGACAGACGACAATGAAATTAGGCGTAACCTAATCTCGGCAAAAGGACTTTGAGAACATTATGGCATGTCGGCATCAATCTGACTTACTATCTGTCTCTGTTATATGCCAGTCTGTCACGTCATGTCTGTTATAACTTTAAAATAGTCACTATCGCACACCTTACATTTTGCTGTGTCTCCAGCTCTTTTGTGGTCAAAGGTCTTCAGACTCCATTCATTTAACATCCAACTCACATGTATGCCTGATGCAGGGGTTAGGCCACGATGTAGATATTGATCTAGTCTATAGATCCTGTGCAAAATTTTCGCCTTCGTAGACACAGCGCGTAGCGCAATCGGTCGGTTGGATAGTCGCGCCTTTATGCCACCAATGACAAGCAAATAGTACAGCAGATTCAGAAGACGTAAGGAACAAAACAATATTCCGGCGATTTAGAGCGTTTGTACTAAGAACTACATCCTGAAGTCCTAAGTTAAAAAAAATCTAAAATTAAAACAAATCTGTAAAAATGGAAGTTGACATATTTTTTGACCACGACCACAGGAGGAGGCTCAGAAACAGAAAAATGAACAATCACCTACTGCAGTTTAACATAATACCCTGCCAAAGTTTGACCAAAGTCGATACGAAAAAATGGCAACAGGTAGGCAGACCAACAGATACATCATACAATGTAAAAAAACATATTATATGAATTTATAAATTTTTGCGCTTATGCATTCGAAACAAAATCACTACAGATTCAGTTATCATGAAGTCATCGACGCCTTTATAGAGGTACGTTTACTAACCTTTTTCAATTTCAGTACCTGACCGTAAGTGCCTGACGAAGATTTCCGTCCTGACGCTTTATCCGTTTGGGCGCAGTACGCTATGAGCAAATACACCTAAATGTGGTAATGACCCAAAAAAGCCAGATTCTGTCTGATCCTAGATAAATCTAGTTGTAGCTTGGAAAAGTTCAATTATCTATCGCTTATTTATATAGATATAGGTTATGTAATAATAGATTATATATTTATAGGTTTTTGTACGATTAACCACTGATCGATGGGTCGAACTGATTGATTTAAAAACTTTTATACAACTCACTTACTTTAAGGTTGAGACGTTCTAGCTCAGAGCACAGCAGATGAGTAACATTTAATAGTATTTATCAACACAACGTTTCGGAATATTTCAGGGCCACTTTCAAGTGAGATGGTTTGAAATGAAACGGAATATATTCAAAGGCAAATGTACCTGAAATTGGTGTTGAACACACCGAAACATGGTAATCAACGCCATTGTGTTGGCCGATCCCCAAGAGTTTCTTATTAGAAATGGTATACGAATCATGTCACCATAATTTCTCAACTAATTTGATATCGATGATCACATGTACCGCCTACTCGATTCACTTCATGAATAGTATAATTTTCAGCTCATATAAAATTCACACATTCATCATCGCTAACGGCAATATGTGTTTCGATGCAGGAAATATGGGTTGCCCTGAAAATCCATCCATCTATTGTATATGACGCTACACCTCCGTACATCAGAAATCGCTTATTCTTTTTTAGGGGGGATTTGGAGAGCCTCTATATGTCCTTTTCAATTTCTCAATATATGCGGTATATCTTTTCCAAACTTTTTCTCTTTTTTATCCGACATTTAACTTTTTTTCAAGATTTCTTTGCCCCAACAAAAAAGCATATATATCGACGAACCATAGAGACTGTAGATACTACGACGTGGTAAGAGACAGAATATAAGTCAGTCACAGAACCGAGAACTCAGCAAATCTGAGGACTTTGTCAAAAACCGTAAATCCGACAACTCCGCGAAAACCATTGACGTCTTAGTGGCATTTGTTTTACCTTTGACAGTCAAGATACCGGTTTTAATTGATCTTGTGGTTTATTTGAAATTGAAAACTGGAATATGTTATAATTCAATGTTAATATAAGAATTTTACAGAAAAAACACATTGTAGCTCTAGGTTCTTGTAGTGCGTTGAAGTATATACGGTAGTCTACCTGTGTTATTTTAGTGCCTAAATAGTTGTAAGATAACTTACAAGGCTAATTAGAAGCGGTACAATAATAAATGCAAAAGTCTACGTTTTCTAAGAAAAAAAAAACGATGTCAAAGTGCTAATAACATAAATCTATCTGCTTCTGTATAAAATTCATAAAAAGACTTTTAGAGCATAATGTCAAATTGACAATGGCTAGCCAAGATACTTGTTCACTTGCTTACTATGTAGTATTCACTAACAGTAAAATAAATATTAATTTTCCAAATCTAGTCACCTATTTATCCTGTCTTATTACTGTTCTATTGTATTCTCTTATTCCATTTTATATTTTATGTATTTTAGTGAAATATAGAGTTTTGGCGACTCAATTTGTGAATATGTCTATATAAGGAAACTCCCTGCAAAACTTTGTCTTCAAAATGCCCTTATAATCAATAATAATCAATGAATTACGGTATACTTGCTTGAAATATATAAATATTCAATTTTTGCATATATTTTATTATTTAGGAATAATCAATGCTGTAACATATGGAGCCGGATGCTAGAGAATGGTCGACAGTAGAGTCGTAGCAGGTGAAGCTTCAATGTTTTTGAAAATCGATACATTGACAATGACGATATTAGCAAAAATAGATAATACGAGTCATTCATACGTACCTAAATCTTTTTTGACGGTGAATTTTTTGTTCCAAACTATGTTATTTTCCAAGAAATTTCAGCTAGTGATATAAATTGGTGCTTGCTATAGCCACACTACTTCAAAGTTTCCGTACAAGTGTACTCTCATTTCATTTTCTATATGTGAGTCCTTATAGGTATATTCGGATAAATAGAGACATTTTGAGTGGTACATAGTATATATATATACAGGGTGTTAATTAAGTATGTTCACAAACTTTAACCACGAATAGTACTCCGAAAAATAGAAAGAAAATGTCATATGAATATGGGTCCGGAAATGCTTTCTAAGGGAGCTACGCTCCTTTGCATGGGGCACCCTGAAGACGGTTTTCCCTCGATATTCTTGAAACCATTCATAACAAAATTACGAAATTAGGTACGATGGGTAAACTTTTAACGCTGATTCTGATTCTGAATTCAGAATTTCATAATTTTAATCAGAGGCGTATCATACGGGAGGAGTTAAGGGTAAAAATAACCCCATTTTCTAAATGGTAATTTTTTTGACATTTTGATTTTAGAATATGGTATTTCAGAGATTTCTACGTAAAAATGGTCTCTTGGTACATCTCGATAGGGCTAACCATTTTCGAGAAAAATGCAAATTATTGAATCGATGCAGGCTATTGTAAATAAATAAATGTTCATCTATTCAGTAAGTGTGCTGTGAAAAACAATTGCAATAATTGATAAACAACTTGAGAACTGTCAGTAGCTCCCTTAGAAAGCATTTCCGGACCCATGTGCATATGACATTTTCTTTCTATTTTTCGGAGTACTATTCGTGGTTAAAGTTTGTTAACATACTTAATTAACACCCTGTATATATATATATATATATATATATATATATATATATATATATTTGAATTTTACGATTTTGTTTACGTTACTTAACAACCATAACGAATATTACAAAGACTGACTAACCTTCGAGACATCAGCACATCCAAATCTCAATGTAAGCTCCTCTCTCGGCCATATTTTACAGAATTACAGATTGGAGCATATTGAGTCACTCTGCCTGACTGCATTTTCAATTAGTGGAACATGTCTCAAAATCGTATTTTGTTAATTTTTTTTGTATTTATGACAGATTGGAATATTCATTAAATCAATATTTGGATGATTCAATATTGTTGCTGCAAGATACCATTAGATAATGTATTGAACTGACGAAATATCGGTTCTACGATATTGGCTGTTGTGGGTGGAGGAGAGTACCCGATTCTTAGATACATCGCCCATCGGGTCACGCGTACGACATAGCAATACGCTGTCTATCCTCGACGGACGATTGCAGATAGACACAATTTTACAATAAACATCAATTGTAATTTATATAACTTGTTAAGTGGCGACGCAAACTGTGAGCAGGCTGTCCCGTTTCAAGAGGCCATGCTGTTAGATCGTTATTAGCATATGCTAGGTAACAGTAACAGCGGGATCGACTCGAAAAGAAACATTGTTCGATGATAGCGTTAAGCTATATCAAGGAGGCCCATGACAGAAGATTCAGTTCTATGAATGTCAAGTAGTCTGACTTCACTTTTCACGTTATGAGTTCTTGGATGTTGTAAAATTTGAATTTTCGTGAGACATCCACATTGCCGTTGCTATATCGATACATCAGTATCGTGATTGAGGATTTATTTCTTTTAACACTATCAAGTAAGCTGAGGCATACAAAGTTATGTGGTACTGGTTAAAAAAATTTATTTGTGATGACTTCGAAATTATTGACTATCTAAAATATTGTAATGAGAGGAAGAGGTAATAAGTTTTCATAGCTGATTAGAAATATCTGTCACTCATTTCAGGCGGGTGTCTGTCAGTCTGCTTGTCCGTCTGTTCAAGTCACCTCGTAATCACAGAAAACGCTGCATAAATTTTGCTGAAATTTGGTGAGACATACCTACATAGATGAGCTACACGTTTTTAGAGTATAGGCACCATAATACGTTTAAAACATGGGCTGAAAGAAATCGACTCGAAGCTTCTCGCATACTAGTAACAAATTATAAATAAAAGAAATATGTTTTCCACGATTATGGCTAACAACGACTGTCTCCATATATTTGTATAAAGCAACATGATTAAGTACAACTCGCTTTTCATAATTTTTTTTAAACAACTAATTTTGTTTGATATCTCCCACTCACCACCAACCCACCGCTAATCCCAAAGTTCACTATCCCAAAATTTTTCAGAAAATGATCAGGGGCCTCGGATGTTACAGCTTCATCAAAATCAAAAAGTACTTAAGATACTAAAAATGAAACTACGTTCCAAAAGCACGAAAAAAGAGGTTTGAGGCAGTGATAACTTTTTTGATTTTTTTTGCTGAGAACGCCACCGTCAATCTAGATTTTCGAAAAGCAGCATTACCTACTATTACGTCACAGCATATCGTTTTCCAAATTTCATAAACATCCGTGCAATGATAACTTAAGATTACGCGGTGACCAAATGTCAAACATATCAGGCAGACGAAAATCCAGTAAAGTTATCTCTGAATATCTCGATTTCGCAAAATTTTGCGATTCTGATTTTCCCTCGCTTCTGCGTAGAAAGTAAAAGTGTCTTCAAAAACTCATCTGTTGTCACAATACTTCCACTCCTTTAGCTTGGGGAATAAAAAACTAAAATGTCCACTCAACCAGTACTTAGGATAATCAAGCTTAAATTTGACGTACAGGTTATTAGACTTCAAGCTAATTGATGAGAAATATTTGTTACAGTTAACTGCAACATTAACACCCATTTATTATGTAGATATTTGAGGTCAAGGTAACTCCTGAATAGTTTACTAAATATTAATAGTTTCTCAGTTTTATTTACAACTTGTTAATTCTAGTTAAATGATTCTGCCGATATACACCTATGAGTCATAGTGTAGCCATGGCGTATGTTTTATGAATAATAATTTACTGGTTGTGAAGCATCCTTTGGAGAATGATGATAATACAGTATGGGCTTTAGGTAAGAAAATACATGGACATATAACTCGTATTTTTTATATGAGATATTTATGAGATCAATATTTTACTTCCCATGTATGAGCGTGGGAAGTATTCTAATCTTAATTAATATTAATATTATCTAACTTTAGATAAATCGATCATTTGATGTTTTATGATGTCTGATTCATTTATTTTCGTTGGTCACTGTTAGCGTCCATGTCAACCCGTGTTCTTAGTAAAGGGTGGCGCTTTTTCGACCAGGAAAAGGTGAAATAGATGGGACAGCTGAGTGGATCTACTTGACTCCATTATTTCAATGCATTTTTAGTAAACTAGGGTTTTCGATGCAGTTTTTCTTTCCACTTCACTGCCAAGAAGAATATGTGATCGCGGATTGTTGACGGTCTATGCTAGTCTGTCTTTCAGTCTGTCGGTCGGTGTGTCAGTCTGTCTGTGGGTCTATCTGTTCGTATACGTGTTGATCTGTCTGTCGATAATAAGAAATAACAAGTAATACCAACGAATCTTATAAGCAGCTGGTTTTGATTACATAATGAAGATACGACTGCATTGAATAATCTTAGTTACTTGAACAGGACTACCACCGACTACACAATCTTATAGCGCTCCAAAATAATATCAAATCATTACTGAGATTATGGAATGACAAAAACCTAAATAGATAGAGATCGATATTGTTAGGATTTATACTTCTCTAGATCATGTGTGGGAAGTACATTAATAATATATCAAACTCCACCATAAAAGTCCATTATGGTCGGCTGATTCGGCGAGAAAAAGATAAGAATTAATGTAGAGGTAATCATTTCACATTGATTTTTCATAAAACGTGAGGATCATTATTGTCCACCGTATATAAGTAATCAAAATTAGCTTTCAAAATTGTAGTCAATTTCATTGAGCTAGAAAATATACCATTCGAAATTGAGCCACAAATCTGTTTTTGCGTATTTTATACAAATTCATAAAGTCCGTACACATAAACTTTCGATGCTACTATGCAAAGCGACCAGGTAAGGTTCTCTGCACATTCACAGACCAAACAAATTAGAAAGTCAAATTAATAATCAGTTACTGACTATTAATCACACACGACGCTGCTAACATTAGATCACTTGTCGATTATTATACCACTTAATTGAATTATGTTAAATCTATTTTTCAACATGCTATCTCCTATTATTGAAAAATACGAGATACTGGATCACATTGGATGAATGTAACATATACCTGTTGCAAGAAAACGAGAAGAAACTGATATCAATTTTGGTCTGCTGAGATGGAGCAAGACAAATTGTATACCTGTATACCTTTTGTTATAATATAATCGAATGTATCCATGCTCACTTGCACGTACTCAAAGAACCGCTGATTATTTTTTCTAAGATCATTTAAAAGGTAATGGAATTCACCGATGTGACTTTACTTTTTATTTAAACGATGTACTTTCTTCTTTCTTCTATTTTTAATAAATTATTACTTTATGAAATTATAATTGATCAAGATACCATCTTCATCTGACGAAATTGAAGACGATCACATGTTTGAATGCTTATTGCTCAGTAGTTGAAAATGATTGCTAGGTGGGGTGCGCCACTATGGGCATCGGGCGGCGATGCAATGTACTATGGTAGAGTACTGAGTGGGCTGCGGCGTTATGGACATACTCTATTGCCGTTATTTGTTCAAATTCGCATCCTGGTTTTTATTTAAGAAAAAACTAGTTGCTAATTGCTAAGCGATACTACAAGTCAAGCTGCAACTAACATATGCGACATGCTCTAACCACAATAATACTGCTTCGAATTTTTCATTCCACAACGTTTTAATCGATGTGGTGTCAACAGTCGTCTTTAGGTTCACGTGATCTAACACGCAAAATTCTTAAGACAGTGGCATTTTGTGGAATGTGTCCACAGTTTATCATCAACACTAGTTTCGTACAGGGTCGAATCGAGAGCACTTTTCAGCGGGGGATTAATACTTTCCCAACTTAAATACTATATTTTCCATCGTGTTCCTGCATATCTGGTTCATGAAGCAAAAAAATTCTTAGTTTAAAATGTTTGGTGAACTATTGACGGTATTTAGATTTTATTAGGTTGTCGTAAAATGGGCACAATCATCTACTTGTGGTGGACTCTTATCTGGATCATTTTTTACACTTTTCAGGACGCCTTTTTATTATTTGCCTATATTTCACAGAGATTCGAGAATAACCCTTTTTTTTCAAAAAACTGTCTTAATGATATAGGAATACATTCAACTGGAGAAAAGTGTCAGTAAGTTTTTTTTGGCAAGCATATCCATTTTTGCAAATAATAATGTAAATAATAAGAAATTCCTTCACTAATCAAAGGTATGTCATTATATGAAAAAAGTGGTTTTAGATAGCCTTGAAAAAGGAAATTTTCATAAAAACGCAACTTGAAAAAAACTCGGTTCAGACAGCTACAACAAGAAGTTAATTCAGTACTATCATTCGAAGATTTATAATTAAATCTTGTTTTGTTTACGGTTCGCTAATACTCGAAAATTTATTCATATATTTTCCAGTTTCTTCTTAATGTCAATCTGCCTTGTCTAGCTCTGAATACTTGGGGTATGGCGCATTATGACGACTTTTTGAAATTATAAATAGAAACGCTCCATTTTGAAAACTTCTGTCAACTCGACAAGGCACTGGTTACTAGTGGTCTGATGATTACAATTTATTCATAGCTTATTACAAATATTTTACTCTTAGCTTTTTACATACACTCCTACTATTTCTGTTCTGATTATTATGCATGTGGCATGGCAATGGATTTGCTGATTTTTAACAGCTCTGCAAATATTGGTTGAAAGTTACGGTTAAAAGAAAATGGTTAACCTTTTCCAGTAATTTTCAATATTTCAGGTCTGTTTCTACGTATTTAGAAATACTTGGGGATTGGTGCTTTACTGCTATTCGGTATCTTCTGCAACTTATCAATAGATCTGTCTTACACCTCCCATCGCTACGTCCCTGGTGCGGATGGTCATTGAATACACATGCAGCAACTCACATGCAACTGATTGACGACATAAATTAGCGATAATTAGTTTTTTTTTGGATTGCTTTAATGCCAATAGGGCACATGAGGTGAATACTAACCTGATGTATTTACTTCGTCATTGTTGAACACCAGCCAGAGACTGAAAAAGTGATTGACATGTAGTTTGTCGGTTAGGTGTCCGTCAATGCCACTGGTGTCGGGAAGGAGAAGTACCGCTCTACATCTTCCTGACAAGAGGACCAGAAACACGAAAGTGGCCAACCGAGATGACGGGAATGAAAAGGTCGCGAGACCGGCTCTCGTCGCCATGTCGCACAGCCACACTCACTACACAAAGGCGCGAAATCAACTGAAAACGAACCAAACACCGGCAACGGCAGCGCGCCGCCGGCAGACAGCGTGTTGGGGAGTTGGAGTGTGCGCTTCTCACGTAACCTCAGAGTAACATTAGTTATTGCTCTGAGGACGTAACTGTTATACTGGATGGACCTCTGGAATAGAAGCAAAAGGAAGGTGAGATGCCGATTTTTAGCATATCTGTAAGGCTGCCGTAACATGCTCCAGGCTTGCTCTTCTATCCTTCTCACTCTTCCCCAGAACGGTCAAATGTCTTATGGGCAAACCAGCTTTACAGGCTATTTTTAGATGAAGGTTTTTCCACATTTTGCAGACACAGGAACCACAAAACTCTATGTAACTATTTCCATCGGTTTGCCTGTCGTATGTCTTTCTGTCGTTTGCCTAACGTCTGCCTGTCGTCTACCTGTCGTCTGCCTTTCGTCTGTCTGCCGTCTTTCTGGCGTCTGCCTGTCGTTGGCCTGTCGCCTGCATGTCGCCTGAATGTCGTCTGCCTGTCGCCTGCCTGTTGTCTGCCTGTCGCCTGCCTGTCGTCTGCCTGACGTCTGTCCATCGTCTGTCTTTCGTCTGTCTGTCGTCTGTCTGTCGTATGTCTGTCGTATGTCTGTCGTCTGTTTGTCGCCCGACCGAGACTGGTCTCATAAACAAACTATTTTTCTGATTTCACAGTATGAGAAGTGACAAACCGAACCCTACCAAATAACGAATAGAATTTCAGAATTACTGCAGGCGGAAAATGCTCGTAATTGTGTGACGCTGGATACGCAGTATTCATGCCTGAGATCACGTAGTTCGTTCGGAATATTTATCGGATGCCTATTCAGCTGCTCCGGAAAAAAATGGGACTACTTTATCGCTGTCATCCTAAACGTCAGAATTTTCCATGCGAACTCTAGTCTTGTTCAGAGTACCGGGCAGTTTTTGAAGCGGATGATCGAGCGTCAGTTCATGTAGAAGATGAGCTTGGAATGCTGGTAGCATATGGGATAAAAATAACATAGCTTTTCTACTCGTCAAACCAATCTTTGCATACCCGACACGTGTTGCGCTTACTATGTTTGCTCATCAGAGTAAGATTAAAGCTAAATGATTACGCATAATTATGCGTTCCCATCTTGTACCACCAACTGCATCATCTATCATTAATCAGGTGGGTTAACATTTCTTATTTGATGAGAGGACACCTCAGTAAGATACGCCCTTTGTGAAAACCTAAAAAGCAAGCTTTATGGATTTACCATCTCGCATCGTTTTTGCAGCGCAATAGGCTTTTTTCCTCTGCGTCAGGCTATCTATAGAAAAAGTTATCATCGAACACTGACCACGTGACGGGAAGTGACACTACGATGGATATTATTATATCATATCAAGTATCAAATCCGAGATTTTGCAGGTTGTTAACAACACAGAATCAAGAAACTTTTTATCAATGATTCATAACAACATTTTTTAGGTCCCGGTATAATTTTACTGAAGCATCAAACCTAAAACGTAATCCCCCGAATCTCGTATATTGGGACCTACTTCATAACTCTCCCGCCATATATGTGTATAGGCAATCTTCTTCTCAAAGATACGCTTCGGAATGCCAGACGTTTTTTAATAACGACCTTTATCCCTCTCATATAAATTCTTCAGCAGCACTACATTATTTGGTATCTGACCTATGGTGGTTTTAGCGAAGAATCCGATACTCCTTACTTTGTTTAATGGGGTGAGTATAACTTCTAACTTCTACAGGTTCGTATTTTTATCAAATTGTTATTACTGATGATGACTTAAACCAAGACATCTTCTCCTATAATTACATCATGCTTCTTGGTAAATAAATATACTGGATTCATCTTTTCATGCCCTGACCGTTAAAAGGAAAGCAATTGACAGCCTTTATCAAGGCATGGTATGAAAATAATTAAAATTTTGAATGATATTGGCATCACGTTATGTGTCAACAACATATTTTTAGCTGCCCTATAAATGGCATGATGTATAATAGTAGCTATAGCATAGTAACTTTGGTGGGGTTTGATCTTAGCATTCTATATTTCAACAACTATGTAGTTTCTATATAAGGGCTAGTTTTGATTAGAAGAAGTGGGCTTGACTAAGTTTCTGTACCCCATTAATTCATCAGAAACATATGAACAAAATGAACAAGTACGAAGTGAAGCTTGCTAGATTCTACAATTATTATCAGCAACTTAATGTGCATAAACTTGGATGTGCCAAGTGTAGCTCGTTGTCAAGAAAATACCCGTTTCCACTACCTTTTCACGAATTATAAATTTGAGTGAACAAGTATTGGTTCTGAGTGTCTATTCAAAAAGCATACATATGAAGTGAAGTTCGAACATCCCTGTACAAGGGTAGTTTCATACATCAGATGTTGGATAAAATAGACATAAGATAGATTGATCACGCAGTATCGCTGTCATAGAACCACACAATACGGCACATTATGAATTCATTTTGACATATATTGCGTTCGCAACCGGCATATCCCAGTTCGAATGCATAAGCTGCCACTACGTAACATATATATCAATAGAATAATGACATGCTCCGCTTGAATACAGATGAGCAGGGAATTTCCCGCACCCAGGATAAGGCGTGACAATTTTGGCAATATCTTTCTCGAGCAATTTCAGAGATAACCCAGCCGGTAAAAATCAGAATTGGTGGTCATGCGTGGTCAAGATAGGATGTGATTCTATTTGTTCGTATTTTCCATAGCGGCTATTTCTTTCGAAATGTGAATGAATGGGTAAAGGTTTGATTACTTTTTGGACATGTTAATGACGGAAATGCAATTTTCAACTGATATATGGTGTGGAGGTGGAGGAACTCCCAATACTTGAATTATCTTCCATTAAGCCTCTGGGAATGACCATCAACAATAACATGTCATGGCATGATTACGTTATTCTCCGGAACAGCTGCCGGTACTACTAAGCTTAGATCAGACCATCGTTCGCATGCACCTCAAGGCACTTCCTAAAGCTTATGGACACAATCCAGAAACGAGCAATACGTCTAGTGGATGCGTATGACCTCACAAAGGGCCTCCACACAGGACTAGATGAGCTCAAGAGGCGCATACCCACCAGGTTGAGCTTACAACTGAAATATGTGCCAAAGGCACATACCTTGAGGCTATAGAGTTAGTTTATGACGTCAACAAAGAGAGATTAAAGGCACAAATTGGAGGGAGAATAATCCAGAGCTGCATGGAATGCTGGAGAGACGGGATCGAGTTCCGTACACCCAACAAATCCAATGGATTTTTCTCATTCCGATTTGTGTCATTAATTGTTCTTTCATGTGTTACATGATGTTGATTCATCTGATTAGTTTTCCGTGTTACATATACTAGTAGAAAAACGGGTCAGTAGGTTTCAAAATCTTTGAGTACTTAAGATTTTTTCACCATGCAGTAGAACTGGAAAGGAACTTGTGAAACGTACAAAAACAAAGCACATATTGTTTTGACCACATCCAAAAAAACGAACAGACACACTCGAAACATTTGGGGATGATTTACGACCGTAACTGCACCAGCTCTACAGCGTTTCACATGGGCGAAGAAGTATCGTAATCGCGAAAGATTTTAAATTCGAGATATTTCCTGACTACCAGAAAATACATCTCTCATTTCCGTCGGCCTGTCTTTTCACACACCGAGAGACCATCAGATCAACAAACCAACAAACCTGCAGACCGATAGAAAATAATGCTTTCAAAAACTAACAATCTGATGAAGTTTGACAAATATTATTTTTGATAGCTTCTTTGGCCATAAATCATTTTATTTTTTATCCAACAGCACTATTTTAGGAATAACAAAGAGATGGAGAATTAAGCAGCCTTATTAGTCTTATTAGCTGCACTAAATGATTACCATTTTGATGGAATTTAATAAGATCCTCTTAGACAGATCTGATGTCAACTTGATATCCCTAATGAACATAGATTATGAGGAAATTAATTTCGACGATCGAAAGAAAATTACCTTGGCTGTTATACCTTCTTTCGGTTCATTATACAAAATTAAAATTCAAGACTATCTTTTGGTGCCACAACGCCATTCATATCTGATTAATTAGTATTTGGATTTGACCAATTTTACCCTCCAGGCATCAGTGGAATTCAGTTAATATATGCCTCCAAGTAGAATATTTTTCTTTAATATTATTTCCTGATCAACTACGTTTAAATAGTAGTATTATTACGACACAATGAGGATGAGTGTCCATTTATCAACGGGCATCAAACATACTCAACGAAATCAGCAGTTTGTTTAGTTCATCTGGCTCCAATAACCAACACCAGGATAACGTATGACCAGCCATCTACAGGCGTGGGAAGTAAGTTGGTCTTTTTGAGCCGAGAGCTTCTATGAAGAAGTTGAAAATGATTTAAATTGAATTATGAATAACAGTAGGAATCATGACCTCCAGAAGTAATTGGTGATTTATAGATTGATACAATATATTGTTTATTTTTGTTGCTTTGTCTTCTCACTTAGAACTTCCCTTCAGTTATTTATATTATGTCCAACGTTTTTTGTAGAGGTTTTGTATTCGTCTCATCTATTCAAACTGTTTTTTATTTCACACTCTTTAGTTTTTGTTTGACACCTACATAGGTTCATTGATTCGTGGGTTGGCTTTATTTTTGGCTGACCGAAGTTAGGCACAGTGGTTTTGATCCTGCATCTAGGAATCGCCCTGTAAGACTTGTGCAAATTATAGGGATTTGCATTAATTCAAAATGATATAATCATTCAATTAAGTTAAGATTATGTTAAGATTCTTTCTCATTTCGATGCCTATCGTAGTTTTCTGGATAATTGCGGACAAACAAGCTAAAAACATGCTTAATGGTGAATTCAAACACTAATTTTTTTGCAGTCATTCAAAATATTTGAAAAATTTGATATAAAATAGAAGCCTGTTACTTGACGAGTTTCCACACCTTGTAATCAATATTTTTATTATTTCATACATCTTGAAGATATCGACTAGGTATATACTCCACGTTATTGAAGGAATATACAGTCATTGGGTAACAATTTATACATCAGTGTAAACTTGCCGCATGTGCTGTGTAACCTGAGCAAAAAATTACTATTTCTTGTGTAATTTATTCTAGATTCACTGGCAATTTTCTCATTAACTCATCTTCAAGTGTCGGCCTCTATGGGGACGCCCACTGGCAACTTACGAAGACAAATCTCCGTTTTTTTGTAACTACTACTCAGGTTATAATCTCATTTAGATATTATAAAAGCAGTTTGTGACTAAAATTTTAAAGGCAAAAACAGTAAACATTCCTATACACAATCCTACAGTACTCTGAAAATCAATATGGTCTGAGGTGTAAAGTAAAATCCATAGTGAATATAGGGTCATTTCGATGATTCAAATATCTTTACATGTACGAGTTGGCGTAGTTCCAATACCCAATGGCTACGCTTCGCTACCGATGTACACAGCTCAGTACGTTGGTGCAAAATACAGATTAAACAGAGATCAAAATCAAACATCAATAACATCCTGATACGGAAACAAACACAAAAACGAGGAAAAAACGAATGGCCTGAAAGGCAGATTTTGTTGCACGCTGGATATAGTGCACGGGTTATATCATTTCAACGGGTCCTGAAATCACGCAGACAATTTTCAGCGAAATGTATTCGACACAGGATCATATATGTTTATTTGTGAACTAATAATCACAATTATAGCTTTACTGACAATTACTAGTTTTAAAGTACTCAAGAGCTATTTATAGGTGCACGAATCGTAGGAAAATGGGGTTTGAAAAACGATCTATTTGTATACATTTGTTACTCCTGCTGACATTCCACCAAAATGTAATTTTATAATTTATTTTAATGATAAACCCAGCTCAAAAGATTTAAAAACATTTGTAGATCGAATCAAAAAAATGCATAACTTTGACGGGTGTAGTATCGTCATCCTCATCTTTTCCGGATACCCTGTATGAGAAATTCTAAAATAGTGCCTCCATGGGGCAACGTAATGAAAATTGCAGCAAAGACAGAACGACAGTCTCTAGACGACATCATGATGTATTCCGGAAAGACGTTTTAAAAAGAGGCTCGCTATTTTGTCTCCGGAAAGTCGTTCTCATTAAGGCCATCAACAACTTGTCAGTCAGACTTACTCGCTTCCAAATTACGTGGGATGTACTCTAACGTGCGGAGACAAATACTGCTGCTTCTGGCTTGCTGATGGAGCAAAGAAGATATTTGTTTAATTAAGAGTGCTCGCTGTTCCAGTTTGAACACGGCACTTGAACCTTGAAAGGTTGGTAGATTAAAGATAACTTCACGTAGACTGTGTGAGTGAATACTTTTATTTGGATGAGCTGTCATCTGGGAAGCAGTGGTGGCTCGTGCTAATTCAGAGAGGTGGAGTCAGAATGAGAACCAACATTTTAGATCGGTATAAAATTGGAAAAAATACTAATAACTCACCTTTAGTTATTAGGATTTATTAAGCTGAAAAAAATATCATATGTACCTTTTTCGACCAAGTTTCAAGCCCCTACAATAAAACGAACACAAAACAGTTGGTTAACATCTTCCCAGCTACATATCTAACTCTTTTTATCATAAAATTTTTTATCAAATTTTGGCCGCTCTAATTCTTTAATTTGCAGTTTTTCTTCCAGCGACTACTACTACCTAAATCAGTATATTGAAGTTTCGATTCATTAATTTTCATGATTTTCATGATATCACATCACAATGATATTAATATAATTGATAACACAAAAAATATCTATTACAAAACAACACAAAACTCGCTTAAACCAATACAAAATGTTCATTTACCGCACATTTAACGAAACAAAGCAGACATCAACATCATAAGTAATCAAACTAAGGCTTGGGCTTAAATCAATAATTCAAAGTGAGCATAAAGCTCCTTACAAGTCGATTTGAGTTGAAACGATATTTATTGATATGCCTACCAAAATGAAATGAAAAGCATATGATTTAGTGTGAAAATCAATTTGTCTGAACTTAACCATTCGTAATTCGTCAAGGCACAGGTCATTTAGTCTGAAAAATGGCTGCAAAGCAGTCAGAAAGTGTGGGTCTCCGTTTTTTTGAGGTTTTTTCATTTATATCAGAACCAAGGTTATTTGGGGAATATTCGAACTAAATTCGTATGAGGATTGAAACGTAATGTATAGTTTATTATTTAGCTTACTACAAAAAATTACTTGGTAAGTAAGTACTTAGACTGACGACTGATATTATAAATAGAACGATAAAAGACGCAGACGCCCTCTCGGAGAACCGCGTCAGTATCCATTTTGCTGTCAAGTATAATTGAAATTTTGGTTGATCAATAAAAAAAATTTAAGTGAAATTGAGTAGTAAAAACGCACCTCAACTGACACGTCTTTTGCTTTTGTTGCTCTTGGATTCCATAGTGGGTTCCATGCTTTCTGCTTATTCCAAAGAAAAATGGAACCATTTAGTTCAACCCATTATTTCCATATGCTGTAGTTATCTTGAAATTATCATTCCCTAATCTAATCAAAGCAGAAATTCAAAGAATTTTCATTTCTTAACAAATGGAAAAGCACTTGAAAAAGTACACTAGCTGGACCAGGGTGGCACTGGAAGTAATTTTGCCGTAACGATAGGTGATTTTTTGAAAGCACAGACCACGCCCTGAATTGCAGAAAGTTTTAGAATACCTAACAACTACGTGTAGAAAATTCTTAAACATTTTGAGCTCCCAAAAAAGTTGCTTTTGGGAACGCCCGAAAATCGATTGGATTCTCGAAAAACATAATGAAGTAGTGTTCCGGAACTTCAACGTATCCCTCCCAAAGTTTAATCATAATAAGTGAAGCAATTTCTGAGATCACGAGATGACCGACAGGCAGATGGATAGGTAGACAGGTGGCCCAGAGAGTCTAGAAAAGGTGTATCACACGTACTGAACTTAACATTTGCTTCAGGAGAATGCAATATCATACCGGTGAGACTGTTTTTCAGGAATGGAGGGGTTTAAAACCCTGGCCATGTTAAGGCTTATTTGAATGTTCTACATTTTCACGTATGCTCTTTGTTTCGATATAACGTTTAATGAAAAAATATGTACATCACACGTATTATTCATAATGCATACTAGCTTCAGCGATCTCCAAAGTCGGACGAGCTGCCGCACAGTGAATTTGCAATAGCGCATTTGGAATGTCAGGTGGTTGAAGGTAATTCGTGTTTTAACAGGCGCTCCGTAGGGTACAGCTGTGCGACGCGACGTCTGGCGCTTTAGAATCCCTGTCAAATTACAATCACAGCACACCCTGCCTCGGTATCAATAGTAATGAACCGATGTCAATTGTCTCTTTTGACAGATATATAGTATTTGTTGAAGCTCCTGCGGGACACAGTGGCGCATTCTGGGCTTGGTCGGGGTCACCCTGCGATGATCCAGTCTTTAGGTCTACAGATTATGATGAACTTTTGATCCAACGTTTTTGCCATTTCTGATTCCCCAGAGAATAACAAAACATGCAACAGGTATGAGTAGAAACTTTTTTGAAAGTTATTTAATGAAAATAAACAACTACAATACTTTGATCAATACTTTGGATATGTGAATCGAAATTGAAAAATGTATTCCAATATATTGACTAAGACTTTCATACGGGTTACGAAACGTTTTTTTGCTGGCTAAAATACTATTGTGAGTGATACTGAAAATACTCAGTCCTACGATAAGTATAAAACTAACTAGCTCTAAAATAACCGGGACAGCGATTATAACAACTTCAAGATTTGACGACGTCTTTAGTGAAGCGAAACGTGTCACATATTTACGATTTTTATCCGTGAGAGTTAGTGCAACGGTTATACAATTCATTCTCTATTTTCATATTATTATTTTGAATAATTTACCAGAATATTAATAATATGCTCACCACTATACATAAGACCTGCTATAGACATGCATATTTAATCATTAGCCTAGACGCGTCAGTATAACCTGGCGGTATAGCTGTAGAGAGCAATTGGTTAGTATATATATGTAACCCAATGTTAGGCCCTTGACTTCGTAAGATGCAAAAGGGCAGTGCCACCATGCGCGACTCTTGGAGATGTATCAGAATATTAATTTCATCCTTTTTGTGAGTGCACATTTGCCTCTCTTAAAGGTTAGTTTGGCAATCCATTACAGCAGCAACTTCGTTAGTTGCTACTACATTAATTATTATACTGATGTATTGTTACATTGTCAAATTTACTAATTGAAAAGGCTACTTAGATCGGCAATAGCAACTGATTTGTCATCAAGCTGCGTTATGCTTCACCAGTGCTGGTATTTCAATTCCCAATGCAACTAATTCACGGTATCTCGTAGATAAATCGATCTGAATGGCAAAGAAATACAGCGCAAGACCCTGTTTTCCGTCGTCCTGACTCTATAGCTGCACATTTTGTTTGCATCGTTATGTTGCTTTAGCTACAACTACCTACTGATGGAATGAAATGATATCTTGTCCCGTTTCGGCGGTTGATATATTTTTTTAATTGGAAGGTAAATACTTTTTTCAATCTTTCCTTCTGGATAAGTCCAAAAAATTAGTCACATTTATTGTACAAGCAGATAATAAACTCCTGGGCTAGGCTGATTCTTGCAATCAATCGTTTGCTTCGGTAACTCCTCAGCTTATTCATCTCCACTGACATTCTGTCGGTTTTATCGATTCTTATGCAAAAATATAGGAATAAAATACGTATGCCTTGCATAATATAAAAAAATCGAGTTTAATTAGAGGACCGTTTTAAGCACCGAGGTCTCCAATTTGATGTGCACCATAACCGTCTCTATTCAAATAATTCAAGTTATAAGACTTTAACCGTGAAAATAAGTTCCTAAATTATATGTCCATATATACCGCTGTTCCTTAACAGTATCGCTACTTATATTCCTCAGAAGAATATTTTTAGAGAGGGCTATTTCTCAAGGACATTCATCTCACTTCAGGCATCAAACCAAGACGAAGTATGTATCGTCTGGCAAAAGGAACAGATGGCAATAAATTCGAAAAAAGACACTATTCCAACTAATATACGGAACAATAAGAAAAGTTTCCCGCTAGCTAGCTGGATGGGAGGCAGCAACGGAAGTATCTGGGAAACTTGTCTGAAAATTCAGTGCATGTGTTGGGAAGTTTTGTCTTTTAAAAGTTGCCTGCTGCTACGTAGAAGCGACGGGGGATTGGGTGGATAGGGAACGATGGGGGCAGTGCGGAAAAGACTCCAAAATATATTAATCAAGCATTAGTTCACGTAACGGTTGACAAAAGGTGGAGTGAAACACATTGTACTTTCTACGTTGATATTGTATACCCTTTTCCGCTTGAAATCTGGCTCAAGCATAATACAATCAAATTAACGATATTTACCTATAGAGTCCTCGAAGAATTCTCATTGATTGAGATCATTGTTCTCTTATTACTGTATTATTAGTTATAGTTATAGTTATAGTTATAGTTATAGTTATAGTTATAGTTATAGTTATAGTTATAGTTATAGTTATAGTTATAGTTATAGTTATAGTTATAGTTATAGTTATAGTTATAGTTATAGTTATAGTTATAGTTATAGTTATAGTTATAGTTATAGTTATAGTTATAGTTATAGTTATAGTTATAGTTATAGTTATAGTTATAGTTATAGTTATAGTTATAGTTATAGTTATAGTTATAGTTATAGTTATAGTTATAGTTATAGTTATAGTTATAGTTATAGTTATAGTTATAGTTATAGTTATAGTTATAGTTATAGTTATAGTTATAGTTATAGTTATAGTTATAGTTATAGTTATAGTTATAGTTATAGTTATAGTTATAGTTATAGTTATAGTTATAGTTATAGTTATAGTTATAGTTATAGTTATAGTTATAGTTATAGTTATAGTTATAGTTATAGTTATAGTTATAGTTATAGTTATAGTTATAGTTATAGTTATAGTTATAGTTATAGTTATAGTTATAGTTATTGTTATTGTTATTGTTATTGTTATTGTTATTGTTATTGTTATTGTTATTGTTATTGTTATTGTTATTGTTATTGTTATTGTTATTGTTATTGTTATTGTTATTGTTATTGTTATTGTTATTGTTATAGTTATAGTTATTGTTATTGTTATTGTTATTGTTATTGTTATTGTTATTGTTATAGTTATTGTTATTGTTATTGTTATTGTTATTGTTATTGTTATTGTTATTGTTATTGTTATTGTTATTGTTATTGTTATTGTTATTGTTATTGTTATTGTTATTGTTATAGTTATTGTTATTGTTATTGTTATTGTTATTGTTATTGTTATTGTTATTGTTATTGTTATTGTTATTGTTATTGTTATTGTTATTGTTATTGTTATTGTTATTGTTATTGTTATTGTTATTGTTATTGTTATTGTTATTGTTATTGTTATTGTTATTGTTATTGTTATTGTTATTGTTATTGTTATTGTTATTGTTATTGTTATTGTTATTGTTATTGTTATTGTTATTGTTATTGTTATTGTTATTGTTATTGTTATTGTTATTGTTATTGTTATTGTTATTGTTATTGTTATTGTTATTGTTATTGTTATTGTTATTGTTATTGTTATTGTTATTGTTATTGTTATTGTTATTGTTATTGTTATTGTTATTGTTATTGTTATTGTTATTGTTATTGTTATTGTTATTGTTATTGTTATTGTTATTGTTATTGTTATTGTTATTGTTATTGTTATTGTTATTGTTATTGTTATTGTTATTGTTATTGTTATTGTTATTGTTATTGTTATTGTTATTGTTATTGTTATTGTTATTGTTATTGTTATTGTTATTGTTATTGTTATTGTTATTGTTATTGTTATTGTTATTGTTATTGTTATTGTTATTGTTATTGTTATTGTTATTGTTATTGTTATTGTTATTGTTATTGTTATTGTTATTGTTATTGTTATTGTTATTGTTATTGTTATTGTTATTGTTATTGTTATTGTTATTGTTATTGTTATTGTTATTGTTATTGTTATTGTTATTGTTATTGTTATTGTTATTGTTATTGTTATTGTTATTGTTATTGTTATTGTTATTGTTATTGTTATTGTTATTGTTATTGTTATTGTTATTGTTATTGTTATTGTTATTGTTATTGTTATTGTTATTGTTATTGTTATTGTTATTGTTATTGTTATTGTTATTGTTATTGTTATTGTTATTGTTATTGTTATTGTTATTGTTATTGTTATTGTTATTGTTATTGTTATTGTTATTGTTATTGTTATTGTTATTGTTATTGTTATTGTTATTGTTATTGTTATTGTTATTGTTATTGTTATTGTTATTGTTATTGTTATTGTTATTGTTATTGTTATTGTTATTGTTATTGTTATTGTTATTGTTATTGTTATTGTTATTGTTATTGTTATTGTTATTGTTATTGTTATTGTTATTGTTATTGTTATTGTTATTGTTATTGTTATTGTTATTGTTATTGTTATTGTTATTGTTATTGTTATTGTTATTGTTATTGTTATTGTTATTGTTATTGTTATTGTTATTGTTATTGTTATTGTTATTGTTATTGTTATTGTTATTGTTATTGTTATTGTTATTGTTATTGTTATTGTTATTGTTATTGTTATTGTTATTGTTATTGTTATTGTTATTGTTATTGTTATTGTTATTGTTATTGTTATTGTTATTGTTATTGTTATTGTTATTGTTATTGTTATTGTTATTGTTATTGTTATTGTTATTGTTATTGTTATTGTTATTGTTATTGTTATTGTTATTGTTATTGTTATTGTTATTGTTATTGTTATTGTTATTGTTATTGTTATTGTTATTGTTATTGTTATTGTTATTGTTATTGTTATTGTTATTGTTATTGTTATTGTTATTGTTATTGTTATTGTTATTGTTATTGTTATTGTTATTGTTATTGTTATTGTTATTGTTATAGTTATAGTTATAGTTATAGTTATTGTTATTGTTATTGTTATTGTTATTGTTATTGTTATTGTTATTGTTATTGTTATTGTTATTGTTATTGTTATTGTTATTGTTATTGTTATTGTTATTGTTATTGTTATTGTTATTGTTATTGTTATTGTTATTGTTATTGTTATTGTTATTGTTATTGTTATTGTTATTGTTATTGTTATTGTTATTGTTATTGTTATTGTTATTGTTATTGTTATTGTTATTGTTATTGTTATTGTTATTGTTATTGTTATTGTTATTGTTATTGTTATTGTTATTGTTATTGTTATTGTTATTGTTATTGTTATTGTTATTGTTATTGTTATTGTTATTGTTATTGTTATTGTTATTGTTATTGTTATTGTTATTGTTATTGTTATTGTTATTGTTATTGTTATTGTTATTGTTATTGTTATTGTTATTGTTATTGTTATTGTTATTGTTATTGTTATTGTTATTGTTATTGTTATTGTTATTGTTATTGTTATTGTTATTGTTATTGTTATTGTTATTGTTATTGTTATTGTTATTGTTATTGTTATTGTTATTGTTATTGTTATTGTTATTGTTATTGTTATTGTTATTGTTATTGTTATTGTTATTGTTATTGTTATTGTTATTGTTATTGTTATTGTTATTGTTATTGTTATTGTTATTGTTATTGTTATTGTTATTGTTATTGTTATTGTTATTGTTATTGTTATTGTTATTGTTATTGTTATTGTTATTGTTATTGTTATTGTTATTGTTATTGTTATTGTTATTGTTATTGTTATTGTTATTGTTATTGTTATTGTTATTGTTATTGTTATTGTTATTGTTATTGTTATTGTTATTGTTATTGTTATTGTTATTGTTATTGTTATTGTTATTGTTATTGTTATTGTTATTGTTATTGTTATTGTTATTGTTATTGTTATTGTTATTGTTATTGTTATTGTTATTGTTATTGTTATTGTTATTGTTATTGTTATTGTTATTGTTATTGTTATTGTTATTGTTATTGTTATTGTTATTGTTATTGTTATTGTTATTGTTATTGTTATTGTTATTGTTATTGTTATTGTTATTGTTATTGTTATTGTTATTGTTATTGTTATTGTTATTGTTATTGTTATTGTTATTGTTATTGTTATTGTTATTGTTATTGTTATTGTTATTGTTATTGTTATTGTTATTGTTATTGTTATTGTTATTGTTATTGTTATTGTTATTGTTATTGTTATTGTTATTGTTATTGTTATTGTTATTGTTATTGTTATTGTTATTGTTATTGTTATTGTTATTGTTATTGTTATTGTTATTGTTATTGTTATTGTTATTGTTATTGTTATTGTTATTGTTATTGTTATTGTTATTGTTATTGTTATTGTTATTGTTATTGTTATTGTTATTGTTATTGTTATTGTTATTGTTATTGTTATTGTTATTGTTATTGTTATTGTTATTGTTATTGTTATTGTTATTGTTATTGTTATTGTTATTGTTATTGTTATTGTTATTGTTATTGTTATTGTTATTGTTATTGTTATTGTTATTGTTATTGTTATTGTTATTGTTATTGTTATTGTTATTGTTATTGTTATTGTTATTGTTATTGTTATTGTTATTGTTATTGTTATTGTTATTGTTATTGTTATTGTTATTGTTATTGTTATTGTTATTGTTATTGTTATTGTTATTGTTATTGTTATTGTTATTGTTATTGTTATTGTTATTGTTATTGTTATTGTTATTGTTATTGTTATTGTTATTGTTATTGTTATTGTTATTGTTATTGTTATTGTTATTGTTATTGTTATTGTTATTGTTATTGTTATTGTTATTGTTATTGTTATTGTTATTGTTATTGTTATTGTTATTGTTATTGTTATTGTTATTGTTATTGTTATTGTTATTGTTATTGTTATTGTTATTGTTATTGTTATTGTTATTGTTATTGTTATTGTTATTGTTATTGTTATTGTTATTGTTATTGTTATTGTTATTGTTATTGTTATTGTTATTGTTATTGTTATTGTTATTGTTATTGTTATTGTTATTGTTATTGTTATTGTTATTGTTATTGTTATTGTTATTGTTATTGTTATTGTTATTGTTATTGTTATTGTTATTGTTATTGTTATTGTTATTGTTATTGTTATTGTTATTGTTATTGTTATTGTTATTGTTATTGTTATTGTTATTGTTATTGTTATTGTTATTGTTATTGTTATTGTTATTGTTATTGTTATTGTTATTGTTATTGTTATTGTTATTGTTATTGTTATTGTTATTGTTATTGTTATTGTTATTGTTATTGTTATTGTTATTGTTATTGTTATTGTTATTGTTATTGTTATTGTTATTGTTATTGTTATTGTTATTGTTATTGTTATTGTTATTGTTATTGTTATTGTTATTGTTATTGTTATTGTTATTGTTATTGTTATTGTTATTGTTATTGTTATTGTTATTGTTATTGTTATTGTTATTGTTATTGTTATTGTTATTGTTATTGTTATTGTTATTGTTATTGTTATTGTTATTGTTATTGTTATTGTTATTGTTATTGTTATTGTTATTGTTATTGTTATTGTTATTGTTATTGTTATTGTTATTGTTATTGTTATTGTTATTGTTATTGTTATTGTTATTGTTATTGTTATTGTTATTGTTATTGTTATTGTTATAGTTTATTGTGTAATAAAATTGACAAAATTTTGTGTTTGCAATATACTCGCTTTCAATTTTTTTTGTTATTTTACGAAGAAAACAAAATTAGGCAATTTAAACAATATCTGAACTGCCTAATCATTTCACACAATGTCCTTGAATAATCAGAATTATGTATAATTTACAAAAATAAATTTTGTATTACCCATATAAAACTTTCTCTTGTGAAATATACAATAATGAAGTTTAACGATAATCCTATATGTTTGGTCTTTTGCTAATGCGTGGACTGCCACTATATCGATTGAAAAAATTGCAGTATTTTTATTATGATCTTACATCATTTTTTTTCCAAATTTCATCAATATCGTATAGCTGGTCTGAGACTTCGCGGCATTCTCATGCCAACAGACAGACAATATTTTCCTGATCACAATATTTCCCCCTATTATGCATGGGTAATAAAACTTAGTTAATTTCTACATCTAGTAAAGAAATAATTTTTTTTTGCAAAAAGTTCAATGTGTAAAGCATATAATGTACTCGTATATTCTCCTCGCCGGCGTTGTTCTATCGGTCTGTTCAGAGACTAAAGAGTAGTATATCTGCATACAGTGTAATCAGCTCGCAGACTTCAAATTTACAATTCAGATTCATAATAAACTTCTGGAAGCGAACGACGTTTACCCGTCGCCTTTTTTGCGTAGAGCTAAAAAGCAAAAATGTACACAAAAAAGGATCGTTGAGACGGCTGTTAAAATATATATAATGCAGTCTGAAAGAGGCGTGGACTAAGCTTTGGTTTTATCCTCCCATTAAAAGTTTCTCTAGACGCGGCTACACCCAACAGAATGCAAAGTTTTAATTGAATTGCCAATCTTCATGGTCGAACTCAAAAAATGCATTTATTTCACCAGCTAGCAGATACCATGACCGATTCGATAGTTCTATGACAGAATGGGAAGCACCTCAGGATTAGAGTAGAGGAAATAGATTCATCCCATAATTGGGAGCATCACAATGAGCACCATTAGGTTTGAGCAAGACTTCACTTATATATTAAGGGTTTCATATCGAATAGGAACGCAGTATTAAACGTTTTCTTCACATCATTCTCTATTTCTTATGGATACTCAAGAACTCCAATGAACTAGACATTAGGCCATAAAAACGTCGCCTTTGGGAATTCCACCAATTGCGTTTGTAAAACTAATCGTGGGGAATATTTTAGTGATATCATTTTTTATCCATAAACGGTTTAGATGAATCTCACAAATGCATCAGACTTCTTGGCTTTAGAATGAATATTTGTAGTTTTAGTCTGCGTCTACTTTTCTCGAGTGGGCTATTTTGTTTCACTTCTGGTATAAAAATTACTGCTACAGAATTGCATTTTAACTGAATAAGTATCATAAATAATGCTACCTAACCTCTGGAAAAGTCCTAAAGTAGGTTGATTCTGTTTTTCCGTGTGCAAAGGTATCAGTTTAAGAAACAGTATGAATTCAACAACTGTTTTCAACTGTGTTTGCAAGTATTTTTAAAATAACGGAAATTATAGAAATATGCGAAAACTTCCGAAATTAAAAAAGATTTAAAAAATGTTTGATTAAAATATTTTTAAACTGAATTACAACGGATCAACAGTTCCGAAATTATATTTATTCTAAACTGATACTCGAGCTTGGAAAATATTGTTATTTATTGTTGATGTTTTTATTCTGTATTTTCCGTGATGTAATGATACCTATCGCTATTCACTTTGAAATATCATTCTCTGGATTAATGAAATCAAACATTCACAAGATCCTACCGTAGATTGCAAGCATATTCGCTTTTTGCATATTTCTGCGGGTCTATAGTCGACCGAGTTGCGTGTAAGTGAACACACACAAATAACAGTTTTGTGTTCACGTAATTAAAACAATTGATGAAACATTCTGCTAACCGGTCCGTAACTTTTCTTTTTATCGCTCTGCTTAGGAAAAAATGCTTTATTACTGCCTTAGTCTATAGCGGGTCCCTTTCTAAACCCAGGTTGTGCAGGAGAAGAAAGGGTATTTTTTAGGAGTTATATTATATATGTAACTAACAGTATAAAAATGATAAGAACATTTCTATAATAAGCAAGAATCGAGGATTGAGATTCAAATTTTAGCCTAAAGTATATGTACTTCTATGGTAAAGAAAGCATAAAATATATACCCTCGTATACAAAGTGAATTTGTTGCCTGACGATTTCGGCGTATGCAAAGAATTTCATAAAAGGCACTGTTATCCGGATTGTAATCTAATTCGAAGCAATTCCGGAACATTGCCACGTTTCCTTTTATAGTGCCGCCATATTTCATCAGAAATGTAAAACAATAACAAAGGAATAACAACGGCCGACCCCGACTAGGTTTTCTTGACCCTTGCGAATGTTGAAGCATTTTTTATCTTTCTGTGGATCAGAATAGTAGCTTCATATATCATTGCACTGGAAGACAAGGATCTAATGATGGACGCGTTAGATTTTCTGCTCAACACATAAATATCGAAATTAATACATATTTTTTTAAAAGGGTAAGAGGTTTGTAACTCACTCAGCTTGTTAAGTAGAAAGAAAGGTGTAGTTTGGATTGCGATTGTGGTGCATATGGTTTCTAGTAATATTGAGTCTGAATTTTTTATATGCAAGGCAGAAAGCCTATCACGTTCCAAGAGCATTGCACGAGGACAAATCCCCATTTACATTAATCGTAAAACGTTGCCTATTGGGAAACGAGCTGTTTACCAGTTTTCAATGCCAAAACCGCTTCACTATGGGAATACCCGTCATTCTAGATTTCCAGAATCTCTCATTTCCTACTGTTCGCTATGCTTTTTGGAATAGTGCAGACACTCTGGAAGGCGTTTGTCTTATCTATAAAGATATCCAGATACAACATTTAAATACTAAAATATTGTAAGTCTAAGGGTATGCTGTACCTATCCTGATGCATGGCACTTGTATACAGGGTGTCCCAGTGTGATTTTATATGCTGGGTGGTGATTCTGTCACTTTCTTCTACATATGACTGGTTCGGTCTCATTGTTATTGTCAATTTTTATGCTGTTTTTATTCAATTCTGCGGAAATTTTAATATTTGCCTGTGCAGTCTCGATTATTCTTCAGACCTGATGAAAGCTTTCTACCAACACATCTTAATCTTTCTATATTGTTTTTTATTATTAGTTGGAAGACATTTTCATTCAAGGGAATAGTTAAAACACTTTTTAGAGGGCTTAAAAATTTACAAATCCACCACAGTTCCTTTGGGAATGTAATTATTTTATACCTGTGTAAAATTTGGAAGAAATATGCAATGTGTTCAGAACACTGCTGCATTTTGAAGTCAAATCGCATTCTTGAACGGTTGACTAGTCTCCAAACAATCTTATACACAATATCAACATCAACAACAAAATCGTGTTAAATTTTTTACTCCTTCTGTCATGTAAAGATAGGATATGATGCTACGAGGGGATCTCTTAAATTTCTAAGTCACATCATTGTGAGGAAAATGATATTTCAGTCGGGAGAATACGGTATCTATAAGTAGAAAAAACAGCAATGCCTGGCAGGTACTTAACTTAAGTCGATATACTTGATTTCATTTGAATACTTAGCACTTCAATATAGCAAAATTGCACTACAAAACTAATGATACTGCCCATTTGAAATGTTTTGTGTTTACCTGGTCTTCTTGAGAGACATACTCTAATAATGAGGTAATTTCACAGAAATCAAACTTTGCAGTGGATTTTGATGGGACTAGCTGACTCATTCATTCCTAAAGCTCACATATAACAAAAATAAAAAAATCTCCAGCAAGTTTTTCCAAATATGAATCGAAATTAATAGATGCAGGTATCCAAAGAAAAAAATCAAATGCATAAACCTCTCAATGCCAAAATTCCGAAGATAGTTTCGAAGTATCCTTGAACTGAGACACTATGTATCTGTACATCGCTGTATCATAGCATGTTCCAGGAGGATCCAAACCACCTCTGCACGTTTTAATATCGCAAATTTCAATATTCTTGTCATATTCGCTTTAACAGCGTGGCGAGGCGGCAAATTTTCTACGGGATCCCCTCAATTTATCTCATTTCCAACAGATATATGACGAAGGCGACACTATATCTGTCGGCTCGTTTCGCAAATCCGGTTCTGGACGATTATCCTCATATCCCTCGTGGCTTCGTGTTCTGGTGCTCTAGACTGGGGCTGTACTAAATATGAACTTATGACTGCTCTTAAATAAGGACCAGGCGTAGCGATATCCTTCATACATACCGGAGAGGCTATTGTAGAGAGTTAACCTCAAACGCTTGTGCCATTTTTGATGCTTTGTGATTACGAACTAAATGTATTTATACGAATACCAAAATACTACAGGAAGAAGGTCATATGATGTTACGGTCATTTCTTATAGATAACCTATTGTGAACAGTTCTGTCTGTCTATCGCACTCCAGCGGTGCTGCGAGCGGAAAAATGTCTATTCACGTTGACCTCAAGATACTGTAAGTTGTAACCATCGGGGAATGAACTGTCAGTCGACCATTATCAATTCTCCACAAGAATGAATTTGAAATGGACTCCTTCGAGGTATTGGAAGCTCGACCTTGTGAGGTTGCATACGTTGGGCTCTTCTAGTGTTTGTTGCTCATTTAAGGATTGAGTCTTGAAACTTCAGAGGGTGATTCGGAGTACATCCCCACACATACAAGTAGTATTTCAGAGATAGTCTGATCCGAGCCTTGTAGTGGTAGCAGCTGTTTCAGTGGGTACAAAGGAGCGGAAAAGATTCCCCCAGCTTCTGGGATGTCAATCTGGCAGAAGCTAAATTTACTACAAGGGAGGAAGAAGCTCAGTTGTTGGAACTTAGACAAGTTATGTGATCAATTGGACGGCACTCTCATAGCGTTTAATAAGGGTTGTTAGGGAAAAAATAACGAGATATCTTATTATCCAGTTTCGTAATTCATTATGGACAGTCCTATTTCAAGTTATAGTTGCTTCAGTCTCTTCAATAACGTTTGGATTGCTGTACCACATCCCCTGCTAATCTGCAAATAGTAAAGGTTTGATGGATACTAATAAACCAAACATTATTTTATAAAAGTAAATAAAGTGACTTTGGGGATAACAGCTTATATAACGTTTAGAATATTTTTTGACATTCAACATTTAAGGTTGGTATTGGCATCACTCGGGCAGATCGAAAAACTGTGTAGCTCAATGGATGAAGTGACTGTCCGATTGGCGAAAGCTTCGAATCGAGCCAAATACAGATTTGTATACAAAAAGTATTAGCTAATCTTTTCTATACAAGAGACAACTTTTATATTTTATATTAGGCAAATGTGTTCAATGGAATTGTTTCATTTGACATCTTTACCCGAAGTGTGAGTCTCTCGTAAGATTCGCCATACTCACAAATACCACTTGGTCGCCTCTCCAAACAGTTTTATAATGATGAGAGGCTTTACAATACCTGAAAACATAGTTCCTTCCTTGCGTCAGTGGTAACGCAGTGCCCGGAAAATTTCAACTAATCAGGAAATGAGCTCAAGTTTCGGTGACATACGCGGTGGAGGAGCGACCATGCTCTTTCTATACGAGGGACAAAGGTAATTGACTACAGAAATGTAGAGAATGTCAATTTTCCATATGCGATAGACTTTGATTATTATTAATAAATGATCGTTGCTTCACACACTGTACAGTCTCATGAGATAGCATGTTGGAACAAAAACTGTACAGAAAATATACTGAATTGATCCAGTACATAAAGCTATGAAATGTACCAACTAAATCATCTCTAGTTCTCCCTATTCCAGTAAAAAATTCATGGATTAAATGTATACATATGTAATTTTTATGCCTCTTGAACCGTCTCCAACTCATTTTTCCCTCGAGTTTTTCTGGTGATGTATTATCCCATTTGGAAAAACTGACCGTATTTTCTCGGGCAACAATTCTTGCTTTTCTCGATATATTCTTTGGATATTAGAGATGCTTTATTCATGGGCGTACCCTATAATTCTGTGAGCGTTTTGAATCTTCAACATATCTGAAAAAATACATTGAGTTGAAGTTGTAGGTCAACTACTTTATCTTCAAGCTGATTAATATTCAAGTGAGAAATTGAAAAGAAAATCATGTTTCAAGTGATTCAGTTGTATTCGACACTATTTATGCGTTTCAACGAAATAAATTTGATGTCAAGGAAGTATCCCTATAGCCCTTATCTACCGAAACAACTGGATAGATATTTTTACGAAACCTCCTAATCTAAAATGTGAGACTACCAGTTACTGCGTATCCATTGAAACTCCTCGGTGGTCCGTTATATATATTCTGCCACCCTCATGATTAATGCAGTGCTTACTGCATTTTTTCGTTGATAGGGAGTGTCTTTATACTTATCACATCAACAGTAATTAATCTTTCGTTTCATCCCCTCGGGTACCTCTAGTTTTTGTCTACCAATCCTGGTAAATGAAAGCCTATTGCTGGCCTTTTCATCTATCTTTTTATTGTATTTGCGCTCAGAATCATTTTCTGTACCTTCCTCTAGAACTGCTAAAAGATGGTAATATCGCTGTTATCAGATGTCGAAATTGGTTTTGGTATAGCATTGCAAAATTGTAGTTTGTTATCTATTGGCAGTTTTGAATTAGAATTATTCGTTCGATATAGGTATAGAGTTTCAGCTTCGTTTCATTCCTTCTTATGATAATGTGCATTTATCATGGAAGTTAAATATGTACAGATGAAAAGTTGTGTAACTAACACAACAAGAGTTTTACCAAGTAAAAGCATCTACAATCTACATAAAATATGTACTTTACATTATTTATATTATATATTTATTAATTTTTAAACGTGACTGGTCGGCGGGTTTGCAAACTTAAAGTGAATGTCACGTGTATCTAGACTTGATACTGTTGACTTTTGTGATTAAACTACAGCAGTGAAATACGATATTCCTTGTTACCCAAATACATACAACCCATCTACGAAATAATTTACTTATAGAGTTTGTCTGTCATCAAGATACATTTGATACGAAATCCGGACCCAGACGGAGGCCTAAAATCCGGGCGCCCTGAAGATATGAACAATAAAGTCTATAGTTTCCGGGCCCCCAAAAACTAATTACCATATTTCAGTAATACGATGGAAAGGTACTTCTTGGAAGATGTCGAACGAATTAGTTTCTTGAACGAACACATTTATTACCATGCTGAATAGGTCCTATTGAAATATGTGCCTGGTTCTTGACCGATTGTGTCATTGATCTGTATTACTAATTTTTGTTATCAGCTTCGGATGAACAAAGTTTGTAATACAGACAAATTTCTACATTCAATACCTTGGAAGATTCATGACAAATCAATGAAAAAGTCACGGTGATAAATATCATTCTAACAATACGTTTAAACAGTGGCCTTTAATGTACAATTGAAATAAACAAATAGGTCAAGTGGAATGATACTTCTCACGCATCCATGTTCCTCTATAGCGTGTATTGATGCCATATTCTACTTTACCCTGTTCTATGGGGTCTCGCATAACATTGCCTCTCTTTACGTAAACAAGAGAATTTCGGATAAATGTTTCCTTCTTGCTTATTACTCCACAGCCAATCCATCAAAAAAACAGCATAACTGTTATGTGCCCATATTACACCAGTACCCAAATTTCATCAAAATCGCTGCTGTGGATACTGAAATTACGCGATGACAAAAACGTCAACTTACCTACAGATAGACTAAAAACTGCTAGATTCTAAAAGCGAATTATCTCAAATCAAAAAAATCTTTCCTGGCTTGTACATGGGAAATGTTCAATTCAGTTTAGTAATTTGACCGCTGCGCTGACTAATGTAAATACCTTACCATTTTATACCCGTTTTCCCCCCATTTGAGCACGCCTTGTTCACTCTAACTGCACGCGGATGGCAAGAAAAGTTATTGTCCTTTTTATTACATTTCTGGCAAAAGACGAAGATTCCTCTTTGTCCTTTTTATCTTTGTTCGCAGTAGCAGTATCGTAGGGCAACTATATTAGATTACAGACTTGTTTCGTTTCCGAAGTTTTTGCTATTTCCTAATTGAGGTTATATAAAAGGTCACGAACGTAAAACAAGAAAGTAATCTAGAGCACTAGTGATATGTCAAAGTTTACTACAAATTTTTCATTCTTCAAATTAGCTTAATATTATATAGTTTTTTCTTGCCTACGCCAACGGATGGGAAAATGTGGTAATCTCAGAACCTTTTTAATCTGGTACACTTTTTTATATTTTATGAAGCCTATAACATACAAAATGGCGTCGAGTAGACTATGCTAGATATGCTGCACTTTCTAAGCTACCGTATCAGTTTAGAAACAAACATCTGTATTTTTTCAACTGCTAATCTTGTGTTGAGTAAAAAAATGCTGAATAGAAAATTTTTGTTGTTTAAAAAATGCCTGCTTCTTGAAAATGTTCATAGTTCGTAATATTTTATAAACATGATTCAAGTGGATTAACAGTCTTTTAAACCTAACAAAATGTTCAATAAGCTTCAAGGGGCTTAATGGTACTCGTTATTTGTTTATGATCATTATACACCAAAAATGCAGTTATCTGTAGTTGCAGTTGCTGAAACAAAAGTGGAAAGATTTAGTTTTCTTTACACATTTCAATGCTTATTTTAAGGACTACAATATATTTTTACATTTAGGATTTGATAGCGGAGATGCATTGATTAGTGTTTCAAACCTAAGGACTTTGCGATCATTTATACGACACCAACAACTGGAAATAACTGTAGAACTGTTTAATTTTCAACAAAAACATCTGTATTTATTGATACTTTACTTTACAGTGACAGCGGAAATATTAGCAAACTTCTTCTAAACAAGCGCCATTTTAATCATCTCCCGATAAGCACGATGGAATATTGTGAAGCAAAATCAATGCTATTTTAGATGTCTGTCCAAATATATCTCAGCCAAACTCTACGTTTACAGTTACCACACTGCATCTACGCACTTAATTCCGGAGAGAAAATTAAATTACACCCAGCCAATCTAGTGAAAGGTAATAATCTCAGCAGCATCCACCCTTATCTCTGCTCTTCGCACTAGTTAATGAAACGTCTAGGTATAAATGCCTTGGAACTCGCACAATCTTTGGCCGTTCGACTCTCGAAATCCCCGTGTTCGTTCATTTAGCACCCATTTCGCTCCTGATTGGAGAGTATATTAGGGCCCCAGACCAGTCTCTCTAATCTCCACGTGTAAGATTATTCATCTGGTGTTCAATTTCCCCTGCAGATGGCTTATCTGGATCTGCCGAATCCGTTTCACTTATGCGTGTATTTCGATTGAGAGGAAGGATACTTTCTGAACCTCCTATGAAATTGATATGATAAGACAAATTCACAACCTTCAAAGCCTATTTCTGGCTTAAAAACAGTTTCCTACAGTATATCTAATGACCCCAAAATTCTGCATGTGTGGCGTGCTTGCAATGTTTGCTACATATTTAGAAGAATTTTTGAGACGTGACATTTTGTTTCCAATGTTATATGCTGGGTGACGGTGAAAATACTATCCACGACGGAATCTCAAAACGGCTGAAGATACAAATGAGCAATTTGGTTTGCAACGAGGGTTGAAAGTTGTGCACATTTGTAGCATGAAGAAAATTGAATATCGTTTCCGGCTTTGTTATTTTAAAAATAAACATCCTATATATTGCTTTTTTGGACTTGCAAAACAATTATAAACAGCCTTTGTATAACATGCCCTATGTCTAAGATCAATAGCTTTTGGAATAAAGCTATTCAAAAATGTCTCATTATTCCTATTCTTTTGTATTTTACGGACAAATTGAGTAGATCAGGAGAAAGACATTTATTACTCCTGATTCAAATCGCTGTTTAATAAAATATCAATAGCACAACTTCCCGCAATTCGAAAAAATTCGACGGCGTAGTTCAGTTATATAGCTATTTTTAAAGCAAACTATGAAGACAAAAAGTCCACAGCACGTGGTAACGCTAACACTCGTTAAATAGAAAATAAGGTTTCGACATTAAAATTGATTGAAAAGGTATTTTTTGTTTTGCTTTACCACCCTGCATGCCTGTTGATAGGCCTTTGTACTAACACCCTATACTACTCGCAATACGGAAACAAGCATATACAGCAACCTTTTCAATCTTCATTGTATGTATAAGAGCATATAACTTTTCTATAAGCCGATTCCGAAAGACATCTACTTGTCCAAGATCCCCATTCGCTTCGGCTCATATCTCATAACAACGATCTGAGCCGTAGCCCAGTGGCTATTTCGGCGGCGTCGTTGAAGCGTAAAGCTAACACTCTGGTCAGCAGAATGTCCTCGGCATGCTGAGGCCTCCCTCACATTGCTGCGCACGTTGTGTCTAGATAATAATTCTTAGAAAATATTCAGTGTGAAAGAATCTTTCGTAGTTATTTGATAATAGGAAGAAATCTCAAAATGTAAATCTAATTGTCGTAGGTTGCAACGGCTACTCCGGTTGTGCTACTTAATGCTTTGTTTTCAGGAATTCTCTAATATTGAATGCATCTAATCTAAGGTTAGTTCCAATCGAGCTTCGAACGTATGGTAACGTTTTTAAGACACCAATTTATTTCAACTAATAAGACTACAACTTTCACGTTGATTAATATTCACGTTTTCTGGTTCGTGACTTTATGTAGAGAAAAAGTTGAGTAGTTTTCACACAGTTTCACAAATAATACTCTTTCTTTTAGTGACGCGTTTCGATTTTTATTAACAAAAAATCTGACAGTCCGACGATGATTTTAATAAAAATCGAAACGCGTCACTAAAAGAAAGGGTATTATTTGTGAAACTGTGTGAAAACTACACAACTTTTTATCTACATGATGGAAGAGCTTCATCAAGTAAGAGCGTCTACAATCTCTTGACTGTTCCACGTTAGAAGAATTGACTAACTCCTGCCACAGCTCATCGTTCGAATATATACAGAAATGCACATCTCGAATGTTCCATTACAAGAAATATTTCGCTCGTTGTTCCAGACGTCTCTTTTGACAACAGCTCACATGCTATAGATGATTCACATACAGAGCGATATTTTCCCAGCAGCTACCCCGAATATCGTTGAGTATGTATAAGTATATATATATATATATATATATATATATATATATATATATATATATATAAATTTATATAATATATAAATTTAGGAGGAATCACACAGCAACTATCTGTTGAGTGAGTTAGTAGACTACACAATTGAGCCACATGCACAAGACCGCGGCTCGCTAGAAAAAATTGGATTGTGTAATTTTAGAGTCAACCACCAAACCATCATTTTTTCCTGCAAAGTTGACTCAAAGTAATCTTTTGGGTAGGTATTTGTAATCCGAGTTACAATGTCAAGGTGATTTTATGTAAACATTTTATTATAGGCCAAATCAGCCGAAACGTTAGTGAATATATTTCATTAATTGTATGTGTATGTTGGACAACCACAGGATAAGTTTAAGAAGTTACATAAATGAAGCATTATAATTACGAAAAGTTCTGTTAATGTGAGTATTTTCTTGATATTTCATGGCCTACACATTACGAAAACCATGTCCGTCTGTCTGTCTGTCGGTACTCTAACTAATCTTTGTTCCCTCTATAAATCTGAAAGTACTTATCGGATTTAAATGAAACTTCGACACTATGGTCTGATGGATGAACACGTTCTGTAGGATTTGAAAACCGGTCCAGTTGATGGTGGATTTATAATAAAAAAAATATCAAAATCTCAAGATTTTGAAAGCTTGAACGTATTGGGAATTTCTGAAAATATAGGATTTTGAAGTTCAATATTTTTTAATTTCAGTTCCAGATTTGTCATCTACATCATAATTTCTGAGACAACACTCGTATACTCAGTGAAACAAATTTCATTGCCAGGAGTCATAAATGAGCTTGCAAAGTCGGTTGCATCTTGAGATACTTTTGGTTCGACAGCTGGGGCACATGCTATTTATCCACTATCGAAGTAGATACGTTGTTCACGATTGGTTTTGGACGAATGAATTAAACTGCAGCTGTTTGTTTATTATTGCTGTTGTATAATATCACGTACGCGTGAACAGCAGCAAAGTATACAGAAATGTAGACCTAGCCTTAGCGCCATAACAATACCAGGCAGCTACTATTGCCTATAAGATTAAATTCAGCGTAGTGTTGGATCCCCAGTACGAAACAAATAAATAAATCGTCCTTATAAGCCTCAGTAGGACCCTCGTAGGGATTTCATTGAATTTCATGCGCGCTAGAGCGTAAAATTTAACATGTGATTCCATTGATTCAGATGAAGGAGGAATTAGCAGCCCGAACCGTTTACGTGATGCCGAAATGGCATAAGGTAGGCGGTATGGAGTTTATCTCCTAGAGTCTGAGTGTGAATTGTTCATCATGGTTAGGGTTGTCTACCTGAGCTGACGAAAATCCGTGCAAAGTTTGAGATACGTGTACGTGTAAGATTGCCTCAAAATTGGAATGGCCCTAATTCGGAGCACTGATATTTTTGAATCTCTAATGTTTCCATGAAGTTTAAATCATCTATTTCATTACAAGTATGAAGTACACTTCTTGTCGTTGTCTTTGCCAACTTTATGATTAGAATAGTAAGTGTTGGGCAAAATTGGATCAATCTGGATGGTGGTTTTTGGAGGCACTTATATGTTATGTACCTTGTTTTGAATGCTCTAGCTGTTTGACCTATATAAACAGCATTACAGAAGAGGCACATGAAATCCTATAAACACCTGACTCACACATACTTGGTTCTTTCTCCTTTGCATTTATTAGATATGACCGTAAATTAGGTGCTGACCTATAAGCTATACTTATTTGATTTCATACACCGTTTTTATTGTTTGTAATATCTTATTGCTAATGTTTCCAAAATAAGCAATTGTGGTGTATCGTTTCGTTTCTTGTTTTGCGTAATGCGGATATATGCTCCTAATAGCCTTTTTGTATTTTTTTAATTTATCAAATGATCTACTACTTTTGGATTGTAGTCCAACGTGAATGAGGCCGAGATAACGGTACACCGTAAAAAGTGCTGACGAAGAACAAGAGATGTCGTTGTGAATTAGTTCACCCTTGTTGACAGATGTCATAGAGGGCATTTTTCACCGCTATCAGTCAGAGTACTAGCTGTTAGAACTTTTGACTTTATAAAGATGCTATTGGGCAGCCACACTTAGAGATAAATCTTACTATCATACCCTTATCTAGGTTAGATATATGAAATCTAACTGCTGGACTATACTGACGAGTCTCTGCTAAAGGCATGTCTTTATCGGGTAACATATAGTGAAATACGTATGTATAGTGGATTATTGAATGCATTTTTGAATTTCACGGGTAAAACAATCATTTAGATAAATTTTACTAAAACTAATAGTTTCACAAATTAAACTGTCGATCAGTGACGCCTTTCAGTTTATATTTAAGTCATCGTCGGACTGTTTCTGGAAGAAAGAGTTGTGTTCTAATAAACAATTTTTTATCTGCATGATGGAAGAGTTTCACCATGTAAGAATATCTACAATCTACATAAAAGCGAATATTTAGGAACGATTGTCATTTCGCAGTTATACAGGTATGTTAAATTAAGTAGACTACAGCAGCGTGTTCAATATTCAATGAACACAGTACCGGATTTACCTCGACTGCCGTTCTTTTGACAATTCTGCTGCCACCTCGCCGCTCTGGGCAGTTGTGCAAGATACATCTAGTGAAATACCTGCATGTATGACTGGATTGTAGCAGCACTTTCTTAGATTTTTACATTTTTTTATAGATAACCTTTCAGACAGGCAGAGTACCAATAACGGTTGAGAAGCACAAGCAGGGTGAATAAATTACTTTGTAGAATCTACAGAATAGGGAAACCTCCAGACACCTTCGATGTTCCAGATTATGGATATAAGGTCAGGCGTGTTCACTACACGTATTGTTTTTATTATTGCGTACAGAAACTTCAACCAGTGTTCCAAAATGCTTCTCCTCACATGCGAGCAGTAGTCCAGAGATCTTCTGAACTCAGCCTTGTACAGTAGAAGCTATTCCGATAAATACCCACAGCTCCTAGGACGCCGGCCTAGCAAGACACTGTATAATGAATACACACATAAATTATTACATGAGTGAAATAGTATTATTGGAAAATTTACTTATTTATTTAGCTTCATAAAATATATAAAATAAATTGTGACGGACTGAATGTTATTGCTTCATTAGATGAAGAGACTTGTTAGTTATTGAGTGGATCTCAGTGGCTGTGTGGACCATGCACGGTTTTGAATTTTCGGGTAAGGAGGCGACGATTCTTCTGAGATATCTGGAATGAGAAGAAATATTTACTACTGGTAAGATCTTCAACAAACGGAAGTAGATTTCAGCCAGTACTTCCCATTCTATAATGATACCAGAATCCGTTTGAATTCTAATACCATTCCAATTAACCAATACATACGTTCTCTTACTGGTAGGGTAGCAGATCCTAGTGTGCATCGTTTTTGGTTAGTTCAGGAGAGACATAATTTGAATATGTTAAGAGAAAATCATTGAAATAAATATAATATTAAATATAATATTTATCGTACCGTTCTGCGATTTAGGATTATATTATTCGACGATACTGACTTTAGGCGACTAACCTTTGTAATATGTTCATTAGGGCTATGACGTTATCCTAATAAAATAGCAGGATCTTATAATTTATTTACTGGCTTATACCTAAGCAAACGGAAAAATTGAAATAGGAGAATAATGACCATAATGACGCCCTGAAAAAAAATTGAAAACATGCAAAATGAAATTTAGCTACTTTGTTCTTGTACGATAAGAAAACGATCACCATCAAGAAACATGAAGAAACGTTCATACTGGACGTATTCATGATAGCAAAAGGTACATCTTATTTTAGCTTTTCTTTGTGAAATTTTGGTCTACATATTTTGAATATATTGATAATTCAATCAGTTGAATTGGATAAAATATTATGCTTGTATTGCTTGTTGAACAGGCTTTACGAATCGCACTAGTTGTATTTTCAATAAAAATGCTGATACTCAAAACGAATATTCAAATCCTCGAATAATGGGAAGCGCATTGTTAATTCCCGTTAAAATATTGTATGTATGCATATCGTAAAGCCGTAAACACCTCGTGACCTGAATTTAAATGGTATTTTCGATTAAATAGCAGAATCAGCTTATTCGGCAATATATTCACATGATAGCACATATAACGTACGGTATTGTATAAATACTACTAACTACCACCGACATTTGAATTGTGAAGAAGTTTGTAAATCAAAAAATGAAGTTCAGAAGATTGCCTCAATACTTTCCGCTTGGAAAGATATTCTCCAGTGTGTATTTCATTGGATCATACTCGATTTTTACTTTCCGTGCTTATGCTTATAAATTTACTATTTCAATACAGTTTTTGGCGCTCCATGGTTTCATGTGTGCATTAAAAATCGTTTACTCATTTTTGTCAGTCAGTTAATCTGGATATTACATTAATTGGTACTTATATAACTCGGAATATTCCTAGCAGGCTAGATTTTTCTCTGGGCGATTTCAGTTAAAACTCCAAAATGTATATACATTAATGAACCGTTTCCATACAAAAATAGAACTAGTCTAAAGCAATAGTACGATTCAACAGTTCCTAGACATCACATCATGGAGCAATCATAAATACGAGTAACAGCTCGTCTTTCCCAACTTGATGCTATTTCTTCCCCCTTTCTGCTCACTTTTCTTCCCATCCCAACACTGGTTTCTAGACCACAAGGTCTGAGAGACAGGCGACAGACACTGACTGATCGTGACCTTGACTTGAAGGTCACCATGGAATGGAGGAAGGTTGAACTACCTAAATAGTCATTCTGGAACTGCCACTGGTGGGAAAGAATCATGATACCATAAAGGAGATAACCTACTCTCTCTCTGGTGGAAGCAATAAACACTAATTTGCAGCGCCGGTAGCACTAGAAGCCATTTTTTGGAGACCAACTCGTTCGAATCTGTGCTCATAACATACCCGCATAAGCCCTCTACACATAGAATAGTTCAACTACTGATAGATACCACTACGTCAATTGATGGTCGTTAATTGTGACTTATCGGTCGTTTGCTATAATATAAACTTGGAATTGCTATTAAAATGGCATTACACTCATATTTTCTTTTCAATTATGAATTTTTCGTCATTTTACCGCATATAGAAATCCTTTAGTTTCAGATAGCGTAACCACATATCATACATGCACACATATTAAAAGTTGTTAATTATTTATGATGTAAAATTAGTTGTCATAATGCATCTGAACATATCAGAAACTGGCTCAACTGACTTGTGAACATTAATTAAATTTCCGAACAAATTAATCAAAAAAATTCATATCATATAAATTTTTTACACTTGGCCGGCGTTGTTATTTATTTTTTATAAAGAAGAAAGAATTATAAATGATTCAACGTTTTCAATATTTTCCATCAAATTCCAAAATAATTATCAACAATTATTTATCAACTGATAATATGGCTTGGGAAGTGGAGCGTCAACCGTTATTTTGTTCCAAGCAATTTTCGCAAATCAGCTAAACCGCTTAATAGAGTATCGGCCACGCAAACTCTGTCAGCTTTGTTTCAGTTTTATTCCACCGTGGCGTCTCAGACATTATTAAAACCCGCCACGTAGCACGAAAGCAGCGGAAGTGAGAAAAGCAACAAGTTTGAATTCAGGAGTATAGCAGGTCGAAGCTGTTTGGCGGCGAAACCCAATTAAGTTAACTTCGGTAGTCACGCTATCCAATAGGTTGGTTGAAGGTGGCAAAGAAAATCTAACAAGTTTGGGGTCCTTAGATATTTTTTATCTATGGATCCAATCCAGTGGAAAATATGATTAATGAATTCAAGTGACCAATTTTTTGGAATGTTTCCAAACATGAAACATTCTGTAAATGAGTCTGTACATATCCGTGACTTATGTTGTTCAAAATTTTTATCATCGTCAGGGCAAATTATTTTAGATGACTTTTCTTTCCTTCTGATTAAATCGGAAACTTATTTGATCCCTTATTCTGCTGGTGGTAGCTTTTCTGTATTGTGTTTTCCATTAGCTTCTTTGGATATCAGAGGTCTTTTTTGATAAGACAAAATTCTTCTAGGCCTAATTCTTAGGTAACCTCTAGCGAAGGCAGAAGGCAAATTCTATCGCACTCAGCCTCAAAAAGAGTTGAGGCCTGAAGGGGGCTTGGAAACCTCTTACAACCAAGTTGTTTGGGGTCTCCAGTGAGGCATACTTTTGAGCTTTTAGATGTTCAAGACATAGTACCCGACTTTCAGAATTAACCCTATCCCCGCTAGACCCGGATTGTCTCTCGGCGGACCTGCACACTCCAGATGACAAATGTCTATTGATCTTCTTAAAACTCTGCAAATTGTAACCTTCGGCAAATAAGCTTCCAGGCAGGTCACTATACAATATTAGTTCCCCAAAAGAATAACTTGTGGTGCCGGTCGAGATGTAAAGAGGTCGAACTGACGAGGCTAAGCATGATGTGTTCAGGTGGAGAGGGACAAATCCATTTTTCTTCGATGTTCTAGGCTGTGGATCTCTCCAGACTCGTAACCAGATCTATTTTGCTCAGCACCCATTCACTCACTTATTTGAATTGATTTTTTACTATTTCAACGTCGTTTACAATTGAAGTAGCAATAGTAAGTAGTTTTTCTAAAATGAAAACTTTTTCTTGGTATATTTTCCGTGGTGTTTTTGGACCTGGTTCTTTCTCTGATTCGTCTTAATAGCTATAATGGATGCTAATCAAAACACATGTGATTGGAAAATAAACTCCAAAATCTGCTGCTTGGCACAAAAGATAATTCCATAAATCATTTGTTATGTAGACATGGACTAGACTTATAATTTTTTTCTCAGTTGAGTCCAGGAGCTTCAGAGAACACCTGTGAGTACATCCCCACACATGCGAGCTGTATTCCAATGATGGTGTGATCTGAGCCTTGTGGAGAAATAGCAGTTGCTCCGGTGGATATAATTTCCTATAGTGATAATAGGAGAGAACCCTCAAACTCTGGGATACATATCCTTGTGTAGGAACATGATATTGTTTTTTTATGTAAAAGTAGATTGTACATGCTCTTACTTGGTGAAGCTCTTCCACCATTGTTTGCGCTTTAATTTAAATCCGACAACGTCGCCTTGTCTGGCTGCGATCTGTCATATTCGTTGTTTCCGCTGCCCCACTTCCGGAGTCCCTGCGCGTCTATGAGTGGACCCCGAATGTACGGATGTATTTTTTTGCATTTATCAATACAGTTGATTTTTATTACCCGTGCAAGTTTATTTCACGACGATTGCAAGATCGTTAACAACCATGTTGATAAAAAGTTGTGTAGTTATCACACAGTTTCACAAATGAAACTCTTTCTTTTGGTGACGCGTTTCGATTTTTATTGAAATCATCGTTGACATGCACAATATAAACAAGTATGAGAAAATACTGTTGAAATACCATATGTGTTTTAGAGATAGTCTATCATTAGCAAAAATACCTTATAGGTTATTTTATCCAAGACTCCATCAAATGGGACCATCTACAATGTAGCAGAAACTTCCTACTCAAGCTTCTCCTTCTTTCAAAGGTGATTTAGCGCTCAAAACGAGTTAAACTTCCCGAATCCCATTACTTTGGCAACTTCAACATGCCAGCACCTGGCAGGACGGAGATTTATAAAAAGAAGGAAAAGGAGCGTCGACTGTAAGTTAATAACCCTCGTTAAATATACATAAGGTGTTTTGGCACTTCGATGCCCCCGTCGTCGCCGTCGCCGTCGCCGTACTCTGCCGTCCTACCCGAGGTGCCTGCAGGTCGGCCAGCCATAAATTTTCCGAAAAGGCTGCGCCGGTAATCGAATTCGCGTGCACCAAATTTAAAACGCTTAACTTTACTACTCGTTGCTTTGGAGTTGTTGGAAACTTGGAAAATGTGTTGCTGGATATGAAGCATTGCCTGAAAGAACACGGCAGCTTATTAAATATTTTTGAATACCTCCTTAAATGTTGAGAAAGCTGGAAAATTAAAATTGTCTTTACTTCCCACTCAAATCGGAGGAGGAAGTATTGTGAACATTAAACATTTCAGATTCCTATCTTAATGTGTCTTTGATGTTCCAAGTACATAAAAAATTATGCATCCTCTAAAACCCTATCACTTATCTGGCTGTATAACTCAGAACCTATTTTTCGGATTCTGCTGAAATTTTGACTCTAGGTTAACATTATGGCGAGAACGAAAAATAATTTAAAATTTTGAAAATCGGTGCTCTGGCAGCGAAATAACTCAAACCTCGTTTTTGGAGGTATCTGAGGCCCCTGATAAATTTCCTTTATCATTTTGGAGGGATCTAAAATTAGCAGTAGAGGGTTGGATGTAATGGGACATCTTAACTTATATTACGTTCATCTATAATTTTTCGATCCCGGTAAATCTCCGTACTTATCCATCTCCTTACATCCGAAAAGTGAAAATAGTTGGGTTTTGATGTATCTATAAATTTATCAAACCATCGAGATATTCAGTAAAATTTAAACCAGTTGCATTTTTATCACAAGTTGTACGGGAAGTGAATTTGCTCCCTTTCGGTTCGAACATCTATCACTACTAGTCATTAAATTCTACCTGAATCAGGATCATAACAAATAGACAAAGGTCTAAAAGTTACCTATAACTTTATAAAAAGGGGCTATTGTTCTGCTTCTCTTGTTCTATTGTCCGCTTCTTAGCAACTATCATTATAGTTTACTTGTATTTTAACTGAATCTCCTTCTTTAGGTGCCGTCTCCATATAATGAAGGTTGGCGACAATTTCGGCATACTTATTTCGAGTGGTACGAATTAAAGATGATGTGTTCATACCAGTCCAATCGCGTATGTTTTTTTAACTGAATACGTATCACAAATAATGACGGAACTGTTATTTAGCCTCTTAAAAACTTCATCAGGTAGGTATATTTTGTATTTCACGTGCGGCAGTACGTATGTAAATTCTGTAAATATTGGAAATTATGGAAAAAGAAGAAAACTAGAAAATATTGAAAATTATTACATCCAATCCAAGACTGTTGTTGGACCATTGTGTTGAAAGTGTAGCGTTAATCTACTCCACCATTTTTTTTGTGCCTTTAACATCTATGTAGGTGGAGCTATTTACTCGTCTATGGTTGACAAATGCATTATTAATTTAATGTATAAAGCTAGCAAACGAATCAGCTACATTGTTGCCTTATATTTTTATTCATAAGCATCATTAACATCGCAAAGCTCTTGTGAGTAAAGTGTGCACTGGGTTGTCGGAGATTTTGAATTCTTTTGTGAATTCTTGAAGTGAAATGGCATTTGGTACATGGTACATTGGATAGCTAATACAATTTGAATGTATATTCAAGAGCAAGGATACTAGATAGAGGCAACAAATGAGCCATTATTGTATTTTCAAGCGAGCACATGCTACTACCAGTGATACTTGGCCGCCATCACTGTGCCTGCGATAGATAATAGTTGGATTTGGAGATCCCCACCTGCAGTTTCGATTTCGACGCATTTTCGTGCGCAGTATGATTCAACGATTCAGAGGTATTTGGCATGAGGAACCACCCTTTATGAGCACCTTTTTACTGAGGAACTATTTGGAAAATCTATTGGGTGACTCCTCCCCGGGGATAAAAACTGTTGAAGACCTCTCTTTCGCAAGCCTTTCTATAAAGGACGCCTTTCAAAGAAGTATCGTAAACTTTGTTCGTCTTGGATTTGATGAGACCCTAATGAAGCTTTCCATTGCCTTCCTCTGAATTCGACATCTGTCACAAAACGTTTTCTCCATAATTTGATTATTGATCATTTAATTTATTTAATACGGAACATTTTTCTATTAGTTCATGGTCATGGTCAATGGTAACTGAATGACTTCTCCTGTTATAGGCTGCAAGTTTGAATATGAATATACCATGACTTATTAAGAAGTTAGACAGTTTGATGATCAGTGTTTTGAGTCTTTCGCACAATATTTCTCATACTAAATCACACCTAAATAACAAAACGCTTTAAATCTGTTTATGAAACGAACCTTTTAATAACCCACCTCTAATCCCACGTATACTTCATTGCCTTTTCCCATCTAATTTCGTAGTAATATTGCCCGGGAAACTGGCTTTCTCAACAGGAGATTAATGTCTCTCCACTGGATGAATGTTATTGATTCTGTCTACCCTTACGTCAAACGTGTGACATCCTATCTAATGGCGCTACGATACAACGCGTTCGCACTGGCACGGCATATCAGTACCCCGGATTCACAATCGACTCTTGGGATGTAGCGTGACGATTTTCTACAAAATGGTGTTTTAACGTACTTTTTCACCCAGCATTTCGTTTGTCCTTTTTTCATGTCATGCCATATTCTCGCAGTACTTTTGAGGCTGCTGAGAATAGTGACGAAAACAATCAGATTGATTAAAAAATAGTAGTGTCAGGCCATTGTCATCAGCGTCACAGTCTGTGGTTAGTTTGTTTCATATTTCAGCAAGCTCATCCTCAGCAGATCGAACTTCAACACCCATAACGAGCCCCTCCCAAAAGTTATTCCTTTGTGGTACTTCAGAGTTTTCGATTGGACAGCTGGGAAGTATGTTCACGAACGGTGACAATTTACTTTCGCAGCGCTTCTGGAGCACGATGGGCTTTATGCCTTTGCAGAGTCACTTCTCATGCATATGCGGTAGAACTATTATGAAACAGTCCTATAAAACGATAGTCGAATCAATAGTAAGTCTCCTAGAAAATTTATACGTTATTAGCAATATTAACTATCATTCTTTCACGATAATAATTATGAACAAATAAACTCAGAAAAAAAATGTCAAACACGACGTTTAAAGCATCAAGGTTGCGTCAACACCTGAATATCCTCAATTAATTGAGAACTATCAGATAGGTATCTACTTTTTCTCTTCCACCACAGCATTTACCTTCATTGATGATGATAACTAATTTTGAAACACAGCATGATTGAATTATGAAAGGCTTACAAAAATTCTTTGGAAGTCTGAAGTGATACGATGCAATTGACACTGATAGCACTATTATAGTTTACGTATTATGTTACAGACAAACTTAGTCTGACTTGTTCTTCATTTTACACAAAGCCACCAGTTTTGAATATGACTGACATATTCAGTCAGCTTGAGAATATTTACGTGAATTGTACCGTTGAATATATGGATGCAGTCAAACTAATTTGATGCACTTTGTAACAGTTACACCAGTATTTATTTGTGCCGAAAACATTACTGTCTGCTTAAATGGATAATCGTAGGTAGCTGTAATTGATTTCTGTCTCTCCTGAGAAGTTGATTATTTCTGGATAGGATCCGGAGATCAAGAGGGGTTAAGGAGAGGAAAGGGACGGGCAGAGTACAGGAATCCAATCCAACCGACGGATTCGATTAGTCCCGCATTAATGGATGAAATACGGAGAAGGCAGTTGATTAAAAAGTAATAACCGAATGTCGCTGTGTCGTGTAACTAACCGGATTCGAAATGACGGTTGTACGTTATTGAAAAACCAAGTTCGATTCGGTTACCGGCAAAAGGAAATAAAAATAAAAGTTCCACTCTAGCAAGTCTTCGTCACACGGAAATAAAAGTTATACGTTTTCATGAGAAAAATTGATTTTTGTGTGACACCAAGAGATTAAATATCATATTCAGTATGCTTTGGTAACATATATTGCAAAATGTATCTAACATGCTGGAAACTGCAACATTCTTTCATATAAAAAATGTGCAAAATGGAAAATGAATGCGACACGTACATTCTTGGCATTCATAAAAAGATTCCTCAAATTACTCACACATAATAATTGGAAATATTTCAAATCTGTCTTTTAAAATACTCCAAAATTGAGAAAATGTAAAAAATAGTGATCAGGAAATGAAGAAAAAAATGTAGTTATGAAAAAACTGTTTGAGAAAACTGAGAATTTGAAAAAATACTATACTTAATTATTGCATGTTTCTTCGTATGCTGGAGTTCACCTAATTATTAAGGAGTGGCAAATAAATAAAATCTAAATTTCATTACTGAATGTTTGCTAAGCAATCTGTTCATCTCTGGGTAATCGAAACAATGTCCTAAAACGCCTGCATCTTTTCAAAACTGTTCAGATTTATTATTGCATGATGTTGAAATTCATTTGAAGAGCCTTAAAGCCCAAAACTATGTTAAACCGGATAATGGTATTTTGGAACGGAAAACGGTATAATTCAACGGACTTGATTTTTTGTTTTCTACCACTTAAGTTTGGTTGTCTTAGGGGCAAGTAAAAATCAGATAGTCTGTTTTTCCAATTCTTGTGACCCTTATGGCATTCGTTTGAGCACAATTCAACATTAACTGCTTGCAGAAAAAAATTATTTTTGATGTATGTCACTCTTATGCAACCTTCATCATGATAGATTTTGCCATTAACATCGGTTTGATCATTTGACAACAACGTTTTGCAATGAAATTTGTAGTTGTGGATGGATATGCTTCCGATGTGTTTTCCATCAACGCAGGCGTTCCTCAAGGATCTTTCTTTTCTCTATAGCTATTGTTGCTGTACACCACATCAAGGTTCCGGAAATTTGCATCAACATAACATGTCCTCTCACGATCATCCTGCCAGCCTTGCCAGGTCAGCGTCGCAGAAGCTAAAAGGTCTTGTCCAATTCCGAAAATTGTATTCACCAGAAAAGATACTGCCATTTCCAAAGTATCAGATAAGACCATCGCTGGAATACAGGTGAGGTGAGGTCCACAACACAACTATTCAGAAACGAGCAATACGTCCAGTGGATGCACTTACAAAGGACGTCGAGAGTCTAAAACATCGAAGGAGGGTGGCTGAGCTGTCTCTATTCTGTAGATACCATCGTGACATGTTTGAACAAGCTGACTCGTATAATAATACCAACAGCCGCAAATGAAGCAAGCAATAGAGAGGCACAATGGACTCTTTCTTGCCTCGAGCCTCTTCAAACAGACGTTATTTTGTATAACCTCGGAGGTGCTGAATGAGCTGCCGATGGTATGAATCAATCATTTTAAGGTCATTATGACTAGACATTTAACCTCTCACAGCACTTCTGGAGGCGTCTTCAATATCTGAACATATTGTTCTGTCTCTAGTTTGACCTTTAGGTGACAGAAGATGTCAAACTGAACAAACACCACATGCAGACGTGAAGTTTCACGTTGTTTTGATTTTGGTGGTAAAAAATATGGATTTCTGTTTGTGAAATTGGAGTTGACTCCTAAAAGACCCTGAAGTCGATAGTTCTGGTCTAATACAATATAGAACATGTGTTTCTCCTTGGTTCTTCTGGAAGTTTTAGAACGCCTCGTATAATATGAACATTTGAAATAGGTATATTAACTTTTTATACCTTCCTTGTGTAATAAATCTGTATTAAGACCCAAAACTGTTTTGGACAGACATGTCGCAGTCATAACATGCATATATGTATATGAAAACGCCATCGGATTAAAAGCAGAAACAACGCAAATTAGAACTAAATATGCCCATGCAATGCAATATTACGTATACTCACTCGGTTACTTTTATATTATGTTTTTCAGGTGCAATGGTAATGTTTTGCTTGCTATAATTAATGGAATTGGCAGTCTCGTGAAATTAGTTACGTCAATAAAATTTCAGGGATTTACGGTATTAGTTCCCGATTTATGAATGCTGGAATTTGTCACATTTGTCATGATCAGTCACATGGTATACGTAAGCCACCTATGATGAAATTTCAACGAATTGTAAGTTATGGAACCATTCAAATTAAATTTAATTTGAATTGGAAATCATTTTCAAAAGTATTCACCATTTTTTATTTCCACATAAGTAAATACTCACGGCTGATAATGGAGAGTAAATACCTGTATATATAACTTTTCGAGATAATGATATGGCTTTGTTATGATTAGATCGGTCTTCCTACCTCCACTGCGACTTTTTGGTCTATGGAGGCTCACGATTGTTCGCATTTCTTGCAACAACCCCTCCTTTCAAGTGTATGCTCTCCACAATGCATTAGATTTGCTATAGACATGCATGTTTCGTCTTTAGCCTAGACTCGTCAGTATAGCCTGGCGGACTAGGTTAAAGACGGATCATGCTTGCCTATAGCAGGTCTAATGCATTGTGGAGAGCATACACTTAATATCAGCTGTAGCACTGGATCATGATATTCCAGCTGCTTACAAGATGAGTTGGGGTCAACCAGTTCTGAATGACTACCTAGTTCACATTGTTCTATTTAATTTCAAGTAAAATCTGGATATATGCGCTAGTGGTGGGCACTTCCCACTTGCTATATTGAAAAAATACTTTCAGGTTGTGATAATAGGATTGTTTGTGCACTGAAAATTGCGTCGCACACATACAGCGTATATACACGTTAAACGAAATTGGTATCGTTCACTGCCAGGAGTAATATTAGCTTTTTTGTTCGTGCAAAAACAGACACAAAACTGGAAAAAGCTCTGCGGCAGTGCTCGGAGAAGTGAAATGGGATATCACGTATTCTAGTACAGTGTTCGTAGCTGCATTTGTATATTGAAATGGATAAGAGCATATGCAAAGTTAAGCCTTTATAATATTATTTCCAACATATAATCTAAGCAAGTATTGTAGATATTGTTGTTTGAAACTTGTAGACAAGGTGGATTTTTCAAAAGTTATATTTCGGACTTCCATTGTCTATAAAATTTTTCTGTATCACAACGTTTCGATTGATATGCTATCTTCAATCGTCTTCAGGCAGTTTACCTGATTGAAGATAGCATATGAATCGAAACGTTGTGATACTCAAAATTTTATAGACAATGGAAGTTAGAAGTCAAACTTTTGAATTTGATTTTGTCAAAAAAAAAAGAATTGTTCGGGATGCTGTTTTAGAAAAAATCATTATAGGTAAAACCGCCAAAAACGACGTCTGTGGGTCTATTGAAACCCGTTGACATTTTGGAGTTATGATGACCACAGGTTGAGCATAACCGATTATATTATATGTAGGGTTTGTCCATTGAGCAGATGATAAGACGCGGTCCTTCTGACTGATTCAGAATTCGGAGGAATTTCAACTACTCACCTTCTCCAAACAAGTAATGATGACCAGTTGAAGTGTCCATTGGCAGTAGCTTAGGGAACTATTTTGTCCAAAGGTAGTGTTGCTATTATCAATGATGATGATGATGATGATGATGATGAGGATGTTGATTATAATGATGAAGGATAGTGCTGCGAACAGCATTTGTATAATTTTACATAAACAAAATGCTAAACAACAGAGGATGGCGATGTTGTCAATCCATATTGGCTTGGAAGCGATTATAGTCAAAGTCAAATAAAGGATATGTAAGAATAATATTTGGCTAACCTCATATTTTAATGCCTGTTTAGACTCATAATTCTTCCTTGCTAAAGCAACCCGTATCCATTCAGGCTTATCTGATATAGCTATATGCAGCAGGTATCGGATGCCCAGAAGGATATGTTCAAGAAAGACAAAGGTTAGCAGCAATTCTACTTCGCTGAAGTTGGAAGTCTTCTCTCTTAAACCAGGACTAAGGTAGAGAATGCCACAATTTGTAAATATTGAAATCGCACCCAGGACTTCGAATGCCCTCTGAAAATAAAAGAAACAGTGGTTATTCTAGGATATTTTTCTGGCTACTTAACATTCAATATAACTTTGAGGTCACATTCATTTTATAAAATACGGTTCCATATAATCGCAGTAATGACGGTTTTACGTATTGTTATAATCCTAAACATTTATTGACATGTTGAAGTTATTTCAAGATTTAACTGGAAGAGGTTGTAATTTTTTTGTTTTTCATTAAAATACTATTTACGACAATGTAACAGATAGATGAGTAACAACTGTAACTGAATCTCCCTGAAATTAGTGATAATTTTTCCAAGTTTGAAGGCGTCTGGAAGGAGTTTCAATAGATTTTTAGGAATACTGTACTAGCTAAGATGAAAACATGTACATGAGAAAACATGTACATGTGAAACGTTTATATACTGGTCATATAAATAAAGCTCTTGCATCTGATGAAGCTATGGCGAAAAACGATTGGCTTAGGTCTCTACGATTATATAAAAACACAGCTGCAAAGCCAAAATCACATCCTAAAAAATACAAATATTATTTTTTTGTGTTTCTCACCTGCCACGCTCCGATGTCTTTAACCCTCCTACACATTGGCCTCTGGAACACTTTGCACAGTTTGAAGGCGTCGGCTCTGATCTCAAGGACATTATTGAGCAATGCCCAGAACGCAGCTATTGGGTACACAGAAGAAAATAGAAAGACGTAGCCGAATTGAATGAAGAGCTCTAGGTAATCATCATAGGGGTCTTCGTATATTTCCATCTCACCTAGGAGGAAAAATTAGGGGTATAGCATTATTTGTTGAGTTTTTCTGAATTTGGAAATTCAGCATGTGATTCAAGTGTATGCTCTTCACTATAAAAACACCAACAATAAAGCATAAAACACCGACTGGTGTTTGAAGCGGCTATGTTGCCTCCAGCACTGATAAAAGCTAAACCTCTTCAAGAATCGACCATGTATATTACTTATAATATTATTTATATTTACCTTCTTTTAATGCTTGTTTAATACGCGAGTCCTCAGGCTGAATAGTAGGTATCTTGATATCGGTTAGAATATTGACTTCTTCAACAAATTTATCGTTCTTGAACAGTTTTGGTTGTGAGGTGCTGGGTGATAGTTTCAGTTTTGACCTCTGTATCTGCAAATAGAAACACATAAGTTATATTTACTGGCTAATCGGTAAGATGGATAGAAAGCATTAGATATCGGAAATAAGTCTGCATACAGCAGGATTGAGTCATGCACCTTTCGCTTGCTGGAAAGATAATATCAATTAAACTATCTGTATAGAGTTGATACTATGGTTTCTCGACACAGAGACATATAAGTGGAATGTGTTCAGAGATTCTGACTGTTTCAAAAACTCTGGGTCGTTGTCTCTAGATGCGAACAGCTCGCGTAATTCCATTGAAAACTCGAGAAATAGAAAACCGTTTGGAGGCTTGATTATGTTTTTCGCTGACTACTAATTAAAACCACATACGTATCAATGAATGTTCACTGAAGTTTCGGCTGCATCAGCAGTCTTTATCAAAGTACAAAACAGACTGAAAAATTTGATTTCCAAAATATAATGACATTCATATTTATATTTATGAATATTTCCAGGGTAACAGTTCGGATTTCGATCATATCTCAGTATGAACTATTATGAAATGCTAGAATGCAGAATGCAATCATTTTTTTTGCTGACAAATAACATGTAAAAGCAATTAATTCATGCATGTGATATCTTTGTAGCACAAATAAGTAACTATGGACCTCAATCACTCTACAACAACATCGAAAATCCTTACCTTTCTTGCGTAGTAATTCATTGCTACTGGTTGTACGATTTCTTGAAAACTGCAAATTGCTTGGGACATAATCAGCATATTTCGTAGTTGGCTACGTAGCATTTCCATATCACGCAGGATGAAGCCAATGTAAAAAAGAGAGAGAAAATTGTTGACGAACTCGAAGAGGACCAGTTTGGTGACACGGTGTCTGTCGAACTGTGATTGAGTCCTGTGGTTTTCTGAAACATCAAACTGCTTGGTGAACAGAAATATTCATAGATATTTTGGTCATAGTACCATATCGATTTATCACTAGAATTTAAATGTGTAAATGATTACACTTTCCAATATAATAAAGTATTATTTTTATGCTTTGAAGTGGTTGATTTTTTTTACTAAATTATTTTTAGTTTTTATTGAAATCCTCAGATAGTTGCAGCGCCGGAGGGGTTGGAGGAAGGGGGCAAAACGGCAGACCGCCCACTATTGATATTTATGAGGACACCGATTTCAACGGAACAAATAAAAAATATTTTGCAATAATAATAATAATAATAATACCAATACTCATCAATAGTTAATCCTAGCCGCAATCTACTTTGTTACACTATCATACGAGTTAGACATGATCTTTTGATTTAGCATTTCAAAATGCAGTTTTTGTATACATTATCTAGTAAATTCTTTATGAAATTGACAAATTAATTTGATTATATCAAACTAGGTCTTATATGTATAGTCATTGATTGAAATTTTCCTAGCGGTAAATCAAAGTTCACTGAGTAATAAAATTCAAATTTGATGAGGAAAGTGGTTATAAATTCAAGCTGTATTTCGAACTGAACTATCACAGTCGTGACAAACCATACATAACCAGTGGCATTTTTATTAAAAATACCAGGGTGAACCATAACAAGCCTTAACGCAACCTAAGTGGTCTTTGAGATAAAAATAATAATAATATATTTTAATTCATACCAAATCAAGCTAATAAGTCATCCTGTACAGAATATTCAGAAGTTTTGATATTTTTGTGGATATTTTTCGTCATTCCTCAATAAATTGAATCAAATGAGGATTCATTACCAAGTGTTCTTGAAATCTTGTTGAGGATCATAACGTTTCAATGCAGCTCATCCCCACTACCTCAACATGACGCAAAAACGACATAGTCGCTGGGAGGGGACGACGAAATATGCGGATAATAGGATGAAGAAGGAAGTGATTATTTCAGGAAAGGAAAGCTGCGCGACAAAGCCGTAGTCAAAAATTTTCTGGGGTTGTAATGAAGTATCAATAATAGAAAGAAAATAGTCTAGTGGATTTACCCCCAAGATATATGTGTCGAGTTCCAAAATCCCCTAAATTGATTTTTTAAATAAATCGTACTAATAGTCCCAACTGAATGCGAGAACCCTGAATGTTGTCTCAGATATGAATACATGTTTCAAAATTCAAGTTAATCTATATTTATAAAGTTAGACTCAAAATCCCCTAAATTCGTAGGTGCGTGATATGGCTTTTTGCTCCAACCTGGTTTTTGATCATCTGCAAGGCCTTCAGCCTTTTCGGATGAATCAAAAAATGGGTGTGGGAGTTGAGTACTTGTACTTGACCCTTTTTAACTCAAAATAATAAGCTGGACTTGCTGCTACGTCAGTTATTGGTACGCAGTAAAAGAATTATGAAATTGAAAATCATGTGACAATGGAGGTAGACATTTATTGAATGGAGTATATTTAAATTTTTCTTGATTGTGCTCAAATGTGATACAAAATCACTCAAGAAATTAAGTCAGCTGGTGGTAAAATTTTGTGACCCCAACCGTTTGATTATTCTATTGTATCATCTACTAATCTAAGTGTCACCCTGGAGATTTCAGATGGGTTGATGTTGCTATCACACCCTTGACTGGGTTACCCATATACCATCCAATTGCTCTCTACAGTTAGACCGCCAGACTATACTAACGAGTCTAGGCTAAAGATAAAACATTCATGTCTATAGCAGGTCTGATGCAAAGTGGAGAGCATCCACTTAATATTCTATTATATTCTAATTTTCAATTTTGTTAATTGCTCAATTTTAACGACATTCAATAACTTAAGTATCACATTATGATTAGTAATAGGGGCAAAACCAAAATATTTCACCTTCTGTCGCTCCGTTTCGCACGCCCTTTTGGAGGGGTGGAAATTAGAAGGGCGTAACTGACTCCATTCAGATCACATCAAATAAACGGATGACTGCATCCAGCATTCACTTTCTATTCCAAGACCTTCAATTATGCTTTATCGCATTAAATGAGGCTGTCGCGCCTTTGGACTTTTAGTCGTATTCCGTATTTAACTTTTTGAAAAGGATTTCTGCGTCCATGGATAACAGGATTGAAAAGAAAGTTTAAGCCATTCGGTAGATAACTAGCGTAAATAGATTTTGTAGTTTTTTCATATAAAATGATGCTCTCGCCAGATGCCACTAAATATCATTTTCAGTTTCGAAACGAACATTGAATTTTCTGAAGCTTCCTTAAGGTCATTTGGCCATATTGAAATTATTAGTCATGCGTTTCATTAAACAGCATCAGATACTTTTTAGTGACGAGACATATTCAAGATAATAATAAAGTATGCAGGCGTAATTCATCAAATGGATCAAAAACTCATGGATTTCATAATCGGTGGAAAGGGACTCAATTCTTCACCTTTAAAGTATAAAATCGATCATCGTTCCAAAAAAGTACCTTCAAGACTGTACTTAGAGTTTGGTGCCGTAGTAGTGGGGTTGCTTCACCACATTGCGGTGTACGCCATAGCTAGTACATATTTGACAAAGGTTTGACATCTAACATTCATATATGTTCAATATTAATGACTTTCAGAGCTCCATCTCTCTCATAGACACAGATATTTTCATTTTTCTACACGGCCGTCTTCTAGTGAAAGTAACATACGGTTCTATTTTCTGTATTCATGCCCACAAAAAATTTACTACCATGTATACGTGTTTTTAAACTACATCTGTCAAATATTTGTCATGGCCTTGCTTTTTTATATAAATAGACTGCACTAAAATAGTCACAAACATGTTTGATGGTGGATAAGTGACAAATTTCGACAGTTTGTGTTTATAATCATTAAAGAAATTCGTCTGATTTCATCTGATCACATCAATTTTGATTATAATTAATGAAGAAAAAGTTTGGTACCGCCACTGATATAAGTAACTGTGTTGTGAATAATATATAAGTATGCTTACTCATGTTTTATTAATTTTTTTGTTTTATTTATATAATGCAATTCCACTTCCAAAGATCCTGGAAAAATGTTGTACAAAAGTCACTAGTCCACGTCACCAAGCTACTGTAATTTGAATGTAGCATTTTATTTATGATGCATTGCAGAAATAAAACTAATTTTTCATTGAAAAGGTTCGGTATCAAAATAGAATATTTCTTGTATAAACTAAAACTCTCTGTGGTTGACGGTGGTGTTTGTCATTTTCACCATTTTTCATTTGCTACGTATGGACAAGCACAGTAAAATAAACTTATTCTCCGTAATCAAAATCCTACTCAATTATTCAGCAAGACTCTGCAAGACCGAACTTTTTCATCCGACAATTTTGAAAGGCTAGAGACTTTGGCAATTCCAGCCAAGCCATCGCATAATTTATGAGGATGCTGAGGACCGCACTGAAGATTTTGTTGAAGTATTACGCGAAATCGAACTTGGCTATATGGATTCTATCTTCCGCCAAAAAATCTATATAAGACCTGACAAGAAGTTGGACGAAAAAAACAACAAAGATAAGACCTTCGAAATACTGGGTGGTCTGTATGTCAAGTGTTTTCATGAAATGAAAAAAAATATATCTACATTTATCAACTTGCGATTACAAGTTGAGGAATATAAGGCATTACCTTAAGCATATATTAACGAAAGATCTTCTGGTCTACGTGATAAGTGGAGGAGAGCAATTGAGCTTGCTGGAGAGCCTCGAGTAGTGGCTCAATATTGAAACCTCAAGATATGGTGTGGCCTGAGAGACGTCTGATCAAGCGTGAGTCCCACAGGGATAAGTTTTTTCTACAATTTTCTTCTTGATATACATTAACAAACTGTTGGAAATAACATCTAAGCATATCTGCAGATTAGCAGATGATAACATCCTTTCCTGCATGGAAGCAGGGAAACCACTGCCATTCCGAGAGATCTCACTTCGGCTAGGGGAGCATTCTGTCCAGATTAACGAAGAAATCGAAAGGGTTGACGAATGGGGATCTATAAATGGAGTTCAGTTTCATGCAAAAAGACTCATACAAAAACCCTAACAAAAAAATCACATGCTGGTCTACCAGCCATGGAGGTGGAGAAGCGTCTAACACTTCAGTCATCTTCTCATTAAGCTTCTGGGAATTAGCATCAATCATTTGTACCATCATGTTCCCGGCATTGCTTTGCCCGGAAAATGAGGGTCCTTTTCACTCCAGAAGTGGAACAGCTACTGCTACTTACTCATCACTGGAGTACCTACTATTCTAATGTGGGAGGATGTGCTCCAAAGCACCTCTTGAAGCTTCGTATATGGCCCTGACTAACCTTACAAAGAAGCGCCACAGTCTGGAACAACGAATAATGGTAGCTGATCTGTCCTTAATCTAAGGATTCTATCACAGAAATTGTTCGACCGGATTGTCTGGCATAATAACGACAACAGTCGAGTAAACAGAAGGAGGCCAAATGTGGGCATCCTCCTTGGAAACCACTAATACCCAGTAACATTTAATTTTTCGCAAGTTTGACTACTTTGTGGTTAATATACCTGTTCTTTTTTGAACAAAATTAGGTTTCGATCCTAGCATCATACAAAGTCGATATGTTTGACTGGTTATGGGATGGATCAAAGACCATGAAGACATGAAGTACCAGCGACGGTTTAGGGCGAAGCCTGTTCTGGATAGTCCCCTGGAAATCCCGCAGCATTTTTTATCGAAGCTTTCAGGTCAGTAAACCGCAGAAGCCGATCAGCGTGGTTGTGAATCGACTATCGGATTTGTTTTGCGGGCCTTTTGACTCAGCAGTAAATAACAGTTTGAGGGATAATTTGTGTTTATTTGATTACCATTTGAAATTTATGTCGCCTAATCAATGTTAAATACCTGAATAAACTGTAGTATGCAAAATAGGGGTTTACCTTACTTCTACTGCCCGTTGATATTGATAATCAAACAACTTTACTAATGCCTCGATAGTATTTGTCATCGTACAAAGCATACAAAATAATATTTCTCACAAATTATATTTTTCATCTTCTTTACTCTGACACAAACTGTCAAAAGGATCGTAGAACTCTTTAATTTGTTATATTCGGTTCTCGTTAGGTGCCAGTCCAAGTAAGATGAGTCAAATAGACAGTCACTGCATAATTTTCAATAGTTATTTAGTGTAAGGTGAGGGCAAATTAAGATAATATATAAATTAAATACTAAGCTGTAGCAGTGACAGTATAATAGAAAAAAACTTAAATGACGTATTAACTCTGAAAGCATTCGTTAAATTAATCAAATTCCAACCTTCAAAATACAGTTTTTGTTGCAAAAGAAACCCCTTATTTACCCTAGATACCGATACAATGTGAACAGTTAATAAAATTTGAACTACACCAAACAAAAAGCTTATTATACACGTGAAAACAAATTGCGACAATAAATGGTGAATGCGCTACTATCCTATGGTATGCTCATTCCTCATTATTGAAAATGTGTCAAAATATTCTTTCAACTACGTTTAGTTCAAAATAAAAATGTATACATAAGCTCGGAAGTTTAACAACTCCTAACCTCAAACCTTAACTTGATTTTCCTGAACAATTAAAACTACTAGAATTGTCGTGAAAAAGGCCTTCAAATTGCAGTACAATTGAAAAGTTTAGTTGGGCATACAATCTGGGAGTCGATTATGAAAGAAAGCTAAATTTGTATTTTTCATACGGAAGTCTCTTGATGATTTATAAATAAAAATCATACCTAGCATCCTCAAATTACCGTTATACTGAAATATGTAGTATTAAATAACAATGGGAAATTCTGGTTACGATATTCTCCGTAGTTGATCTGATCGTGACATGTTTTTGTTCATTATCAAAACAAACAAAAAAACCCATAGTGTAGACGTGACTTAACGACCTTTAAAGCAAAATAAACGAGCTGCCGATAGGAAGGAAAAAGTGTCGCAAGCCGAACATGCCAGACGTGACGATTTTGCAGGTTATCTTTCGAGTAAATTGACTTTTTTCGGAGAGGCGGTGAGAGCAGAGTAGATGGAACAAAATAACAGTGTTGGATCGTTCAGTTCAATGATCGCAGCATAGTTACAGTGCGGTGGATTTTTTTTAAACATCCACCTAGAATCTATGAACTAAATATTTGATATACTGCCTTATTTAAATGCGGAGGATGTATTTTGATTGAGACATAAATATCTAAACCAGTTATGAAAAAACATATTTAGAAGATACAAGTCAGAGGAAATCCAGAAAATGAGAGTTGAAGGACATAAAAAAAGCATGGAGAATATATAAAATACAATACAAAATTATCTTTCTTTGACTATTGAAGAGCATTAAGAATGTATAATAAAATCGTGTTATAATTAGATTTAGTCTAAGCCAACGAAACTTTCAGCACTGGTTGATTAGACAGTGTACTTTCCAAACACTCAAATAACACAATTTTCTAAATACGAATACATGGGAAACTACAATTACCTTGAGCGAGGCGGGGGGTGGGGAATCACAACTTTTTCTTAATTTTAGATAAATCACTGTTTTATGTTAAATTAATTGTTTTTTGGCTACCTATATTCAAAAATTATAAGGGAAACCAAACAAATAAATTGAGAATTTAAGAAATTTAGTTTCTGAAATTTGTCGGTCGGTGATTTATTGCCATTTTTCAGTCCTAAAAAATTTGGCCACACATGTTTAAGGAAAATAACTTTACTAAGGTTTCGGCTACCTCTGCAGCCTTAACTGCGGAAACTAAAAAACGTCTTAAATTAAATAGACACTGATTTTGACTGATTCATTATCTCCACGATAAATAGGGTCTTGGTTTGAGGTAGTGTCCTTGGTCACTATTACAAAAATTTAAAAATGAATTGTGTTTCCGTTGAAGATAATTTTGAAATAAGTGTAATGTGTCTCCACTCCAGGAATACAACGTTGCTGTTTCATAAAAATTGTATGACACATCATTAGGGCAGTCTCAAGATAAGTACGTCAAAAATATCTCTAATTTAACGTCGAAGAACAAACCAGAAGAAAACCTGTATTTCTAAGGTGGCGATACATAACAACTGCTCATTTTCTTCAACTTACCCCATTCTGTTAAGAACGTAGCAAACATTCGAAAATACACGTTGACTATAGGTACGACAAGTGAATAAATGAGGCTTGGGAGTATTATGTACTGTTGGTGAGATTCGTCCAACTGCTTTATGTAATCTTCAGCCCAAAACGGTAGTAGCATCACGTAGAAGGCTATGACCATGCAAACGACCGTCAAGGGAAGAGATACTCCATACATCTGTTGGAGAAAATACAATTTATTTTTCATTAGATAGAGAGCAGCTGATGTGAAATCTGTACCAGTTCCTAGGTTATTTTTATATTTCTATGATTGAATCAAGTCGATACAGCAGAAATATGAATATATTGAATTTTGCTTCAAAATATGTACAACTTGGACATTGGATCAATGATATAAATATTCATATTCCTGTCTCGTTCGCTCAGCATTCAAAACATTGTTCACTTGGGATTTTTTTGAATAAAAAAAGTACACAGCTATAGCTTTGGACTGTAGCTTGTAGATGGTAGCGTTCTGTAGAACCTATTCGTCAATTTCAGCATTTGACAGTATAAACTACCGGAGTCAAAACTAAACATCCTTATTATTGTACTTCATAGTAGTATTAACCTTGACATAAGTCATATATCGAGGGCTCTGAGGTTGGACCTTTCCAGTAATTGCATCTATACCCATTGCACCTCGGAAGTTTGGCCTAGGTTCATCCATGCTAGTCATGCCGATTGTGTTCCACATAAATGCTAATTCGTTGCTCTTCCTTTTCCATAACTGAAACAGAAAAAGAAATGTGGTATGAAAATTTAACGAGCATGTCTTCTCCAACCATGAATGCTTGACAGTTCCAAACGATTCTATACAATAAATTGACCTGTTCAGTTTGATATTCGATATTTCCCTACCTTTTGGTGAGGTTATATATAAAAAAAATGAAACATATAAATGCAAAATCAGATATTTGACCGAAAAGTTACTTTGAGTAGAGTCCAAGAAACCTCCCAGAATCATAATTGAAATCAAATGAACTCCACGTTTTAATTCAAGTGCTCAATATTTTGATGTTGATGGGTACTGATCCATTCAAAATATTTGACCTGTTAGTTGAAAGCTATTATATTGAAAAAAATTAGGCATGGTTTTGATACCTGGGACTTGCAAAGGTTTGCTTATGCATTTAAATAAAGTGCACTGTTTGGTTTTTGCATCTTTATGATATTTGTAGCATCATCTATGATATAATATCTAGGGATTAAAATAAAGTGCAACCTGAAATAAATTCTTTTAAGGGATAAATGAATAAAATCAAAATTTGAGTTTGAACAACAGCGTAAACAGAACGCTGACAGTACGACAGCTATCGCGAAATATGACTTAAAACGTCTGCTTATGCACTTGAGAGTCAGACAGTCATATTTCCGGAAACATTTGCATATGGAATCCATAAACATAATAATTGTTTTTTCAATTTTTTATACGCTTCAAGTAGTGTATTCGTCGATATGAAACTTTTAGTGATATTCAATGAAACCAGTGAAGAATGTATTACGCATAGTTGGCCCGAAGGCGGAGAGTGAAATAAATAAATTCTTTGCACGTAGTTTTGCCAGAGCGTAACATATTTCAGACGTATATCGCTTCTCAATATTTGTACTTGTCAGCTACCACAACTTTCTATAACCTATAATGGATGAGTCCTGAATTTTGTTGGTGGAAATTTTTTTCTAAGCGTAAACTCTGACACTAGATCAATCTTCTTATCTTTGTGCAGGCTATTTCGACTGCGTTTTTACTGCTCCGCATATTTTGCAAGCCATGTGTCAGAACATATTTCCTCGATTCTAAAATATGGTTTACCAGCATGACAGGATCCAATAGCGTGGGAAACAAACTCAGATATTTGGAAAACTTTATTATATCAAAGGAGTATAAAAAATGAACAGGATGTATATATGTATACCGGGTGGTCTATTTAACTCGAGACAGCCGTATAGCGTGAAAACGGTGAGTTTCTAGATGAAAACGCTCAGATGAAGGTTCTTGGGTGCAATGGGGGAGATTAACTGTTTATTTACAAGTTTTTTTCAAAGATCAACCATGCTTTTTTATGGGAACATATATTTTTCACAGCCTTTTGACTTTTATCAAAGGCTATCCAGATTACTTGCCAACTAGCTAACTAGATCCTATCATGCATACAAAGCTAGAGCAATCTAGCATACTATTTATCCTGTCGAGCTATTCTTTTATTTAATTATTCATTTTTCCTTTCTTTTGTTTGTCTTAGGGGAAATCTTTTTTGACGACTGCATTTGCACTAGTGTTAAGTCAAACCCCTACAAAACCTTTACTATCGCCGTCAAAATTTTCTTAAGATATTTCATGTCATAAACTATTTTATTTTTTAAGATATTTCACGTATTTATATATTTTACTTCTTAAGCTATTTCATTCTTCTTAAATCATTCTATGACTTAAGATATTTGAAAAGTGAGGTAACATAGAATACAAATAGATGGAAACTTATAGTGATGTAGATAAAGAGTTATGTAATTATCACACAGTTTCACAAATAAAACTCTTTCTTTCAGGGATGCATTTATTTGTGAAAGTATGTGATAATTACACAACTTTTTATCTATAATACATGATGGAAGAGTTTCACCAAGTAAGAGCATCTACAGTCTTCATGATTATAGTGATGCGTCGATAAATATTGAGTTTCAAAGATCAGCCGGTTCATTTATTACAATGCAATCATGATATCGATATTTTTGGATCTCTAAAGTTTCCATGAAGTTTAGATCATGTATCATGGACAATTATGCAGGCAAAGTAAGCAGTTTTAATTTTTGAAAATAAGATTATGATTTACAAAACAAGGAGTCAAGTAGGTTGATTCGGTAATGTAGCATTTACTTAGAAATATCACTTTCTAGTATAATGGGTGCCAGTTCTAGTAATATTCATCGTGTTTGTTTTTAAATGTAATCAAAATCATGGAAATTTGTATCAACCGGTGCACAATCACTCAAAATGTTTCAAACTACAAAAGTGGATAATTGCAAACAATAAATGGAATGCAAGTACACTAGCGGAATACTGTGTGGAACATTAGTGTATAACTCAAGCTCAGATACTTGGTTGTAGCAATGGGAATAATTGAGATAAAAATATATAAACTATATAAATCTATTTAAAAAAATCGGACCAAGGAGCAGTTCTTATACCACTCTGCTAAAGACACCACTGGCACTCTGACCAAAATCTATCTCCGATATATTTGCAAACTATCTACTCAGATTATAACAGGTAAGTAGCTCATCAAACAGAGCCGTTCCGTAATCAACTCTATTCTCTATCAGATAGAGACAAAACGCCACGCGGCGACGCATTTGTCAGCCATTGTCTCCCGTGAACGGGATAGATCCCGTTGCCGTCGGGATTCGTAAATTTTCTTCCCAGTTAAATCGTCGAGAGGATTAGCGATCGGTGGGAAGTGGGAAGGGATCCCATTCATTAGTCATTTATTTTTCGGATCGGTGGCGCGCCGATTCCTTTGTCCTCAAGTAAAATGATATTCGATTTTTGCGCTATCGAAATTAGCACGTACCTCGTGTCGCTTTCGTTTTAGCGAATTGGAAAGAACTTTCCTGACAGATATCTTTCATAATCATTGGATACCGTATTAGGCATCCAGTGCAAGTTGATTCTCAGGAATGAATTTTTCAGGAAGCTAAAGAGACTCTACCAAGAATAAAAGGCGTTTTGCATGGGTCCCCAATATTTCATTTTCAGCGCTCATTTTTTAAGACAATGTAATGATTTTTTTGCAAATGATAGAGAAAGGTTGATTCTATGCTCGTGTGAAGCCCCTTTTTTAAATTTTCTAATACAGCATTTTAGATATAATCACATAGATATTGACATTTTTTGACTCATTCCGGATGTTTTTTCAACCTTTTGGTAACCGAAATATCAAGAATAGGGTTTCGCACGGGAAAAGAGCAGTACTTCCTCTATAATTTCCACAAAATATATTTTTTTTGAAACGCTCAAAATCAAGCTCTTTAAACTAAATATTGTGGCACTGTACATAATCATATTTATACCGCTAAAACGCGTGCCCTCGTGACAATATCTGAAATTTTGTATCAAAAATTGAACAAGGGCTTCGCATAGAACCAACCTTTCTCTATCATTTGCAAAAAAAACGTTCTATTATCATGAAAATTGAGCACAGGAAATGAAATATTGGAAACCCACGCAAAACGCCTTTTACTCTAGGTAGAGTTCCCTCTCAATGGGGCATACTTGTTTGCAGATATTTGATTCAATATGCTATCACCACATATCATCATATTATACAGGATGTCCAATATAAAGAATCCCAGTAAGGCAAAATCGGAAAAAGTAGTTGAATTCAAAGGACATGATCTATCTACTGATTCTGACCTTAGAATGAGCTTTAGACTTCAACCTACTTATACCGTAAGACAATATATACATGTACATAGTAAGTAATGCACACTAGTAGATACTTTGCTGCTAAATTAGATGCAATTCAACTATTTAACAAAACATACAAGTATATAAGCAGTTAATTGCCGATAAGGATGGAAAACCTGTGTGACAATAATCACTCATATATGCGCATAATAATGCGTTGCGAGTTTAAAGCAGTAACCTTCGAATCTTCAGCCAGCTTAGAAATTAGTGTAATCTATTATGATATGCTGGAAAAATAGTACGCCATTTGCTGTATCGTTGCCCCAGAAGCACAATCCTGTCTTATGAGAGACATAAATAATACATAATGTAACCCAAAGGTAATAACGCAAAAACCACCTCTGAAACTGGATAGTAACGTAAGGACCATCTGTAAGTTTGGAGGAAATTTATTACATTTCTCCTTCAGAAAATAACATGACAAGTTTTAGGAGTTACATTATCATTCAAAGTATTCCATTATTTAGCTAGACATGAGGATTATTAAATTGTAGTATTACGAAGACACTTTACAGACGCTGATAATATGGAAGAATATAGTAAATATAGATATAAGGGATACAGACATCAAGAAGTGCCTGACACAGCATGTTTGTCAGAACTTGTACAACCAAAAAGCTACGACGCACCCCTATCCTAAAACGCGGAATTTTCTCTCTCGCAATAGCTCTGAACGGACACGACCCAGTTCCTATTTATCCCAGCCAATCGACGCTAGCAAGATACATCAGCCCAAAAAGCAATAGAGTGGTGGCAGAGCATTTGTTTGATTAACATCTGCGATCACAATGGAGCAAATAGAATCGGCAACAGCGACTACTGTCGATACAAATTGATTATGTGGACGGTAGTCCAAGCAACCTAGAATTATTTTAGTTCGGAATCGTAGTAGGCGGAATGAAACGTTTTCATACCTAAACAACTACGCATCACCTAATCAATAGGTATTTTTTATGTTATTTAGTTTAACAGCAATTTATCAGTACTATGACTTCAAAAAAATATGCCACGGATGAATAATGCTTAAAAAATTACCAAAATTGGGCATACACTTTTTTGTAAATAATGGAAATAGTATAAAATATTTATATAAACAAGTATGAAATGTGTCAAATCAATCGCAATACGTTTAATGAACCATTTGAGTAGAATTGAAAAAACTGAATAATCTTTTACATCTAATCCCGTGAAAATTACGAAAAAGTGATATAAATTGTTCATGCCACAATAATTCCATAATAAATAATATAACTACTATGCCAAGATTCTCATACATACAACAAGCTATTACTATACAATCATAATCTTAATTATAAATAATATAAATGTTAACAGAAATACCAATTTAACGCATGTAAAAAACGTTTCATAGGTTTTTTTATTTTCTGCAACTGATTTAAACCATAGTGATTCATTTATACTTTTCATACAAGCTAAAAAATTAAAAAGTCATTATCCACCATTTTCTTTGTTCATCAAAAAGGAAAAGCTCAATCATCAATATAAGAATTAATTCATCTACGGACTATGCTTGGAAGTCATAAAGCGGGTAATTAATTATTAAATTAAATAAAAAGAATGATCTATTATTATTTGCTCCATTGGCTGGGAGAGAAGGTGAAGCCTGAATTCTATATACCGTGGGTTGAATGATTTACAAAAGGTAGTCTTGCCTCTTCGAATCGTTAATTTTAATCAGCCATCGACTCCCCATTTCAATACCTTCTCCACCGAATTACGTAGCCTCTTATCGACTGAATCTCTAGACGAAGAATTGGCTGGAAGTGCAGCATCATGGGTATAAAAATACAATTCACAGTTGCTGGAAAAAAAAACTTCACGTATAAAAAGGGAACAAAGGAAAAACCCTGAAGGACACAGCACCTTATGAAGCACATTGTCAACAAAATATAAATTTTTAACCAAAATTTAAGACTCTGGTTCGAAGTGATCCCTGTGATTTATATAAATGGTTTGATAGGTAATTCCATTACATACAATAAACAGGATGATCTGTCAGAAAGGTACTCTGCATGAGCCAGAAAACGTGAGAAAATATTGTATCCCTAGATCCAAGATGGTGGAATATACTCTTCGGAAACAAGGAAAGAAACTTTTTCATAAACTCTAAGCACCCACACAGTTTTAATCTACGTACTTTTACCCCGAACTGAAGCACTGAGACTTTGCCACATGCCTTGGACTACAGTATCAAGAAGCAGTCGTTGGTTGTGCTGCCAGCAGCGACAGACTGTCAACAATATCACAGATCAGAAACCCGCTGGGCATTTCAGTCTATGCTTTGGGACATGTTTTCGGGCAAGTTATTTCTGTGATGGAGGTAACTTACTATTTTTGGAAGTGATTTAATGAATAATAAAATAAGCTACCTACATACTCGTAGTTAGCTATGCTGACAATGTCAACTGAATGGAACTGTAGCTACTGCTCCGATGTCGGCGGTTGAAAGGGTGAGGAGGCAGTTCTGGTGTTCCCAAAATATATTTCTAATTATTACTTGTTCGGTAAACGCGTGTTTGCCCTTTAGCCCATGAAACTAAGGCTATACCAACAAAATATGAGGAGTTATAATTCATCGTTCTAGTAATCTTCTAAATAATAGTATGGTAAAATAGTATCTAGAATACTATTTTCGGAGTATAATGCGTTGAAATGTTCATAATTAATTGCTGTGAAATTTTGTACATACAATAATTGCGTTTTAATGACCTATGACCTTATCTAGTATTAACATTTTCAGATGGACATACCGGAAAACAGATGGGCTGACGGATATCAGTGACATAGATTTTTGTCATCTATATATCATAGAACATACAAAGAACGTATTATTTCAAATTAGAACAGTATACTTTCCATTATACCTGAAAAGTGAAGAGTTTGGTAGACGAATTGTCAGATTTCTTAATGACGCCATTCAGGCGCTCATAATAGCGCACGAAGATCACATATCATTTCTCCAAGCATGACAAGCAGGTAAAAGGCAAACTACATCGTTCAGGATATAGCCGTAAATTTCAGGAATCAATAAATAGCGCGACGACGTATACCGAAATATCCCGCTTGCTTCGGCATGTTAATAATTCATCTCGAACCCAATATACATTCTCGTCGTCTGCATCCAACGTTAAGTTGCCGGGAATGAATTTTCAGGTAGCCCGAGTCTGGAGATCGATCATCGAAGCGATATTAACAGCCTGTAATCTCTGTTGATGTCGTTCAAATTGCGAAGCTACGATAAAACCTTAAGATAAACAGCGTTGCCATTTATCAATGCAGTTAAGATGAGCTTACAGTGTGTCTTTTCTTTAGCGTAAATTTAATCTCGCCTGTTGTATTACTTTCATTAATCTTTAAGCAAATAATGCTGTACCTATATATTAATATTTGCTTATTCTCGGCATCCCTTGTAATGTTCATTATGGATTTTATAAGATGTAAACAAAATCACTAGTTTGGCAGAATTGCAACCAAAACACATTAAAGTTTTTTTTAATGCTCGACAAATATAATAAACAAGGAATTAAATGATAGGGATCGAGGTAATATCTAAAGATCGAAGGAGTTTGGTTGTAGCAAGCTCTGATTTATATCCCCAGTTGGTGCATATCGCTTACAAAAGCCCGAATATTATTTGTTCTGAGAACGTCCTAAGTCGATCGGAACCTTCTGAAGCGTTTAAAAATATAGTTTGTACCTACACATTCTAAAACTGCGGATCCAAAAAAAGTATATCGACTATGCTCGGAGATAATCGACAACATGAAAAACACAAACGAAACATGAAAGAATTCTAGAATTTGAGTGATTAAACTACTTTCCCCGCTTATATGTATGAATGAACAAATAGCTTGAAGGTTATCAATATTAAGATATTATTTAGATTACTCTGCATTGTTGCAGCTTGCTCTTCATTCACATACAGGAGAGAGGGACATAACAGTTTTTACACGTCATATAATGTACATTTCTTGTCAAACAATATTATCAGTTTGCGAGTACTAGAGTATTTTCTTATAATATAAAATTCAAATTTTATTTGAAATCTGGTTTTAAGAATAATACTTAAATTGTAAACCTCTTTGTAGAGATGCACGATCCACCACTAATAATGGCCAAAAAATAGAGGACGACCAAAATAAGGCCGTAACTGGTCAAAACAGTTTAAATTGCTTCCTGTATATGATAGCGTATCGCGTATTTTAAAAAAGTGGTTTGGTGTGTGGTAAAAGTGAGTTTGATATCTAGCATAACATATTTATCAAATTAAGTTCATATGATTAAGCTTAAGAGTAATTTCAGCTTAACTTCACCATATTTAATCACGCATGCTTTACTCATCAATAAAGTAGTATTGCTTTGAGTTGGTCATGTAGTCTGCTTCCATTCCAAAGGCCAAATGTTCAAACTCGTATCAATGATTATCCGAATAGCTATTGCATTTTGACATGAAAGTACTTTGCAATATCCAGTATGGTCAGTGACACATAAAGCTTACCTCCAAACACAGCGTCACCCACACTACGTTGAAGACACAGAAAAAGGGCACAGTTTCTCTTGACACTAACAGCTGCAGAAATCCTAGAACTACGGGTACTATAAGCGCTCTTGTATAAAAATCCAGAAATTTGAAGTACAGCGCTATTGCTTCTCCAAAATACAGCCTTATCTCCTCTGCAACAAAAAATCGCCCTCAGTAAATTGTAAAAATAAAAAAAAATACCAATATATATAATAATCATAATACAGCGCTGCTGGAGCATTATAACAGTGAGTCAATAAGTCAGTTAATAACTCTATATGAGATTGTAGGTTGGGGAGATTACTGTATCACATTCAATTTAGAAATGTATGGGATGAAATAATCCCCCACATATATATGTTTGAAATTTATATTTCGATGTTAATAGCATTATCATCGTTAACCAGGGATTTTCCATGGAATATGTCTCATTATCTGTATCCAACGAGTATCAAGCAGTGCATGTATTGAGGTTTTATACATATGTATATTATAATTCACGTGGCTAGCGAATGACTTTACTAATTTCAGGGATATAATAATAATAATATTAATAATAATAATAATAAAACGTCTTTATTAATTAATTATACAGTAGCGGGCGAAGTTTAGCTGTAAAGCTACCGTATATGAAGGGACAGCATGTATTTTGGATTATTTGGAGCCTCCTGGATGAAACTTGGTCCAAGTAAGGATAGAAGACAATGAGACAATAGTTAATTTTTGAGAGAACCAAGCTTTCACATAGATATTTTTTCAGCTTGAAATTGATGACACGCTTATTTGCAAATAATGTCTTGAGTACTACAAAACAACTTTTTACCAATTTAGATGTCTGCTCACGGAAACGTAGATCCTTATCAATGATAACACCCAGATCCTTCACAGAATCTTCATAAACTAGAGGAGTGCCATCAATATATACTGTGGTGCTATTTTTTATGTTCAGGATTTTGGTTTTTGGTGCAAAAATAATAGTTTTTGATTTCAAAGGGTTTAGAGTTAAGGAGCTACGTTTAAAAAAGATGACAATAGTGTTCAAGTCCCAATTTAACTCCTCAATAGCAGCCATACAGTTTTCAGGGTCAAAGGTTTTATAAGCTTGCGTATCATCAGCAAATATGATGATGGTACAGATCAATCAATACATCTAATTGAGTGCTATGAATAGGGAATGAGATAATTCGGGAAAATTTAAGCCAGATCAGCAATTCAATCATTAGTAAAGGCGAATTACATTTTCGGTGAATTTAAACTAGCAAATGAATTGGGTTTCTTTGTAGAAGAAAGCTACAACAGACAAATTTTTATGGAAAACATTGTGTACTGAACAATAATCAAAGCATCGCTCATTTGAGTATAATCATCACCTAAACAAAAGCTTTATCAGGTGAAATTGTTCATTAGCTTTAGACAACCCCGACTCCAGCCGCTTTAACTTCTGTTGTGAAAACCAAAGCATCGTCGGCAGCCCGTTGTGTAAACTCACCGTTCAAGCGCCAATTTATTCAATTACCATCAAAGGGTGGCAAAATAATGAGTTGTTAACGGGCGCTGTGGAGCGTTTCACCGCGTCGCGTCGCCACCTCGCGACGTCATTATTGCGCCAATTAGAGACGAGCAACCAAGGGCGTCGACTACATGGGGGCAGGCAGGGCGCTTCCTCAATCAATGTTTTTAAAATAGGGACGATATGATTTTGATAGCTCACAGTGGCTAGCTTAGATTTTTTTAAATGATAGCTGTCAGTTTTGTTCAGCAATGTGTGCCATTTAATCATGAATAATTGCACGATTAGGAAACGATTGGAAATTTTAAGTTTTTAAGAAAAATCAACAAAATTTTCTTGCTCCTCGTGTAAAATACGGTCGACATTCAACTCTTCAAGCCTTAAGAACATTGCTGATGATGAAGCATAAAGCCAGTGTTGCCCACAACGATGATGTGTCAATTTCACGCTGTTCACAGGAATTAGGATTGTCCCGAATAACTAATTGGCGAATTTTGCGTTTGGATCTCAGTCTACACCCGTAGAATTCAAGTCGTAAGACCATCGATTGAGTCGAGACATTGCACATTGCGCTTTGGAAGACGCAAGGCGATAATGATTTTCATCGAAAAATTGTGAAAAGGCGCATTTTTGGCTGAACGGTTATGCAAACAAAACTGCCATTGATGATGTTGCCATACAGAGAATGTTACGATGGATTTATTGCGCGAACAGTTCGATGTGTCCATAGTATCGCGAAATGGCCACACAACTGGCCACAAAATGACTACTGACATATTTTGCATTTGGATCTCGGTCTGTATACGTATAAGATGGTATTGGCACAAGACTCAAGGTTCAAACTGTAAGACATCGATTGCATCTAGAGTTTGCAGATTTGGCTTTGAGAGAGATGCAAGGTGATCCTGCTTTCCATCATCTTTTCGATTACGTGTTAACCATAGATCTATCAGAACTAGGATTAAGTAAGACTTAGCACATTGAAGATACGGCAGAATTTAAAAATCTGGTATTGTAGAATACATGTTTAACAGTGAACATAGATTTTAGGAAATTAAAATTAGTTCGTAGTGTCGTAAACATTAAGAAGCTGGAAAGATAAGGAAAAAGACAAGCAATTTAATGTATAAGGATATGGATCTCATCCCTAACAGCTATTATGGTTGATAGCACACGACAGGTATATAAGGACAATAACTACGTATAATCTTTTAGTTTCAATGTTTCCTTGGAGATGCTAATGTAGTCGACGAAACAAGTGTCGGTGAAGTTGTTTATTGCTTGCAACGACTTATAAAGATGAGACAGCCCGCTATTTAAGCCATCGAATATATTTTACATTACGTTAATTTAATTTGTTAAAAATACATGATATATAATAAAAAATTAAATACAAATATCCCTTACATAAAAAATGTCCATCAAGTACCTACTTATAATAATGACACAATCGTCGAATTACGAACTGGTGTGAAATAAGAACAAATCACAACAGGTGGTTTAATTAAGGGTATTAATTCTATTTAAAATGCCATTAACCACATTTACAGATAATGTGGACGTTGGTAGTAGAATAATAGAGATTGATAGAATGAACCTTCAATATGTTATTATGATAGAATAGATAACGCACAATGGTAATATTGATGTCCTAATAAGTTTACGGCGCACAGTTGCTACACAATGCTATAATGAAAATTGATTGATAAGAGCTCCGGTATTCGAAATCCCTGTTAATACAAGCATACAGGGCAGATATTTTGTCTTGAATATAAGATCCGGAAGTGAAATTAGTTATTCTACATTATATTGTTTAAAGAGTTTCATATTGCATATGGTGATTTAGGAGCTGTAAAATCAACTTGAATAAAATAAACGTCTGTACTTCTGTATTACTGAATGATCAGGAACCAAATGGGAAAACCGTTCAAAACGGAATAACTTGTACATTCCTCTGTTCTTCTCTTGTTTATACGAACTTCTTCTGGGGCTTTAATTAATTACCGAAAAGGTAAGGAAACCATTGGTCTTAGATCGGGACTGTGCGAAGGATTCTCTGACAATTTAACATTTTGTTGCGTTGCTGGAGGATGATTCGTCTATCTCCAAGAAGAGTCCTTTTATTTTGCAGGAGAATTTTTGTTCATGTAACAAATTTTTCGCCCATATTATTGATCACATTTCCAGAACGGATGGCTTTTGTTGATTTTTCTTCTCCTTGAAGCGCTCAAGCAGAAGACGTTTATTTTCGGGTTAATGTAAATGAAAGCACAATCCTCACTATTGATGGATGTTGTAACGATTTTTCTGGATTGAACGCATTTTTTTCAGTAGAGGCCTTTGAAATACCCAATGATGGCTTAATCGCGCAATATGTCTAATGTCGATCTTCCTTGATCAGCTTGCACACAACTTCGACGCTTTCCTGTGTGATTGTCATTTTTAGATGCATTTTCCCTTGAGTCATCATTAGAACTAATCCGACCACGTTTACATTTTCCATACAAATAATCGTGTACTGATGTGGTGGTTAATTGCCGGAAACAGAAACCAACTCACCAACTAGAAGAGGCATTTTCAAAAGTTGTCAATTTTTTTTTTCAGCTTTGAAAATTCGCTGCATTTAAAACACTGCACGCATCGCAATGAAACTTCTGATTTAGGTTAATTAAAGATGAAGGTCAAGTCTTAGTATGTCCTTGTATGTAAAACTTGAAAGATAGCAGGAATGCCAACCTTCTACAATAACTATTACTTCTAGGTTTTGAGTATGGAAGTAATTCAATACCAATCAATATGAGGAAGTGTACTATTGGTGTAATCTAAAGAAAACTCACCTAGTGGTTGTTGGGCGAACAATGACATATACCAACTTCTTCCCAGTTTTTTTAAGGCTTCTCGATCGTGTAGTGGATAAACTTTTGTAACTATTCCCCAATGCTGACACGCTTGGAATATGGATTGCCCTTCATAAAATTTATGTGTTGAGTATCCAGGTAAGCTAGTATCTTCTGACAAAGCTCTAATATTTTCTAGCTCGTGCCTAGAAATAAAACAATACCTAGTTAATAAATAATTGTCACTTATATATAGGTACGCTAGAAAATACAAATAGTATAATTAAAAATCCAGAGAGTCAAAAATCAGCATTTGCTATCTGAATACAAAAAGCAAAATCGAATTTAGTGTTTTAAGCATTTTTGTCACATTTTCATGGCGAGGTCAGAACGACTCAGCTGTCGTTTCTGTATTAGGTAGCTATATACAATATTAATGGTCATATACTCAAGTATTTCATTATGGTTCTCAGGTCGTTTAAATAAACCAAATACACTTCAAGTATATACTATAAAATAATGGATGGTATGGTTAGTCTTTAGTCTTCAGGAAAAGGCTAACAAAATATGCAAAATTTGACAATAATAGGTGTGCTTTACCTAACTATAGTCTGTTTTTCCGAATCAGTCAATAAATCATCCACATGCATTCCATCGAAGACAAAATCCTCTAATTGAGCTACCGTGAATTCCCTACGCTTCCCGAATCTATCTATTTTCACTAATTCTATCTCTTCTGCTACCTCCAAAAGCTTCAACTTTGAGGCTGAGAGGTGAAGGATGAAATTCTGTAAAAAATAAAGGCAAATAAGTGCTCAGATGTAGTGGAAAAATATAGTACAATCACACTGTACTAATCACGCAATGGTGAACTTTCGAGTATCAATTAGTTTTTAGTAACTTTAACTGGGCAGCTATTTGAAAATTACATCGATTTTCGAAACCAATTTTGCCATTGTCACAACAGTACCACAATACCAAATTTGGTTACAGTTGGAACAATTAATTTCAGTAGAATACGCTTTTTACACCCCAACTGCCAAAGTTACTCACATCAGCAGTGTTAACAGGCTGTTTCATAACAACAAGTTCGCCACCTCCATCCCTTTTTCGACCCTTCAACTTGTCGATCAACCATCTTAGAGTCTCTTCTTGAATCTTTGAGCTGATTTGTAATACGAGTTGAGTAGGAGGCAGTGTAGCATCTTCTGAATCAGTTCCTTCATCTTTAGGTTGATCTTCAACGTTTTGTTGGCTCATGGATCCTGAATATATTGATATCTTTCTGTAAGGTGTCTTATTTCAGTGTACGTGGGTGACCTTACAAAACATGTGGTAGGCTGAATTCGAAATTCCAACACATCGATTTAGGCATGATTATACTCAAAAATAACCATGTACTTTATAAACAATGAAAAAGCAATTGTTATGGAGAATTTTCCACTCACTGTTTACTATGCCTTTATCATTTGCTCCACTTTTTGGATGATTTCTTTGCCGCCACTGCGGCGAATTACCTTGTTGAATTCAGTAGTCAGTAGGAGTGAAAATTTTAAGTCTAAGCTAGAAAGGGTTTGCCATTATTATTTTCAATTTTTTTCGATGCTTCTGATAATTTTTTTGTGTTAAAAATTGGGGTTGGGGGGGGGGGTATTTTAACGTTGTAAGCTTTTGAACCTGGTAATTATAATTTCTTTGCAAACATAGATGATTGTCCACACATTCGCCCTCTAAACAGATGAATATGTATGCGAGATTCCGGCGATTTCCTACAACGGGCTGCCGTGGAAGCATCGAGAGGTGATAGTAACCATCTTCTTTAGCAGATGTTCCAGGGTAGGCAGGCGATAGCGATGGCGTACAGTGATGTCAGATTTGATACTTTTGTGGAAAATCGTGTTTTCGGACAGAACCTAATGCTGTTATGATTTAATTAATAGATATCATCCTTTTGTGTTGATTTAATAACAAAAATGGGGAACAAAGCGAAATTTATTATTTTGATTAAGTTTAATTTTTGAGTTGACACCAGTAATAGTGGTGGCCTAAGTTAAGAGCAGCGTAGTTAGCTTATTCTTAACTAGGTATTTTTTTCTGTGTAATGTTTTAGCAGGTATTACTGTAGATTACTGCATTTTAACTGAATAGGGATCTCGTATGATAAGAAATGTGCCATTCAATATTTAAAAAAATGACTTCAAGTGACTTCAAGTTGACTCTGTATTTCAAGTACAGTTGGTTGAAGATTTTGGTAAACTGAAAATTTGGGAATTGTTTGAGACTATAAAAAAATCCACCTCTATCATCAAAATCTTAATTTCTAAGCTAATACCATTTTTTGGGAAGAACGTCAAGCGACACAACGATTTTTTTTATTACGCTTGAAACTGATCCCGAAGAATTAAAATACGAAGTTTAAATAAGTTTGGAGAAATTATTATTTTTACTAATTCCTTTACGGTGAGCGGCGCTGGCGTCAAACTGGTTCCTTTGGATAAAATTAAACGTTCAACTCAATCCGCATATAATTAAATTGATAACATAGCACCGAATGGAGTTGAGACCAGAACATCTGCACTTCAATATTCAACCACGCAATTAAATAGAGTGCAGTGCCTCCTGGCCCATAATAAGTTACAAACAAGTAGTTGAATAATTCTTCAAGCGGCAATAAACCCCGTTTGAGGCTAATTAACCAAAGTTTAGTTACAAATTTTGGCCCCCGACCGAACTAAATAATTTAGTCCTTCAAAGTTCCTCACCTGAATTTACTGCAAATAACTTTGTGATAAGTTTTAGATACGTGTTCTTTCTTGCGCCAAGCCAGGAACTAAACAGTAATCTGCTTGTGGATCTAATTTTGGTTAGCACGGTGTACTTATTCGTATGTACATTTATTACAGCAGGTTTGTAACAAAAATCAATGTTACAAGGTATGTTTTGAGGTACCAGAAGGACATTAACAAATAGACATTATCGGATCTAGCCATGTTGTATGGTTTCTCTTCCAAAAATTTAATTTGTTCTCCAAAGTTACTGCTTCTACAAAGCATATAATTATATTGCCTAGTAAATCAGTTGTCTATAAACATCACGTTGTGTAAGTCAGTGGAAAATACAAACTGAATAGATATTTTATTCCAAATTGGATATACTCAGTATTTACACTTAAAACATCAAATTTCATTTCATTTCATTTTCATTTCAATTTCAAAACTTGGAAAGAGTCTATATTGCTACCAGCTGCGTACAGTGCAATTATATATCTGCGTCATAATAAGAAAGATATGAATCTGCTGTTGAGCAGTTGAGCTCCATGTTCAGTTAGAATATAATGAAATGTCAGTTGAATATCTATGTAAAAAGAATCCTTTTTGACACCACTTGTAACGTTCTCAAAACTAATAACACGAAATTCTAGGCTAATTTATATTCATGTGTTCTAGTTCTAGACTGACTTGACGTCCTGTCACCGCTCTTATCCAGAATTTATAACACAAAATAATAGCCAAAAACATGCCAATTCGGGAAATATCTCGTCGTTCTAGACGTGTCTTTTGGCGACTGCGTACATGCAGCATATACAGGGCGATATTTTTCTAGCTGCCACCGTTGAAAGATATTGCATTATTTGTAAAATCCGTCACATTTATTATGATTATTTTTGACATTACAGCCAAAAGAGACAGTAGAATATTTGATGTCATTTTACACAATATACTTCCGCGTGCTGAAAGCCTCCAAAAAATGATCTATATTGAGGAAGCTAATTCAGTAGTCAAGAAAGCTGGATGAAGTTAACGGAACTATTATTACAGGATCAGGACGAATTAAACGAGAAGCATTTTGCTCTTACCACGCAATTCATTGAGTTTACTATGTATCCCCCATAAGGTGCTAATGAAGAGGTCACCTTCTTCTAATTTCTGTTCTACATTGTCACTATTTGTCTCTTTGTCAGTCTCTTCCAGGGAGGGTTGGGTATTGTCTGTACTGGAAATCGCTGCAGGAGCTAGAAGGGATTGATAGGAGTTTGTTTATTACGGATCTCTGAAGGATCAGGGAGCTCTAGGAATATTGAACACCATTACTTATGCTGAAAGGAGCATATAACTGAATGTTTTTTTGAAGCTAAAGACATTCAAGTGATAGATTTCTATTATTTTGGCAATCGTATATTTATAATATTATCTCGCTGAGATCCTAATAAATCAAGCATTGTCTCATGGCGACAAACTGTACGGTTTCATATTAATATCTTCAACGCCAGGAATAGATAGTACATACAAAAATAACACATCCTTATAGAAAAGTCCTTCCAGATTACATCGCTGTTAGTCACACTCATCTAGCTGACAGTAACTGAATAACCTAGATCACCCTATATACTGGATGCTTCAAGATATTTTGATGCTGTTGCTGCCATCTAGCGGTGTAAATGTACATAATTATGAATCATTTTATAGAAACCGAGTTCCGATAATAAAATACGAACAGCTCAGTGATCAAGAAATTAACTTGTTAAATTACCTGTTACCTGCTATTTCATTTTTAGGTCAGGTTTATTTTTTAATATATTATATTCCAGTTAAATAATCACATACATTTGACCATACCAGATGGATGGGATTATTTGGTGGTTAGAATATAATGCCGTATAAAATAAAGAAAGATCATACACAAACATACAAATCGTTCATCTATCACCTTTTTACATACCTGTTATCACAACACTTCAAAAACTATACTAAAATGTTACACAATTATTTATATAGTGGCATTACCCTGATCAGTTTAGATCAGTTATTCCTATACATTGAGGTAACTATGTCACGGGCTATTTATATTAGACAATGTTTTAATATGGATTTTGAAGTAGATCACAGTATCACACGTATGATGTTCCAAGTATTCTTATTCATTTCCATTTGTCATTTACTCAGTCTATTTGTTTATGAGCCCGAAAAATATTTTGTTTAGAAGTTTGAAGGTGCGCTCTCTTATACAATGGTGGTAGCTGGAGGCTGAAGATTGATTTTTATACCTCCTAAAATTAGAAATCTAGGTTGGTAACTAGAACGGTTAAGTTTTTGAAGGAGAGATGGCGCAAACGTCGCTACATACAGTCCACAATGATTGATGTTACTCGATCAATTATTTATGATTAATCGATATATATCGATATTATTTGATCGAATTTGAAAAAAATATTAAAAAAAATAAATTAAATTAGTAAGTCAATAAAATGATTGTTTAATAAAATCAAATTTCCGAGCATATTTATTCGGAAAACTAGTTGTGCTTAGACCAGTGTCATTTTTGACTTATCTTTTTAATATAGGCCATAGAACTATTTGAAATAAAATTTAACATAACAATAAACCATAACAAGTACCAGTATGAATTTTGACGACTACAAAAAGGCAACAAATATTGAATTTTATAACACCAAATTGTGGCAGTTAGTTATTGTAGTTACCCACAACCCACAACCTCCCACGGTCACAAGCCAAAACACCTTTTTTAAGAAGCAAACCAAGAGCTTATTACATATCAAGGTTAAGAAGTAAGCCATTATATTTACCGAGCACTTTTTTATACCTAATGGATATAATGTGCGAGGTCTATAGTGACCTTATCAACCGAGGTATCTATAACATTTCTAAAATTATTGCCTATGGAGTCGGCAAACTTTTTAGTCTAATTCTATAAAAACATATTTGATTGACTATCAATGTATGAGGATCTAAGTATATTTTTAAGAAACTTGAGGTTTTGCATGAAATACATTTTTTTTAAATGTCTTTTGATAACTTTATTAACATTCCGCGTAATATTAGGTCTCACTTATTAATTAACAATTTTTCGATAATCTAAGAAATAAACTAATATTTGCGAAGAAATGAAACTTAGGAATCTTATAGATATGATATTAAATTACGTTATATTATTAGCTCAAAAAATTGGATTTTGCAACTCCTGCACATTTTGTTCAAATATTTTTCTATGATTAAGGAAAGTGACTTATTATACTTTTGCAAAATTTAAGCAAAACCCGTTAGGAGCCTAATTAGGTTTCAAAGCGATTATTCTGAAAACATTTAAATAATCGATTCTCGATTATTCTCAGACAAATTAATCGAATGATCGTCTATTGGGTTAATTGATTAATAATTGGTTAATCTGTTATTTCACCCACCCCTAATAGTGACTTATGAAGTTTTTCTTGGGAATTTTCATGAATTCCCAGGCACGAGTAGGTCAAGCTCTTACTTCTTTCAGGGAGGTCGGTTAAAAGATGATTCTTTATAACATTTTCAAACAAGTTTTATTAGAGAATTTGAATTAACTTTTCAAAAAAATTTTTTTTTTTTTGGGAGAAAATGAAAATAACACATGGTGAGGTATTAAATTAATGGCTTTATCTTTCACTTGTACGGATGGTCCAAAACAATTATTCCTTATCTTCATCGTTATGACGAAATATCGCATTTTCTTCATAGGGTTTTGTCACTTTCCCGCAAAGCGAAATACAAATCAGACATGGTGTTGTATCATATGGATAATTGATGCTAGGAATATTGAAAAAACACCTGTTTTAACTGAACAAAACAAACGGTTTGGTGTAGAAACCTTTCTATATCGTTTAAAATATTAAACACAGATAAATTATGTTTTTAACATGTTTTAAATAGATCACGTAGGTTTTATAAAAAAGTTCAGTTCCAAAGATTATTTTAGTATGTTTTGAACTATACGCTTGAAACACACGTCATAAATATGATTTAAATATTCTGTTTGCGATAAAAGGCTGTTAAATCCACTAGGTGTTAAATGATATGATTGAAACTTAACCCTGATTAATGTTATCTCGGAAAAACACATCTCATGAATCGCCTGAACTAGTTTTTGTGCAAATTATATGGTTTATCGTGGCCTAAATCGCCCATGCAGGCCTTGGTTGCCTTGCGTTCGCTTCAGCATTGTTTACAATTAAGAATATCAAGTTATGAGATATCGAGATGTGCAGAAAAAAGGGCACACAAAACGAGTCACAAATCAAAACCGATCGAGTAGATTTGTTGAAAAAAATATGCTTTCCCTAATATCTGAAGGACAACCTTTATGAAACATCTCTTGATCAACAGATGATAGAACCCTACACATTAAAATGAATTCAACAGGCTCCTTACGAAGTCTATGCGAGTTCAATATTTTTTTACAGGGGCAACTATTATAAATTAATGAAAAAACTTTTTGATCATTATGATTCATTTTCTCAAAGAGCCTCCCGCTATATGAACATAAATACACTTACAGTCATTTGCAGAGCTCTCATGGAACTTGAACATTTCCCATAACATCTTGCTAATGATATCTATTTCCTGGCGGTAAATTACATTCCAGCTTATGAAAATCTTTAGTCAGTATCCAATTCTGTAATTTCACTTGTACATTAGCATTAAAAATAAAAGTCTGTGAATTTCCACAAAATGGTGTGGTCCTATTATTGCGAATAAAGCAGGCAAGTCCGACATTTCGATGTCTTGAATCACGTTTACTGTCAAGCAAAACACCGCTTGTCAAATAAACTGCCATAGTGAAGTTATCGGGTAATGCGGGTAACCAATTCTGGGGTTGGGAGAGGCTAGTTTTTCCAGTTTTTCATTACTACGGGGCATAGGGCATAGAGAAGGGGATGAAACCTGTGCCCATTTGCTGAAGAGGTAAGAATTATTTTTGTTTCACTATCTTCTCAGGATTAAAATTATGCCCAAACGCTCAATAATAATTCAAACAGACTAGGTTTTACAAGGGGTTTTTGAAAATATTTAATGCATAGTGTAAGTCTTGAGATATATTTCATTATTTTAGGTGATTATTTTTAGTGTTATGTTCTCACCACAGTACTCCCCACAAAAATACTGACGGAAACGTACTAGGTTTCGTTAAGAAATATCAACATCAAAATGAGTAAATTGTTTTTGGAGGGGTCAAGATTTGATTGTAGGAGGTTAGGGGAGAGGGAGCTTACTACATCTTTTTGGCATAGGGAAAAGACGTTTTATCATCTATATATTTTTGTCCCCTGTAATCTTCGGTATTTGTTGAACATAAATGAGTATTCACACATATTCTTTCAAAACACATTTGCATTTTTTAAATTGCTGTGGTATTGTACAATATAACCGACTAGTGAACATGGTGGATTTTCGATGCACTTGGATGATTCAAACAAATGTAAAACACTCGAGTTTTTTTATATGTTCTATATTATTTTTATGGTTATGGCGTATTTAGGTAGCTTTCTTTATCAAAGGTGACTGACATATTCTGTTTCTAGTTCATTCTAATTCAGTACATTTTATTAATATGACATGAATACTGAGCTCTTATAAAAGACGTAAATCAAGTTGACTCTGTATTGTACTTGTATAAGACTGGGATACTATTCTGAGCTGCTGATTTACTTCCACTTGATATTTTGAATTTTTTTTAAATTTCTTCTGACGCCTATTTCGTTCCGTATCTTTTTTAGCAACCTTTACTAACAATTCCAGCATTTTCGTTGAATGAGGATCATAAATAATATATAGAGAGGACGACTATGATCGGATTTGGAGCAATTGAAGGAGTTAGAAATGATTTGGAGCGCTTGGATATGATGAATATTTAGAAAATCATTTAAAACTTTTTTGAAACTATAATAGTTTTAATTATTTTTTAAATAAAATGCCAAAATGCCATCGCATGGTTATTCAATATTATCTTTGTACATTGTGGATGCGCTTCAATATCTCTTCATCCTAGTTCCAAAAAATACTTTTTTCTTGATTCTCTTATCTTTGCTCCCTGCCCCTTAAAACTTCAATTAACCAAGTGTGAAATAGTGCGCTATTGCTCACTTCACCTGAGACTCAATATGTCACTTCAATTTACAGGCTGTGATGTGATGTTTGGGAAATTATGGAAAATTATCCGAGCACTAAGTGGTGAAAAATGAAGGTGACATTTTACAAAAGTGCGTTTGATATGCTGCAGGAAGTTTTTTCATTGAGAACGTGGCTACTGTTTATACTGGGTTATTTCTTCCTGGTATTTTTGGTGTTTTGTGCAAGTTGTATCAAAGGTAAATTGAAGAAGAATTCATTCACCAATTTATAGAACGAAATAAACGGACCTTGTATAGCGCGCGTGCGTATCCTAACCTCAAATAATTTTGACGACCAAAAGACATGCTCAATACATGTGTATCATATGTAATGACTGTAATTTTAGAGTTAGGAGGTAAAGAGATATGCTCGAATTAGCTTTATATTTTGAGAAACAGGTTATTAAGGTCATAATAAAATATTGATTATGATGAAACATGTTTGAAAGCAGTAACGAGGCGCTTCTTTTAATCAAGCATAATAATTGCGGTGACATTACTGAGGATTACATGATTTTTATGGTAAATGCATGCCGCGAAATTTGATATTGTCATTTGTTTAATATCAAAAATACAACATAATGATATCTTGAGTGTTGTTTGTAATTTACCTAGTCTTGGAGAAGAAAAGTGATTCCCTTCAAGTCCCTCAGCTTGTCCAAGGGGGCCATTATAATGCTCTTTTAGTTACCCAGAGGGTAAAGAAAATGGAAGTATCCATTTCCTTCCTTCTCCCGTCTTTAGTCGATGTCCGCATATCAACGTGGTCTATGAATTTAGTACAACGGTTTACTATATTTTTTAACGGCTTGTTCGAGGCGTTGTTAGATCGACTTGGTGAGGATGCGTCCGTTGGGCTACTGTAGTCTCTGCTGTACTGGAAACTCTTGGTGTTCCTATGCGAGAACATCTGCCATGATATATCTATACAATAGAGACAGATCAGCCATCCTTCTTTGATGTTCTAGAATGTGAATGTCCGCTTGGAGGTCAGGCGCATCAACTAGACGTAGTGCATGTTTCTGGATTGTCTTCAAAAGCCTCAGGGAGTGCTTTGGTACGCATCACCACACACTCGAGCAGTACTCCAACGATAATCTGATCTGGGCCTTGTACAGTAACAGTAGCTGTTCTGAAAAATATAATTTTCTGGAGCGGAAGAGCACCACCAGGGATGTCGACTTTGCAAAGCCAGCAACAAGATCGTGCCATGACATGTCATTGTAGATGTTAATTCACAGGAGATTTATCGAAGATGATTGAAGTATTGGGTTTCCTTTCATCTCCACCGCTGGCAGTCCAGCATGCGACTTCTTTGGGGCTGTTGTCTGAGTCTTCTGCTCGTTAAACTCCGTTTGTATATCCCCATTCAACAATTCTCTCAATGGCCTCATTGATCTGAATAGCATACTTCCCTCGCCGAGATACCGCATCCTGGGATGGTAGTGGTTTGCCCAGTTACATGCAGGAAATAAGGATGCTGTCATCAGCGAAGCTGTTGATAGTATTAGATGTAATTTCCAACAAACAGTTCAAGTACAGCAAGAAGAACGAACGTTGTAGAAAGGACGGATTTTTGAGGAACACCCGCAATGATGGTATGCATATTAGAAGCACATCCGTCCACCACCACAAATAAGTAGCAGTCCCTGAGAAAACTATCCAATCAGCAGCACAGACCCGGTGCCAACCCATAGGCAGCAAGTCTCTTATGATATACCATATCGAAAGCTTATGAAACTCTGTTGCTCTACTCAAAATCTGTGTATGCCAGAAGATCTGCCGTGGATCTATGCTCGCGGAAGCCATATTGGCGATCGTTGATGATACTATTTTTGTCCAGATACTTCAGAAGCTGCACGTTAATAATAGTCTCCATATACTTGGATCTGATGGAGAGCAGAGTCACAAGTCTATAGTTATTGGGTATATTTTTCCTCTCTTTTTTAGGTATAGGTTATACTCTAACGATCTTCCACCTAGTAGGGAACATAACAATAAAACATTTGTAATTGAGATTTTTGTTTTCAGATGTGGCTAGTATATACATGGACATAATGTGTAGAGATGAATATGATACGACAATCAAAGTTTTGAAGAAGGGTTACACCACCCGCTCCAGGCGGTGCCTAAATCGTTACAATAAAATTTCGGATTATTGAGCCTTTCGATGAGTTTTATTACAATATCTTCCGCCAGTGAAATGAAAATGAATGATCAGAGCACGTTTCACATTAAAAACTTAATGCTTTATATTGGGCAGTGTCGTTAGACTGTACGATTATTCATTACGACTAGTCATATTACTCATAATACATTGTACTGTCCACTAACTAAAGCCACAATGCCAAATGTTATTGAATATATATCTTAACTTACGTTTCGGGTGCCTCTTCAGCCTCCAGCAAAGTATAATAAAATGAAAATTAAATTTTGGAATAATTGTTATATCAGCTGACGCAAGAACAGTAACAATCCGAGTTACAATTACATGATGTTTCAGAACTTACGTAACTCAGATTACCTTATACAGTTTTATTGGTCTTAGGTATGAAGTAGCGAAATACTACATGTCCATGTCTATACAACAGCTTCGCTTTGTTGCCAGAACCCCGACTCTGTGCAGAGGTTGTGAATGCCCAGTTGAATACATGCTTTGTGAATGCCTCACTGCTCTATAAATGTGAGAATTCAATCCGGGGAAGTATTGTACAAATGTAAGGAAAGTTCCGATGAACTATATGGCCAACTTCTTCACTAGTCTGGGATAGTTCACTACTTACCCTTCAGAAATCCTTTGGAAGGATATACAAGGGACCCAGTGGGACCTCAGTGCTTTCCCTCTAATACAGGAAGCCTGGCAAGGTAGTTGATATGGTGAACATAAGATGTTACTCCTGATTCCAATGTTTCAGTTAATATAGGCTACCAATTATCTATTTCTTCTACGTAAAATGCCTTTGATATATCTTCTAATAGTATGGAAATCCGCAGAACATAGGTTATGGATGAGATCTTAGCTGGTGACACTATTATATTACAGTGTTTGAATTATAAATAAACTATAGCTTCACAAATAGTAATGCGTTGAATCTAACTTCTTTCACTATATTCTCTGATTGCTGTTCTGATGAGTTTTAGTGTTGTTATGCGGGGCAAGTTGGTGGAACATTCACTATGTAATCCAATAGGGACATATCAGGCACTTTTGAATGATATTTCAGACTGTGTAGATCCTTTAAGGTCAGCTCATACACCAAACGAATTGCTATTTATTGATATGATTCCATTGAACTGTACATGTGCTAAGCGCAAACTATATAATGCTGAGTGACTGCTTATTTGCTATATAGCGTAGCTTCTCCCACCACCAATCAATTGGATAATCAATTGCTTCAACCAATTGAATTTCAGCTTAATCAGCTGTTCCTTGCAAACATACCACGCCGAACGAAAGGCTTCAGTCAACACTCGTAATTTGAATTTTCTGGAAATTGTCGATGCAGTGATCCCTCCATATCGCGCATAGTTTAATCAAAGTTTTTTTTGTAGCCCCGGTCACGTCAAGCTGGGTCACATATTGAATTTTATTTCGGTAAATGTGTGAGCGGAATGTCAACTACGTCGTACAAAGCAATCGTTTTTTCCCGGCCAGATTCGAGTATATAATTTTAGTCTGGTACATGTATTTCGAAAATACTCATCATCAACAAAAAAGTACATAAGTATTTTACATAATTTATATATATGATAGGTACATATTTATCGACACATAATTTTTTGTCATTGTCAATATGGATCTGAAGACTTCGGAAAAATTCTGTCTGAAAATTAGTTATGTAGATTTTAGTTGCTCTCACTTGGTGAAACTCTTCCATCATGCAGATAAAAATATTGAGTAAATGACACACCGTTTCACAAATAAAACTTTTTCTTTCAGTGACGCGTTTCGATATATATTTTAAGTCCGACGATGATTCAAATATGAATTGAAATGAGTCACTTGAAAAATAAGAGTTTCAAATGTGAAACTCTGTTAATCACACAATGTTTTTATCTGCATGAAAATATTTTATGATGATTATACGATTGTGATTGTTATTATATAAAAAGTTATGAAACAAAATTATGTATTTAACACAGCCACAGAAAAAAATTGTCAATAGTATTCTAATATTTCTGTTGTCATTACATAAATATATAAAAAAAAAACTATAATTTGCCTGAGACTTGCTAGGTCGTCCCAGCCATTTATCTTGTTTGCGAGAGGTTATCTATAATAAAAACTATGTAGATGAAAGTCAATATACAAATTCGCTTGGTTTAAGATGCACCAAAAGGGTTTTTTTCACCCTAAAATTGTTCCATTATCTTTCTTCGCCTATCTTTAAACAGTTACGCATGCAGATTCATCTGCCTTATCTTACATACCGTTTCTCACGTGATGAAATCACGCGACTTAGCACTTCGAATATATACATGCTCGCTTCAATAGCGAAGAGCTTGAGTGGTATGTTCTCCAGATTGTGCGCGGTTTGGAGTGGGACAAAGTCAGACATAGGAATGGCGCCAGTTAGAATGTGACTTTACACGACGTCTTAGATCGATTGGTTACCACAGTCCAGTGACCCATTTGTGACGTCGCAGTCAGCATGAATTGCTGGATACGCGGGTTCAAGACTCATCTGTAAACAAAATTCTAGATTTTCCTACAAAAAATGGTGTCTCTAATCAGCGTTCACACAGTTACTGATGATGAACCTACCTATTTTTGAGCAATAATACCAAACTGACCGGCCTGTAGGATGAAGCCAGAATTTAATTTGGTATAATAAAAAATGTATGGTAATACATTCATACGTTCAAATTAGGAGCTGGGATTAGGAGTTGTAATCACATTTTTACATGGAAGCAACCTAGCATATTCTACGTGTGTAATCAGAGCAGATCTGGGATTTGCATATCCCTCGGTGAACTGTGGCAGAAAGCCAGGAATAAGAGCTCAAGGCATTACGCGGTGTTAGGGAAGAGAAAGGAGAACGAGATTTATGTTGTTTGCACTCTTCAGACCAACGCCATATGTTTTTAAATATTTACTGTGCTTTTATACAGTATATTTTACACGGGTATTTTCTCTTGGCTTATTTACAGAATCAGTAGATTTTCAGCTTTTTAAGATATATTACGCGGTAAGGGAAGCATGATCCAACCATTTCATGTTCAAAGCAGTAAGTAATTTACACAAATTTTTATCTACATGATGGAAGACTTCCATCAAGTAAAAGCAGCTACAATCTACATGAATAATGCACATGTTTAACTGGATACTGTAATATTTTGCCTATTTTCCATTTTCACAAACCTTGCAACATCAATGCACTACTGTATGCTTAAATTCCTGGAATTTAATTGGCAATCCCCGTTTAACCCCTCTAACCTTAAGGGAGATCTGGTTCTCCCGTAAGGCAACACCTTTGACGCTGGAATTCGATCCGTACTCCTGCGTCTTCCCACTGGAATTCTCTTCATCAACGAGATAATTTCAACCCTTACCAGTATCTTGCCTTGGGAATGGGCTATAGTACAGCTGTCTGAGTGATAAGGAGATCGAACACTATCTCAGAATAGAGCTTTACAAGGGTTTGTTGAAAGCTACTATCACTAACGTTATAGTCATATTCAAGGCTCCACAATTAGGAATAGTTTGAACATCATTTTATGAACATAATCTAAGTTGAGATACGGACAGGAGAACGGACGCCAAAAAAAATTTATTTACATTACACCTTGCTGGACTACCTGCAAAATATGTAGACGTTGATTGGACTTTCTAGAATTTTTGACCACCCAAACAAATTACTGCACCCGACAGTGATGGAAATGGTTCTGATACCTTTTTCTTTTTTGCTTATTAGGCCGCCTCTTGTGCAGCAATTAAAAAAAACAGCAACACCTACTCCGTGCCTTCATCGTACCCTGATGAGGCGGTTACTGAGATTACGCGGTGACAAAAACGGTTACAGACATACCAAAGTACCGACAGACAGCCGACGTGACTGGGCGCTCAACCTTATAAATTTTCTTCTAGTTTCTTGTTAGTTATAATTTTATTTGAAGATATTTTGAGAGCAATGCATCAATCTAGTTGACTTCAACATTTCAACCAATATGCGCGCCAGGTGACAGTCGTGTTCTCCATGTGGTTTTCTCCGGCACTGCCGTCAACTACAATTTCTCGCTTGCAGTCGCATTTGGATTCATCCCTCCGAAGAATCCCCGTTAATTTCAATCTCTGCGTGTATCTCATTTACTGCTCCTTCTTGGGGAAATTGTTTCTTCGAAGCAGGATGCACTGATTCTCGCGGCTGACGTGTACCAGGAAATTAAAATGAGCGACTGATTCTACTTATAGTGAATGGAAGGGTTTCAAACGTATTTGGCGAGACAATTGATAACAGTGAATAGCGGATATCGAAAACTGTCGAATGGCCTTTTTTTCCGCTGCCATTATCATCAATAATGATTACATCACCAACGATACTCTTACCATGCACTACACATAATATTTAGTGACAGAATACACAATCCTTTTTTCTAATTTTGAAATTTACAGTGACAAAATACAAGACCATTTTTTACTCAGCTTGTACTGTACATAAAGTATGAACGTCATACTACCTGAATGTACAGAGTCAATGAAAGTTACTATTCAAATGGAAATTACTTTTGCCCAGAAATGTATGTATTGCAATTGCATACAAAACATAATATTGGAAAATTTCATCAGTGTAGAATATGTTTTTCGAAATATTTCAGGACAGATAAATGAAATAACTGAAATGTACTCAAACGAATTGCATATATTCATGATGTTTAGGAATTATTTCATAGCAGGTTACATGAATAGCCAATTTTATCATGTGGCTATGTAAATATAACAATGCATAGATTAGGTTATCAGGACCATTTGGATGTTGGGGGCTTCAAGAGTTATTTTGAACCTCCATTGTCTATAGAATCTTAGAGGTCACAATGGTGATGTGGTATCCTCAATCGTTTTTTCCCGTGGCTGTACGTAACTTTCCTTTGAGCCGTTAGTTCCAGCTGGTCTAACTTTAGCTTGATGTCAGTTATATGGTCAGATTCTATAATAACACAATTTACACACTGAAGTTACTTTAGACGTTTTTGCTTCTAACCATGAAAACGACTTCCCTCACTTTTCAGATACCATAGTGCTTTTAGCAAAATTTTAGAAGATGAATTGTCAGCTGAATTTAATTTTTCAGCATTTTTGATACTCATTAAAAGAATTGTGGATTTTGTTCTAACAGGTCTAGGTATAACATTATTAAATGAAATCACCCATGTATTGCCAATTTTTTTCAATCTAGTGGTCAGTTTGGTCGAGTTTCAAATTTATCGCCATACAAGTTCTGCATCATTTGATAACTTTTGCTGACACTCCATCATTTTTTGAAATTTTCATTCAAATACAATACCAAATGGAAATAGTAGTACCTAACTCATATCTGAGTTTTAGGTCATATCAAAGTCCACATCTAATAAATAGTGAATAAAACGCATATATCCCTATATAAATAATATTGAATTCAGTATTCTGTAGCAGTTTCATGGCAACTGGCCATGTCTCCGCCACAGGACCTGAATGTCGTCTAGGGAGTGCGTATCTTTGAATATATCGATAAAAAAGCTCATAAAAAGAGGAGGACGATGAAGAAGTCACTGCCAGATGATTCCGTAAATAATGATATGTGTGTCACGACTGCCAAGGAAGCTGGCCATCCTATGTTTGTTTTTGTTATTGGGTGTGGTTGGGAGAAGGAGTAGTTGGTAGAAAAAAGTGAGCAGATTGCAGTAAAGCTGAATTTGTTGGGGCTGTCACGTTTAATAAAGACGATATTATTATTATTATTCTTTATAATTTGTTATATCTGATTTTAATCCGGTTGCCGGTCTATCATTCTACTACCTTGGATATTTTCTGCAAATGTGCAAATGCAGCTCCTCATTTTCATACATGTTTGTTAATATTAAAATTAATAATTTATAAGTAGCAGCAGCATTTTCATATCCTTCTATGACAAGGGTTGCAGAAACAACCAAAACTTAAGTTCCAAATCGCAACTTGCACAATTAATCGAAAAAGAAAACAGCGTCAAGAAAAAAACAGCCAGGTGCTCTCCATAATGCATCAGACCTGCTATAGGCAGTGTTTCGTCTTTAGCTTAGACTCATCAGTATAGCCTGGCGGTCTAAGTGAAGAAAGCAATCGGGTGGTATATACGTAACCCAGTCAAGGGTGTGACAGCAACATCAACTCATCTAAGTGTCGCCCTCTATGGGGACGCCCATTGACATCTTACGAAGTCAACGGTCCTAGCACCTGGACTGCCTTGAAGCGGCAACAGATATCCCTTACGACATCTGTCAACAAGGGTGAACTGATTTACAGCGACATCCCTTCTTATTCGTACACCCTTTTTGATGTACCGTTATCGCGGCTCATTCAGACACCCGATTGCTCTCTACAGTTAGACCGCCAGGCTATACTGACGAGTCTAGGCTAAAGACGAAACATGCTTGTTTATAGCAGGTCTGATGCGTTGTGCAGAGCATACACTTGATATCAGTTGTCAGTTTCTGATATTGAGCCGAAATAACGGTACATCGTGAAAGTGTTTATGAAGAACAAGGGATGTCGCTGTAGATCAGTTCCCCTTTGTTAACAGATATCGTAAGGGAACATTGGCTTCGTAAGATGTTAATTGGCGTCCTCATAGAGGGCGACACTCAAATGAGGTGTGACTTTTTATTAAAAAAAAATGAACATAATTCTTGTAATCCTTTCTGAATATAATACGTCAGCATTATTTCTAGCACATCGCACCGTATGTCTACACCATCAACTGCTTGCATATAAAACACATAATAATGTCCTCAGAACCGCGGTAACCACAGCACGAAAAACTTTATCCAAACAGCAATTAAACAGTTGTAGACTGTTGCACTGTTGCAAAATTTAAACGTAAAACTCGAATTAGTTATTGCGCACTTAAATTCGAGTCTGGGCCGTTTCTTAAATTGCGGCTGTAAACAACCTCTTCCAGATAGCTGTCCTGGGTCGCTTTAAAATCAGTGCCGGGGACAGGAAGTTTTCTTGGAAGCCTATCAAGATTTTATGAATAACAGTCCTTAAGACTGGCGCCTTCCATTATAGCGGCACATGCAGCAGTGGTTTTTATCCAGTCTTTTGCAGGCATGTGTCCGTTGTCTTTTGTCTCCTTTATGCTGTGCTCTCTGTCTGTTCGTCATTGACTGTCAGAGCGGTACGTGGGATCTTTGCACTTAATGATAGTCTCGTCGGAAGCTGTTCAGCATCCAGGCTGAAGCTGCAGGGTAACCTTCCATCAGTAAGTATAATTGTGTACTTTTTCAAACTCCCGCCATGTCAAATTTCGTGATTCATCCAAATGTCATCGATGTTTACAAACAGAAATTACGGTCCCCATCAAGCGGCCATCTTGCCACCTTCCCCACTCCCCGCTGGTCACCTCGCCCAAAATCATGTTTGACTATAGACATAAATGAATTTATGAATGAGATGACAGGTCTTCAGTTGTTGTATCGTCGTTGGTATCAACCGTTTCAGAACCCGATTTTAATCCTTATTAAAAGTTTGATTTCGGACTTCCATTGTCTATAAAATTTTGAGTATCACGACGTTTCGATTGATGTGCTATCTTCAATCGTCTTCAGGTTTAATCCTTATTTCTAAACTGATTACATTGCATGAGAAGTACAGTATTAACGCCATTTATTTGTCAATGCCTATCGGGAAAAAATATATTTGAAATAATTAATTGTAAATTTTGGTTTCAAATATGTTCCGAAACAAATTAAATACGATTTTGGCATATTTCACAGCTGGCTAAGTGCACTAATTTAACCGATATCGTACCTCTTACGGATTGTGAGATCTCAGTGGAGAGACACGATTTTGAATGGTCCTGTACATATTTCAGCCTCAGATTCTATCGTAATTTGACAACAGTCGAGGGAGTGCGCCGCTGGTCTGTGGTGTGAATAGTTGGATAATCCAACTAAAAAGTTTCCTGCAGTTAGAAAGCGGTACAAATGGTTAGCTGAACGCAATCCGAAATACCGTTGGAACGTTGAGCGCGTGGATTTTTTATCTTGGAGGATATACTTGTTTTTGTTTATTTGCTGGGGACGAAAAGTTGGGAGAGGAAATCTCTTGGATTTGTATCTTCACAGTAGCTTTATTTTTTAGCGGATTTTGTTGTCATTTCGTGCTGCGCACCACTATATATAGAATCACAGTACGGTGCCAACTATGTAGGTTGAATTAAACTGAAACGTTAGCAAACTACGGATCGACTGAGAAGTTCCTACGCATTCATGATCATGCACGTGGCGTTATCGTGATCTTTTAGTTGAAGTTTCGTTGTTCGTTACGATGCATTAGTTACTTTGAATTTTATGAAGACTCCTCCTGTCTTCTCTTTGCGTGAGAAGTGAAAAATAAGACGTGACAATTTCTTACCTGCGTTTTATGCAATGTAGAAGCTGATACATAATTATTATTTTGGAATCCGCAGTTTGAAATGCGGAGTAACGGCTTTCGGGGGATTCCACGTATATAAATCCATTTTTAAGCGAGTCGATTAATCAATTCATTGAAAATTTGAAGCGAAAAATTGAATCGTATAGGAAAATTCAATAAGTCGATAAATGTTTTTCAAGGCTCCCCCTCATCGCCCATCAACCAGAATTTTTGCCCCTCCTTCCCAAATTTTTATAATATGATCAGGGGCCTCCTGATATTCCAAGAGCGAAGTTTGAGTGTCTTTTTCATTTTTTTCGTATGCTATAACCAAAATATAAAACTTTTCCACCCTTTCACACTCTCCAAGTTTTAAAGGTGCCAAAGATTACATGCACACCCAGATAGACCGACAGAAAATGAAGTTATTAGTGAAGTATATGCCATGGAACATATAATCTTGGATATTGGCGTAACGTGAACTTTTTGAGAACTGATTTTTTTCAATTGTTTAGTTAAAACTGGATTTTCACAGCACTTGGTGAATTCCGATCTTAGCTCATGTATGATCAGAAGGAATAAGAAAGTGACTAATCGCATTGATGACTTTTAAACTCAAAATTTCTAGTTTTGCTTACCAGTAACTAAGGGGGAATCCATGATACCACCACAAAATCGAAATATAGCTTTGTTTTTGGCATTCAGAAACAATGATCCAATGAAACAGTATTACCACGAATGTCCATGTATCGTAAATGAAAACTGTGTAAAGGACTGATTTCGTACTCGAAACGCGATTTTGAAATACAAACTGGTAACACAATCAAAAAACAATAATCGAGTTATAATAGTAGGGCTGTGGAGTGGAATGTGAAATTCCCTGCACAGAAAACACGCATAGGGTTTGCACCAGTAAATGCAGCTACAGGACCGCATTTAGTTCATATTCAGTAAGAATGTTATCGAATGTAATCATGCCAACAAAATAATTTTATGTATCAGGTGAGGACAGAGCCTCTTAGAGAAAATCTGGGCACAGGGGAAAATTTAATCTGGATGCCCCATTGACAACCTCAATTGCAATTAACTCTACTGAAGGCCTGACAAGGCTTGTACGTGACAATGTGAAAACTTGAACATTTTGATAGTAGCATATAACTGAGGTTCTGATAGGCATATAATATGATTACTATATCTCTACTATCGGCCTCCAGGCTGCACTAGCGAGGGTCTAGGCAAAAAACATATCTTTTTTTGTTTATGGTTACTGAAATACAGTAATTTGTCTTAGCTAACAGATTTTTGGGTCTTTTACGCTTGAAGAATCATAGGATAACTAAGCCACGAGGTTTGCATTATTTAGACAGGGAAACAGTCCCTCACAGATTTAGGCAAAATTTGAAATAAAATTCTGATCTATATTGTGTTTAGTATCTTTTTATTATTTGAAGCCATTTAAAGGCAGCCCCGTTGAAATTCTACCAACCGAAATGTCAATATCAAATGTTTGCATGAATTATTTGACTTAGTTACTTGTTCAGAAGGAAAAGGATACAAGTTGTGCCTCATGAGAGAATATTATTTCAGTTTGTGACTATACAGCTTATCCGGGATTTTGGACACAGCAACATAATATATAGAAGCACTGAAAAATGTATACAAATTGAACTAGGACTTTATTGTTTTTTTTAAATTTGACCGTATGGATGCTTCAAACTTCTTCTATTGTCTTGAGATTTGTTAAATCTCATAGCGTTTCGATTAATGTGATATCTATAATCTTCTTTCACCTGAAATAATTAATGTGATCATGTTAAACACGTATTGCAAATTGATGATATTAATGTGGCACTAGTTTCAAGTGACAAACACTACCTCGTTATTAACTATGTTAGCCTGTTAGTCTTATGTCAGTTTTTATAGCTTCAACCAGTTTCAAGGAATCTTTTGGCATTATGTCACGTAAGATTTTATCATTTTCTGAGATAACGCTCAAAATACTTTCACTTAGGAGAAAAATACATTGTTATTGTGGATAGAATAGAACCTGAAGGTAAACCCAGAACTCCAGCGAAACTGGACAAAGTAATTTAAATCAAGATTACTAAGCTTGATAAGAGGTACTTTTTGAAATCCACTGGAATATAAAATTGATATCAGAAGTTCGTGGTATGTACCCTCACATGATTAAACAGAAGATAATAATTGTATATCCAAATTCATTTTATGTTGCAGAGATTTAATTGACTACACTGCGATTCACGAGTAGGACAATTTCAGGTTGATAAAAAAATGTTCCACTGAAAGATGCCAAATTTCGCCAATACTTTTAGTTGCGTTAAATCTGATTTCGTTATCGCTTTTAAATGCTGATATTTCGATGATCCGGGGATAACATCTATCTGTACGATCTTTAAGGAGACTGTAAATGAAATAACTATGAAAAATCTCCTTCAAATTCTTAAAATTGTAAGTGGATCCGGTACATTTCTCTAGCAGAAATACCAGCTGCGGCGTACGATCTTGTTCAACATTGAATATCGCTGTGGGGATAGCGATAACAGTTTAGGTAACGGACTCTATAAGATCGAATGGGTTGAAAAAGTCAGGAAGTCGTGGCTTGTAATGTGTTAGTCTTCGCAACTGTCCCCAAAGGCGTGACTGCACACAATGAGCATTTTTGGCCATTTTTATCCACTCTGTAAGGTAATTCCCGCAAAGATAAACGACTGTTATCTGATAAAATGTAATTGAGGACCATCTCATTACAAATCATCCCTATGTACAACTAAAACATATTTTTTATTACTATGCTATTTTTATTTTTCAGATACAGTATAGCGCTGGGTCTTGCTGGTTATAGTCAGTATACACCATAAGAATTCTGTCTTTATTCTGTCTTTAACACAGTTACGGATTCAGTTGTAACCTTCACCAGGTGTTGAGGGAGGACAAGGGATATCATGACCATTCGAATTGGTTAAGATTACACTAGCACTACTTCTCGCGACACTTCGATTTTGGCTGTTGGTTGCTCTCTACTTAAATAAGAAAAAATGCCAGTCCCCATACAGCCAGCATTGTGGCAAAATTGTAAATAATTCACTAGCAAGCTAAATTGCATCTACTCACTCATTCAAAGGAGACTTGAAAATTTCATATTCGCTTATGGACCTAAATGAAGCAACTGTTGAAAAATTGGACGGTCCTCTGCTATCCGCTTCTTCGTATTCCAAAAGAAAAATCGAGGTACTCGGATTTTCACATGTGAAATCATAGCGTATAGGACGCCCTAGCAGGGAGAGATTTTTCTTTATTAAATATGATGCCATGCCAGCTGAATACATGGAAATTTGAGGATTTTCCTTTCCTCTGGAAATGCCGAGAGCCCGGCAGTGTGAAAGATAAATGAAATATTTCTGTGTATTTATTTCGTCGCTGTGGCCCATTTTGTTGTAGCTGATGCCATTACAGAAATGGAAAGTGGATAAATCTCCAAAAATATCATAGTAGCTTACGGTGATATTGTAGCTTCAAACGAAATATTCAATCAGATCAGAAAATTGTATCAGAGGTGATCCATAATTATATTAACTAAGAGAATTTCGTTTGAAATTATAACAAAAAATCAATTAAAAAAATATCGAAACTTTATTTCTTAAAAACACCTATTGCTTCAGAGATCTCAGTAAATAATATTGAGCTCTACTAGAGTACATTTTTGAACTCACACTTTGAGAATTCCTTCAACTTTAGCTTGAAATCTAAATATCTAAATATACTTTCTCTCATGCCTTTTAACACGTAGAAATTGGCTCTGAAGAGTGTCACGTTTGATCTTTAGAGATAATTGAAAAAATCGATTGGGCTTATGCAGTGGCATATGACAAAATATTATTTACAATTTGACATACCTACTTATACGATGCCCTTGTATGTTCTTTGGAATTTTATCGTAAATGATGTTCTACTCATCAAAGGAAACGTTTTGAATCTCACTCTAAACAAATTCTCATGCGTCTGATGTCCGAAACAATATTATTCAAGTTATAGCAAATTTTGGACGTTTCTCTCTTTGTCTGTTATATTTATTCTTATGAGAATTAATGATGCTTGATCCACTTCGCAGACACCTTCAAAGAAAAATACAAATTCAGTATGATAGATATATAACCAACCAACTGTAACTATACCAGACGGGTAATTTTTAAATTTGACATGGGAAACGTGCTAATGTAAGACAAAGAGAGTCAGCAGAGCACCTAAGTGCAAGAAAGATGGCAACACTCCTGACATAGTGAATGATAAAGTCCAGTTAACCTAGTGAAATAATAATATTAATGTATTATCACGACCAATGTTTTGAAAGAACTTTCAATGAGTCTAAGTGATAATGAACAACTACAGTGGCCACAGTCAGCTGTTCCTGGCGTATTTGGTATGTTGCTAAACGATAGATGAACTCTTGTGATTAGTGTGATTCACTATTAAGAGACATGTAGCAACTAATCAGTATTCCAGTCTGGTTGCTAATTAAATAACCTTTGAGTAACGACATTCAAATTTCGCCATTTGTAAGACGTGTGTGACAAAATTTGACACTGTCATAGGTCACAAAAAACAATCCTCATACTTGATCGTGTATACATCGCCAATTTCTGCGTAAATATTATTACAGTCTGTCAGAGATAGCTATTATAAATAAACGTATTTGCAAACAAATGTAACATTTGCGGTGATATTGCAGATTGCACCATTGTGCAGTATTGTGCTCACTCCACCGCGCAAGTGCACCACACTAAAGGACGGTACAAAAACCGGGTCCGTTGCTTCCACTATACTCAAACCACATTACTCTGTTAGTTGTTACCTGTTCTGTGGGTCTGTGACAGTACTGTCAAGTGTCAACATTCAAGAACACGGTATGTTTTGTGATAAGTGTTGCCTAAGAGGTGTCAGTTGCTGTCACTTGGCATTCATATCAGTGGTAAAAAGACAATTGCACAATTTTAGATAACCATGGTGCACAATTAAAAAATCATCAATAATAGGCCTGTCAGCTATTTTTTAACGAACTGTGAGCAAAATACAATACGTATTACGTCACGTGCAAATCATTGTCCGACGAAAGGTCTTCCTCCTTCTTTTCTGAGGGGATATACGATCCTGAAATATCAGATTTAACTCTTTTGCAAGTATGTGTTACACCATCATACAATCACTGTCAGTATGACATGAAGGTAACTATTTTTTTACAATTTTTGAATGGTTTGTAATCCTAAATTGACTGAACTATTAACTGCGGTTACAGAGTTCGTCTCATTCGTAGTTGCAAGTTTTCCAATTGCTCTCTTCTTTGTCTATCGTCAATATCTGATGCGTGTCCAAAAATCTTTTTACCCTCAGTGTATATGCCGCTAAGTGGCAGAAGATATCCGTTTATACGGCATTTTAATAAGAAATATCAATGTTGCAACAGCACCTCTGTAATTTCAGAGTTTCTAGCACAATTCTAACACTTCTAGTGTTCCGCTGTTACGAAATCAATTAATTCTACGTTTGATTAAATAATGCAGCAGTTCTGGATAGACAATAGAGCAGACATGGAATTGCTTTAACGACGAGGCATCAAGGTAATCTGTAGATTAATAAATAGCAGCTTTGCGAGATAGTTGGCTGAGGTGATGGTATTTTATAGTGATGCAACTGGTGCGTCTTGATCGCCTAAAGTTGCGGAGTTTGGCTGCGACTGCTGCCCTTCTACGAACTGCACTGCCATAATCACAAAATGACAATATATATTTTTTGCGACGAATTAAAATGCTTCTCTGTAAAATGTGATTTCAAATTAGTTTCTGTTAGGCACACATTGGCAGTTTGTTATGTAATACAAACATTTTGTGACTGTACTTACTAGTAAAATTGACTGAGTGTAATATATAATGACAACAAATTTGTTTATGCATGATTGTTAATGTATTAAATCAATATTCATATAAGTGAGTATCCTGTTCGTAATCCTGAACTGTAATAATCGGAATATAAATTCCACGCTACCTTTTATTCAGGAAATTTAAACTAACTACCTTCACTTATATAGGTTTAATGTTTGTATGATATACGGTTGTATGGATATAAATATGATAATTATAGTAATTGACTCGTCGATACGTATGAACATATTTATTTTAAGCAAGTCTACATACATTTTGAAATTCAGATGTGAATGACTTTAGAATGTTCAAAATTGTAATTTACAATCAGCCATATAGAAAACCGAGTTTGATGACTCTGCCTATGTACAGCAAAAGCTCAAAGTAATTGAATATGGAATATTCGTATATATGTTTTCTACTGGCTGCTAATTGAAACTACATAATATTGACTTCGGAGCAGAAGAAACGTTAGTAAGTATATCCAAATAGTCGTATGAGTCTTTAATTGGCAGTCAGTATGATCAGCTCCTTTGGAAACGTCCAAGGAGCTACAAAGCTTTTTATTTCTTGTTACAGTACTAAACTGTTATAGTTTCATCAAAATCCGAAGAGTATCTTCAAGGTAAATGGGCTAAAGATCACTGGACAGACAGACAGACTGACGGAAATAATGCAGGCAATATATGTCCTGAAACATCAAAAAAAACACCTCTAAACTATAAAATTCTCGTTACTACAATATTGGTGTGGAAAGGAAGAAAATATAAAAAATAGTATAATGTCAAAGTAAGTTAACAAAACAAAATATTCCCATTTGGTATCCGAGAGCCCACAATAAAAATATCTCGACGAAAACCAAAACTAGAGAGATACCCACAGGATAAGTTTTATACGTTATAATTCTCGTCAAGCACATTTTTGTGATTCTGAATTTGCTAATGGAAACGGAATGGAATACATTTACGTCCCTAAGAATTATCCATCCGGTAATCTGCTAAACTCGACTACAGCATAGAAGTTTTTCCCTTTGACCTATGGACGGTAGCTTGTATCTCGATATTACATTATCACCTTCCCCACCTCTGAAGTTTCTCTCAAAGCTCGAACTGAGCAGTGTTCGGTTGTTACGAACTTATTTGCTTCGGGTTCGATTAAATTAAGGAACAGTTTCGGATACAGCACAAAGTCGATAATGGCTCGTGTTACCCAGGAGGTATCTGTTTAATCTGCAGGTCAGTGACGGCCATTAGAAACAACCTTATTAGAAAAAGTTATCTAATAAGCATGTACATACTATGCAAGGTAGAAATTAGTGTTATTGGAAGATCTTATTAGTAGACTCACCACCTCAGCGTAGTCAAGAGATTTTGAATCATAAGATAGACTCTATGTGGATCTAGACTGTAAACAGCATCTGGAGGGAAAGTTTCAAAATAAGCTCTAGTAGAATTAGATTCTTTCATTCGCCAATGTTTCTTGAATAATGGTGCAGTTGACGATTGCATCATCCATTTTTTCCTGTCATTTGCACAATAAACGCTTCTATTGAAAAAAATATTAATAAGGCATTTTTTAAACAATTCCTCAATTTACTCAAAAAATAAGAGTTTTGTTTAGTAATGGAGGTACAGAAAATACAAGATTTAATTTCCAGACGCGTGAGGGCTTAACTCAAAAACCTAAATATGAGATCCTAAAATGCATGCAAAATTTTTTCCTTCATCATTAAATTACTGATTAATATAATACGAAACAAGTTGTTCCCATTAAGAAAGGGCAACTGGAGAACCAACAATTTTTTGGACATACTATATGGTTCGTATATACGAATAAAAATCAAATGAACATTTTTCATGGACTGACTAAGATTTGATTATTTATAGTAAGCATTAATTTGTATTTTTTTTATAAATTTGGGGTTTTTTGATGCAATTGATTTTTGATGGCAATCGCCTGAAGTGCCTGAAAAAAGGCTACTTCTGGGATATTGAATGTTTATATTGAAATAGTCACTTTGTAATTATATTATTTGATCTACTATAATTATATACACAATAAACGCTTGACCTGATGATTTCAAATCTTGAGAACATGCAATTAGATAAGAAAGGGCGAAGTTCAGCATATAGGAGTTAAACCCCTATGGCTGTTGGCTACCACTCAATCCATACTAGCGAAATACTGCCTTATAGGTTCATCCACATGCTTTCTATGAAATTATCCAAAATCAGAACTATGTATGTGTAAACTATTATGCTACCTTTAAAATAAAGGTAAATTTGATTTGTTTAAAAAGTAAAAATGAGGGTTATACTCGTAATGCATCATTGCCGCAGAAACATAACAACAAAAAGTATACAAATCACTCATACTAGAAATCAATTAATTTTTTTCAGAAATATAATTATTGTAATGAATGATTGTCATCCGGTTTAGATTTGTTACCTGCTTTGTGAACCAGCTGTCCTGCAATTAATATCACCTATATCACAAAACTGCACTTTTTCTAATAACATAACTGCAGCATGTGTTGCCAGAACCTCCGCTTTGGATTCCGGGTTAAGCCCGTCGAGAGTCATCAATTGTAGGGCAGCAAAAACTACCATGGTATTTGGATTAGAATCGGTTTTAAATTCCCGCCTGGATATCCGGAAGCAGAAATTAATGGTTTCTGTGAGCAAGCTAAGCTTTATTAGGGAACGAACTGCGATATTCGATGATGACGTGGCTATGCGTCATTAGATGATCTTTTTATTAATTGTGCACTGGCTGAGGTCATACGGACATTATTGCCTACATGCTAGAGAGATGTGTATATTTCTTGTGTAAACTGGGTTTATCTGAAATTAGACAGAAATTATTGTAGGTGTTGAATTCCTAAAAAGCTATCTTCGGAACCATGATACAAAATGGAGAGTTTTAGTTGTCTCTTCAGCCTTCATAAATGTGCAAAAAATTGTAAAATAGGTTTTGAAATTATACATCATAATTAAGTAAAGTTTTTGAATTTCAGATATTTTGTGATGTCTTCATAACGAAAATGCTTGTCATTCATTTCTGTCGGTCTGTTTGCTAGCCTGTTGGTAAGTTTGTCAGAGTGTAATCTCAGTATCCGCTGTAGCGGTATTTCAAAGCAGCGCAATGACAACCGAGTAACAGGGAAAAGTCAAAATATTATCAGAACTCTCTATAACTATATTTTGACGAGTAATTTCTTGAGGGAGTTGAACCATGTATTTTGATGACTCAGCAGTTTTTCTGGTCTCTGATCATTTTAGGGCGTAGCTAAAGTATTTATCAAGATCAACATTTTTGAATTCCACACATCTCAGATATGCTTTATTACATTCCTAATTGGCTAAAAAGTCACAAAATAATCTTACATTGAATATTAAAACCTCACTCCACAAAACATCAACGACAAAAATCCAAAATATCTCCGATTTTTTACTCGCTCTTTCACGTCCTCACAAAGACCAAAAGCCTTCAAGGTTATGAACACACATCCAGTAGGGGCAACGTGATACTAAAGATAAATATCGTTCAATATACATCCCAGTATAGTACTGTATTCAGAGTATAGTTCAACTATGCACCTTAAGCGATACTGATGAACGGTCGGAATATTTTATTATTTATTTAATATATAGCATTTCAGCTTCTCCTGTTTCTGTTTCAGCAACTGCTACTAATACAACAGATAATTTCATTTCACCTGAATAATTACGAATCTGCAATTTAGTCTGTAAATATTGCATAAGGTAGGTTGAAACTGTATTTTACGTGCAGGAATATTAGTTATTGAAGATTTTGATCACATCTCAGAGTTGATACTGGAATATTTCATGAAAGAAAGTCCTTGAGTATTATTAATATTTTATAGTTAAAATAAAAAAAAAGCAACTCCAGAATTCGAATGAAAGCTTTGTTTCCAAATTGATACCGTCATGGTTTACCTTTTAAAATGATTTAAAATCCGTAAATTCTAATAAAATAGAATTGATTCATAACAAATTTGAATCAAAATTCGAAATCGTAGCTCTGAACTCTAGATACTATATATTCGATTACAGGGCACATTCCACAACTGGTCTTCCTACACCACTCTGCAATTTGGCGACATACTATCTTCCAGACGCCACCCTCCTTGCATTTTTTTCTTTTTACCAAAAGTAGTATGTTATACTTAAAACTGAAGATCTAGAAATCTAATTTGAGGCAGAGGATTAGAAGCACACCATTGAACACCCTTCTATAGCTTATGACTCTACTGGACTTAGCGTGGCCGACACGCTTTTGATTTGGTTCACTCTCTTCCATTTTGGAACTTGAGTTTAGTTGATGCCATACCTTTGGAGGTCAAACTAACGTTCGACGTGGCGGGTCTACCGAAATTACGCGCTGTATTGTGGTCGGCCATAAACCAGCAATGGTCACATGCATCAAATAGTCACGTAGAACGCTACTGTTTATCTATAGCGTAGCGTCGTTATGTGCATGTTTTATAGCTCGGCTGACGGGGTTTATGGTACCGTAACTCTCATTTAGCTCGGCAGCGGGGGTGTTAATGGGAACGGGAAAATGTGGAAAAGATTGGACTGGCCTGCAAGCTATCAAAACAGTCTGTATGAGGTTAAATACCGCGCAAAAGATCCCTGTGCTTGAATCATCTTCCTGTTTGGTACATGGTTATAAAATAATTTTTCGATGAGCTAGACTGTCTGGAGGCAACACATCATTCTTTAAACTGTAAAGTCAATCACTTGGATACAAAATTGTGTTGAACACAAACTTTTTTTTTTTAAGTTTTTTCTACGATGCCTCAGTATAGTTTGTTCTTACACTATCTTCAAGCAATTTGTAAATCTGCCTATATAAATCACATTACATGTTATGAAATTGCTACCGGGAAGATTCCTAAATCCCCTGTTTAGGTAAAAATTAACGAGAACATCGAAAACCTATTTCTGCTTCAATTTTACCGAAAAGCCAATAACATTTGTTGAACTTACGGATACAGATCTTCATGGGTATTGCTGTGTTTGCTGACAGGAAAGTATGTCTTGGACGATGAAGATCATTAGTTCATTGAGACTGCTGATTGAGAAATCACTGAAGAACAGCAATATGTTTTATAATAGAAAAAGCAGCATATCGAATAAATTGTTTATTCATGATATTTTTGAAATTTGTTGACGAAATTTCACCCAGACATGAGTTACCAATGTTTACCGATTAGCTTGTTATCTTCTTTAACACTCCAACAGAATTATGGTTTTTGGGTAGTCACCGATACCAAGTATACCAAACGGCGAAGTTTAGCCTCAATGGCTACTCTACTCAACCTCATGATGCCGATAATGTCCAAGTGATTACAGAAAACAAGCAGTCGCTTATTGATAAGTTTCATAGGGGTCATATATCTCCACTATTAAGCAATGACCACCATGTTAGGGCCATTTAACTTCGTATGGGTGTCAATGCTGCTGCTGCTGCTATGACACTTGGTCGCTTTTTCTGGGATTTCCCTTAACACTAGTGCAAATGCAGTCGCCAAAAAATTTTTCCCTTAAGACAGACAAAAGAAGGAAAAAATAATTTAATATAAGAATAGCTAGAATAGCACGATGAGTGATTTGTTAGATTTGACAACTCTGGTTTTGTATCGATGATAGGATCCAGTTAACTAGTTGGCAAGTAATCTGTGTAGCCTTTGTTAACACTCAAAACTGAAAGACCGACGATGATTTAAATATAAATACAAATGCGCCACTGAATGAAAAAGAGATTTGTGAAACTGTGTGTTAGGCACACAATTATTTTATTAACATAATGGAAGAGTTTCACTAAGTAAGAGCAGCTACAATCTACATTATATGCAATTATGTTTGTCTTTAGCAGGCTACATCTACAGGGTGGCGCAGAGAAAACGCATGTTTTTCACGTGAGCATAACATTTTGTGTATTCAAGATATATTTATTTTAATTACAGTAAAATAAAGTAGTAATAGTGCACTTTTAAATCAATGACGGAAAATAATGTCACTTAAGTGTCGTCCTGCTTCGCGGTCGCACATCTCCAACCGCGCTTGAAAATTGTGCATCACACGTAAAATCATTTCATTTGGTATCCTTTCGATTTCTTGATAAACAGCAGTTTTCAGTTTCTGTAACGTCCTGGGTTTGTTAGCGTATACTTTAGACTTGAGGTAACCCCACAAAAAGAAGTCGCATGCGCCACCCTGTATAACGCAGAATATGCCCTTCGAATTTTGCGTGTTACCACTCTGCATTTTGTAATCAACGACCTTTTTATGTGATAGTATAATGTTAAAACGCCATACGATACACAATGTGGGGAAGTAAAAGCGCGGAATTCTTAACACGTGATAGAGCATTCCAATTAAAATGCCGACAAATCTATCGATCCATCAAGCTCCGGAATTTCCACTTCCTAGACAAAAGTTGAGCAATCCGATCAAGCATTGCGCTTTTAACTGCACTCCCTTTTTGTCTCTATGCTCTTCATCCGACGCCGACAGAGTAGAATGCGCGATCTGCGATGCACGGCGCGGCCTGCTATCTAAATTGTTGCGTTAAATGAGGAGAAGATCTTCGCTGTTGCACTGTTAGTGTAGCAAAACTAACTAACGATTCGCAAGAATAAAATGCAAGGATTTCAAGGCTGTATTTTATAGATGAAAATCACGTGAACTAGACTAGGTGAAAGCAGTTCCAACAGTTAAAAGACAAAAACCTTCGTTTAACCGGTACATTGTTCCTAACTTGAAAACTAAATCTTATAGAAATATCTGAATAAAATATGCGGTAGCGAAACAGGCACACAATGCGGTGTCTTGGAGGTGACGTCTAAACAATAACTGGTATAAAGACGCTTAGGAAATTATTTTTTGATAAATTGTTCTATACTCTTGATAGTCTTGGGACTAATGACCAGTTCTACTGGTAAATTCTTGACATATAGCAGCATGAAAAGTCTATATAGCAGGCTTAGAAAGTGATGTAGTTATAGTGTTATACTGACCACAAAGTGCCAGTCAACTGATCGCTTGTCGATCAGAAGTGGCTTGAGGTAGGCCTGACAAGAAGAGGGGCAAGGGAAACTCACCGGGCCTGGTGAATAGGGTGGGGTCAGTGCATCTGAAGAACACTCGGGAATGACCAGAATTTTCAACTTTTCACACTGTTACGTATCATTCCTTTTAGCAGGTTTGGCTTTTTTTACTCTTCAGGTTTCTCAAGGGTGGGCCGAGTTCAGATCTCCCCCGTACCGGGATTTTCTCTCGACTGGCCTGACTAGAGGTGTACATAAAGCCGTCGTTGGCTGTCAGAGCGGTCTGTGGCCCTTTAGCCCTCGAGTCATAGAAGCTGTTCCTGAGTTTGTAAGGTGGAGCAGCCATGGGAACCAGACAACTCCAAGAAAAGAGGATAAAGAAGAAAGAAAAGAGATTCGCGCAACAAATGGTAGTTCTGCAATTTCGTTTGACTACACCGTCGATGCACATGCTGTTGAATGCCATTTTTTAAATACGGTGTATTAAGGTTTCTACGAAGAGTTTCGTTGTTTGAGACCTATCATGGTATGCTGGGCATTGTGCGTAATGTCCCGCCCTTATCAAGAATGAAATCGAGATACCGCTACACTATCTCTGTTCACTGAAATCTCAGACAGGATCCACGACGTTCCTTCGGACAATCGATTTCCTGCATCCTGATCAGCCAGCGATTCGCGCACCCCAACACCTCCTCAACCGCTTCCTGCCGTTCTTTATGGACTAAATCACTAAACTTTAACTGGACCACAAGGCAGCACAGAAATAGACTTTGCTGGGGCAAGAGGCATTGTATACAAAAGCTTCGTTCAATGTTCAATGTCCGAACTTTGAGAAACACCGGCATCACATTTCTTTCCTTTGAACTGCATCAAGTATGGACAGTGTATTCTAAGCAGAAGCAATCTACATATGAGAGCAGTTTTCCTCGCCAGATCTTATCTGGGTTTCATATAAGGACATTTCTGAAGGTGGTACTTGCTAGCTTCACATTTGTTTTTTTCTCAGCGACTGCAATCGGAATCGTGTATTCAGTAATTTTGACTGCCACAAGCCTGAATCTTGGCACAGATAAGTTACTCATCAGAACTGAATGCTCGCTTGGGTAGATCACATATTACTCAGTCTCAGCAGTCTAACCGTATTCAATCAATTTTTTGCTCTAAAAGTCTAATACTTCGTCTAATCTTGTAGAACAGAAAACTTTAAATTTTATAGCTCATGTTTTATATGACGGTGTAATATTTTCTGACAATCGTGAGATAAATTGTTCGTGCATCAACACTATCAATACCTCTTTTACCTAACTCTGTTTCAAGATATTTTGACAATACTTTACTCATTAATTACGTATAAAACAATAACAAACCGATTTAACAGTAACATCGCAAAGTAGTGGCCAAACGTGAAGGATACTAAGTTCTCCCTACTCTCTTCCTGTTGTGAGCGCAGTGAGTGGTAGCAATTCCTCACGCCTCACCACTTAGAGGATGGAGATAATTTAATAACTGAATCCATCGCTCTTTCGTATGCACCAAGCAAACATACCAAACACAGACCCGTTTTACAGGAATTATAATTGCTTCATTTTCAATTTTATGCATCCAAACAAGAAAAATATAGTATAAGCCTAACATGTGATATATGATTTGTAACACGCCTTAGTACAAAAAGCGGATTTTGGGAGAAAATCCCTGCTGTGTCAAACTTTTTCAGTAATTTATCTCACTTTTAATCTATACTTCTTGATTGGATACATTATTTAAACAGTATTAATGAAGGTATTTATGGATTTACTTAACTATTATTAATTTTAATTTGCACTTAGTTCTTACAGTTTTTTTATTTTAATTCAGTTAGATGGTTTTGCTATTTGAGTTTGGGCGATTTATTCAACTACAGTTTTGTAAACTTGTATTGCAGTGTGTATTCATAGAACGCCCATTTTAGCATCCAAATCATTGCTGATACTGAGGTCGTGTCTAAGAAAAGAGTGAATATCAGTACTGTATCTTGTTGATGATGAAATGTTTCAGACGTGCCAACATATTCTACGAACTCAATAGGAGGAAACGGTTTTCCACGAAAGTCTGAGCAGTAAGGCCAGTCGAGAGGAAATCCTGATGCGAGGGCAAGTCTGAAATTTTGGCTCCCCCTTGAAGACCTGAAGCGCAAAAAAGCAAACAGCACTGAAGACCTGTGCACAATCGTATCAGAAGAAGAACGAAGTCAAGGATGCTGACTCTCCTGGAAATATAGTTCTCTACTATACTGAAATTTTGAGTATATTTTAAAAAAACCGTTTGCCGTTTGGTATAATAGCAACCACTGCAAAATCCCTTAAAATGTTTTTAAGTACCGGACACATGATGAAGGACCGTAATAAATAGTATAGGAAATAGGAAGGAATGCATAAACTACCTTATTAGTGTACTACTAAAACTATGGAGTTTCGTAGTAGAAAGCCCTACTTTGTTACCTTGCTACAAAAATGAAAAACCTTTTAACATTCTAAATTGATAAGAAACTTGTGAAAATGAGGTTTAGAAAACTTTGATCAACCAAACGAAGTTTTAGTTTATTTACTTCTGAACATGATCGCAAACAGCTCAACAAACATTAAAAATGATGTTTAGTGGATGTTTTATAATTTGTTGCTTCTTGCGAATAATCAAATGCATCAATTTAAAAAAACACATTACCTCACTCACTGAAATTACACAAATGTTATCAAACAGACAGATTGACAGACTGACGGAAATTAGTGACTCAGGTTTTTTGTGCCATGAAGTATGCATAAAAGGAAATATACTTCCCTGGCTCATGCATGGAGTACAATGATCAAAAATCATGGACGATCTGAGATACTTGGCGTATTTTAAAATTACTTAAAAAATAATTATACTAAAAATGTTAGAATTTTCGACATAAAAAACGATGTGATCCATAGTTCTCAATGCTTTTAGGAATATACTTCCTATTTATAGCATAATAATATTTTGCTATGATGCTCCAAATAGGTATACCTAAACCCTAATTTGAGAGAACCTTGAAGTTTATATTTATATGAAACACTACTCATATAACCCGAATTAATTCTTTTGTAATTCTCTAGCTAAATTTACTGCATCATAAGCGCAGCCAGGGTGTGAAAGACAGAGAGCTTTTTTTGTGTTATGCAACGAAGAGGCTGATCTACTTAACGGCGCGGCGTTCAATGAGGCGAGACATCTTATATGACCTCCACACCTTCGAGGTGTTTAGGAAGACCCAGGATGGTATGATAACTTAAGAAGTACAAATCACAAAGGAAACCCTATATATTCTAATACAAATACTACAACAATAATGTAGTTGGAACTTTTCCCAAACGCTTAAGCCTTGCAAAATTTCCTTTATATAACTCTCAAAAAAACATTAAAAGCTGAAGTTTGATAATAAAATGTTATTCCTTGATGATAACCCTGTTGCCAATACAGAGAGAATATATCAGAATTGCTCAGTATGGCCAACATTACCGCTCTTCAAGTTCATCATACGAGTATACATGGACTGGTTGGTCATACACACATAATTAGAAGTGTTACGAATTGGCTTAAAATACTCTCAATTATTCTTACAGACAAGTATCACCAAATATCATACTAAGGAGTACAATAGTCTAGACCACCCAAGAAAGGTAGCTGAACGGTTAGAATTGTATAGATTGTACAATGATAAATGTTAGAACGAATCATCTCGGATAATAACAATAAAAGCCGATAATACAAAGAATACTGAAAGTGTCCAACGGTCTCAAAAGCACCAGGTAGAAATTCGAACACCTCCGATGAACGTCTTTCAAAAGTAGTCCTTTTAGAGAACCTTAGTATGATGGAATGAGCGCCTGGAGAATTTAACCCTCTATAGGTTTAGTTTACAAAGTTTCTGGGTTGTAATATACTTTTTGCTATTGTGAGGAGTTATCTATAAAGAAATGAATGCATCTCAGACAGTCTCAGACATTTTTTGAGTAATTTCTAAGCCAGGGCAAAGCAATTTTCTACTAAAACGTCCCAGTATTTACCGCTGAGAGCATCTGCCGCCCATAAAGCAACATTTAAAAATCTGGAGAAACGGCCCGTAAATAAAACAAAGCCGAGCTCGCCGGTCGTTCCGGGGCTTAAAATCCGGTTGACACCGAAACTGGAATGGACCACATGGATTGCCATGAATAAAACATTTGACTATAGCGCACTTTGCTGAATACCACGTTTATGCAATAGGTGGAGTTTTCCAGTGCGGGTGAACGCTCTGTTTCGAGTGGCAGGGCGTTAGTATAAAAGATACTGGTTTTGTGACTCGGAGTGTAAAGTAACTACAATTCTTAGAAAAGCAATGTTGCTCAGATTTGCTTACATTTTTATATACAATGATAGCACAGCTGTGAAATATAGGGGTAAAACCAATTATGAGACAATACTCCTATTTATGAGGGTCACGATATAGGAAGGGGCAGGAAGTTTTAGGTATGTGTTTTCAAGGAATAAAGCTAATACTGAACGCAAATAAAATGTAGTGACTTCAACATATAATTGGACAATACTGTATCCATCGTTTGGTGCGGTTTGACAGCTAATTTTGTTATTGGATCTCACTTTTTTCAGGAGATACAGAATGTACAGATATTTACAGTTTTTTAGAGGTTATGCCACTCTTCAGTTACAAAACGAGCATATAGTTAGCGACCAGTGAAATAATTGACTGTGTTTAACGGGACCTAGCGCAGAACGTCTATTGCTGACAGTACCTACTAGCGCTGTCTCTTAATGTTTCCATTTGTTTACATCTTATTTGTGAATTTCGGATTCCATTGCCTTGTGTCGCTCTTATCACTTTAATAAGTTCGAGATACGTGCTTTAAGCTTTATGTCAGATAATTATTGCACATCTTATGCTGCAAAATTATATAGTTTTCGTTGAACATGACTTCACCTCTATCAGTCGTAGCAGCAATCCAATTATCGCTGTCCATTATTCCAACGAATAGAATTCAAAGATGAAGAACTCCATTCACAAGACGGTGAGGATGATGCATTTACGGTTACTATCGTGACATGTAATAAATACGTTTTTGCTAATCAAAACAGCACTTTTTGACTAAGTTGACTAGTGTCTTCCTGCTGGCTCATCGTTCATCGACTAGTTAGCCGGAAGCGTCCTCAAGCGCTTTCATCCGCTAGGTCCCGTTGAACACAGCCATTTTATAAATGTATGCCCTCCATGCTCACCTGACCTTAACTTAACCCATTAGTGACAGTGAAATTTTGTGATTAGAACAAACCAATGACGCTGCAAAAACTAACGTTCTAGGGGAGTGAATTACTGCAATTAAACCAAAACAATAGCTAAACGGCTGACATATCGAATATTTGCGTTTTAACCACTGTTGAACATGGGTAACCATATTTTTTATATAACCAGTTATATTTCTGACATATTCTTGTTGCTTTTACTTTGTTCCATTTATAAATAACTTCATCATCAATCATCATAGTAAACATAGGTTAAAGTGATTTTTTTGGGCGAAAAGTTGATATTGATGTCATTGAAACTAAAATGAAATTGGTTTAAAAACAAATCTCCGAACAACCGGTCACTCACATGCTGATACCTCTATACTTTTTGAACATCATTCAGCACTCTAACTTTTGCCTTTTTCCCTATATGGTTTTTCGATACTATCAGATAAAAGCACTGAATTCTTTTTATTTCTACTAATAATATTATCGAATGAACCGTCTTGTAAAAAATTAATTTACTAAGTATAACTTGCAAAAACTCAATTGATTAAGTTAACTAACTTTATTTCCCGATGATGATTTCATAGGTTCCATGGTATCATCATAGCATAATCATCAAATATCTGAATGACACGTACCTGTGTGAGAAAAAAAATTGAAGGGTCATTCTGAGTTTATCCTGAATGTACATTTACTTAGCATTCTGGACACACCCTGAAGCTCATTGAACTTCACTGGACCTCACAATTGATTGTACAAATGTTATCGAACTGCTTATAAATGTAAATTATTATCATAATATGTTAGGCGCATACAGTTTTTACGAAGATTGCAGATGCTGTATCTTAATGAAAATATTCCATAATAAACCTAAAATTAAATGCTAAAGCAAAACCCGACACAAGTAATGATTTTTATATGTGAAACCTTGTGCTCAAAGTTCACAGCTTTATGTATAGATTTTGTGGACTACAGTTGCACTAGGGCTGAAAACAATCTCTAGGAAAACCTCTACAACCATTGTCAGAATGCCATTATGATATTCCAAGACAAATTAATACATAATTCACTAAATATCTACTACCTTTGGGTTATACCCACTACTGTAAGCTGTTTGTACATGACATCATTTTATTTGAAGCCTTTCCCATATCAAGATACTGCATCCAAGAGGATCATTCCAGACTAAACTGAAGATTTAAGAGAAGGCATTTCTGACATTTTATCTTAGCTGCCATGAATAAATGGAAAAGAAGCATCAAGTAGACGTTTTGTTAATAGGTAGTTCAGTAAGGTCAGCCATTTATATGTTGTCTTTAAAAATTATCAAGCCGCAAACGTTCCACTGCAATTAATCTCAATGCAGGTCTACTTAGCTAAATAGCAAAGGCGTAGAAGGCGAAATATTGGCAGGACGTTCATAGGCGGAACATTCCAAAAATACGGATTAACAACGACCATTGGAAAGAGTAAATAGATTTTGCTGGTTAGGATGCAAAATAGTTGACATTTGAGAAATAAGAACCTTCAGCCACCTATGTAAAGTTCTTTGTAATCTCTCGTTGAGCATTGATGTATGAGTTCTTCGATGATATGGTATCTCTGTACTTTTAAATGGTGGAGAGAGCTGGAACCTTACTGAAAATGCCTGTAAGCGATTGAAATGTGGTGCTACTGGCGAATGCACAACCATATGTCGTGTTATCGTAAATGAATAATAATGAAATATATGGAGGGGAATCTTTGCAATATTGTCCTCAATATTCAATAATTATGATGGACCACCTGAAATATTCTTTCCATATCTGAAAATATTCATATGTTCAGAGTAAAAATTCTCAACGCACTTGCGCCATCTGGAAGGTATAGTAATTTCTTATGAAATAGGAAATAGAGCACTTCGTTTGCCACACAAAAGCACCCATGAATAATGTTGTGATGAAAATTGTATTACTGATTACTATCTTTAATAAATCTAATGACCCCTAGGGGCAAATGGAGGCAGGTAGGTATTTGAAGCTACAAACGCATGGTCTTGCGTGAGATATAGACATTACTAATTCAATGTGCCTTTACGAGGCTAATAATTCTGTGAATTTACCGAATAACTCATAATTTTTTCTTTATTGCCAATTTCGTTTCGGTTATATAAGACTTGGTAAATACAGCTTTGTTGACAACGCAGGCAAATGGCAGGCTATTAGGCAGATGCAAATTGAAGTCAGAAAATGAGCATGGGTCCGTATAACACTTTAAACAGGTTAAGTATCTTAGTTGTAATGTATAGAATATGTATTATTATAAGCCGAATCACAGAAGCAATCTTTAGACCTGAATTATCTGTACGCGGTGTGAGTTTCATAGCCTTATGAAATTAACAAAACACAGCTCAGTATCCTTGTCCAAATGTTTCTGTTTCCTTCTCAATTTAGATCTCTGTCAAATATCGATTACTAGTAATGCCAATTCTATGTAGAAATATTCACCGAAACACCGACCGCTACCAATGTATCGATTCAAAAGTTAAAGCAGTTCACCTATTATGGATCCACATCACATCGCATATTCTACAAAAATATGCTAGAATTACGCAATAATAATAATAAATGACTAAAAGCCGAACTTAATGATGATATCTTTCGTGCTGCAAACGTCAGAACTTTCAGTTTACGGGTGGAAAAAATATGAAAATGGCTATAATTTGCAGCGCTGTATCAGATTTGGTTCAGTATTTCGACATCCATGTTTTCTGGCTTTTTTAAATTTCTGGGGCTTAGTGCAAGCATCTTGGTATGATGATGATGCATGATTCTTAAATAAGCGGTCTTTTTGGCGCAATATGCAAAACGCTACTTTTATCTGATGGCATACCGTATACAGTTTGAGCTTATTAATTATGTAGCTTCTTGGACTTATTGTCTTATCCTTAATACAAACTATATTGGTTTTACTACGCTTTAACCTTGAAATTACATATTGTTTAATTCCTGTTGGTTGTTAACGTACCTGTAAGCTTTATGACTTTGCTTTTGCCGTTTATGTTCTAAATACCGGATAATGAGCAAGTGTGTTTACCACATCTACTGGTGAAATAATTATCGTGCGCTCATTAGATAAACTTTTTCAATTTATAAACATATCGGCTAATTAAGTTACTTTTGGTAAGTAAAATACGAGTATTTTTCTATTTAAGTACGATGACTAAGGGTATCCTTGACTGTTGCCATTCAAATGAAGTTAATTTTTTCATAAACAACATTAGTGTGTAACAAAATACCATTCATGACCCACGTTTAATCCACAAGTATGCCGGTTGCTTTAATTCATTTTTATTTTGCTTACATTTATAGTACAACAATTTAATTAGCACGCAGATATGAGATTGATAGCGAATGGTTCTCGACAGATAAAACATAATGGACTCGAGTAGATTCACTTGGTATTTTATATGGATTAATATGAATTAATTTTCAAATTAATTGACACATCAAATTTTCCACACCTTCGATGATGCACTATGAATTTAACAAGAACGAAAAGTCTGTGCTCCAAAAACTGAATTTCCAATAATTTTTTAAATACATCTAAACAGGTGAAAACCTTGACAATAGTTCAACAATTTTTTAGTGCCATGAATGTGTTTTTGTGAATGATTTAAACTGAGGAAGTAACTTACAAAAACGAAGTTTGGTGGTTTCAAATCGCTGGCGCTTCTCTGAAATATAATATTCTATTTAAGTTACAGTTTCTCAAATAAAATTCTATTTTCCATCGTTCAATGATGCTTAGTTCAAGTCCGAATTGTCTACATTCGGATATGTCTCATTTAGCACACCATCTGCTGGCTTGGAATAGCGCTAGGTGGTGTGACATGTCATATCAACAGGAGTCACAGCGTGAAGAAAAAGTTGAATGGGCCAAGGATTACCGGGAAGATGACGATGAGGACAGACAGTCAGACAGACCGAGCGAAATAAATGACAGGGTTTTACGTGATCTACATATCTCGAAACATTAGGAAAACGTATATCTCAATTCTACTCCTAATGGCAAGGAAAGCAAGGTGCTTATTAATTGGTTATGCTGTTTTATAGATTTCTGTTATCAAAAATGCTTGAATGTTTCGATGCAACTTTAGTTAATAACTAGGAACGATTTCCTATTTCCAAAAGCTGAGACTGAAATCCTGAACTTCGAATTCAAGAATGCAGTGGAATTTACTGTAGAAGTGTTTAGTTTTCAAGTAATTAATTGATCACATGAGACCAGAAAGCAATTGATATGAATGCTGGCTGCTAAAATCACTACACAGCGTGGCCAAATGTATACCTAATGCTACTTATTTTTGTTTGGTAGCATTATTGATTCAAATAGAAGACATCCAAGAAAATTAAATCTCAATAAGTTGAAGCCTAACTCAAGAAATAGCTTGAATGAAGTTTTAAGTCTTAGAAATATTTTAATCATTATAGTTTATTAATATTAACCAAAGTATTTCACGTCTGTCCTGTTTTTGAAGTATGATCTGATTTCTAGAGCACCCTGAAGGAATGTATTTATTTAATGCTTATAACCAATTACTATGGAGCGTCAAGCAGCCAGCTGTCAAGTTTCCTGTGAACGTAAGCAGCGGGTACCGACTCATGCAGTACCCAGCGAGCAGCAGTAAACAGGTAAGCTACGTCTATGCTTGAACAAGTGAACTCTCTCGGCCTACTTTTTAGTTTCTCGCGTGCAATCTATCTTTTCCCGGTAACCATACGCGGTGGATCCGTGTCGCTAGTTAGTTAGTTTTGGGTAAGTTTGACAAACAATTTGGTTTAAAACCTCTAAATTAGTTTGGTTCTGACTGTCAGTAATTTATTTATAAACGTATATCAAGGAAGCGTTGTACCCTGTTTATTTGTTTCGCTTGAATTACGGAGATTATATGGATGGTGAAAGTTTCCGGTAGTTTGGAGTGGGCCGTGCAACGTTATATCAAAAGGAGTGGGAGAGTGGGAGAAATCCCGATAGCTTTTTTATTATGTGTAACAGTGTTATTGGGGCTTACAGATGATATGCATGAGAAGAGCATTCTTCTAAGTACTTTCTTACATATGGGTGGTTAGTTCGATAAATCTTCAATGTTTTTTTAATGCGACAGACATTTGGGATAATTAAGAATCTTTTTTCGATCTATTATTATGATAACTGAAATAAGTGCTACTCATTTCGGAATCTGTGTTGATTTGTCAGTAGTTAGTCTGCCCGTTACCGTTTTTATTACTATAATTATAATATCAGAAAGTGTTGCACTAATTTTAATAAAATTCAGGGAATGATATGATGTGATGCTGATGAGACTGTCGGCAGATTAATTGACAAAAATTAAAAATAATAGGAGCACAAATTCTTATTTAGAAATCATGAAATTGATGTACGGTCCGACTGGACTTTGAGTACTACATTAATTTCTTTCGCTTACTCGCGTTTCATTGACTAAGCTATTACTATATTCAATTTGTTAGGCAGTTTAAAACATTTCCCACGATTTTGAATCAGTTTTAATGATACCGGTTTGAATTTAAACCGAGTATGCATCAACACGCTCATTTAAAAATTTATTTGAGTCACATAATCTCCATAATAAAACACACAAGTTACGTACATTTCAGACATGACATTCATACCACAAATTAGTACTGAAAAAAATCTCGCTCAAACAAAGATCCGCAAACGAGTCCAGAAATAATACTACTTTGTTTTGAGAAACAATTTTGATTTTATTGTACCGTAGAATGATTTTTCCAAGCGAATAACGCTAACATTACAGCGTAAAAAGTACAGCAGAGTCAATCTACTTGATTTCGATTTTTTTTCTCACTGTATCAACAAAAAGCGACAATGTTATCGTATGTTACAAAACTTAATTATGTCTAACGATAGTTTAGGAAATACATAATGGATTGTGATATAATTATAGAATGACAGCAACAAGCTATTCACCTTGACCTGTTATCCTGGACAAAGAGTGATAATGATCGTGCGTATTTTCTGGACCGAACGTGATATCTTATTCGTGTATTAAGAAGGACGAACACTCGAGAAGAGGGTAAAACTTATTTTGCTTATTTTCGGGAAAGCATGTAAAATCTTCACGGATTCAAAAAACAGTTTAACAGGTACAAACAGATCAGAAATGCAATTCTCAGATAAATGTGACCTCATAAACGGTTTTAATTACACCTAATTTTTTTTTAAACCTGTTGTTGCATAAAACAAGTTCGGTACAAAATTTCGTCGCCCATTAAAAACTTTGTCACAAGCGAATTCCATCAAATTGGTTTCATACGCATCATCGATAGTGGGCAGATGTTCAAAGGCATGTGCGCAGTAATATCGTACCAAAAGTCGGTTAACCGAATCTCATAGGTTGCACCGTATTAAACAGCTCGTTTTTATTGCAGACAATATTCATGAATCCTGGCGGTTGAAATGCGAGACAGTGTATTAACATGAACTAAAGGTTACAGTTTTTTCGTTAATCTAAAACCAGTTGTGTCATTCTCATTGAATCACGTCAGTACGAGGTGGGCCTCGGATGAACAAATAAAATCAAATAATAGTACCTACAAGGCAAACGCATGGCTCTATCCAGCATCAATGGTGGCCAGGTACTCCGAGGTACGCGCGCCATCTATCGAGTAGGATCTTAGTTTGCAAAGTCTAACAAGATGTAACGCAATTTACAAGGGTACCATAAATGTTCATCAAAATAAAATTCCTCTTTTGCAATGATAAGATCAATCTGAAGCTACAACAGAGCAGATGGTTCTTAAATTTAGAATCAGAAAGTAGCCACTATAAATTGACTAGAATTCCTAGTAATGTGGCTTTATAGAAAAGTACTACGGATACAATAGGTTGAAAGGCGATCAAATAAAAAAGTTCTATGAGGAGCGGACACTCTTCGAGAATCCTTGACAACCATAAAATGTTGAAAAATGTTCTATTCAGGTCAAATTATTCGAGGTAACCAGTGCCGTATCTTGAAATAAATGTCAGTTTCGAAGGATGAAAAGGAGTTGCTAGGAAACAAGCATTCTGGCTGTAGAATATTTAGGAGTGGACAGTGTCGACTATCTATTTAAACTTGGACAGAATCGAGACAAAATCGCCAATGTCAAGGTGTTCAATATAAAAGTGTGCATATAAAGAAGAAGAAGACAGTAAAATGGCAGTACCTAAAGCGGACATCATGTATGAGTTTTGACAACTGGATACTTAAAAGCAATGTATTGTATAAATAAAACTAATGGTAGACGACGTACCTTATCCGTAACGTGCTTCATGTGTCTTTTTTGTGTCGTTGTCGAGCCATACGCCCAAATCCTTTCATAAGCTTTAGATTTCGAATCTGAGCATCCCCAGACATTTTCGTTCTACTCAATTGTATCACCATTGTTCTCTCTGGTATTAAGCAATTTTACTCTTCATATACATAAATAAATCAATGAGAAAAAGGAATGGCTTATTTGGGACAAAGAGCCACCAGTTCATAGACCATCTATTAGTGCTTTCCGCGCCTCTACTCATGCTAGTACCGGAACCTACCATTTTGTTGCAAAGCTCTTAGCGGTTATTACAGGGAAAGAGGGAGAAGTTCGATAATATATCGTCGATATATTGAACATATCAAAGATTTTCTTGAATTAAATGAGATTCTGTTTTTTCTAACAATAACCCCTATAGGATAGTAAACGACAGTAATGGTCTTAAAAGGGATTCTTGTGTAACCTTTATTCAGGATCTCCTGCCATTGGCGTTCTTTCATCAAAATAATTTTCATACTCAATAGGGTATACAATGAAGGTACAATGAAAGCATCCATGATATCAAAGGCCACCATAACGAATAATTTTTTTCTGCCGTAACGACCGCATTCAGCAATTTCTGCTATTCCCTATGTTGTGGCCAGCTAACTTAATTCCAGGTCCAGCATTGCCAATGCGATATTGAACATCTATTCATAGAGCGAATAATGTCAGGTTGAATGGTCAATGTCTCCTTCCATATCCAACTATACAAACCAAGCGACGCGACGCGTCAGTCAAGAGCGTGACCTAACGGCGTTCCTCTACCGAGCAATTTCCGATGTCGTAAAGTGGAACCACGTAAAATGTCGAATTAGACCGATTGAGCCCAACGCCAACTTCGTTTATTGTAAAGTCTGAGTCTCTGAGTTCCATCTCTGTTCCACGCCGCAGAGAGGTCAGTCTGGCGAGCCGAAGTTCACGGGAGCGCTATAGATCACGTTTTGGATGCCACGCTGGACAGAAAAACGAAATGCATGATTTAGAAAGGGTATGCAATGGGCCGCCATACACTAGTCGGGCTCATATGTTTCTGGTTTCAGCAGAATAAATTTGTGAACAATTATCTATCTCTGTCAGGTATGGAGGATTACACAAACTCTACAGTGCGCGACCTCAAATACATCAATTGCTACTCCTTTCAACGAGTTACCAGAATACATGAAGCTTTTCAGATAAATTACACTAAGACCTTTGAAGTTGAATTTACTTGCCAAACTTGATGGGTTTAGTATATCAACCGCTAAAGATTTAACTATGGACGCGTGCCACAGTTGCCAGTTATTTCTCAAGACACTGATGACAGAATTTGCTCTTGTAATATGTTTCATTTGCTATGAAGGGAAATGTACGGATAATCATCTATATCTAACAAGCACAGACGATTACTGAAGTCAAACATTCACAGATTAGAGAATTTCTTTCACCAACGCCAAAGAAATGGAGATATCCTCCTTCATACCAACATGTTGTGCAGAATAAGGCAAGAATTGGCAGAATTGTAGAATGGAGAGCTACAAATAGATAAACACAGTTTAATGCGCATAAGACTCGGACAACAACCCTGTAAAAGATGTCGCATGTTGATCTTCCAACCGTGGAGATGGAGGAACGTCCTGTAATTGAATCATATTCCATCAAGCTTCTGGGAATTAACATCGACAGTAACATGTCATGGCAAGATCATGTTGCCGGCCTCGCTAGGTCGGCATCCCAGAAGCTGGAGCATCGCTGGAGTACTGCCTGCATGTATGAGGATGCGCTCCTAACCATTCCCGAAAGCTTCCAGAACCAGAAACGAGCAATATGCCCAGTGGATAACCGTGACCTTAGAAAGAATTTCCACAGTCTAGAACATTGGAGGAAGGTGGCTGATATGTCTTTATTCCAGTACAGCAGACATTAGAGAAGCACACATCCTTACCAGGTCGAGCTTTCACACCTCGAAAGAGCCTCTTTAAAAAGCCGTTATTAGGCGAACCTTGGCGTTGTGCCTACAGCATTTTCAGGTCAATGTGAATACACCTTTATCCTCTTGCAGCACGTATGAAGAATTGTAGGCTTTCTGCCTTTGCGTGAAGCCAGCTATAAAAACTATAAAGGACTCCGTGATGAAGCTGATATCGTTACCATGGATGGCTGGCCGCCACGCCACTAAGGTATCTTTGAGAGAGGTAATCTATCATCAGTTGTACATCCGATTCCATGACATTTTTGTACGTAGCACAGGATACAAGAAAGTTATCGTGGGTGTACCCAAGCTGTTGATCAGTGGATCTGACATATTCCTACTGGCTCTTCGAGATGTCGCAACATGGTTTTGATTTTCGACTATTAATCATGACAGTAATGGTGACTTGGTTAAGAAAACTATGGCAACACTGTCCATGTCTAGATTACTAATCTTTCAGTGAGAGAGTGCGTGGACAGCTTTAATAAGAGGACAGTAGCATCACGTTCCAGAGGTTTTGGCAAAAATCAAAAACGGTCAGCACTGCAAAGCTATTACTATCGATTTTTGTACTGGCATTGATTGCATGTATGCACTTTGCATATTGGAAGCGTGTTTTTCATTATTTCACGTACTTGTGCCTATATGGAGGCCAGCTTCCATTTCCTCTTGTATGGTTTTGATAAAACAACCTACTAAGTGGAGATTCCCTTTTTCATTCAAGTAGTTCAAAGAACCTTTTAGCAGTTTGATGCTTGAATCCAGCTTAAATAGGGCTGCAGATCATGTTAAGACCATGAAAACATTCCTTTTGGTCCATAAAACAATCTGCTGCTCAAACGTCACTTTTTGAGGTCATCATGTGAAACAGGCACATTGCAAACAGTAATCGATCGTGTAGCAAAATGAACGTTAAAATAAGGTAAACAGAATGATATTACTACATATCCTTGAATTGAGAGTGGTCGATTCGTCAATTCAAAGTTCCAGCCAATATAAGCATTTTCACGTAGGTAAAACTAGGGTGAGCGAAATTTTGGTAAATGTCAAACTGCATTTCAGTAAGATTCTTAATTGTGCTTTATGGTCCAAGCGTTTTGTTGCCTTTTCTAGTAATTTTTTTCCATTTTTTTAAATGACGCTTAACAGCTCTAGGACTAAGTCAAAACTGTTGATTAAATTTTAAATTCGCTTAGCAGCTTCGCAACAATATATGGGGTGCTGGCTGTAACTGTAGTAAATAAATTTTACAATGAAAGTTGTGGGTTTGAAACTGTTGAGTATAACGTAATTAGATTGCGGCTTATTTGGACGTACTATAAATAACATCAGCATCACTGATCTAGCTTCAGCACGTAAGGGCATTTACAAATTTTACTAATTGAATTTCCTAACTGTTGCTCATTTCTCATCCGGTCATGGAATACTGCATTGCAGACATTGGAAACTCTTGAAATGTTATTTTAATATCGCTCCACCAGTTTTTCACCTGGATGGCAATGCATTTTCTAAGAGTATTGATCGGCAGAGAATCTTAATTATTAATTAATTTATTCGTACCTCTGTGTAGTCAGTGTATCAAATACGTCAGAGAAGTTCACTCAACATAGACTCGAAAAAACTATGGGGAAGGCGAATAGAATAAAAGTAACTACTTATGAGGGGACCTCGTGAAACTCTGATTCCATTACGTCAGAGAACATTTCCAATCGGATACCAGTATCAATCTACTTGACACCAGTGTATATCAGATAAGTCAACAGAAGATATGTTCTGTTCACGTAATTACAACCGTTGTTGACACTGTCCGCCGAAAGTTACAGTTACAGTTTGATAGTTCAACTTCGGCAAACCTTGAATATTTCCATTAATGTAAAGACTTCGACGGATTGATTAACTCTTTACAGAAAAGACGTGACGCAGATCTTCCGCGCAAAGTATAAATATCCTCAAGACAAGTTCCCAATAAATAACTTAGTAGTATTAACTGCAATTTACCACCAATCCTTTCAAAATCCCTGCTAAAGTCATTTAGGAGATAAACTAGTGGTAATTTGTACATAACCCAAGGCCATAAATCGTGTTGATCGTGTAGATAGGAAGATAAATTCCAAAATAAACATCGTTCGATATCCCGCCTTCCCGGTTTTATCATTGTATACCTAATATTAACCTATAATATCCTGAGGATATCAATAAATAATGAGAAACGTGACCGAACTTTCTTGATTCGGTTAACCTATATTCAATTAATAGCGAAATTAAATTTGGTGGATATTGGCCAAGTTCTGCGAATAGTATAATAATCTAAATGAGTATAGGACCGGCAAAAGGGGATGGTCCATATAAGGGTTGAATATAGATAGCATCAGAAAACCATAAGCAGGTCAGCCTTTTCAGCTCATCTCCCAGATATTTTGATTCTTAAAAGCACACAAGTGTTTTTTATTAGTCGTTTCTTATGGTGTTCGTGTTCTGGAGCTGTACAGAAAGCCTTGTCTGAATTATTTTTGTTGACAAAGAATTTATACACCTGTCAAAGGCTACACTCGTTTTAATTAATTCAGACGGATTAAGATTCATGAACCAACAGCGTTGTAGAAAACCGTATTCATCGAGGATTTTGTGTACTTCCATAAACTTTAAGAGATTTATCGGATTTCATTAATGTATATCTTCTATAATCAAATTGAAAATAGACAAAAAAATTGAAGAAATTCAAAAATATTAAACTAGGAAAATATGCCAATAATTTAGAATTCCTCAAAACTTTCCATATTTTGCAATACTTGCTTGTAATGGATCAACAGCCATAAATCCGAATCTGTGTTCAGGTACCTGATGCCATTTTTGAGAGTCAAAATAGCACTTTTCTAAATTATTATGTATGAGCATTATTCTCAAATTATAATTATTTTTAATTATAACTATAATATAACTCAAAACGTAGTAATCTGTAGTAGCAGCGGCTACAACATAGGGGGTAGTAATCAGCCCCTATCAATAATAGTAAACTAGGCTATGAAATGCTATACATTTAAAAAAATCAAATTGTTTATGATATGTTTGATATATTTGAAATGCATCTATAATATAATTTTTGTATTCTGAAGATAATTGCGTGAACAATCATGTATGTCTAATGAGTTAGTTGGATTACCAAGGTTTAAAGTAAATAGATAGTAGAACGTCTTTTACAAACGCCAAGTTGGTACTGACTTGCTATCTTCACTCCTCCGTCAATTTTTGACCAAAAATGTTTTAGTAGATGATTATCAGAAGCATTGGAAACGTTCCTGATCGTACTTTGGGTGCACCTTATCCATTTTTTTATTACTAGTTTGGTCGTTGATTCCCCAAATTATCAAAATTAGAAAGCTTTCCTCCATTTGATGACCGCTGGTTCAGATTATAGATAATCTATAAGCTGAAGAGGAAATGAGCTATTTATTGTGATATATAAATTCACATCAGCCTAAATATTTACATTTTCATATCGAAAGCGGAATGTTTAACTTTGAGAGATTACTGTTAAAATCGTGCTAAACAAATTGACTGATAAGGCACCATATCATTATTCAGTTTGTTTGTTCAATACTATTCCGGATGCATTCGAATATTATTGCAGTGTAACCCTGTGACATATTGGCATATGTTGTATACAGATAAACCAGTTCTTTAAATACCGCGGCCGTAGTGATTTTCAGTGTCAATTCGTAGGCTAAATTGGCATTCCGTCATACGTTACGCTGTAGGTATATGTAAAGTGGTGGCGCAGTTACGAGTATGTTAAAATGAGGAGTGAAATGATCCACGTACCCTGCTTCATGGGACTTATAACTGATTTTTTAGACGATGCATGGATATTGACACATGACAATACTTCCCTAATGTTTGGATGAATGAGACATGTTGAGTTTTGTGTTTTGCGTGATGCTAATTGATGACTGTCCATTTTCAGAAAGCATATTCAAATTAAAATCAACGTGAAGGACAAGTGCTACCTATAGGTTTAATTAACTCGTGAATAGAGACATATATACGCTAGTATGATAACAATAAATGCCCAAATATTCCATTCTCTAAGGAATAGAGTCTATTACGCTCCAAAAGCACTGCGGGAGGGTACATGTCTATTAAGATCTTAGAACGCTACTAAAAAATTAAAAAAATTGTAACTATCGGAAACAAACTCCTGCCAGCCCTTCTTACAACGCTGAGCTTTCCAAAAGAATTATTTGGAAGGAGTTGGCTCATGTGGCATACGAGAGTCCAGGTATTATTTTTTTCTGTGTTATGTTAGCTCGATCAAAATATGTTGGCGGTAAAAAAATCGGATCAAGTTTTTTTTTACAAATAATTGTATCGCCTATACACCGTGAATTACATCATTTTTTATAATTCAGACTTACTTTACCGTTTCCCTGTCTGTTTCTTACAACAAAAAAGTGACTGAATTATTTTAAATAGACGTGAAGCGTGATGTATCAAATGTCCAATATATTGCAGTTCAAGATGGGTCAAAGATACAAATATTTTAAAAAGACGTGTAGCGGGTTGTGTCAAAGGTCAAGATTATAATATATACATTTCGAGAGGGGTCAAAGATATGTCATTGCGATGAAGATCCAGATTTTGAGAGGATGCTTTTGATCAATTTAATTAATTTTAAGTAATTACCTGTGGATTTATGAATGAGATAACTTAAACATCAATAACATATACCCAGTGTTAAATTACTCGATTCAGAGTTTACTTTTAGATCTCGTTGTATTAACAATTAAAACCGCTAAAGTGTATAAAATAATTGTACGCAAGCCAACAGATACAAAACTCTCACGCTTGTCAATTTGAAACCACATAGTTAAAAAAACTTTTTATCGTCTCTAGTTCTTGGCACATTGTTTTCTATTAAGACTGCAAAGCCTATAGTGTCATTTCTTGAAAAACATGTATTAATTAAATAAAAATTGAGCAGAAATCAGAACGAATCACTAAGACACAAACAGGTCTTTCCAAATTCTCCTCCTCCTGGATTAAATTGCTAATATACTCAAGATGCTTTTTTTCAGGTATGGAAGGTACTGAGATGATGACAAACGAGCAATGCGAAAAGGTGCTGCGAAAGTGTTTGGGTGACAATCAGTTCAAAAATGTAACACATACAGTTACTCCTATTTCTAAACTGGACGGACTTATTGGGAAACAACACAATCTTACGATTAGCTATGACATAGATAGTCGAAGAAGGACCAAACGGTTCTTTCTGAAGACCCTTAATGAATCGAATCCGGTAATGCTGAAAATTTCTCAAGAAATAATGGCTTATGAAAAAGAAGCGTTTTTTTACGAAACACTTGTACCTTTACTATTCTCCAAAGGGATTGAGATAGGCAATGTAAGTCCCAGAAGCTACTTATGTGAAGATAATATCATAGTCTTAGAGGATCTAGTATCGATTTCATATAAATCGACTAGGAAAAATGAATCCTTAGATGTCCATCATTGTAAGAAGTGTTTGGAAACTTTAGCGAAGTTTCATGCTGACCCTATAATTTTTGAAATGCTGAAGTCGAGAGACCTTGGAAGATGCTATTATCTAACAGAAGACTATGAAGACATGCTGAATAATAGAGTATTCACTGAGGAAGGTAATTATTATAGCTTTTCATTGTGTAAAGATCTAAGTTAGCTTGAATGTAACGATAACCATAACAATGCCTGCAGGTTCTGGTGCTACGCGGTTCTTCCAATCTTCAATCGAAGGTTTATATCACTTGGTAGATATCTTACCTCTGAGGAAATTTGACGAAGAAGTGTTCAAAGGAAAGCTACAAGAGATGCTGAGCATAATGATGGAATCAAGCAAAAACGGTAGTAGTTGTAGGCAGACAGTGCTGCATGGAGACCTGTGGTCAAATAATTTTATGTATAGGTACGGAGAAGAAGGGGTAGAAGATTGTAAGTTGGTGGATTTTCAGGTAACTTGATCAATTATTGATTATTGGATAGGTTTTTTGAGTATGGGTGTTGGGAATGTTGGTTGCAATTGCAACAGATTCATTCAACAACGACAAAAACCAATTAAATATTTATTTGAATGTTCATTTAACGGTAGTGTCTTGCACGTGTGGCGATCAACAAGGCCCTGGCTGTGTGGTATAGTTACAACCCTATGCACTACCAAGATGCGGGTGGCGATATTGAAATGACAGACCGTCTCGACTGTGTTCCGTGGTAGTCGCTGCAAGCGGCAGATGTCACTACAGTTTTCTTAGACAAGGCTAGACTGAATTGGAAACGAATATCAAACTTTATTATATATAATGTATGGTGTAAACTAGGCAGCAAAATGAAGTCATCAAGATGTCGCTTTTTACCACGTTTGTTGGAGGTTAAGTGACCACGTTAATATTTCATTAATGCTGGCGGTCCGCTGTGTCATTTTTGTACAACGCGTAGTTTCAGTACTCGCTGCATTATTTTTGGAAATTGATGGTGACACATTAGTAAATCAACTTAAAGAATAATACTAAAATGTATTACTGTTCATACTTTCTCTCATATAATTGACATAATGTATTGTAAGTTTTTAATTAGAGATTGAAAAAACTATTGCAAAATGCCTGATTGATTCCTGTACAAAGTGGCCCAAGAATCTATTTAGGTTGTGAAAAAACAATTTCCATCACTAGGTCACAGCCTACTGAGGAGCTAGATAGACAATTATGATCTAACTTTATAAATACTTACTTTTTGACCTTCCTGCCGATGCAGCTGAATCGTTACTAAAGATCGTTATGTAACATGTGGATTAAACTAATTGACCTTAGAAGATAAATTTAACAGAAAATCTTATGATTCGGGAGTTATGGTTTTCATGCTGTGTCTCTTGTAAATATGATCATTGCATTTTCAGACAGTCAAATACGGTCCTCCTGCTTTCGACGTGCTCCAATTCATCATGACCAACACCAGACGATCTATGCGTCAGGAGCACGAGTCGTATTTACTGCAGCATTACTACGATTACTTCAGCGAACTACTGACTCGGCAGGGACTCCGACCGGCTGAAATATTAACTGAAAGAGAGTTTGCTGATGCCTGTAACATATTCAGGTATGTAGGAATGGTGATGTAAGTAAATTAAAACATGTGTTGCAGACGTATATTCTCCCGCAGTGTGCACTGGAAGTACGTTAGGCGATATTAATCTTTTGAAGGTACGTTTCTTTGGCTGATAACCGGATATAAAAGCTTCTTTTAAAAAACCATTAAATTTTCATTTTGTGAAGGGATAATAAGGGTGGAAATGTCGAGGGTATTTTACGTGAACAGCAATCAGGAAATGGATTAAATAATTGTGTACTTAACAAACAGTTTCACAAATAAAACTCCTTTTTCACATTGTCGCGATTCGATTTATACTTAAATCATCGTCGGACTGTCAGACGATGATTTAAATATACATCGAAAACGCGTCACTGTAAAAAGAAGAGTTTTACTGGCGAAACTGTGTTTCAAGTACATAGTTAATTTATCAACTTGATTTTTCATAGTTTCCTTTCCAGGGCATCCCCATAGAACTTCTACGACGTTGAACCTGTGAAACAAAATATCGTCCAGATTCATCTGATCATTTTACCTCGCGGAAAATAAATAGTAATGGACTTCACACAATGATGTCAAGTCATTCTCGCAACATCCCAAGATGACCAAAATTTAGATTTAGCTTCCTGAATAATCAAGATAGAGGTTGAGGTCATTCTGTGTTCACACACCTTATCCAAAAATCGCATTGGTCAAACTTGCCACTAGATGGTGGACCTAGATGAGAGATACTTGTAGTTATAAATTCGATGATTCACATGATGGAGTGAATCTGAACACCATACCATTTTTTTTTCTAATTATTCCATGATGAGTAAATCATGCAAGTGAAATATGTAAATGATGTAAATAAGTTGTATCAAGGTATGGTTTTGGTAAGAATAAAATAAGTGGTGTCCGTTTTGTATTCGAATTTCAATAACAAATTGATATTAATAACTGATTTTAGATAGCCCCGATCGGGATATTTATTTATTATGACATTAAAACGTCACCATCAAAGTCATCTAAAATGCAACACAACCATATTCATATCACTATAATATAAATGAGAGTGGAAACGTTCGCAATTGTTTACATAGAATGGCTTTAAATTGAGTCAGGCCTTGGGCGTATTTAACAGATTTCAAATTTGCATTCAAATTTTGTTCTGCAGCAGGAGGACCTGTATTAATGCAATTACCGAGGAGTTAATTATAAAATTCACCAGCTAGTAGACAGGAAAACTTTATTAGGGTAATGAACAGCTTATCCCTCATAAAAGAGGCGTTGAATTAAATAACGAAAACTTTATACTGAAGGTAGTTATCAGATGGTGAATATTTTTTCAAAGCCTTAATCATAGGGTTGATCATTCTTGAATCACACGTTGATTCGTCTATACGACACCTCAAAAATGAATCACTTGAGTATCTTAAAATGTGCATGTCGTGTAGCCTTGGTACCATAAGATATACGGGATACAAGCTTTCAATGCATTTATTATATTTCATGGTATGTGATTCAGATCTACATTTTACAGTTATTATCGGCTGAATCAAGCGTAGCAAACCCCAAAACACTATTCTCTATTATAAACGCTGACAAGGTAGAGAGACAGACAGACAGACAGGTCTAAAATGCTAAAATAGTAGGCTGAGGTTTGACTTATTGATAAATTATCATATTTGCTTTACGTATTTCAGGCTCCCAGCTAAGATCCAAGCAGTTGTGGACCGAAGCATAACGTTAATACCGGATGAAAAGTACATTGAAGCAACCAAGTCGGAAGAAGCTTTCTCGAAATTTATTTTTGAGGAGCGTAGTAGATACATGATAGAAGCATTTGATTGTTCATCTACGTATAGGGATATTATGACAGAAGATATAATTGAACTCAATGAAATGTTGATGGAGTGAAAATATGAATTTCAGACAACCTCCTGCTGTTATGTACATATTGAATTGAAGATATTATTTAGATTGCTATAGATGATTCTACATTCCTGTTTCATGTATAGGATTCAGAGGCAATAAAGTAGGCCATATGATTGAGGAATAAACTTCTCTTAAGTTGAATCATCTCCGGTCCACTTTTTGTGGACAAACAGAAAATAGTACAAGATGCAAAAATAAAGGAGACATGACTCATTCACTGAAGACAGAAGTGCTGTATCAGATAATTTTTCTTGTAAAATTATACTACAGAGAGTTAAGGTTACATTGAGGTCATATATATATATATATATATATATATATATATATATATATATATATATATATATAGATAAAACCAAGATAGTTAGTGCCGGTTTGCGTTCTCAGTTCATGAAAGAATATGTTACCGTTTTAAGTAGGTTGGATACGTATTTCTCATTATAGAAGCTGAACATATCGATTGTAAGTTCAAATCTCGATTTGCATGTTGTAGACAATGAAAGCATGTTCATTTTAATTTCAGCGTTAGCTTGATGTATTTGGATTATTTCTTAGTTAGTAGTGATTATCATTAGTTGTAATGGAAAATCAAATACCAAATATAGGCGTTATGCTTTAAACTAGCTCTTTTGAAGTATCTATTTATGTATCTAATTATATGGGAATATCCGTGAATAAATCATGTTGTTCTGTTTGGCTATTTCTATGAACGAAAAAGATGATACATGATGCACATTGAAATTTGAGATATAATTAATGGAATAGCAGAAGTGGTTCAATGTTTTCCTACTTTTTACGTCATACTCATTCTCAACAAGTCATTGATCAAGAATAGCATTTGACGCCCGAATCTCAATTTTTTTATTCATAACCAGTTTTCTCTCAAATCGATTTTCTGGATATAAAAAGATTAAGCGAGGTAGTGTAGATTTTTAAAATTATTTCAAATGATAAATGTCGCCTTTGGTTTTGAAGCGAAAGATTATTAAATCAAAACATACTCTAATGAACTGTTATTCTTCCAGCTGCTAGAGGAAGAGGATGGGTATAAAAATACAAGCAAAAATCACAATGCAAGATAGACACTAGATTGTTGCAATCGGTACACATATGGATGTATATATTTGCTCCATAACTGCACTACATTATCAGAGAATTCGCCAAATATTTACAGAGGTTAGCTAATTTGGGGTAAATATGCACTATCCATAAAATTAGGTAATTAAAATAAATTACTCATTTCTCCGTACGAAAGGTCTAATATGGTAACTAGAAAATAGTTACTTCCTAAAGTTGCCCATCTGCACAGAAATTCAGTTAGTGGCTTACGTATTTTCGTAAAGCATGGCTGTATTGAAATAGCATAATTAAGATTTGTTGACAGCCAAACGTGCCTCAGTGCATATTCGTGCTGCCTGCTACACACATACACGTTTCGTTCTCAGCCTAAACCCCCGTTAGTTCAGCTCACGGGTAGAAAGTAGAGAAAACATATTTTCTATACGGTGTGGACCTAAAAGTTTGAATATACCTACTCAATGAAATTTTATCCGGGCAAATAAAAAAAAATGCTAGGAAGTGGTAGTAATTATGCTTTAAATCTTATGTACCACTGTTTATATTATGACGTACAATTTTGGAATAGTAACTAGTAGTAGTAGTACCTATTTCAGGTATACGTGTCAGATACAGGGTGGTGATGTTCCGAGACGTCTATTTTGGGCTTTCTTTGTTTCATATTGTTCATAATCTTGGAATTTGAAGGTTCTCTTCCGCTCCAGAAAATTGTATTTAGAGAAATTGGTTCATGTGCCCTTACAAAGGACCTCCTTTAGAACATTGATGGAGGGCGGGTGATCATGGCTGGTATTCGAGCAAATTTTCTCGCACAACTACATCAAGAGAGCAAACACATGGGGGGGGGGGGGAGAATGGGCGCATCCCCACTAGGTCGAGCTTCCAATACCTCAAACCAGACTATTCCAAAGGTCGTTCGTTTGGGGAACCTCGGCGTTGTGGATCACCTGCCGGGTTTACAATTCAGAGCGTTTTAAGGTCTGTGTGAAGAGTCATTTGTCCTCTCGCAGCGCTCCTGGAGCGCAGTAGGTCGTCTGCCTTTGTGATAGGTTACCTATAAAAACCTATATTTTTATTACACCACATGAAGGGTTGTGTCTTTTTGTATACATAACGGTAGAACTTGTTATTAATAAAGTAAACAATAAAAATAATATTGAATATAAAAAAATTATTGAAACTTACGGAACTATCGCAATATGACGCAAGATACAACGTCATCGGCTTTTTTGACAGCAAGCCTTATTTTTGACTGCTTTTTCTCTAAAAAATATTTGCACTGGTCAAATACAGCCCGTCAGACTGCGCTCAAAAAAACAAAATAGCGGGAACGAATACCTGTCTATTTAGTGCTCTGCATTTAATGCGAGGATAATCTTGGTAGCATAGCTGTCTACGTCTTACATGAGCGAAGTTATCAAATATTTACCCAAAGTAGCTTTCGCGAATTTATAGGAGATATTCTACTCGTAAAATTAGGACGTGGATGAACACGGACTCTTTATTACTCCATTAGTCAAGTATGAAAGGTTTTACAAGCGGTAAATTGAAAACAGCGATTTTATAAGGAAGGGCTTCACTGCAGAGAAATCGATGAGTGTTTCACATATTTCCGCGTTATGAAACTGGAGCATCAGGGGTCATAGTCGTATAGTTTATGGGTACTTTTTGGATGAAAGGAAATGTATTACTGCTCAGCAATCCATTTAGTGAGCTAAGTAATAGTATTACTTTTCTGGCTTTAAAGCTAGAGCTACCGGGGTCATCACGAGAAGCTTCGTCGATTTGGGAAACTACTGAGCTTTTGGCTTGCATCTTTTCTCCGCATATATGGTAGTTAAAATCGAAGGATTCTTCATAGCACCATAAATAATCAAGTGGGTGCAAGTGGTCACTTGCTTTCATCAGAAATATTTGTCCGATTTTCTTTAGCATTATCAATTAATTTGTGTGTGACTAATCATAATACATGTCTTACACATAAAAGTTTGTGCTATAACTAAATGATCTAGGAGAAAATCAGCTCCTGTCAACATATAGACTTAGGTTTTTGTAACCTAATCCGAACTCTTGGGATAGGTAGATTCCTGGTAAAAGCTGTGGTCGATATAGTTGGTTTCGGTTCATAACTGCCAAATCTCTGCTCAAAATACAGATACTACTTTTGAAAGCCGTTTAACGATTTCATTTTGGAGTTATAAACATGGGCTTCACGACTACAGTTTGTGCTGTTGCTCTCATACTGAGGAAGAAAAATATGACGGAATATTGTGACCCCCACACACAACTTCGTTTGGTAATAAATATCAAGACTTGACAGAAAATCTAGCAAACATCCAGATTTCTGAGTTCTATCATTATGCTGAGGACTATTTATTTCCGATATAGTTTTATGTATCTCCGAATCAGTTGACGACATTGTTGCTTCACAGGAGAATGTTTACCAAGTTCTTCAACTGCGATCTGGTGGACAGTAACCAGTTTCTCACCCCGTGCTAGTCTGTAACAAAATGAATGGAGATCATAGCAAATTATGCTAACTAGAATTTCCTACACTTATTAGGGACCTACCACGGCCCTGCATATCAGATCTGATTAACCGAATGGAAGATCTAACGACCTTATTTGTCGTACCGCACCCACAAATGCTTAATCGTATTCCGACTTTGAATATCGGGATTTCCAGGCGTAACTGTCAGCGACGTCAGCTTCTGTATGTCAGAGAATATTGCCACATCTGTTTTTCACGAGCCACCGTTAAGTCATTTCCTTCATCCATTTAGTAATCCTACTAACTCGTTATACTAGAAGCCTTTCTAGAATAACTTTCTGCTTGCCTGTCCCGATCATCGTTAGGTGATTAGCATATCCTGTCAAGTGGATCCTTGGCAACATTTTCAGTTTTAGCACCACATCGTAATACTATGCACTGTAATGGCCTCATGCTGGATCTCTGTGAAACAATTCACTCGACAATTTTTTTCATGACCTTATGATTGGAAAACAGTACAATCGTTGGAAGAAAATTGTGTATACAACTTAAACGTCTGGTATAGCTTTTCACCACTTTTTAAATTCCGAATTCGCAATATTATAGTTTTCTTAGATTACATGACAAATACATCACAAAAACTATGACACTTTTTATCGCTTTGCCCTTGTGGCTGTCTATATGTCTCCTTATCTGTATGTCTGTCTGTCTATCCTATACAGATATTTCTACAAATCGGAAAGTAGAATTCGGATATTAATTGAATCTTGGCAATAGGTTACTACTATGACAAGGTTGGAAAATCGTTTTAGTTTTTGAAAACGATTCAGTTGCAGCATAGTTATCGTTAAAAAATGTAATAGTTTGGATGTCAAACTTTTTGGCCTTAGCGAATGTTCTATCAGTTATAAATTGTGATCCTGGTAGTCTTCCCAACGAGTGAGACCCAAATAATTGTTCACAAAACACATATAAAGGATAATAGACCTTCAACGGTTGGGGACTTTGGGGAATTTTGCGATATCCGATTTAAGAACATAGTGAATTTTTGATTTCTTTCACATGCTTGAAAAACGTTAAAAGCCATTTGGTTTCTCTTAGAAGTTGTAACGGTTCAATTGTTTACAAATTCTATTTTATATGGTATTCTCAGTAATAATTCTCTAGTCATTCATATTTCTCCGATCTTCGCCTAGTTTTCATTATCACGAAATTCAATATCCCATCTCTATTATTCTTATTAGCAGGAAATTAATCTGTTATTTTGTCATCTTTCCCTAACTTGTGTTGTAATTACGATTTCCAATCCCATCCCTGGTTTCGCACTTGCGCTCTTATCTCGTGTATCGTGTGATCTGGATACGTAAAAGGTGGTACCCCTTCCACTCCGACTCTCGCCGTCGACATGACAACTACTGTCGAGTAATGCGTGACGCAATGGCGTCCGGTTTCATCGAAAAGACATTCAAGACATTCCTGCTGTTTGAAAATGCTTAATACCTAGAGGAACACCCTTTTTTCTGATTATTTTTTTTCTATGGAGCCTTTCTTCGGCGCAGCCTTTTCCCCGCAGCCCTTCTTCGCGGGTGCAAACACAACAATGACTTGATGGCAACTGCTTCTCCTAGATGTCTTCATTGCCCTGGAGTGGCTTCCTCCATGCTGCCCTTCAGTTACTGAGGCTAACCATCTTCGCCATGAGGACATGGGGAAGCCAGAATATTCACAGCCCAAGATAAGTTCCTTTGTAATGTTCATCTATGGATAATACAGAGACATTTTGTTGCTTTCTTTCTCTTTTCCATTCTTTCCACCTCATGCCTAGCGACTCACTCCCTGATCAGAATCTCGTCTCTCTCTGAGCTACCGGTTGCTAGTTAACACTCTTCACCCAGTTTTCTTAGGAAAATGGGGGGAAATAGACTTATAAACATCTATTAAATTTTCAGCCGTATTCCAGTTTTTGTTCAAAATGGGATCAATTTGATTAGCTAGTTTTAAGAACATCTTATACTCCTAAAGGTTAATGCATTTTAACTGAATAAGGATAATAAATAATAATCTACCAAGGCGCTATATAACATATCAAAAAAGAACCGCTTGTCAGATTTGAGAATATTTGAAAATTTTGAAAACTTGAGAATCTCAAGTTTCTCAGAGAGATTCGAAGGATGATATCAATATTCTTTAAATTACGTACCAAAATATCTTCAGCTATAAACTGATATTTCGTTGGAAGTACAAAGCCTACCTACTTGATTATCATAATTTTTGTCATCTAGCTATTATTTATTCTGAAATAGTGCCGACAAGTGTACATGGCTATGAAATATATAATATATGCCATCACGAATGAAGGATACTCAGGAAAACTGAATCAGTAGGAACAAGATCAATTTTAGTTTAGTTTAGTCAATAGGTAAGATTCAAAAAACAATTTTTTTGTTTCTAGTTCGCCGAGAAAACCCTCAAGCTACTCCTCTGCTGAGTAAATACATTTTCCACATTCAACAAGCAATACACTCACTCAAAGTATACTATGACGACTAATCCACTTACGAGGGTTCTGTCACTACTAATTATGAGGGATAAGCTCAAAGTGGAATGGAATGAAGGGCCAGCCGTGATATAGACATGTCAGCAGTGTTTACTGATGCTGCAATTAACCTCTAGTCTACTGGCACACATTTTAAAGAATTGCTTTGAGTAGCATGATGCTGTAATTACGTAATATCCAAAATTTTACGAAGATTCTTGAAAATTACACAACTTCAAATATATCCAAACTTTACTTCAATTGGTTCAGCCGTTCCAAGTCTAGTATGTTGTAGTAGTAAGAAGCAACAAAGGTAATAAGTTTCCTTTAGAGAAAAAGCAATTCCAAAACTAAGATTTAACGCTTAAAAGGAATTACCAGGGTAAAAATATGACTTCTTTTATCGACGCCAGGAATGTTCTAGTTTGCTTGCTCCCCAAACCCCTATCTTCAATCTGCAACTCATCTCAAATTTAATGCCAAACTATCGGGGTCTCAGAAAAGCCCAATGTGAACCACTGAATTGATTTTCTAAAGCTGCAAAGTTTGCGAGAATAATGACACAGCATCAAAATTTATTTATTGTCTGAATGGTACTTTAGGAGTTATAGAATGCCCAATCATTAGATGTTTTCTGGTTTTGTTTTTGACTATAATTCCGCAGCGTAGGCATAGATTTCATTACCTATGCTACAAGGCTTTTTCATCCTTGCTATGGCAGTAAACCTATACTCGTTTCAAATTGCACTCAAACAAACAAACCCGGATGCTTCATTGCCAAATTATTTCACTAATATTGACTAGCCCATGCATGTGTATTCATTCATGGTCGATTGGCGGAGCGCGCCAACTCGGTGATCGACGCAAGTACAATTTGAGTAGGGGATAGTATCAAAGTTAGATCTAGGCTTGATAACTTACGAGTTACAGATGGACCACGAATTATCAGATGTCCTACTACAGAGAGCCACACAGTGACGCAGGGAATAAAACGGAGTCTAGAATATCATCAAAGTGCGCTGGCCAGCTAAATTTATGCCTAGATACCTGACAAACATGACTAGAGCTGCTGAATGGGCAAACATAAAGCAGATATGTAAGCACATATTGATTCGTTATTGGTTGTTCAAGCACACTGGACCCTGAAAGCTCAATACAAAATATAAAAGTACATTGCTTCTTGAAAATAGATTGAAAAAGTATGTTACTCGTAGAGGAAGATGCAGAAAGAAATAAACAACATACATTCAAATGTTTATTTGACTTTTAGCTATTTTCTCTCGTGCTTGCATAACTCGTAGCTATTTTGATCACTTTAACTAATGCAGTAGCGTTTAAATTGTTTATAATGTCATGGAGTTTTGTCTTACTGTTTTCTGCTCACTGTACACTGTGTTATTTGACAATGGCTTGGAAAAATTGTTAATGAGTGATATATTCCATTTATCTTTCATAGGCGAGAATTGTTTCAAAAAAGAGCATCGAGCTCAGTTGATCAGGACATATAAATATCTTGAAATGACATGCTTTGTTTCTGCGGCGCTCTAGGTTGATATTAATTTAAAATTAATTAAATGTATGCGTTGGTGTACATATTCCGTTAAAATTGAACTGAACATGTGAGGTTGAATGAAGCTGAATCAATATATGTATACTCGGTGTATAACGATGCAGAAGGGTATGTCGCCTGTAAAATCAATCAGTATGTACTATTCCAACTAGTGCATTCCTTGTTTCTTTATAATTTGATCCCAAACGTCGGGGTTTTATATAATTAATAGTTATCATTAATTATATGCATGTTGAAAGCTAATACTAAATAGTGGTGCAATTCTATATTCGGTATTGATTGATCTATCTGAGAGAAGCATTCCGATAAAATTTTACTCAAAAGGAATTGTTAACGGTCGAGTTCTTCTGCGTATTGAATCAGCCAAACTTGTCACTAGATGTCGGACATAGATGCGAACCACTTATCAGTAGTAAATACGATGAAATAATTTGCGTGGTTCATATGCTACCAATATAGTATAATGTGATAGTTCAAGGCAACGATTAAGAATGCCGGGATCGACATGTCAAAGTATGTTATTAATGGCCAGACAGTTATGACAATGAATCAGAAGTTTCAGAAAGGGATCATATTTTAAACGATCGCTTGGGTACAAGAAAAATCTCTACTCGAACTATGTAGAAAACTCAGTTTCGGAAGGGGGATTTATGTGGATCACGCATCTGTCGCAAACCCTGATTTTGAGAAAAAATTCATAGGTTGCGTTTTGAGCTTATAGCGCGACGAACTGTAATAATTTTTGGCGAATAATTATCAAAGCCTGACCATATTCATCGAATCGCTTGTCTGCAAACAGAAAGCTTAACTCCAATGTTTTAGGACTGAAGCGAATTTTTCTTTAGATTACATTTATTTCGTGTAGACATTTAATGTGAGAAAATAATGTTTAGAGCAAAAAACGTAGATTCCATCGTTGTGTACCATTTCTCAATTCGAGGAAATATTTTAAGAAAAAAAATAGTTAGTGACACTGAAGTTCGCAAATTTTCGATTTTCAACCAGAAACACTGGCTTACTTTACAATAAGATGTTTGAGAACAGATTAGCTGAAAATTTAATCAAAACTATGTGATATTCTGTGATGAATACATTTTTTCGACGATCTCTGAGCAAATAAACTTCAATAATTAAACTGGCTATAAAGCATTCCATTTTCTGATACATATAGCTTTCAGCTTTCGTCAAAGCCACATTCAGTGTAATTATTATCATTGGATGATATTTTACTTAGTTACAACTTATTATAGATAGCTTTATATGAGCTGAAGGAAACCTCGATTTGTAATTATTTGCTCCGAGAGATCCGCGAAACTCATTTCTTTACGAAAATCCATCATGATGTGATTGGTATAAATTAAAATAATTTATAGAAAACGGAATACAATGATTGTTTCTACCCAGGAAACAAAAACGATATAACTTGCGAGGAGCACAGTCAGGACAGTTATGCGCAACCTACGGAGATCGTGAAATCGGCGACCGCCGGCGACCGAAACCTGAAACTTCAGTATCGCGCGACTCCCGGAGTTGCACCGAACTCCGCGCTCTCCGCGATCCAAACCTGATGTAACTCTCGCTGCGAAAATGTTACGCGTCCAAAGTTGCCCGGAAATAAGATGATGTGAGGTGGTGCCGGTGGAGTTTTGTGGTTTGTGGACGGGATATTTGTTCTGTGAAGTATCTGTTGAATACGGTGTTTTTGGTATAATGCTTCAAGATTCAAGTTTGAAAAAATAAAGGTCTATTAAATGGTGTGTTGGTCAGGTACCATAATAACTACTTAAAAAATGTTGTGTCTTGTATGTTCTGTTTCCGATATTAACTTCCACAATATCATGAAAAATCAATTCATCCTCACTTGCGGTCACCGTTAATTACAATCACATATGACTGGTATAAAAGCTTTACTAGCGTTTTGGCTGTCACATCAATTTTTGTCAAATTACAAAACAATTAAATTAAATTTTATAATTGCAACAGTGACATGAATTAATAAACTGTCTTCGAGATAATTATTTTGTTCGCAAATTAGAACTTGATTGACTGGTTAATCCAGAATATTATAACATAATTCCAAACACCTGACCCTCTATTTGTGGTTTCGTTATAAAAATTCAAAAGCCGTGCTATTGGTAATCTTGAAAGCTAAAGCCAATTTATTTTCGCCTTTATCACTTTTGAGTTTATGCTCTCCACTACAGAAGTGATCTACTATAAGCATGTCGTTAGCCTATAATCCTCAGTTTAGTATTGCAGTTTGAAAGGGAGCAATGAAGTTGTTCATGCTTAACCCATGTGGGGGTTAGGTATATATACCATTTGATTTGGTAAGTCGTCAATGGGCAGCGCCACTTTGTGCGACACTTCGAGATGAATGCTACTGTCAAACCCTAACCTGTGTTAGACATACACAATCTAATTGTTCTCTACTGTCAGAGCAGGATTTTGTTGATTAAAATATTTATTTATCAATTTCAGCAATATTTTCCTGTCCTATAAATATTTCGATATGCTATAGCTATCTTCTTCACATCATTTCGGTTATTTGAATAATTGACTGACTATCAATAAATTTAAGGAACATCATCAGCCACTTCTCAATTATTTTGGTAAAAATGACTGAGTTGAAAACGTGATTACGTAAGTTCCTATCTCGTTAATATTGATATGATTTTCGATCATAACGATCACATCTAAGAAGTTTATTTTGAAGCAAAATGTGCGTAAATGAATTTGTGAAACATCAATAGAATATAATCTCAACTCCAAGCGCCGCGCTCTATGGCGCTCCCCATTGGCAACTTACGAAGTCAAAGGTCCTAACACCTGGACTGTCTTGAAACGGAAACGGATGTCCCTTACGATTTACCAATGGAATGTTCATTTAAATATACTTTTTTGTTATTAGCTTCGACGGATACACCATTAAGTCAGCCTTCTCTGATAATTTTGCCATGAGCTATATCTCCTTGGCAAAATAAAGGTTTAAGCTCCTCGCCAGGAGAGGAACCCAATGCTTTTTGCCAACCATGCTTAAATGATGCATTCATTTTTTAAATACTCCCCAGATCATTAATTTTTGTTAATACGTCAATTGAATTATAAGATTCTTTCTGAATTTGAAGCTGAAAATAACAAACGATTGTTTCAAGTAGCTTGGTGAAAATCTTCCATAATTGAGGTGGAATTATGCAATTTAAACACAAGGTGTCACAAATAAAACTCTGTTTCGAGACGCGTTACGATGTAAATAAATAAAATATTCTATTTGTTTCTATTTGTGAGATCTTGAGCTTAAATTGAACATTTTTCTTACAGTCATGAGGCAGTCATGAGGCAGTATTACTTACTATAGAAGTATATCGTATCAAGTTCCAAATTATGAAGAAATAGACATATACATGAATTTACATTCCATTCCTACTGATATTTGATATTTTATAACTTGACTGAAGCAATATCTAGAGTAAATATTCATTATTATGAAGATTCTTCGAAAACGCTGTTACAATGTTACTGAATTTCCAGCATAGGCAGGCTGGGCTAAGTAATGTCGTTAGCCACTGACATTTCCTATATCAATTGCTATTGTTTACCATTGGTAGATTTTAAAGTTCTACCATTCTACACTATACACAATGAATTCAAGCAAAAAAATCACAAATAACATTCATTCGCTAAATACACCCTAACCTAACCTGAACCTGCATATTCTGATTCAATTCAAACATATCTAAATAACGAAAACTTCATAGACTGATTGGTCAAAGAAAGCAGCCTTATCTGGATACGTTAAATCTGTGTCTACGCATAACTGGTTGCCTAGTTTCAGGGTATTAACGCAAGCATTTTTTGCGAGAGAGGAGGCAATCATGGTATAGCCTCCTTTCCGTATGTATAACATTGGAGCTGTTGCCATGTTCCTAATTACTAGAAATAAGACCATATTGATTTAAAATTAGGTTCATTTCGGTACGGTACATTTTCTCAAAAAAAATCAGGATGTCAGAAAAGTTTGGCTATGTTGCTCAGAATTATAGTATCGAGGTTCTATTACAATAATTATTTTTATTAGTACTATTGAATTACGCCAAACGAATCAAAGCTACTATTAATGACTGCTAGAAAAAACAAAGTAAGTGAAAAGTATCAAACGTACCCATATGTATGCAAAATCAATCAAAAAAATCCTATCAAAGTTAGAATTCACTATATGTTACATGACATTTATTTAATGGATTTCGACTGTATTCATAACATATATCAGTCATGATGTGGAGACCTGATTCTCTGCAATCCAATAACAGGTAAAAAAATATTCAATTTATATCTCTCCAGGTAAAAGCACGGCTGACATTTGATTGACAATGACAGCAGTGAAATGACGTGTAAATGACTGAAAAAGTGGGTGCGAAGCAGATTCGGATGAACAAAAAACAAATGTGCTGTGGAGTGCCTGCTAAGTGGAGTTCACTGGAAGTTGTTACGTAGCAGGAGGAGTGGCAACAAATCTGAGTTCAAGGTAAGGCCATAAAATATAAATAAGTCTTATTGAACGAAGTATATATTTGGAATACAGTAATAATTGGGATGAAAATTCTTCAATTATTTGGAATTGGGTTGCAGTGAAATGTCATTATTCATTAATATTTAAATAATCGTAAAGGTTTCGATTGAGGGTACATATGTAGTATTGGGACTGAATAAACAAGTTGTCTGGTGAAAATAATAGACAGATTGACCCAGTAAATACAGCGTATTGTGACAAACAGTAAACTTTCAAAGCTAAAATCGTATAATAAAAACTTTATTGGTACTCACAAATATGGGAAGTTGAGGGAATATTTCAGCATTGGAATTGAATGGATTTAAAAAGCGTCTTTATAAAAAATAACTACGCTTAAGTTATTACTGCCTATAAAAATTTTACAACTACTCCAGAAAGTAACAGCTACTTGAAAAACAGGAGGTATTATAAAAATTGTCACAGCCTACCGAAAAAATTGATAGAATTTAGGAAGATTTGCCTAAATAAGTCAATCTAGAAACTATAGTACTTGAAAAAAACATTGGATGTTTAGGCTTCTACTATTTACGATATTAGTACTGTAGGTGCTCTGAGAAATCAATAAAATTCCAATACTTGTTTCAGTGATTCTTGAAGACAAAATAAAATTTAGAACGTTTAAAAAATGTATCTAAAAATACTAATAAATCCTACAGTCTCTCTGTGTAATAGTAACTCTATCGCTTTTACTCTAGGTAGTTGGGTAAAACAACTAGGTTAGGTAATATCACTTTAAGAAAAGGTCAATATTTTAATACCATTTTACGGCAACCGGAGAGCTTAAGTAATAATTTTGATTTTTATGATATTCATAGATAGACAAACTTGCTATTGGTTAAACTTTGGTTATCTCGTCCAACTATTTTGTTACGGTCTGTGCAGCAGCTGCTAAAAAAGCTCAAGCTAAAAAGTACAAGCAACGATAGTTTGATACACAAGCTCACATGAGCTTACAGAACATATACATGTGGATGTAAATTATTAAATAAAATATTGACATCCCCAGAAAAGAACAGTGCATACATATATCCTTTGGAAAATCACAAATATATAGTGAATCAACACTCAAAATACGCATAATATAATTTCAGTTTAGAAGCAATGAAGCTCCTGCTCCTTCTAATTTATTTAAAATGTGCCCAAATACAGCGAAGAGGGTTGATAGGTAAATCAGAACAGAAATATCGCCACAAATTGTAAAGTTTGAAATTGCTGCAATTACAGTAAGCTACAAATACTAATCAGAGTCCCAGACAATAACAGTGCTATCTAATACAAATAAAAAGGTATTCCAATGATTTTTGCTGCAACTTTGAACTTCTATATCAAAATTTCCTTATTTAAAAATAGCTAAATTCGGGAAGCAGCAATTATTATTTTAATTCCAATAAGGTGTATGGTGCGATTTAGGCTTTAATTACTTTTGGCTGCACCATTCAACACTTTATGAATCACTGCGTCTTTGTTGGAACCCGCTCAATTAACGTACCAGTTTAGTCTTGGGTAATTTGCTGCCTTCAGACATTTCTCTCCATGAATGAGTTTGAAGATTTTTGTCACCCTTTTACTGTGTTCCGCTTGTTTGTTTTACAAGAAGGGTAAGAACCCTTGAAATACCCCTCCCATTTGCCCAATTTCCTTTCACCACTTTCCGCCCTCTTACCCACGTTACATTGCCTCACTTAATTAAACTTGTTTTATTTAGCTTGTAGACCTTCATAATTTATGAGATCTGCATTTAACGCACCTTCTTTCTTCCGCTTTTTCTTAGGTATAGTGGTACAGCTAATTAAATAGTTATGCACATACTGCTCGATTATACTGATACCGTTGAAAAACTAAACAAACTCAGTAACATTTCGACCATTATCGCAGTTTGGGAAATGTTCAGGAGACATGTTATAGAAGTCTACCATCACTTGTGCTTATATAAGTGATAACAAAAGTACTAGCCTACAATATTATAAGACGTTTTATAGCTTCTTGCTTTTCATGGTCGGTGATTAAAATTACATATAATTATTGAATGAACTAATTTTCCTGTATAACACATGTGAGAGTCATCTCCAAGTGTCGCCCTCTATAGGGACGCCTGTTGGCAACATACGAAGGTCCTAAAACTTGTACTGAGACATTACGACATCTATCAACACGGGTGAACTGATTTACAGCGACATACCTGAACACTATAACGATGTACCGTTATCTCGGCTCATTCACATCAGGAGCTGACAACTGATATTGAGTGTATGCTCTCCACTATGCATCAGACCTGCAACAAGTGAGAGTATTATATAAATTGTGTATGCAATATATAAGTCCTAAGGGAGAATGGCATATACATCTGTTTGTCTGCCTGTCTTTCGGTCCATCCGTTCATCTGTCTGTCTTTAAGCTGTCCGTTAACCGTGGCTCCTTTGTAAATTATGAAGTACTATGAGGATATTGATAAAATTTGGAAACTACGTTCTTACCATGAGTATATTAGCAAAGTCAAAAAATGTTATGGTTCCTGAAAATCAGTGCACTGGTGGAGAAGTTATTATCAGGGCACAAAAAAATAAAAAAACGTCTAATATAAGTTCCAGATTTTTTTGATAATTATCCAACGAATTTTGAAAAAGGGTGAAAAAGTGGGGGTGGGGATTTGTGGAATGGGATAATTTTTATGTTGGCGTTGGTAAGAGACTTTAGATATAATGTATGAAAATATATTGAACATGACAATCATCCGTACTAGTTACATTTACATGATTGTGCAACCACAATACAGTGATGAAGGATAGATAAATTTAACTTATAAACATAGTTAATTCTTAGTGCATTTGAAATGTTTTAAGCAACCTTGAATGATAAAAATCTTCTCTACAAGCTTTACGGCACCTTAAAGCGTAGTGAACTTTTTTCGCAAGGTGGATAATTACTTCCACTTGTTTCAGCAATTACCATAATATATTATTGAGTTTCAACTGAATAAGATTCATAAATAACAACAAAAATGTCTTCCGATAAATTCGAATTTAAGAACTGTCGATCCACTTAAAATAACTTTTGGAAACATTGGATATTACTGGGATTTTTGAAACTTTTTCAGAGTTATGAAAGATTTAAACTTTCAAGTAATTATTTCGTGAATAGTTTAAATTTAATCGAAACTAAACCATAGCGTGGGAAGTACAGTTCTAACCTATTTGACCTGCATTTGGGTGTCTTAAAACAGTTTATCGGAATTAGTTCAAATGTTGCACTGTTATCCTGAAGACGTAGGATGAATCAAAGATAAATAATCACCACAGGATGAGTTTCAGACGCTTACACGGCTTTGGAGTTCCATTGTCTTGAAAATTTTTAGTGTTACTAAAATACCCACATCTTATACAAATTTCCAACATCAGATTTTTAACTGCTTCTGATTCTGAACATATTCACTCAGTGAACTTGTTTTGTTGTTTTTGACTTTGTACCCCTCTCCCAAGACAGAGACCAAATTTTGATGTACCGGACACAAACAATTAACTTAAAACTCACCATTACTGAACAAGAAAATAACAATTCATCCTACCCAAGATTTAAGTTTGATTTTGAGCTTCAGATTGACTCACTTTTTCCAGCGTTGTAACTGATGCGACCCTGGCTGTGTACATTATGCAAAGAGCAACAATCAAAGGTGCTACGGAAACACAACGTTTTGTCTCCCCCTTGAATGTCAGAGAAACAAAAGCGACATTATGTGCTTTGCCGTCACAGGGTGTATACGTACACTTTGTATACGCACTAACACGCTTTCACGCGGGGACAATCGATGCAGATATCAGAAAGATATATGCGCTCCGGCGGGGATACCGTAATTGGTTGTCTCATCAAAACGTGTAGAAGCGGACGTCAACCCATATGTATGGTCTGTTCATTATCATCCATATCCGATATTTATGATGATGAAAGGGCAACGAGCAATCAGAATAAAGAGCAGGCGGAACGGTGGAAAATTCCGGAACAGTTCAAATTTTTCTGTTGAAAGACTAGTTTACGTTTTAAACACGCTTTATATTAGCCCACGAGGATTTATGCATGTATATATGTTTGTAACGGAATCTTCGGATGCCACGTCAGATTAATTTTAACTTTCGCACATCAGAGACCGATGACAATACAAGTTTGTACCATTATCGCTTTTCATTTCAAAATTCTTTCTGATAAAAGTTATACTTGAAGTTTAAATAACTGGATATACCATAAATTATATGAAGTAACGGCCATACCACGCCAAGAACACCGGGTGTCGTCCGCTCGTCAAGGCTAAGCAGCGTAGGGCGTGGTTAATACTTGGATGGGTGACCGCATGCGAGCACGGCGTGTCGTTAGTTTTGCCTGCTATCTACTAATATCACAAACAACAATGTTACTAATTCTAGTCATGTTCATTTCAGTGCTAAACTTCAATTTTGAATGAAACCTAAAAACTACTATCGTGTCAGGTGACATATTCTTAGGGCCCAGACACGTCAATGTATATTATTAAAGTTGGTGTGGTTATCCGTATGTGTCGATAAAGTAGTAGTAGTAGTAGTAATGGGGAGGCAAAGTCTGGCAAGTAGGCCACCTTTGGCCCTTTTTTACGACCTCGAAGATTATCACTAGAACTATGGCAGACCTGGTAACACCCTAGTGTCCAACCTTCCAGACCTTTCAATAAAGGTCATGATGTCCGACCATCCTAAGTGCTAAGTAGCACTCTTCCTTGTCAAACTCTCCTGTGCCGAACACCTCAGCCTTAGGGTCGCTGTATACGGCACACTTGCCCAGGAAATGGAATGAGGTCTCATCCTCCTCCCAGTACTTCTCACAGATTGGCTTTTTGACTACTCCTATGAGTTTAATGTGCCTGTTCAATTTGCAGTGACCTGTGAGGAACCCTACTAACAAGTGGAGTGAATCCATCCCTCCTCCGGTTCAACAGTCATAGCTCCCTACGTTTGTTGGGGCCTGCTATGAACCTCTTGGACTGCCTGCAGTCGTCTCTCTCCAACCATGCTTTCGCAAGTTCGTTATATAGCCAAGCATCTAGCGCATTACTGACCTGGCCTCTGATAATGCCCCGCAAGGGTTCGGGGCCAATGCATGTGCCCCTTGCCACTATCCTTGCTGGGCAGTCTGCTTTCTCGTAACCTGGCACCCCGCTATGACTAGCGACCCACATGAGGGTCACAGTCTTGGATTGGCCTAAGCGTTGGAGGGCGGCGCTGTATTCCTGGCCCATTACTCTGGTCACCTTCCATCAAGTTTCTAGGGATTAACATGAAAAATAACCGTGCCGATAAAATTCTGAAACCAATCCTCACAGCCCCTCCAGGGTTATATGGTTTGGTAGGCCTCCACCCCCATCCATGAAGGAGGTTTTGGTTTGCAACTTTAGACGATAGGTTCCAAGATATAGGTGCCAAAACGTTTTTAAAATTTTCCAAAAATTTTGTCAGAATTCTCACCATTCTGATAAAAAAGTTCATTAGACCAACGAACGCCAGGCTGAACGGCCTTCATAAATATGAAGAAGGAAACTTTTTTCAGCTGGAATGCACCGTTAGGAAGGGAAAACACTCAAACCAATTTGCTAGCGAAGTTGCACCAGAAATACCGTCTACGTATGCCCCGTCCAGCTTGCGCTTACCTTATCGAACCTCAAATTGAATCAGGCAGAATTAAGTTCTTTGATGCAGTGCTGGACTTCCAACCCGTGGCAATGTTGCAAAGTTTTGTGACCTTATTGGTAATTGGATTTATGTATGTACCAGCTGTAACGAAATTTCATCTTATTAGGTTTACGAGTGCGGAGTGAATCCGTTCCCAGTTAGCACAACGGGATTAAATAGTTTCTCAAACTCATTCCATGAGATCATGAGCTCTCTCGCTCTCGGAAGAACTGTGCTATACTCTCAATATGTATATTCATGGATTGGCATCCCACTACTTCCAGCACATAAGTGTGTGACTTTTTGTATTCGCAAACACTACAAAGTTGTGAAAAGTTTGACTTCGGACTTCCATTGTCTATAAAATTTTGAGTATCACGACGTTTCGATTGATGTGCTATCTTCAATCGTCTTCAGGTGAACTGGATTGAAGATAGCACATCAATCGAAACGTCGTGATACTCAAAATTTTATAGACAATGGAAGTCCGAAATCAAACTTTTCATAAATCCACCTTGTCTACAAGTTTCAAACAACACGACAGAGTTTAACTACTAGCCCAAACACTTTTTTATAAAAGCAGACAGATGTTTCGCCAACTAGTATCTTCAGGGGTAGAGTAGAACTAATCTAAATAAAGACTCTAACGTAGATATCTAAGCACGTGGCTGGTTTAAAAAAAACGGTTTGATGAGTGGTAAAACTGGTGCCTGTGGTTGATGCTTCAAAGGATCCATCCAGTATTACCTACTATAATCGTGATCATTGTGTGAAAGTCCGTTTCAACTACTTTTTCGGTGATGAGTTTATATTCATCTATGGTAGTCATACGGTTAGATACGGGTGGTTTATAGTCTTAGGCTAAACTTCGTCAGTTATAACATATCAAGTTATAATAAAGTCTATGTATTTTCCCCTGCAATGTTGATTTTCTCTTAGATCGCCGCTACGTTCTCTTTCCTCGTCCACCTCACACTACCAATGTTGGTGTGGAAACAATGAGCTATTTATGAATGACTGACTCCGTCTTTAATATTTTATATGTCTGTTCTGATCCAGCTGCTACGACACATTTCTATACAGAATTATTCAAAATTGTAGACTACACAATTCTATATGCTGATTTATTTTACACCTGTGAAAGGTTTCAGGCTACGTCGGTAGTATTTTTCATAGAACATCAGAAGAAATAGGAATTTTAAAATACAGTGACATTGAGAATAACTGCCCAACTCTTCAGGATAACAGCGTTTTGTTTTCAAGTTTGAACTAATGCGGGTTACTTCGATACAAAATCGCAGCCCCATTATTATGACTTCCAAATACATTGGCATCATAGATGTGCACAAGACTGAGGTGGCAACGTGGCAGCCGAAACGTTGGTAAACCACATTTAGTAGTAAAATTATCTGTTTGGTTACAGCCAGGAGTAGTGAGATAAAATAGACAGATCAAGTTTTATAGATTACATGAACTTCTAAAGGATTTGTTAAGTTAAAGTGTATGCTCTCCACAATGCATTAGACCTGCTATGAACATACATGTTTCGTCTTTAGCCTAGACTCGTCAGTATAGCCTGGCGGTCTAAGTGTAGAGAGCAATCGGGTGTTATATAAGTAACCCAGTGAAGGGTATGATAGCAACATGAACTCACCTAAATGTCGCCCTCTATGGGCGCTCATTGACATCTTACGAAACCAACGGTCCTAACATCTGTTGTCGCTTCAAGGTAGTCCAGGTGTTAGGACCGTTGGTTTCGTAAGAAGTCAATGGGCGTCATTTTGTTAATTTCGTTTGTATATCGTTTGGTACGGATATCAACGTATGACTGATAAGTGTATTCCGACTAATAATATCTTATATTTAGCTATTTGTCATTAGGACAAATCTGATGTCACCGGCACTCTATAGGTATTAGTTATAATGCAACTTACTATGGTATTCGATATCGTGGTTTATCTAATGTTATTCCAAAAGATTCAGATATAGGTTGATTTCTGCAGACAGCTCCCAGTGTTAAATGCATAAAGAGACAGAGTATAACCGAAAGGATCACTCATGATTTATTATTACACTGACAGGAAGATTGATGCGGTTTTTTCATGAGTTCGCCGCCAGACCAGTGTGATAGGATCTACATAATATTTACATATCGCTTAGTATAATTTAAAGCCTTCAAATAGTTTCCTATGCAGGACACATGATGCGTATAATTAGATCGAATTTAGACAAAAATATGCCTGAATATTTTTTTGATGCCTAGAATTACTAGAAAATCAATGCAAGGATAGGAATCAACTAGGTTGACCATTTACATTTTAGGTAATGATTGTAACATAAACATATGTGTTACTGGCTGATTAGTGCTTCCAGATTATTTTGGCTTTCTTAAAATTATTCTAAAATGTCTGTGTTAATGATTAATGGTAGGATTAGGATAACCTTGTCGCTACTGGATTAATCCTCGACGGATGTTGATTGGAACCAGGCATTCCACTATCAGGTCAAGAACCTTCAGAACGGAGTTCAGATCAATTTAGTCTGCCAGGTATGGAGATGGAGGAAGGGTCAATACTAAAGTCATCTTTCATTAAGTTTCTGAGGATTCACATCGCTAATAACACGTCCTGGGATGACCATGATGGCGGCCTTCCAAGGTGAGAGGCTCAGATTGGAACATCATTGGAATACCGCTTGCATCCACCTGAAGCTCCTACACTCAACGCAGAGAAGAACAATACGCAAACAGAATGTAGTTACTTGAATCTCTATTCTAGTATCGTTGTGTCATCATTTTTGGACATTGCGATATGTATATTTAATCGATCACGTGTACTTATGCGTTAAGATTTGACAGAAAGAGATGTTTACCGAAATAGATTTTCAAATCACCCTATGATTCATTGATTACTTATTTGAAGACGTTCCTATGAACGCAAATTTTGTCAATAAAACAATTTAAATTGCATATTATCTAAGACTTTTGGACATGTGTCCTAATTATTATCAGGTAATTTGTAAAGTTCCTGATAGGGACTTTTAGTATGTCCCAGGTCAAACTGAAATGGCCTGTAATCGGGTATTTTCTGAGATATATGTAATTTACTGTTTTAATGTTTTTTGAAGTATACAAAATCTCTTATGTAAATGAGATAAATACAACAACTATAATGAGAAAGCGTCTTTATTGAGCCAGTGTGCTGAAATGTTCAACGAGACGTACAAAAAAGTGAGTACTGAGGTTTACGCATACTTGGCGTATTTGCCTTTAATTTATTCCTGAACGGAAACCAGCTAAAATGACAAACGCCCTGCCTTTTCAATTTATTCACTTTAGTGTGTCCCTCAGCTAACATTACAGGTATATTTATCCTTGTGTATGAAAAAACTCCTTGACAAGGTAAGTCGTAATTTCTTCTACAATTTCCTTCGAAGTATTCCTTTGCCATGGTGAGGCGACGCTCTATTAGTTGAATATTTTTTGGTTTTATTCAGTATACAAAGTTGCATTCTATTCATAACTTGCTAAAAAAGTATTGTGGTGTGTACAAGATAGGAGAAATGGCGGTATTCTACTTCCTGCATGAGATCAGCCACAACATAACCATCCTCAGAAACCTCATATATAGGCGGAAGAAACATGCTATCCAGATCAGAAGAAATAGAAATAATTATCTAATGAGAATCTACAGATGAATGCATAGATGACTCAGATAATCACCTTGCACATGCTGGTCTACCAGCCGTGGAAATCTAAGGATAGTCAGTGAGCTTAGGCTATACAAAGCTGAGATAAGATCATTGTTGCAATACCACTCACATGCATGGAAATGCTCCAGGAAATACTCGTGGAAGCTCTTCTGGTCTTAATCCAGGATGGAACAATATGTCGTGAATGCCTTTATAAAGTGCCTACACATTCTGGAACATCGAAGACTAGTGATTAATCTGTCTCTATTCTATCAATTCTACTAGGGTAAATGTTCGAAGGAGTTGCCTCGTGTGAAATCAATAGTCGTCAGATAACGAACACTAGAGTGGTTCATCACCAGGACTAACACTTGCAACACGTCAAAAATGCGTCTTCCAAAATCCATTTTCTGGAGAGCTCGCAATGTCTTTCTGCCTTGAGAGACTATCTAGGCAGAAAAACGTCCTTTTATCAGTTCCGCGGCCATCTTTCTGTAAAGGATTGCTCGTGTATAGGAGTTTGACACTAATTTCTGCTTTTTCTAAATGGCTGATCATAAAAAATGTGTTTTAGTCAAATAGGTTTAATTGTTTTTGCAAGCTGCTGTCTTCCTAAGATGGCCGGTCTGCCACCTTTCTCGTGTTTTAATGAATAATTCCCTAACCTGAAAAACCAGAAGACCTAAAAAACACGTTTCTAATATTCTTCATGCAATTAATTTCAATTCTATTTAGACTTATGTAAGAAATTCATTAAATTAGATCTAATCAGATTGGATTGAATTATTTTTCTAATAAAGGTGGATGTGTATACTCTAGGATGGATGGCACATGCACCATTAATAGGACGCCTCCGCTTGGGTTAAATCAGAATAATGCTGCAAATTAGAACAGAACGTACTTTATGTAAATACACATTAATTTTCATTGCCACCATATGTTGTTTAGTTTTCCAGAATGGATTGCAGCTGCATTGGCAGTTTATTAGCAGCAAATTAATAGGACATATTTTTTTCTATACTCATCAAACAATTAACTAAATGCCCGTTTTTCAAAATTCAAAGTCAAAAATCTGATTCGACTGATAGTCAACACAGGATTTCTCTAATATTGGTGGATGTGCAAGCAGTAAGATGCTTAACACATTCACTATTAATTGTATTTGTACACATGCGAGTAATAGTTTAATGAGCACACTGTTTTGGGTAGGATGACTCAAACACAACGTACAATTAACACTTTCAGTGCTGTCATGTGTTGGTTAGATTCTAGACCGTGTTTGTGGCTGAGTATCATATAAAAGCTTTTCTTTCATAAGAGCAGTTTCGTAGACACTCTAGGCCGGCTCCGATTATGAAATAAAACCGAAACCATAGTACACTTAAAATTATATTCTAACAGAAGCAAAGCGGTGCTGTCATCAGCGGAGCTGTAGATAGTATTGTATGTTATTTCCAATAAATCCTTTCTGTGCAGCAAAAAGTGCGTGGGAGAAAGGACAGACGCTAGAGGAAGACCCGTATTGCTGGTAAGTACATCGAAAGCATATCCCTCAACCACCACAAATACGGAGAAATCCCTGAGAAAACTATCCAGCCAGTGGCACTGACTCGAAAGCCTTCGATATATCGAGCGCGACGACTCGAGACTCCATGAAGCTCAATTACTCTGCTCCACATAGTTGTGATGTAGGCCAAATGATTTCTCTTGGATTAATTAAACTGGTACGCAATATTCGTTATGAAATTGCTAACAATTCTAATAAGATCTATTATTGAAATCAATTAAAACAGATGCTATATTGGGTCTTATGAATATACGTCCCTTGAAAGTTAAGGAAACTTTATGGATGGAAAACTATTTACTAAGCATTTAGTTTCCTTAAGGATTGAGGAGTCCTCGACTATTTTTTAGTTTTTGGAGCGTGGTCTATCGATGGATAAGAAAATTTTGTTCTATATGAGCCAAGACTCCTTAGAATACTTAAAATTACGTCGGTTTTAGATTTTCCTACTTGGTGAAACTCTTCCATCATGTAAATTACTGAGCTTTTTATCAACTAAAAATTACATTTTAGCGAAACCTTATTGATAGTCACGAGTTGAAATGTTAGCGATATTGCAATATTTCTCATAGATTTTCAGCAGTACATTTGACGATCCTGTCGATTAATCAGTGTGTAATGGTGTGTATTTGAAATTTTCCCTAGACTATGGTAATTTAGGTTGGCAACACTTGGCAATTGTCATTATAGGATCAAATATTGCAAAATCGCTGAGGCGAAAAATTATTCTTTTTCTTGGCTTCTTCCCCTTGGTGTCTCCATTTCATCTTCTTCTCTTAATGTTGGTCTTTGGACAACCATACGAGACAAGTTTGGATAACCTTCGATAAACTGTGACTCATATGCAAAAATCTCTTGGACCGCACAGATAAATAGATGATAATTAATCTTATTGCTTCATGAGCAAAACATATTTTAAGGGCCCAAAGAAAATAAATAAGTGGTTTATTTTTCACTAGATAAAAATAAGAAACACTCTACAAAAGCGTGGTACAGCCTGATCCATCCATCTCTTACAAAATATGAAGTACTGAATCGATCTACTTGACTATCTTTCCCAGCCAAAGAGCGTGTCGGTATCTCCCCTGATTTTTCAATTGCTTGAGCCACAGGACATCTTCATCCAAAAAAGATACTTCTCTCTAACGCCCGATAATCTGGATGATGAATCGGAGACGCATCAGATAGGCAGCTCCAAAGATGAATTGACCGCGCAACTATGGCTGGAACATATTATCTGATCCCGAGTGTTCGCACAATCGAATGAAGATGAATGGATCCACAAATGGGAATGGTTAATAGCCGGAAAATCAAATCATCCATTATCATGGTGCCATTACCGTCATTTTTTATACCTTGCTTGGGGTTGAAGGAGGTAAGCGATCTCCGTTCAGAGCTGACACAGCCAAAAGGGGCGTGTCATTGTAATGACAACGATTACACAGCTTTACGAAAATACACTTTTGATTTTCCTCAGTTAAAAGTATATTCTTACGTAATACGGCATGATTGCACAGCAGTAAGAGTAGCAAAATTAGTGGAGCTAGATAAGGTGCTAGTTTGTAACAGGTTTGAGAGTGACTCTGTCTACACTCTGTCTAATTATTTTTTGAACTCAGCTTCATCGATACAGTACTATGAATTTTTATATATTTCGGGCATACTTTTATATGTTAAACTACTCTTGAAATACATAAAAAACAGACTGAGCGACAGAGTATCTTATGCATGAAATATGAAAGAACATTTAGGAGGCGATGATTGAGATTTTCTCCGTTTCCCCTATAAGAAGAATTCGATACAATAATAGTTCAACAGGATAAATAGAACGCTAGATGTAAGATATTTAGTATTTTATCCATCAATATTATATTATAAATATTTCAACATATACAGGGTTCTCTTCAGAAAGCTGATATGAGTACCTGATTAAGAAATATCTTATTCAATCATGGAAAACTGGTTCTGTAGGTATGCTAGATGATTGGGGAATTGATTATTATAGTGTCACCATGATTTATCAGCTGTAACTGTATATTTATTACAGAATCTCACTGGTTTTACCACTCTAGGGTCCTAATATATTAAAATTTGGTCTGCTTTTCCGAAACCTCTCTGATTTTAACACTCTGGTGTCAACACACGCTAGCATCTGTAAATATGCTCCTCGGCAGTGCCATTGAACAACGCTGACTTCCAGAAAGGAATTGATTTTGAACGAGGGACGCCTCAAGCTTCAACCTGGTAAAGATATGCCAGCTGACCCCTCCTAGGGCTCATTGTACGGATGACGCTTGGCATTATCTGTCGCTCGGTCGAATATGGAACATCTATAAAACAAAAACATTTCAACCACATTTTGTCGATGTTCCAGTCTGTGGTCATTTGTAAGGTCAGGCTCATCCTAGGGTCTCTACGTGCGCGATAATTCCACCTTGTTTGCGTTTGAGACACTTCTTCAACAAATCCTTCTCTATTGTCCATCTGCAAAACGTGTTGCTCTCACTGATGTAAGGTATCTCTGGATAGTAGTTGTTGTCTGGTTCCATGCAGGAAATAAAGATGCTGTTTCCTTCAAAGCTATAGATTGGATTGGATGTTATTTCTAACAATCCGTTTATGTAAAGCAATTATATCGTTGGAGAAAAGACATATCCCTGTCGAAGCACGGCGTTGATAGTAGGAAGCAGATAAAATTATTCGACCACTGGCATAGGCAGAAAGCTTGATCTGAAGTCTCTCCATGACGCACCATATAGAAAGCTTTCGATATATTAGCGCAACGACTCAGGACCCTTCATGAAGATCAATCGCTCTACATGTGTATTTTATTAAATATGGTTTATCATTATTCAAAATGATCTGTAAATTTGTGTATTCAATAATATTCAGTAACTGGTGCTTCACAGATATGCAAAACCGCAGATAAGTACTAAACATATGTTGTGCTTCCGTCATACTTACCCAATGACGATAGAACACTGACTGTCGTCGTTGTTCTTACCTATCCTCTTAGAGCGCTTCTAGCGCAGGTATGCACCATTTAGTTTCTGGGAGATCTTTTCATCTACCTGATGAAAAACTAAATCGGCAGTTCCAGAGGTAAGTAAAGGCTGTGCAACTGCCCCTAATTTTCGATTGAGTTAGGTGCTGAAAAGTAGTGCTCAAAGGAAATTTACATAACTACATCCCTTCGAAAAAGGAAAATATGGTCGGAAATATAGAGAGACCGCAAGCCTTTTGACTGGCTAATGAGACAAGCTCAAACAAAGTTGCCGTTTTTGATGTTGGTCGAACGTCAGCCACACGGACGGCGTTAGACTTTTTTCTGTAAGGAACGTCGAGTTATTGCCTACCTTAACTCACTAGGTAATTGTGAATTTTTTGCAACACTAAGCTTGACTTGCGTGCTGTGAAGAGCTAGATTTTAGGTAACCCATTCAACAAAAATATTAACGTTATCGTGACTCATCATCGGAGACGGTTAGTTTAACAAAGACTAACTATAAAGCTTCGGTATATCAGTTACGTAATAACAGCTGTGTCTGCATGCCATTTATCACAAGCAATTGAGGCCACATCCATTTGCTTGTCAATTGGCGCATTGAGTAGACACAACTTCTGGACAATCGTTGAGCAGCTATTTTCTTTGCTCACGGTAGTACTAAACATGTTGAATAGTGCTGTCATTGTACTGAGCGCTCACTTTTGGTACCGTTGTTAGGCATTTTAAGATCGTCAAGTGTATCTAACAAATAAATAAGTGAATGTTCTGCTACAGTTTGGTATGGGTGCTGAATGCGGTCATTGGTGACCTGACAGTGCAGCTGTCAAATTGACGTAGTATGTAACATGCTGCATCTATAGACCACAGACTTAGAAACTAGTGTTGATGCGATCCGAATCAAATAGATATTGTGTTAGTTTTCATTTAGCTATATTTCATCACCAACATATGTGGTAAATAGAGGTTTAAAGTGACAACTAAGTCTCTTGATTTTTTTACATATGAAGTGACTCATCACAAGTATAGAACTTTCTGCAGGGTATTGTCGTGATTACCATTTCACCCAGTAGAGAATTTTTTTTGTTTTTTTACCAATTGATATCTGATCTATTTGTTGTCGCTCTCAAATTGTTTTGGTTCATGTGAAATGATAAAAGGATTGGTAAAACCAGACACGAAAACATGTCTATGGCAATTTTGCACTTGTAGTTGCCATTTTTTTTTCATAGCTGAAATATAACTATCGGGAACAAACAACGCTGACCTTCAGTTAACTAAAGTCGTTTTATGCTAATTTTGATAAACAGCCAGCTCATTAAAGGAATAGAAAGTTATATAAAATTTCTCTTTTTTTAGATAAAAGTAAGTAATATATGTACGTAGTCCAATATTCTTCTTTTAGTTTTCAACTATGAATGCTATGGGATGCTTAAAATCATATTACAATAGCTCTCCAGTTACAGATGTACCAACCAAAAAGATGTTCCTCAATTTATTGTATATCTGTAACTCGTTTTGCTTTTGTTGTTTATATGTCCAAGTTGAAAAACAATCAATTTGCTTAAGAAACACAGGATATACAATGCTCCCAATTCAAAAACACTGCTTTCGACTTCCAGTTTCTTGACAATTTTCCGTGTCATTCATAGTATTTGTATGGTGAAAACTAATCCTACTTCATTATATCATACAAGATTTTGATGAAGATGTTCTAGCAAAAGCCAACCATTGCATTTTGTAAACAGCAGGCTCTCTAGGTATAAGAGAAATTCATTATGTAACATCTTTTCCAATGCTCTTCCAGTAATATTTCTGGCACTGATACACCCAGTATTCAATTCACTGGAGTGTATGGAAAGGTTTTCTCCTGTTTTGGTCATTTTACTTGCCACGCTGATGGGTGGGAAAGTTCTGTTATCGGTCTGTACTATCAATTATTTTCAATACATGAAGATATATATTATGCGTCACAACTCGATTAAGCATTTGCAATGCCGCTATCGATAGAATAGGGACAGATGTTCTGAATTGTGGTGACCCTTTGTAAGGCCAGGCGCATCCACTGGACATACGTCCAATACTGCTCGTTTCTGAATTGTGTGTCACATTCAGGCAAATACTAGGATGAAGATACTATAACAAATAATTATTCTATCGACCACGATCTTTAAAATTCTTGCTAATCATTTCGGTTTTTGATTCTTTTCCTCGTTGTCAGCTCTACAGGTTCTTCTAACTTAGATGATTCTTCTGTTTGGTATCTTAAATAGTACCTAACATTCACGCTGGCATTCCTACAATTTTAAAATGCTCTGGAATCGTTCTTTGTTATCACTGTGATCTTCTCCAAATAATGGCAATAAAAAAACAAAATCATAGTTACTGAACAATGCTGAAAATACATTAATTGAATTGTGAGTCTCAATGCTGCCGATATTTTTCTTGTGTGAGAGCAGTTTGAAATACAGCACGCATCGAAATAAAGAAGACAAATATGCACAAACTCGTTTACCTTATGCGACGGAGCTCGAACTGAGCAAGTTAGAACAATTACAGATGATATATGATTTGTGCAGCTTCAAATGGGATTGCACAAATTGATTCATCGTTCAGGGGCTACTTACCAATTCCATGATTATATATATTTTTTGTTTTATCCAATGGCCCAGTTAAGCCGTTTCACCCACATGAGCCCTTCCAACACTTGTCATCATCCACTTTCCGAAATAATAATCTAAATGACCTCTTGTGAATGATTGAAGTAAAGTACAACAAAATTCCAATGTACCTTCAATTGAATTATTCAACCTTTCGTGTTACCTCTCCTTGGATAATATAAAGCATAAAACTAAACGAGATGTGAAGGCTCAGTAAATAAATGCACGGATTTCCACACAGCTGTCAGAACACTTCTCGTTCGATTCCCCTCAGCGGCAAACTAACCATTTACTTTGGTTACTTCTCAATCAATAACCTGGTAACGTTCAGTTTTAAATTCAAGATCTCATGTTATGCAATTCCGATGGCAAAATCTTGTAATATATATTGGTGCGGAGGATTATATTTTCGAACAGATACAGTATTCCTACAGTGTGGTAAATATTAAGTCGGTCTCCTTAAATCCAGATTTCAGGTCAGTAATGCCCTAGATGCTTGGGCGTATAACAAACTTACGAAAGCATGGTTGGAGAGAGATGACTGCAGGCAGTCCAAGAGGTTCACAGCAGGCCCCAACAAACGTAGGGAGCTATGGCTATTGAACCGGAAGAGGGATTCACTCCAATTGTTGGTAGAGATCTTAACAGGTCACTGCAGATTGAACAGGCACCTGAAACGCATAGGACTGGTTGAAGACCCAATCTGTCAAAAGTGCTGAGAGGAGGACAAGACCTTGTTCGACTTCCTGGGTGAGTGTGCGGTATACAGTGGCATTAAGGCTGAAGTGTTCGGCATAGCAGAGTTTGACAGAGAAGGGTGCTACTCAGCGAAATGGTTGGACACCATGACCTTTATTAAATGGTTTGGAAGGTTCGACACTAAGGAACTACCATGTCTGTCATAGTTCTAGTGATGATCCTCGGAGTTGGCAAACAGACCAAACGTGGTCTACTTGCAACTTGCTTTTTATGGTGAGTGATAGACCTGGTTTTGTATCTGGACATCTCAGATTATTCATAGATGACGGATCCACTGCAAATGCCTGTTGATGGCATGAAATGAATTAACAGTTTCCACAAATCAAAACGCCGTCAACGCTGTAACGACGTTTGGAAATCACCAGCCGAGTTGGGAAGGCGAAATACATAATTCATGGCATGCATTGATTTGGCGGTGGGAGATTGGATATGGATTGGTGCTTGTAGAAGGCTAGAGGAGATTCCATATACAAATATTTGTCTGTTACCTTCCTTTATCAGTCCCACCTACAGAAAGGTAAACACACCGGTCGAGGTTTTGTTGTCGGAAATTTATGGGGGTCATTTGCTGAATGTTCCAAAAATGCGAGAAAGTCACAATTTGAGAGAAATATTTTTCCTATAAAATTCATCTGATCTTCAATTGAAGACACATGTGATTGAAGCATCGTATAATTTGCGAAACAAATGTTCCGGCTGCTGCCTCCGTAGCCTTTATAAGTAGGAAAGTGAAGTAATGACATTGACAATGGCTTTTGTAGGAAATCAGTTCCTTTGTTAAATAAACACCGTAATATGAAGTACTATGGAAGAGTCCAGATGATGTACAAATATTGTTGATAAATACAAAATGAGGGAAGTAACATTATGAAAGCAATAACCGAAATATACCAAACTTTTCTAGTTTGTGTCCAAGCACCAACCGTAAGAAAAACTAGAGGAATTGCACAAACCTGATATAAATTTCACGTTGGACCCGTGATTTTGTAGCACGCCATCTATAAAAAAAGACTATACGTTTTTCCAGAATTTTTCATAAACTTTATATTTCTATAAAAAATAGAATGTTATTTGAAAATCATCGCTTACTGCGAAATGTCAGTAATACTTTTTATTTGTTTCTGAATTAAAAATATATTATACAGCTGAAGAAATTATGTTTTTCAGTCTATCAATCATATCAAAAACCTGTTTAGACTGTTTTCTGAGGGGAATTTTTCAGAAAAAGATTATATATCATTTTTGTGTGTTCTTTGCACTCCTGATAACTTTAGTACGAAAATTTTAATTTATGTTGTACTCCTTGACTTGCTTCTACTATAGGCGCGAAAAATGTCTAAATCGAAGTATAATATGAAATTGTCTCTCTTTGACAACATGAACTGCCTCATCTGGAGTCTTTCGTTTTTCCGATAATCTTTGACCCCTCCATAATTCGGACAGATTACAGATTTTCATGGAATGCATATACATTAGGTTACTACCCTGACAAAAACGAAATGCTTTGCAATTTTTGAATTGCTGCATTTGATGCACAGATCTTATAAGAAAAATGTTGTTCAAAAGCTTGAATTTTATAACTGATGGTTATTAGATTTATTATTAATAAATTTAGATCAAGTGTATCAGCAGTTCTAGCTCTAGAAATATAAGGAATTATAGGGGTTTTTATTAATTTTTTGTGATTATCATTGATTTTCCTTTTCCATACATTATTCACGTAATTTGATACCAAAACATCAACATCTATGATACACAACTTGCTTTTCTCCGCAAGATGGAGTTTTTGATACATAAATTCGCATCTAGAAATCCGAAAAGAAGACCCAGTGCAGGATTCGGGAGATGCGGGTTCGAATCCTACACTGAGTCTTCTTTTTGGATTTCTAAATGCGAATTTATGTAACATCTATGATCCTGATCTCTGTATCTGAACTCATATTTTAGTATGGTAAATATCGAATCAACCTTTTCTCTGGTCATATTTGAGGGTACTCATTTCATAAATTCTACCACAAACTTTAAAACGCACGAATTATCTACAAAATCGTTAACTGATTGCTCAGTATGGTAGATGATCCTAATAGGATACCATATACGCACTAATTGAGGTTCAACGCGGCACTGAATAATTAATAACTGTTTTCGGCAGAAATGAGCTCCGGCAGCCTACCGATGGAACTTTTGAAATAGGAATTGGACGGAGAATGAAGATAAATGGACATTTTCAATGGTGTGATGCTTTTGGAAAAATGAGAGCTTAAATTTATAATGCAGTATCGTTAATAAAGATAGAAGACCAAAAAGAAAATGCCCACCTTTGGGTATGAAAATTTCATGTAGGTTTTAGTTAATAGTTTTGTAATATTTTCCTTTTGTATAAACAACGTCTTGCAAAGGTAGAAAAAGTGCTGTGGGGCATAGATTTTATCAGATTGTCATTGGAAATGCTGTACATTTTAACCAGAGGTGAACAAACGTACCGGAAGCCTAATCCACAATGCTGAAGTTCTCCAAATAATAACATTTGGAGGATCCAAATGTAAGTAGTTCTACCTGATCAGGATGTCGCCGTTCACCATGGTAGCAACTACAGAAGAGGGACAGATCAGGTATTTTTGATATTCCGCCCCGCAGAGGTCAGGCGCTTCCACTACATAACGTTTAACGTTTTATGAGCAATACAAAAAACATCCATCATTTGGGATTGGAAAACAAACTCTGATAAGATGTCTCTAATTTTGCATTTATTGACAATATTTTGATATTTGGTATATTTTATATATTTTTCACATGAACATAGCCAAAATTTTAGTAAGGTTCGTTCAGTACTCATATGTCATTGTTAAAAGTTTGATTTCGGACTTCCATTGTCTATAAAATTTTGAGTATCACGACGTTTCGATTGATGTGCTATCTTCAATCGTCTTCAGGTGAACTCAGGCTCTCTAGGACTGCCACCCTCAGAAGTATCCTAACAAAAACTAAGCCCAGGAATGAATCTCAAGAGACAAAGGACTGCATCTACCAGATACCATGTCAATGTGGTAAAATCTATTTTGGAGAAACAAAAAGGCCACTGGAAGTAAGAATCAAAGAACATCGTCTGAACACCCAGCGAGCAGAGACAGGAAAATCTGGAATAGCTGACCACGCATGGACGGAGCACCATAAAATAGCTTGGGACGACGCTAAGGTTATTGCCAAGGAACCGCATTGGTATCGAAGGAAATTCAAGGAGGCGTCATTCATCACCAACAACAGCAAAGTGTACAGCAGACCCAGCGTAGACATTAAACCAATCTGGCAGCCACTCATAAAGAAGATTAGTAGACTACGACTGGACCAGACAACAAACAATGACCGACAAACAGCCACGTCAGCAGACCGGAATACCGCGCATCGGGAACCAATCAGAACAGACCGCGCACAACGACACGTCACCGGACGGAGTATAAATAGGCATGAAAGGAACGTGTTCGCCAGTTCACCTGAAGACGATTGAAGATAGCACATTAATCGAAACGTCGTGATACTCAAAATTTTATACACAATGGAACTCCGAAATCAAACTTTTGATAAATCCACCTTGTCTACAAGTTTCAAACAATATGTCATTGTGTTTAATGAACAGCTGTTCTCCTCAACATATAATATAGCAAATTGTAGATGCTCTTACTTGGTGAAACTCTTCCATCATGTAGATAAAAAGTTGTGTAATTATCACACAGTATCATCAAAAAAACTCTTGCTTTCAGTGACGCGATGATTTCAATTGTATTTATTTTTATTTTGAAGAATATCCTTGAAGCTTAGGGATACCTCGTATGAAGTCATAAATACTAGTTCCATATATCCAGAACTATGCTTATACGCCTGTCTCGCTTGATTCTGTCTTGATGTTCTCGCTCACGTTGCTGCTTTAACCCTAATGCAGGTTTTCAAGTTGAACACACTACATGCTTCAATTTCCATATCTGATAGCGCATATTTGCACGAACAATATTTGGATCATCGGTGTTTGCTTCAAATTGAATTCAGAGCCACAGGAAAGTTGGATGAATGCCAAATGCATGCGCAATTAGACGTTTAATTGATAGAACAGACGATGAGAATGGCTGGTGTCCGTATATATGTCTATAGTATGGTATTTGAATTTCACCGATTATAATTAGTTCAAGTACCTTATTTACTGAAACTTAAGGAAAGTGGGATTATTTCTCAAAGAAGTTAGGTTTATTCGAGAGAAAGTTATCTGTCATTTTATGAGATTACAAAACATGTTTCAAATTTAAAAATTCTTTTTTCTTATATTGATTTAGGTGCCAGACATACTTCTCGCTACCCAAGCATGAGCCTGTTCAATCGAACTAGATTAGCGAAGATCCTTGACGATATTTTATCCAAATTTGTCGATTTTTATTCAGAAAAAGATAGTAGTAGTAGTACATTTTTCCTCTCATATAATGCAACGGTTATAGAAAGCTGTAAATCTTTTTTTGTCCGTGCTATAGTAGTAACCTAGTTTCTGAATGCCGTTATAATAGGGAAAGTGCTTTCTGAGTTGTAGACAGGGCAAACATTATCTAAAATATGACAGATAGGCAGACAGATGGCAAATTAAAAGCGAGAGAATGATCATATGTTCATTAGAAATATATGCACAGTTCTGAGTTTAAAGATAATGAGCTCTAAAGGTTTATATGGACACATTCTTTAAAACACCTACCAATTCAATTAGTGCAAGGACAAGAAGTTAATTAAATCTAGTGGATTAGGGTTCTATTCAAATAAGTAAAGTTCCTGACCTGCTATGTTTAATATTTGTTTGGTATATGAAGATTTATGAAACAGAGTTGAAATGTTTGATATTATCTGATGTCACCCTGCTGAAACTGGAAGTCACTTTGGTACACACTGAAATGGTCCTGTGCTTTAAAAAATTCTCTCACTAGTGATACAAGCAGCTTTGTCTACCATTTCTTCATATTTTCCACAAACAAAAACCTCAATTACTGTCGGCTATTCAAGTGGAAACGTAATTTATAGAAGAACTACAGATTCAGCCAGAAGTCGCGGAAAATCCGAACCGTTCCAACATTTCTTTACAAATTATTCCTCTTCTCTTCCTATATATGCTTCCTATCTCCATAATTGCATTAATTTGGATGCATATTTTTAAGTTATTCATCCTCGATGTTTGCATTTCCATATTTATTATCGTACATTTGCACAAACAATATTTGGATTTGGATTTGCCTGAAACTAAATTCAGCGTCATGATGAATTTGGATAGATACCGGGTGTCTACATAATTAAATATTTTAATTAATTTTAAAGGGAGATGTGTATATCCCAGTGTTTTCGAGGATATTATAATAACTTAATATATTGACTGATTAAATAAAGGGCCCCAGTCGAGAAGGCAGAAGGCTTATCGAGCTTTAAAATAGCTACAAGAGGATAAATGCCTAATTAACATATCAGCATCGGGAAACAAACTCCCGCACCTCGTTCCACAGTTCAAAAGATAATACACCGAATGAAGAAAATTCATCCATTTGACTACGGTTCATAAAACGTCATTACAGATTTTGTGAATTACGGTGATTATTGTGTGATGGTGCTCTCAGTTGCTTACTGTCTGTATTATTATATCATGTTCTCTATATGATGACCATAATAGAAGTCTTAGAAACTGAAAGAAAAGGAGGATTTCTGTCATAAGTGCATAAATTTCTGGCGACTACATTCCAGATTTGGAATTCCTTCCAATTTCCAGCGATAGGCTATTTTTAGGTAATAGTTATATTAGAAGTATACAAGATGAACAAATTGCGTCAGTTTCCAAGTGGAAGTTCATCATTTCCAGATATGGTACTTAAAGCCATTGTCAGGTAGATTGACTCGGTTGCCCTTACTTATTATTATGAATTAATTTTCACACAAACATTTTGAACACCATAGATGATGTTATATGTTCAAGACGAATGAAAAATAGTTAAAGAAACTGAATCCTCAATAATTATTTAACTATATCTAAACAATCATGATTAAAGTTCACAAACAAAGCAAAAAAAGAAATCTAAATTCAAGTTGGGGGACGACATTTTTGTAAGTTTTTCAAGTTCCTACTCATTATAGGTCATAGTCCATAGTGCTCATAAAATGTCACAATTAAGTAAAATTAATTTTTGAATGTTTGTCAAGCTTAGGATGTCTTTTAAGAAGCCAGATTTTCTTACTTCCACGACATTTTCGAAGGTTTTAACCATTTTTAATTCATATCAATGTTTGCGGACTAACAGTCAATCAACCTAAAGTTTGATTTCGGACTTCCATTGTTTATAAAATTTTGTATATCTTCACCTGAAGACGATTGAAGATAGCATATCAATCGGAACGTCGTGGTACTCAAAATTTTATAGACAACGGAAGTCCGAAATCAAACTTTTGAAAAATCCACCTTGTCTACAAGTTTCAAACAACAGTCAATCAACCTAATTCCATTTTCTTTGCTACTATAAATACCTGTTTCTCCTATCATATATGTTACGACTTAAAATATAACCCGCCAATCAAAATAGGGATAAGCCTCAACCATATGGAAGGAAGAATGATGCATGTGCAGTCAGATACGATTACCACGTAACATCCGCTCCGGGAGCATCTGCCAATGTGCATCAAATGCAAACCAATCACAAACCGACGAGTTTAGCGGTCAGTTTTAATATTCATAACACCGAATGGGGCCCGGGGCGTAACTCTGGGGCCAGCGCGCCAGACCGTACGCCTGATGCCAATAAATTAACTCCCCGTACTGGCAATTAAATCCCTGGATTGTTGGGAAACAATACGACAATTATGAGTTGTTCCTGGCTATAATACTGGCATCGTAAAGCAATCAATTTATCAAGTTCTCGACAAAGTTGTAGCTGTCTCTACTAGCCATAGTTGTCTATGTTGAATTTATTATCATGCTTATTTCAACAAATTGGTTTTGAGACATCGTCAGGTTCCTCCAGATGGTTATGAATCTTGAGACTGTGATTACATTACACTTACTAAAGGCACTGTTGCTCCTCATATTTATATTAAATGAATATAGTTAAAATCAGACTCCTGTTGAAATAGTTACAATAATAATAATCATAATAATAATCATAATAAGAAAGCCGCTCAACATCAGTAGGCTATTCGGTGCGTGGCGACACCGCGGGGTAATCCGGAGCCAGAACACAAACGGTCGGCAACCAGCATAGGTGTGTTGTCGGGGAAGGGGGTGGGGTATTTTTGTTGGCTTCCCCCTGATATGTCGACCGGTGATTGGGTGGCTAATCCCCACCTCATTTCCTAACACTAGGACAACGTACTCCCACACCCGATCCCCTTTGAGAAGGGATCCTGGGCAAGGTGGTGGAGTTCTACGGCCTGACGATGTGACCGCACGAACATGGACCGCTTTAGGTGGACGGCATAGCTGAGTGATGTAGTGTGTTTATTGTTATGAGAGCATCAACCCTCTCCGCAGGGGGTACATGTCCCGCATCTATGGGAGGTGGTGTGAAATGAACCCCCTGGGGATTTTAGTGACTGAAAGGCCTTAAACAACAACAAGATGCCCTCAAAGCTGGCAGACTCAAAGAGTTGCTGAACATCTCTCACAGGATTCTGACATTTGGACTCGTCTTTTTCAACAGCGACCATCAACCATAGAGCAGCCGCGGATGCCTTCTGGAGAGAAGTCTACTGAAAGCCAAAGTGTCTCCAAGCAGACATTCCGGCCTTGGCGCAGTTTGAGTCCACCTGTAGAAGAAAAACTCATCTGCGTCATCCGATAGACACGAAAGAAACTCTTAGTGCCTCAGAAGGTGCTAAGAATTTCGCTGCTTCTGTGCCGGATATAGTACAAAAATCTACTGTCTGAATTGCCAACGGCATTTAGCCAAAGTTTTTAACCCTTGGCTGAATCGAGAGCAGCCAATTCCGTCTTGGTTTGTCAATGGCCGAAACGTGCTTCTATTCGTTTCCCCACGCTCAAGTTTGTGCAATCTAGCAGGCCCGACATGATCCTCCTCGACCACCAGCAAAAGAACACGTTCGTTATTGTATTTTGGGCTCCTGCCGAGATGAACATCGTCTTGAAGGAGGAGGAGAAACGGACCAAATATCAGGAGCTCCTCAGCCAGCTTCGCAGACTTTGGCCCACACTGTTAGTCTGCTAGTAACGGTCATGGGATCCTTAGATGGAATGAGAAATATGCTGCTCTCTGCTTTAAAATCTATACCGGCATGCCATGCATTGGCAAACATCTTGGGCGAAAGGATTAGTCATCCCCGGTTCCCTCCGTCTGCTTAGGGCACACGATTTGCTGACCCACCGATTAATTTTATAACTGTATAGGAAGCACTTACTGGGAAAATGGAATCGCAAGGTTTAAGTACTCGTATTTACTTAGTTTGAAAACCTCAAAAACTAAATTGTATCAGATCAAGTGTAATGACGTTAGAAGCTGTTAGTAAAAGTGTTAAAGGATTTTATTATTCTTAGCGCATATAAATGAAATCTTGTTTTCGAAAAGGTATTTTTACCTTCAATTTATGAATAAAAGCTTGTTAAAAGATACTATGCATAGTTTAATATACGAGCTTAATCTATTAATCTAATGAAGCCGTCACTTTTTGAATTGATCTTGATTAACACTTATACATTTTGTACATGTACCACGTACATTTCAAACAGATACTCAAATACTCTAAAGCTGTTCGCTAGAGAACGTGAGATAGCGTTCATCCTACCTGATGTAATTCTGGGTATTTTATGCACCCTATAAAATAGCCAGAGATGTGTGCTGCATGAATCGTACTGCCAACGCACGTAGAATACCGCTTAACTTCATAGTTCTAACAAAAGGTGTACTTATTTCCTTGATATGGAGCAGTAATTGTAGGAAAAATATGGTATGAGCTGTAGGTTAGACTGTTCAAGTTCACGTTTAAGGTTTAAATACATTTATGAAATATTAAGTTAGCGATTAAGTATAACTTGTGAGTTTCATTTACTCGCTTATTCGTTAGATGGAGTCAATAACACAAACTCGCATTGGAAATCGGAAAGTTGTGGTTCTCTCAACTAGTCTTAAGCACCCAAGAGAAAGAACCATTATGTATAAAACAGTAAAAATGTATGACAGAACTAGGTCCAGCAGCTCAGAATATTATGATTAAAGTTGATCAAGTTAACCTGAATAAAAAGAAGACCTGGGTACTAGTGGAAGAAGATTAGGTTTCTAGCAGATCAAACCTAAAGATCTTTATAGATATAGTTCTGCTAAAGATAGTTATGGCAGAAGTAGATCCAGCTCAATAAAGTGAGTAATCAGAATGGAGTGAGACGTGTTTCGAAAGAAAAACAACAAAGTAGGTCAAGCTCAATAAAAGAGGAAAACATAAGAAGATCAAAATCAATGCAGGATAATAGGGTTAAATCTAGTTCTAATGAAGAAAATGTACACTATTAAGCAGGAGTAGCTGTTGAAGTTCAAAAACAAAGCAGGTCAAGCTTTTTGGAAGGTTAAATTTATAATAATATTGAAGGTAAAAGTTATCAATGCATCTGTTCTGTTAAAGAAAACTTCTATAATACATCAATACTAAAAAATGATCAGCTGGTTTACAAGAAAACCTACTGCTAAGCAGCTCAAATTTTGAAGAAAAGCAGACTGACGGCATGTCAGTAAATTGTGAACTGCACAAAAAATTAGCAAACATTACTTTGAGCCTAGTAACACACTGTGACTGCTCGATGCAGGGACCTGTGAAGAAAACATCTCAAGATAGTTTTACTGTTCTATAGACACTAAGTCTGTGTCTGTAGAAGTGAACAGTGGTGCAATTAGAAATCGGGAAAAGTTTGGAGGAGTATACCTATCATTATTGTTATTGAGTGCACTCATCAAATGCTTCCTCCTTTATTAAACTCTCCATATTATTTTATAGGAATTTTTATAAGCTTGGTCACAGTCAACCATGTTTCCTATTTCAGGAGTATTTGGAACGTCAATGCTACACATAACCCATTTGTTTACTTATTTCGTATGATATCGTCAGCTTTATGGAAAGAAGAATAAGCAATTTGGCAGTCCGAGAACGTATAACTGCATTTTGTAGCTCGTTAAAACATATTCAATATAGGAAATCTTGTACTTATTGGAAGCATATACAAACTGCATGAAAGTATGGGTTTTCCATAATTACGTCGAAGCTCCATAGTACAAACTCCCAAATATACATGACTGCACGTCAAATATAAAAAAGAACAGAAACGGAAATACTTACATACCTATCAACATAACCAGAAGCACTCTGTACTCGTAAAGTACCCATGCATTGTCTCCAAGCTCTTATCTAACAATAGTTCCCACGCAGACCAGGGCTTGTCATCGCGTATTTCCAGGTGTATCTCACGAATCACACAACACACGATTCATTTCCCCTGTGACAACAATAAAGCGCCGTATGATAAATTGAGGATTCTACCAGTGGAATAATTGCATACACTGCTTTCAATGGTATCTTATTATTCTTATTTTGTGTTGATGGAACAATGAAATTCGGAGCATTGTAGTCACCATTCCAATTTTAAAGCGATTTGTTACTGTCTTGGCGTGTTCGTAGACCAGTTATTTTGTGCATAAAATTTTTGCTATCTACACATCACTGATCGAGCTTGTTGACTTTGAAAATAAGGCTTTATATGTTGTTCGAAATTTGTAGTCAACATGGATGTTTCAATGTTTGTGTTTTAAACTTCTGTTCTCCTTATACTTGCGAGACTCGATTGCGTAATTATCTCCAATTTTATTCACTATTTGACTACAAAAGGATACATATGGCAAGTTATGATTATTTCAGATGGCATTCCGAATGAGTGGCGTTCTTTTCTGCTGACCTGGATGTTTGGCGTGGTTAAATATGAACATGATACTCAATGACCGCCAAGCAGCCTAGTAGCAGGATACACTACTCATATGGAACGCCACCTGAACCAATCAGTACTAGCCAGATCAAAAACATGCTCAGAATTAGATGGGTAATGCGAATCATAACATTTGAAATATTTTATAGCACCGAGTTTTATTAAAATAAAAATAATAAGCCTCTTCTGTGCCAAATCAATAATTTTTCTGGCTGGAGGGGGAGCCTATAGTCCTCGTATCCCCCATGATTCAGGTGTGATCCATTAGGTTCAGGAAGAAGAATACTTTGTATCTGCAATGATTTTAAAGGTCAACCAGTTTTTTCTGCTTTTTCGCTGCTTCAGCGATTCTTCTCAGACATTGAGTTTAAAAAAAGGGTCTTTCCCTCTTCCCTTTCCCTTCACTGTACATATTTTGCACCTTATCAAATTGTTCTGTCTAGCTCTTTGATTCTTGAAGGCCCATTCAAACTACATACTTTAACTGAACTACTTCCAAATACAATTCCATTCCAAGATTGCGAATAAATATGAACCTCCTCCTACAAATACCTGAAGCTATACCCTTCAGCATTTTCCAGCTGCCAGCCTGGTCACGGTGCGGTATATTTCTGATAGAAATATGTGTCAAATGGAAGCTCTATCGGCGGCCGAGAATCCCAAGGGCACGAAAAGCGATGGGAGTTATATTGGGAAAAGAAAGCAGGATAGCACAGCAAACAAAACGTCACAAATCCAAACATGTTCAATGATGGTAAGATGCTTTCCAGCTTAGAACGTATACATTACATATAGAAAATGGCGTCAAGCACTTTCCGTATCACGGAGTGTTTCACTATGAACAAATGTATTTCCTGTTTGGTTCTGATAGCAGAGATGTTTATGATATGGACTATTAGGTGCACCATATTTTCATGAAATAAGATGGTCCCATTAGAGATTAGGATTCACATCAATAAAAAACAATTAATTTGTATTTTTATATACATTTCGAGGTCGCCATTCAATTCATTTGAAATACTAGGCGGTGAAATTTTTTCAATTGCAAATAGTTTCTGATTAGTGATATGTTTCTTAATTTACCGCAATGGCGAGTAGGAACATGCTTTGTTGTTTCTGAAAACCGATTCAATGGGACCAGTATCAGTTAGATTATAGATGTTGCTACTTGGTGAAACATGCTGCATTAATCAATAAGATAAAATTGTGTAATTGTTCAATTTGCTTACAAGGATTTACAAAGAATTTTTCAATTTATCACATCAGATGTAAAAATTTCACAAATTTCTCCTAAACGGCTTTATACTATCAAAATCTAAAAAGTAAAAATACGCTCAAACTACGAATTTTCGACGAATACCGCTGATAATCTCCAAAATAATTTAGAGGGGGTGAAAAACTAAGGGTGGGAGAAGTTGTATGAGTAATTCTATGGTTTTAGTATTGAAATTGCGATCACTATATATTTGAGACCAGTAATCCTTCTCTATAGCAGTAAGTAATTCAAAGCATTTGTTTTATCTTTAGGCTGCGCAAATTTGATCTTGTTTCAGCAAAATGTCTTATATTTAATTGGTTGAAAGTGAATATCTTAGTTAAGTATCACTCTTCAGTTTAATTAAGAAAAAAAGTTCATTTAATCATGATATTCATACAAGATTACTCAGAGACAAATTTATTAGAATACCGCGACATACCACAACGCGATTTAAGCGTAGTTTCTCTGATAACATTGCAGCCATAATGAAAATACCCAAAACATATCAAGAGCATTCCTTACAATGTTGCCGCCAAAAAATAACATCTTTTAATTAATTTCTAAGTAACCTAATCACTTAGTCAAATATATTCAAACTTTGATAATAATTTCTTTTCAAGTACCCTGCACTTTGGAACGTATTCCAGTTCTTTTTTTATATTCATTCGTAACTTCTTCTGCTTCTGACCTATATGGCTAAGTGTAAGAGCAGCAATTGTCTTATCATATAGGTAGGTGTAATGTAATATTTATTACAATGTAACTGTTATATAAATAAAGATGTCTATCATAATCATCAATACAATCATAGATATAATCGATGATGACACAACTCCCACCTTTAGGCAATTTTAATTAAATTTGAGGCTAACTTTAACTGATCTTTACCAGTCGATCTGTTTTAATGAAGGTCATAGTACTACTATATAGAACTATATAGGAATTGTGATTCAAGTCTCTTTATTAAGTTGGAGGCATGTAATATCAAAAGCAAGTTCAAAAAAAAGAATGGCTATCCAAAGATACGATCTATAAGTATATGTATATAAGGGTACACCCAGAGTATAATCTTGATTAAGATGGGAAATTTTGTAGTTTTTTAGTAACGTTTTAGAGCAGGAGCCTTCCTCCAGTTTCCCATAGATCCGCGCCTCCAAAGATGTTGAAATCATTAATTTTGGGAAGCCCATATAAATAGATCTGAAATTGCATGCCCAAATATAAATCTTGTGATGAAACTGGAATAATTCCAACATGTAGATTTGTTTTCGGGATACTTACAGACATGCAAGGATAACTACATGACATTTAGAAATTTTATCACTTTCGATAATGACGTTTAAGCAATATAACGCAATTCGAGGATACACAATTACTAATAAAGTATAATTAGTTGATTTCAAGCTGTAATTAAAATATGAAATTGAGAACCTAGACATATTCTTAATGCTGAAAAATCTCTAGCGTATTCTGTAAAAGTAAGGTACAGTGGACATTTTTCAGTTGAAATGTTAAATTCTAAAAGGCTGAATCATGAAAATACATCTACATTCTCCGCATACATTTTCTATCCTGTGGAATAATTGTGTGAAAAATATGTAATTTTCTTGCCACTGTAGTAATTAGGTTCGCTACTACAAGTACGATGTTGCATACATTTTCCTCGCTGTCAGAGGAGCACATTTTGCTCTTCCATTTTGATGTGCATGCAAGGCCTGGGGGTAGCCAGCCTTGCCAAAAGGGACAAAGTTTAATAGAATGATATTTTAGTGCAGCATAGAGAGTTTAAAATAGTATAGTATACAAGGCACATAATTTTTAAAATTTGAAAATCATATTATTCTCAGATATCCAGGAATTAATTTATCTTTCAATGCTTTGCCTTAAAGCTCATTTATACTTTGGTTTTTGTAGAGTTTGGGCTTCTCATGTTTCAATGTAGTGTTTTATGCAAGTCTTCTTAGTTGAACAGGAATCAGGATAATTATCTTTGCGTCCCGAAGATTCTTGAAATACAAATAATCTGATAAAGTACCTGTCCTTAGCTCATATATCGTATTTGGTATAAGAAAAATATTATATTAGTCGATAGTACCGCTTCATGTTGTCATCACATTACATTCCTATTTTATTCTCTAAGCTATCTTATGATGAATATTGAAATGCTAACGAATGGAAAAACACAAAATATCAATGATAAACATCAAAAGTTTGATTTCGGACTTCCATTGTCTATAAAATTTTGAGTATCACGACGTTTCGATTTATATGCTATCTTCAAGCAGACAACAAACAATGACCGACAAACAGCCACGTCAGCAGACCGGAATACCGCACATCGGGAACCAATCAGAACAGACCGCGCACAACGACACGTCACCGGACGGGGTGTAAATAGGCATGAAAGGAACGTGTTCGCCATTTCACCTGAAGACGATTGAAGATAGCATATCAATCGAAACGTCGTGATACTCAAAATTTTATAGACAATGGAAGTCCGAAATCAAACTTTTGATAAATCCACCTTGTCTACAAGTTTCAAACAACAATGATAAACATTATATGTACATCCAACCTTCTAGTATCTTTTAACGTGAAAAGAGAAATTATGACACGAGCGGGCCCCATAGAATTGTAAAGTTTGACTCTATCGCTTGATAACCTGAACACAAATCACAAATCTTTGAGAAAAAAATGGAAAGTAACTGAAATCGACTTCAATGTGTGATTTTTCTTCACAACCCTCCTCGAAAATTTCCACCCGAACAAAATATCTTACATTATGACCCGTCTGTTGCAAAGCCACAGTCCATAAAGGTTTCCTTCCCGCCACCCAAGCGGCTCTCGTAAAAACAGCAACTACAACTCTTGATTTCGCCAATCGCCGACGAAATACCAGAGAAAATCGTGAAAATGTTTTCTTTGTAGTCGAAAAGGCTGGTATATTGCACACGGGAGTGTTGTATCTTAGAAAATGGTATTTTTATCTATAGGAAAAGCCATCATGAAATTGAGTTCATGATGTTGGAAGCAACTATTTTCTAGTTATAAAAAAATATATACCTGTAATTAAGCCAAAAGTTATACGTCCACCGTTTGTAATCGAACTTATTGACTACTCAAAAAAGTAGATCGATTACTTGGAGGGAATCGCAAGATTTTCGGTTCTTGTTTGACCTGAATGGATCCCCGTTGGAAAATATGCTATCCTTAAAATAATGAAATACTTGTTAGAAAAGCATTCAAATCTTAGTTGTGTAGAAAATTATATTTTTCTTTAGAGTATATTTCTTTAGAATGAGTATTGAACTCGAAAATATACTTTTCCTGGTTAAATTAATAATAATAACAATAATAATAATAATAATAATAATAATAATAATAATAATAATAATAATAATAATAATAATAATAATAATAATAATAATAATAATAATAATAATAATAATAATAATAATAATAATAATAATAATAATAATAATAATAATAATAATAATAATAATAATAATAATAATAATAATAATAATAATAATAATAATAATAATAATAATAATCATAATAATAATAATAATAATAATAATAATAATAATAATAATAATAGAGTAAAATCAGACATTCTTGTCGTGAGTATATCTTCACAAGGATATCAAAATTCTTGAATTGAGCTTCTTTTTTTGTGTAGATATTAAAACTAAATGCGTTACCAGAAACGACTTTTATTTGTGAGAGGTTTCATGTAAATTGCACAATATATTTACAGCAATAATGTTGAGTTGTTTTTGTCATACAAATGTTTACAATTTTCAACCCTACCAACGTAGGGTGCCGTGGACAGTACTTTCATAGTCAGCCGATATAATGTAAGAAATAACTGGGTGCCTTTTCTTGTGGCAACGTCCTTGTCCACACAAAATAACGTAAAGTGATTTGGAGGGTAGCTGTGATGTTAATAAAAAATGGGAAGCGAACAATGATAAAACTTGTCGGTGAAAACAGAAGCAGTTTACTGTAAAGCAGCCGGAGGTAGAATTATTAAAGGCAGCCCTCAGGATTATTTTCTTTTCTGATGTTTTCTGTTGAAACCGCCTACAGTAAACGTTTAAACGTGTTGCTCGGAGGTAAAAAAGCAATTACAGAAAATATTCACAGAGGAAATGCAGGCATATGTTGGTTCTGATAACATTGCACAGAGTTGCATGATACTGGCATTACACTTGCCGATGGCGTCGATACACTGTAATACAAGAGCGAGATATGACTTTTGATGTCGCAAGATGCCGCCAGCATTATGCTAATGTAGTAGAAGATCCCGCTACCAGTGTACTGATTTGATAAGTTATCTGAAAGGAAAAACTCCGGGATATGCAAGTGTAAACCTTCCCGAAATTAATGGGTTAAATTTATAGGATTGGTCGGTTTCATGGTAATTGAGATTTGTTTTTCTCTCAATTTACCGAAAAATGGAAACTGTATGAGGCAATAGCTCTTTTCACCAATTCTGGCGGGTTCCAGACATACACATATCAGGTCCAGAGATCTATCGCTATCTTTTGGCATTATTTTCTGATCGGTCCTACCATGACTATTACTATTTATTCCTACCCTTATACGAGATAAATATTTATCTAACTTTACTTTAATTCTATGTTCATCTCACTCCTATTATTTGTATTTTCTTTTTTTATAAGTCTTAACCTGCTGATGATTTTTTAATGTATATTTTGTAAGTAATCCCAAATTCTGGGCATGAGGCAAAACAGGATGTATTGCCTAGGTAGTAGTGCCCAGTATTGAGAAATTGCTATTAGCGAAACATGTATAAAATAAACATATTGTACAATTTGAGCAACAATAAAACAATATAAAAAACAATATATATAAAAAAATTCTTTTACACAGCCAATAAATACATTTTTGCATCCGAGAAAACTATTCTTGGAAGCAGTCCCTCCGATTTTCTGGTTGTATTTTCTTTCAACACTAATCTCCAAGCGTCGCCCACTATGGCGCTGCCCACTGGCAATTTACGAAGTCAAAGGTCCTAACACCTGGTCTATCTTGAAGCAGCGACAAATGTCGCTAACAGTTCTAGGCTAAAGACGAAACATGCATGTATATAATAGGTCTGATGCATAGTGGAGAGCATACACTTATTTACTTAGTTTTGAAGGCATCAACCACGCCTTTGACCGATGTAAAACGTAAACCCTATAATTTATCCTTCACCCCCGGAAATAAAAAGGAGTCATTAGGCGCTCGGCCTTTGACTATAGGGCGAATGATGAATTGTATCATTGTGTTAGGTATGCAATTATCCATTTGTTCGAGTTGCAGTATGAGCTCGAGCGATATCTTGCATGTAGGATGATCAATCCTTTTGGACGTTTTCGCGAACTCTATGGAGATCCTGAAGTAAAAAAACTCTAGTGTATCTACCAGTCTGAATTAGGAATACATCGATCCTCCAGTGCTACAGAAGAAAGATGACCAGTAATTCCAAATAAGTGGCGAGCGCGTCATAGATCCAAAATGAGGGTTGATTTACAGACAGGTATATTTTACAACTGCCATTAAACAAAACTTGTAAACAACTTAGTACCAATGACATAATTTCATGCAAAAATACGATCAGCCCTCGTACAGGCACATAAGCTTTTGTGCATACACGTTTGCTATTCAAGTTAACAGACAAGTCCTTCTTGCTTCTGTCTCACTGCCTGCGAGTTGATCGTTTGTAACTGTTTTAAAGGGTGTGGGTGTGATGTTTCATTCACTTTCAGTATGCTAACTCGTAAAAATTGCAAAACTGTTTATTTACTCTGTATGACGTGATATATCTTAAGCTGTAGGGCGAAGTACTTCGTGTCCACGCATATAGACGGTGTTTGAGATCACCTTTCGGAGTATATCACGTAATTTAGGAAATCAAAGCTTATGTCATCCTCTTTCAAACAACAATTTGTGTTAAACAAAAATCGTTTTCCTCAAAAAAGGGCTCATATATTGATATCAAACAAAAATATATTTTTGACAGCTAAAAATTTATTTATGTGCATTTATCGTACATAGGTTATATTACAAAACAAATACATGGATTTGTTAAGGCTAGTCTATTCTTGTTAATCCAACTGTCTTCAGGACACTATTCCGTGTAACCTTACTCAGTAACCATCGTGTTAACGAATCATTTCCAACATAGTACATTTTCTAATACGAACTTATCCTCCTATTTTTCTGTGTTCTATATGAATCCAAGATTTTCACCCCATAAACTCCGGAAAGGATAAGCCCTTGGAGCATATCCCGCTATTTTTCATTTGGTTCTTTATCTTATCTTATCGTATTAGTATACTTGCAGCGGGATCTTCGGCTACTGGGAATCTGAATCAAATACAACAGAACAGCTAGCAGAAGGTTGATATTATGGCATTTTAGTTCTCATGTGAGTTCCAATGTACAGCTTCGTTTATTATATGTGGATTATACGAGTATCAAAATGTTTTCATTGAATAGTACAGCCTTCAGTTGAATGGAGGTTCAAGTAGTGCTAGTGAAGCCATGTAAACCACCGAGAAGTGACCAATTCACCAATAGATAAAAACTTGCTATGATCTACAATTATTAATACAGCTCATAGCTCTGCTGACAAGAGAAATACTGCAGCGGATACTATAAATAAAAATCTTGCCGCATCAGTCTAACGTAACCAATGCCCAATATCACAAAATCTTCAACATGCTAAACGAAACTTGGCCATGCTTGTAATACTTTTCGCGGGTTTGGGCTACACTTAGCTGGCAGTTATTGCTCAACCCAAAAAAGAGTTTATTTATAGCCCATACCTCATTAAAGTGACACACAGCTACCTCACAGGGGAGCTGCTACCGATCTCTCACCTTAATATGGATATCTATATATTCCATGTATCTATTCATTCTCCCTAGGTACTTATGGAGTAAGTCTTTACAGTCAGTTGGAGAGTCTGACGTTTATACATGCGATATGACTAATGCTCTACATTAAGATTTGCACATGAATAGCAATTTGGTGGGTGAATTTTCTATTTGTTTCCCACAACAGCATTCCAGAGAGATTGAACTACCTAAATTTATACCTATAGCAGTAAAAACAACTGAGTACTTGATTGATCACAGAAGTCGTCTTGCCTACAGCTGCTCCGGAAACCTCAAATATCTATACCTAAAATAGAACTACCTTTGACCATTCTAACCATATAACATATATCTTAGGATGCTATTTTCATTCAATTCAAACACACTGTGTATAATTGATGGAGCTTGAAGGAGAGCAATACAACTATCAATGGCACTTCACCTTCGCGCCACCATAAGCTCTTCTTTTACAGCATCCCTCGTATCTTTTATATTCCGCGACAAAGCACCACGATTTCAGAATAAATGTTCCAAATTTATCAAACCGGAGTGAAACACGGATCGAGCGCATGGAGCACCGGATTTGCTTCAAACGATTTGTCGACGGATCGTCAATATTTGTACTGCGATGTCATCCACCATTTACTTTATGTGCCGGTGAACAAGCTGTACGTGAGAGGCGTAATGGAGTTACAGTGATCTGTTGGAGCTCATGTAGTTCTGACAGTCGTGGAACTTTTACTTCCCAAACATAAGCGAGGGAGGTAAAGTAACTATGAAAACATTGAGTGAAGTACACAGACTCAGTACTTCAAACTCTGTGTACCAGATGGACTGAACTAGGTACGATGAGATCAAAACATTACAAATAATGATTTGTTCTATTGCACTTTTTGATGAGTTGTCTTCGAAACAATTCCTTTCTAATAATAGTTGCTGCTACTAACTAGAATTTATGTTACTAGGACAAAATCACCCCGGACCGACAGACTGAGAAAAAAATCCGCTATCTGGTAGTACTGACTATACAAGGAGATCTGACATCAAACAAAAGTTACTAATGGAATTACAAGAAAATTTGTGGATATATGCACTTGGTTTAGTACCACAACTTCACTTCATATCGTGGGAAGATAATGTCTTGTGAATAAAATGAAGATGCTCAATTAAAGAATAATAATAAATTAGCTCACATTTAGTGATTTTGTTTGAACAACTCAGTGAATATCAAATTTTGGTGTTCAAAATATATTCTGTAGGTATATGCGTACTCGAAATACGAAGCGAACTTATATCATCTCAATAATAAAAACTCGCTACAAAGAAAAAATAAAAGGTTATTTTCTTCGGGCCAATTCCTCTTTAATAAAGAATAACAGAAGAACTTTTTATAGAGGAAAACCTATATACTTCTTCAATATCGTTTTTCACAATTTTCCTCTGAGGTTTTTACCACCCCACCTCGAATTTTACTCGGATGATTTGGATACATTGATTAGGCTAAACGTGTACTAGTGTAAACTTCAGAGCCTTGTAACTGTTTCTCCGATTCCTCATACTTTTTCATTAGCATCTAAATAATACCACATGCAAGTGGTTTAGTGGCTTTATTAACGTTTCGGCTCCGGTACGTGGCGAAAACGTTAGTCAGTCATGTTCTATTAACACCAAGTGAAACAAAGAATATGAACTGAAAGTATAGTAGCACTATAGTTGCCCATATTCATCAAAATAAAGGTTCTTGTGATTTTTACATACCAAGGAATATGCAATAAGGCCATAATTACTGGAAGCTATTGCCCGAAATTAATTAATTTTGTAGTCTGCTTACCGCACCGCCAGCGTCCTTTAAAATCGAAATTAATTAGACAGCCAGCTGTGTCCTTAATAAGAGAGTAATTGTCTGTGGAAAGCCTTTGAGTGAAATTACTTGAAGAAAGCAATACAGCCAGTCATAAATTAAAATATCGGCCAAAGGGGAAATTTATTAATCTAAACAAGAAGGGCACATTGTTCGGTGAGAATGAATGAACGAAAATAATCTCCACCGTAATTTAAAGCCAACGAATAAATACGATAGTATAAACATATCCTTACGCAAAATAATTGATCAGATTACTTATTGGTTCAGATGTAATGCAGGTGCATTCGAATATTGAGTTAGAAGGAAAAGCCATGCCTTCAACGGTATGCCATAGACGAATAAAACTCAAAGTCTAAGCAACATTAGTTTTCCTTTGATGAGCGATAAATATTTTGAAAAAATAGTTTTTTTTGGCTTTGATTATAGTATAGCTGCTGTTAAATGAATCGCGTTACCTCCAATAGTTGTATGTAGACATTTGATAAACCCACATAATGTCTTTTTACTAATACTGATCGAATAAAACATTCTCAAGAAAAGTCGGATAAATGCTTAAAACACTAATTTCGCTTGAAATGTACACGTTCAGTTCCATTCGTTTTTAGTTACCATACTGAGCCCAAGAACTTTTGTGAACAGAAAATTTGCAATTAATAACACCCAAGTCTCTGACAACATTTTTACCGTTTTTTGAACACTTGACCCATAAAGTTTATCATAATGTGAAGGATGCATTTGAGCTTATTATGTGCTTTAAGCAAATCATTCCGAGAATAGGATGTAAAAAATATCCAACAATGGTTTTTACAATCCCCAACCAGTCCTGGTTCAATTGCAGCAATTTCCTGCCTAAACATTTCTTAAACACTTTTTAATGATATCACAGCCAGTAGTCTGCTTAAGATTAGGCGACTTCGGAGGCCATGAATTTACAAAATGTCATCTCATATAGCCACAACAGTTCTATTTTGATATCCATGGAATGACATAATGTCGTAACATCTGTCAAATGTACCAAACGGTGGATACAATAAAATTCAGTTAGAAAAGGAAGTTATGTTAAGAGACATTGAAGGATACCATAAACTATATGATGACCATCTATTTATCCGAACTACACCTAGACTCCTTGCCAATGAACGTCCTTCAGATGGAAATTCAGACGAAAAAGAGGATAACTAAATGGAGAGATTGCCCTCTCTTCGATGCTCGTGTACAGTTTTGCGTGAGTTAGCAAAATGCGTGAGCTCTGTGTTCGAAGACATAGAAGCAAAGCAAAGCAAGATTTCGTATAATTCAGTTTGATGCCGGCAAATGAACTACTTCCGTCTGATATTTCTCTTTCCGGAAAATATAAAGACTGGAGGCACGATAAAATGGAATTTACCAGAGGCTATATCCCTCCCTAATGGGAGAAAAAATGTATGAAGTCTTTATGTAGACGGTGAATGGTCTGTAGCGCGGTACTTATGTTGTAGGTCATGAGTTATTTTTGTGCATGAGGAAACAAAACTGTGGCCGGAAAAATCGCGAGTCGTACATACAATTTCTATAATTCTATGAAGATTCCCCGTAAACGTTTCCGTAAAATCAATGTGTATGTCTACTCAATATGCAATGTTTGTACAATATAAACTGTTGCTATTTCCTTTATAATTATTATTTTCGAATAAAAATGTATGCTTTTGCTCCGTGCAAGGTATTAGTATTGCAAAAAATCATCTGATTGATATTCCCTACATTTATTCCTGAAAAATTGGTAGGCAAACCGACAGATCGTCAGACCGACAGATCGACAGACCGACAGACCGACAGACCGACAGACGGACAGACGGACAGACCGACAGACCGACAGACCGACAGACCGACAGACCGACAGACCGACAGACCGACAGACCGACAGACCGACAGACCGACAGACCGACAGACCGACAGACCGACAGACCGACAGACCGACAGACCGACAGACCGACAGACCGACAGACCGACAGACCGACAGACCGACAGACCGACAGACCGACAGACCGACAGACCGAAAGACCGACAGACCGACAGACCGACAGACCGACAGACCGACAGACACCGACAGACCGACAGACCGACAGACCGACAGACCGACAGACCGACAGACCGACAGACCGACAGACCGACAGACCGACAGACCGACAGACCGACAGACCGACAGACCGACAGACCGACAGACAGACAGGCCGACAGACCAACAGACGAGAGAGCGTGAGGCAGATACAAGAAACAGGCAGAAACAGATACAAGCAATTAATATAATACAATAATAAAACTGAAATGCGTTATGCAACGTCCTTGATCCTGTTATACAAAGTTCATTTATTTTGGACGGTTTTAAGAACTTTGATATCCATAGCATATGAAGCCTTTCATGTAACATCTGCTTGTTCCAAACCCTTAATTGAATTGTCTCATCCTCTGGCTGGATCAAAACTGACAACGACAGCCCCTCACCCGTTTTGATGGAAAATTATATGATTAATCAATGTCCAGGCTAAACAGAAAATCTCCCATTTGTTTTTAGACGGGAGAATGTCTTACATCCATAACGCCAGTATTGATTAGAGCTTGACCTTCCTTTTTCGCCTTTTATGACTGAGAGGGGTGCGGTTACAAGGGTTATAGAGCGATGGAGTCCTTCAGATAACAGCTTTGTCTCTACTCCTCCATATTCTTTCAACGTTCTTTTATATGAACTGGAGAATGCTGTGGAGGGTTGTTTAGGATTGTACTCGTTTGATATAGGGTGCAATCTTGGTATATTTGAAGTGTTGAGCTGGTAGACGTATATAGATTTATGATGCTTGGGCTGAGCAATAATTGAGGACACATATATGCGTCTTTCAAAATATAAAATAGGAAGCAATTAAATTTTAAAAGTGATCTGGGATCGACATCAATTGGTATATTATCTTCAGAATAACAGTAATTTGTTTTGGATGAAGGAAGTTTCAATAGACTTGATCATAAAACCCTTGAACATAATGTGACGCATTTACATGTTTAGCCTGCTGACTTTCAAAAATCTACTAATAACTGATGAACTGATACATCATGGAATTCTTATGCACGAAGATAAGGACTATTTCCAGTAAAGCAATAGTGCCATTATACAATTTAAATGACGGACAAATCACTACTATAATCTGTACCGAAGATATACGTTTGTAGCATTCGAAACATGCATTAAGAGCGAACATTGTCAATGGATTTATAAAACCAAATAGTTCACATCAAAAAGGATCTCATATATGTGATACATCATTACAAACTTCAAGAAGATGATAATAACTTGGTATTATTACTGGATTGACCACAGTAAAGAGCCCTTTCTCCCGCTAACATTATTTCGCAAGAATTATTGGCTAATTAGACGAAGAGATCCAAAAATTCCTTTACCAAAGCCGTTCCGTCAAGATGAACCAAATAGCAACCTTATTCTCACTCGAGCATCATTTTAATGAGATTTTCCTGTTCCACTTAGAATTTTATCCCCGAAGGAAGAAGCTTTTTCACCCAAGGAATATCGTTGAAAGGAACTAGTTCAACTTGATGGCGTTTTAAAGGGAACCGAATTGGAAGCCAGCTCCGAATTCCGCTAAATTAAGAAAATATAGTTTGATTAGACGAGACATCTGCCTTCATAGAAGCCATTAAAAACCTCTACCTCTATCTGGAGGAGCTGGAATACTGGGATTATACGTCTTGGTGTTTGTTCACTTTGTAATTTAATATGACATTCTGGCTGTTAGTGAAATGCAGAAAGCTAGACAAATTTATGGTGTCCTTCCTTGAAAGCTTGCTCGCCGGCGGTAACCTTGAGGTCTTAGCAGATACTCGTACAGCGACGCAGATGTTTTAGTCATTCCAGAGAATGAATATACTATTTGTTAATCTATACAAGACTGCAAAATGATAGCAATTTATTTCACTTATTTCGTAAATAAAGGGAAATGGAATTAACAAGTTCATGGTCAGACGCCATTCCAAATATCTGTCTTCCGCTGATTGGGTCATTTGTTCTCTAGCTATTGCTTGAGATTTCATTTCTCATCACTTAAGCCTTAAACTAAAACTAATTGAACTAATTCTTTTCTAGTAGCCATCGCATAAGCGAGGGATGTTCGCAATATCCTTCAAATCTAACATTAAATTGAGAACGATTTGTTGGAAGTATCCTCATCACTTTATAACGACTGTAGATTGTAGATATTCTTTCTTGTTGAAACTCTTCCACCATATATATAAAATTATGTAATTTAAAGTTTCACTAATAAAACTCTGTTTTTCTTTTCTTTGAGCATCTTCGACCATAACTTTTGGAAGCAATTGCAATAATATAGCCAGTACAATTAAAACTGCTTATAATAATCAAATAAAGATAGCTGATCAGCACCAACATGAAGATCATATTTTGTCAATGCAAATAACAAAGATGTGTAAGCTAGGTACCAACAAAGTTTCGTGTGCCTTCTAAAATAGTGATTATATAACAGCTAGATCATTAACAATAAGCTGTAGAAAACATATAAGTGCGTTCGAAAACAAAGATCTAGAAAGATCTAATTTTGCCAAACATTTCCTAGTCACCATTCATAAAGTAAGCAACGAGAATGGAATATATAATAAAATACTAGATTTAAATTTCAAGGACACAGAGATTCAAAAATCTGCGAAACCAAATTTTTATACATATATGTACATACACATAAATAAGTTTTCATATATCTTTAATTCAATATTTTAATTTAATCTTGAAGTATATCATGAGTCATAAAATATACAAAAAAAGGAAATAGCTTAAGGAACAGAATATTCTGAAGCATTTAAGAAATATAATCTTTTATGACATGAAGTATTTGTAGGAAATTTCGACAGCGATGCTCATCTTTTTCTCCAAGGTATATTTCCTTTAGAATGCATAAAACCAAAAAGGGTTTAATAGGACATAAGTTAGACAGAATGAATGGAATGACCAAAGAATAAAATAGACAATTTATGTAGTGCAGAACTTCTCCAAACGTGATAGCAGTAGCTCAGGTCACATGGGATTTATACAATGTATATAAATTAAATGTTAAGAATTATTCTACAGCTCTCGACAGATATCCAAGCTTTTTTCCAGCAGCTGCTGTAATTAACGGGATATCTTCCTGTGAAATCATGTGTGATTTTAAATTCCATACTCCTGAAAGGAAGCTAATGCTTGGCCATTGATTAGAACTGACCATTCGTTGGGGTATATTTTGTTCGACAGAGAGCAGTATTTAGAACTGCGCTGTATCCCGTACCCAGGCAAGTTAGACTTCCAGATCCATCGTTAAAAAGGAAGTTGTTGTCTGTTTTATTCCTCCGATATGCGTGCAAAGTACAACTATCGTCTGAGAGTTGAGAATTGGGCTTCAGAATAATTACTGCGAAGCAGCAACAATGCTGGTGCTAAGATCGATCCCTGTGAATATCTCAGCAATGTTGAGGTAGGAATAGGAAAGCCAATCCACCGCAATCGATATTTCATGCCCAAACAAAGTCTGCTGCCTATCTGCAAAGCTTTTTTGCGAGGCCGTTGACTAACGCTTGTTAAGCATAGATGTATATTACAGGCGATTGTAAGCCTCTGTGCATGTACAAGTAATATCAAGAGCAACTACAAAGATAAGAAAATTTTTCAAGTCTCTCTATCCAACTCATCAGTATCAGAGAACAGCTTGATCAGTATCGCATTATTGATTATGTAACCACACCATAAAACCATCACTAATTATTCATTTTACAGTACTTGCCAATAAAACCAACAAATCCAAGAATCTCATCACCAAAAATCTTTCTGTCAAGAAAAATCAAATATCAACGCTCCTTCCTTCAGGGTAGCATTCTAATGAGATTTTCCCGCTCCACTTGGGGCTTTATCCCCGAAAGAAGATGCTTTTTCTCCCAAGTATCGCTTTCAGGAACTACTTTAATTCGATGGAGTTTTTAAAGGGAAATGAATTGAAAGCCAGTCCCGTATTCCACTAGATTAAGAAAATATAGTTTGATTGGAGAGGACGTCTGCCTTCGAAGAAGCCATTAGAAAATGTGTTATTCTATCTCCTTGGAAATTAGAATACTAGGATAATCCGTCCTTGTGTTTTTACACTCGCTAATCCGATATGTTATACTGGTTCTATAGAAATGCAGGAAATTGGATGGATTAATGGTGTCCTTTCATTGAAGGATTTTCTAACTAGACTTCTGTATGCTTGTACGCGAATAAAAAGGATCAAGGAAATCTTTTTTAATAAGTTTCATGACGTCTACGTCACAATAGTCACTCATTCCCGTCGGTATTCTTAAAAAAAAATTGTGCCCCCCTGCGTGAGAATAAACATTTTCTCAAGTAGTGTAGAAAATATAGGGTTTGCTGTCAACACTCATCTCCAGGCGTCGCGCTGCCCATTAGCTACCTACGATGTCAAAGGTCCCAACACCTGGACTGCCTTGGGCAGCGCTATAGAGAGCGATGCCTGGAGATGGGTGTTGATGTTACTATCACACACCCGATCGCTCTCTACAGTTAGACCGCCAGACTATACTGACGGGTCTAGGCTAATGACGAAACATGAATCATCAACAAGTATTGGAAAGGCCCAACGGGTAAGTCAAATCCTCAAACGAGCCCCATACAAAAGCTTTTGGAGAAAATCGGTGTTGTGGAATGGGCTGCTGGGCTGTTCCCTACCAGATGGTTACAATTTTCAGCGTTTTAAGCTCAACGTGAATAGACATTTAATTTTTTGTAGCGCTTCTGGAGCGCAATAACCGATGCGGTAATTCATAAAAAATGATGATATCTCAACTTTCATGTTAAGAGTCAACACATGGTGGATGTCACACATGGGCACAGCGGCCAAGCGGTCATGTGTGTGTACATACCCGTCTGCGGTGAAAAAGTTCGGCAATCTTCTTGTCTGATATTTGATGAGGGTGGGTTTTTGCCGGTTTTGGCATTAAGTAAACAGTGTCAAGGGAGCTTTCAGGGATTCAGTGGATTTCTCCATTACATACACTTTATTTTGGGAACACAATGGTATCATACGGATGGCACGTAGAATAGCGAATACAGCAGGCTATATAGTCGTTTGTCATGCCCCATATATGGATAGAATAGTTGTTTCCAGACATTATTTGAGATATTGGAAAGAAATTCAGCTAAATGGGCAACTTTTTTATATATAGCCTCTCGCAAAGCACTGCGACAGGATACGAGTCTCTTCACAAAGATCTGAAAAAGCTGTAAATTGTAACTATCGGTGAACAAACTCTTTGGCAAGCAATTTCAAAATGCAGATCTATCACTTGTTACTTTGAGGACTCTTGGTGGTAGTATACGAAACACCTCTGTCGATTTTTCAATATAGTGAAATACCTAGAATATGAATATATTAGCCACATTTATTCAATGTTTTAGCTGAGTAAATTATTTATAAGGTAATGCGCAGCCACTTGACATATTGCTTCTTTCTGGATTAAGTCCTGGGGGAGTGCTTCGGAGGCTATCTCCACAAACGCGAGCAGTATGATCAGAGCCTTATTGTAGCAGCAGTTCTGGTGAATATAATTTTTTGGAGAGCAGTAGAACCTAGCTTCTTGGACGTCGACATAGCAAAGCCGTCAAATGACCATGACATGACATGTTTTTTATGTTAATTCCCAGAGGCTTGATGGAACGTGGCTGGATTCATGGGAGCCGCTCCATCTCAACGGATGGGATACCAGCAAGAGATTCTCTTATAAAGGTAGTTGTCTGCTCTGCGTTGCCCTGAACTCCAAAATGCAACTACATATAGCCGGCACTTGACCTGTGAGGTTGCCTTAGTCTAAAAATCCTTGAGAGTTTCTCCTTGCCGTTTGATAAAATTGTGTGACGAATATAGAATTACACTACTACACGATATATTATGGATACAGTAGGTTTGATATGTGTTATGGCTTGACAGGGCATGCTCAAGATGGCAAGGTGATTGTAACTACTTTTGTTACTCTTATTTGCTTCATTTTCGCTGAAATGATTGACTACGCCGATTCATGACAAGTCCATGGAAAATACTCATGCTTTGACATTCATAGTGTTTAGTTTTCCGAACGTATCAATGATGAAATGGCTTTATTATGAAATTATAATAATTGCAATATAGTATAAACGAAAATAATATGTTTGATGTGAAGGATCACAAACAATTTTTTGGTGCTGGTCCATCAAAATTATATGAATATAATATTAGTGTACATTATTATAATTTTACTCTATATATATTATCTGCTCATGAATTAATATCAATTTTAATGTTTTTACGTCTGACCGTATTTTTGCATTTTGATATTTAGTTAAATGTGTTTTTATAACAAAATTTTATCATCCCTAAAAATAAAGATTGGAATATATTTGTCAAATCCAGTTTTAGGTCACTTATAATATAATGTATCCATGTATCTTATTTTGTATCTTATTCATAATTTAAGCAAGAACTTAAAGCGACTGAGTTTGTTTCAAGACGGACCAAATTCTTTGTTTTGTGTACCTCATCGAAACAACTGATTCTGCTTGGTTCTTCCGTCATTTAAAAAAAAATTAATTGGTCAAGATTCATTTCTCTAAATCTACGTATCTTTTTGCATGGAATAACCGTAAATGCATCCTCGTGTGGCAGTCACAATATAGAAACCAGGGGTCACGTGTGGCCAGTTGAACATTGCCGTGGACCGATCCAATCTCTGTGTAGACGATCGCTTACTACTAGCAGAAGAAACAGGAAATTCGATTCGCAGCTTTGTACTTCATTACACAAATTACCGCCCAGCTATCAAAGTTTATTTGCCATAGCTTTTATAATAAAGAGCTGAAAATGGCGTCAAGTAGGTTGACGCTGTATTTCCCGCAAACTGATGCCAGTTTAAAAATATTTTTTCTTGTATTTTGACTAACTTTTGATAGGGTTGTATCTAATAAATTAATGAATAACTAGATCCTTAATACATTCATGAATTATAAGAAATTTTGATAATTTCCATGTTTCCAATATTTTTAAAAATGAGTTCAGCAGCTTTCAGATCCGATAATAATCATCAATAAAGTGATACGTGTGCTACTGAAATACAGAGTGAAGTCACTGGATATCTTCATTTAAGAGACAAAATAGCACTTTTCTCTTCATTTGATATCGCTATTTAGTTGTAATGAATAATCTGAAAACAAAAACATAACAATTTCCCTTCATAAAATTATTGTATATCTACTTATTATCGTGCTAGTATATACATCGCGCAAAGACAGAAATGATTGAAGATCTGGCAAAGCACAAAACTTGTCGAAACTCCGACGTAAAACAACCATTATTTGTAGTGACTAGAGCATATCTCAAAAGTAAATGTACGAAGCAATACATAGTCAACGTTTCAGAGATGATAAAGCGTCTTCCAGCAAAACCTATTTTATTTAGATTCCCCCCTGACAACCCCCCACCATCAGCCCCAATTTTTCACCACCCAAAAATGTTTTACAGAATGATAAAGGACCTCAAAAAATGAGTCTATAGTCTTTTAACGATAACCTTGTCACCACTGACTGAATTTCTATAACTGCTTTTTCTTCTTTACCACATTACTAACCTAGTGTCAAGGTTTAATCTAAGTCCATGAAGTACTTTCAGCGTTTGTCTAACGGACGAGTACGGACAGACAACAGACAAACCGACGGAAATAGGTGATGGTGATTTGTGATTTTCGCGCCAGTTGACGTGAAAAGTAAAAGCCTTTATTTCTTGTCAATTTTTTGATACGACTCTGTCTGAAAGGTTGATAAGGATATTTGTCTGTTTTGGAAAGAATCCGTAAATCTTTTCCTGCGATATTGGATAAGGCTGGGATTTTGAGTAAGGTAAATACGGCCGGGGAGGATTTCAGATATTTACACGTTATATCCGTATGTGCTGTACTAACGTGAAATCGGTATGTTTATCGGTCAGTCGATATAATACATAATAAAATGAAATTGGTAAGACATGTATAGCTTCTTTTCATTTCTGTTTTCAGATATCTTGTTTACTGAGCAACGATGAGAGAACTACTAAAACTAACATTAGAATAAAAAAAAGTCGGGACTATACCAATTTCAAAACGTATTTCATATATGGGCTCATTTTGTTACATTCTCCGATGATCTGCAGGTAAAGTGACCTTATGCATTTTTTTTCAAAAACATTACGTTTACATTATAGCTGAGGAGAGTTGATTTTAGGGTACATTCAAAAAAAGTACTTTTGTTGTTATGTAGATTGTGATATTTAGTAGTCAGTGGCTGTTACATCTTCGGTCAAACCTTGCCATGTTGACCCAAATGAATACATAAAAGTATCTCCCTCAGAAAATACATTAACAGATTAATATTGGATTGCACTGCAATCCGTAAGAGAGAGAAGAATCAGAAAGAAAAAAATTTCGGCAGTAGGTATCGAACCCACAACGTCCTGCATTCCAGGGAGAAGTTTTGGCATTCTGATGTGGCGACAGCGCCAAGCAATCATCTTTGAGCCAGATGCGGAAAATTGCCGCTGTCAGGAAAGATCAATTTGTTTTAATCCTATCTCATTGTAATCTGTAAATGGAACTGATTACACATAATATGTGTTTGGCATATAGACATATGTAATTGTTTTCGACGATTTTTTCAATCAGCATGCCGCTAATTACCCTTTGGCAACTGTTACTGAGGGCTAATTGTCGTTATTACATACGTATTGTCCTTGTGCTTTAGTCCTTAAGCCTATAAGCTACAAACAGTTACCGAATAAACACATTTGCCTTCCAATTAAAAGCAAACATGCTGCCGTTCGTGTATCCGATTCAAAGGGCCGTCCCAGTGTGCAAAGCCTCATTCTGTGAGCTTCCTGATCACGTCAACGTACTGCGACGAACTTGTCAAGGTAAATTCGGATCAAAACAATTTGCCCTTACAACTTGGGATCGATCGAACTCAGTACCTCGCTCACCTAACGAACATCCCTCCTTTAGTGATGGGAGGTGTCTGCAAAATATTCGTTTAAATCGAATATCAAAACGTGAATAATTCACATTTGGAATGAACGCTTATATGTTTTATTTAGGATTTTTCATTTAAATAATGTCATTTTACTTTCCATGCTCGAGTGATGTGGGTATGTAATTGTGGAAATGAATTTGTTACAATACCATTTTTGAACGTTATGTGGTACCTACATTACAAAAGAATTTATCAGGTGTTTTCATTGCTGACACAGCCCTTCCGGCTGCTCTTCAAAATTGATTTCAAACTTGATACGATACTTAATTTATTTCAGTCGATATCTTCTATTTGAACTGCGCTATTTTGTAAATGAACCAAGTTAATAGTTCCCTTTAGTAATAATACAAAATAAATGGACATAATACACTTCTCCAGTGATCTTTTTCCCATTGCCAAATCATATCAATTTTCTGTATCATTATCACGCTTTATTGCCAATATTCGAGTTGTCACAAACTAATTCATTAAATATTAACAGTCTCCTCTAATGATAGTTTAATTTAATTCCCACTATCGCTAAACTAACCGAAATAACGCGACAGTCGGGTTTTATCGTCTCTTCCCGTTTTGGTCAAACTGATGCAACGGAAAGGAGCTGCCCTCCAACTATCTGCGCAAAGTGAGTTTTTGATAAGCTTTATATATCTTTCAGTCAGGTTTTACCCGAGTCTACCTACCTACCAACGAAATATTCAATAGTAAGTACTGTACTGATGAGTACTATCGACCTGATGCTTCCGGTTCTGGTTGAAAGAACGAGTCAGGTCGGGTGTATCCGTCGGAGTTATGTTTTAAATCGGTCAAGAAAGTTGAGAGGTCCGGGAGTCTAGGACGAAGATCTAGTTACAATACCAAATGTTCATGAAAACGCAGACCAATTACGTATTTCTGAGAAAAAGACGAAGAAAATCTGAGTATCCGGTGTTGAACAATAATTTAAATTGTAAATACAATGTTGAATCCGCTAACCTCCCTACAATCATACAGTAACATTCATTTCATACCAAGCATCCAAATTTTACAAAAATATTTCATATTCCTAGGTAAACGTAACTAATGGCTAATGTGAAACTCCATGCAAGAGAAACTAATCTGAACCACGCAGCTAGAGTAAGATGAAACTGCTCAAGACGACTTTCTTCTCGAAGCCTTCCAAATCAACTTTGGAAACAGCCCAAGAGTCAGCTTCATACTCTTGTGATGGTAGTAGCAAGTAGCACCTCTATATTTATCATTACGGATAAGATATTTAAATCATATACACATAATTACTTGCCTTTCCCTGCAAGATGGAGTTATTGATATATTTAAATCATCCTTGAATTGTGATTTATTATAGAGATACCGATTAAATTCACTTTAACATACCAATCAGCGTCACAATGGCTAAATGACTATGTGCCCAATGGCGAATAAAAAATGATCACAGATCTCACATTTACACCAACTTCACTTGGCTAAATTCAGCTAATATCTTTTACAATAAGTTTTTTGGTACCATCGCAGCATTCCAATATATCAGAGATCAGAGATTACATTAAAAATTGCCTTGAAGATATTTTGCAAGGTGACGAAATTGCTGTATCATAGATATTTCCTTTTGTAATGACGTTAATGCTATTTGGGCATGCGCAGATAGGTTTTAGAGTTTAATTGGAACAAATAATCGGATCCATGTCCAAACAACGTCCTTGCTACGGAAAGCCGCATTTGCCGTCGATGCCGTACTCCCAGATGACGTCAATACACGGCCTCGTCCAGGTAAATTCGAATCAAAACAATTTGCCTTTACAACTTCCCCAAAATTGAACACGAAGCCTCGCTTAGCGGACATACGTCCCTTTAGCATTGTTTGGTTATATGGAACATGATAGATGTAGTCCACTCACCATATAAGTGTTATTTTGAAAGTGACGCTACCCGCAAACAAAAGATGAAATCAGGTTTATTGACAACACTTTCTGTCTATAAATTTACAAAAAAAAAATACACCTTATAACTATAAAAAGTGAAAGAAAGTCCAGTCAATGATGTATAGAGGGACCTCGTCAACTTGTACCACTTTACGAGTGAATTGACACAAAACAAATAAAGAAGATCGAATGAAACTCTTGCTTCTCTCATTATTTGAAAATGAAGTAATATCAAAATTGATCGAAAATGCACAAATAAGTATTTTTTGTGAATGGTATGGAGTTTTTTCAATTTATACATAAAACAGTCATCACTACTATAAAAAGAGTTTCCTTGCTTGTGCGAGGGAATCAAAAATCGGATAGGTTTTTAAAGCAATTATTTGCCAAGTGAAATTGTACTGCCCGTGTTTAGTGGCTCATTCAATACTGCTATACAAAGGAATCACAGTACGGAGCTTTAAGTTCGAGGCGCTCCTTGTGATGGGCTTTTGGCACCTAGTGTATCACAGTGTGTACGCAAAGAGAACCTCATTAAGAAGCCATAAGGCAAGGCTGGAAACTTCGCGCTGGAATTCCTCCGCTACTTTATACGCTAGTTTATACACCTGACTAATTACTTGCGAAACCTAAAAGTTTCCAACCAGCAATCACTGGGTTTACTGCGAATTATTTCTTTTTTGTTTATGCCAAGTAGACCACTACAAGCAACTTATGCAAACAGAATGCGCGGTAACTTTGAGGTATACCTTCCAGTTAGAAGTTTACAATTGAAGTATGCAAGTGTTGTGAACTAATTAAACGAGAAGATGAGGAAAAACAATACCCTGAAGCTCTCTAGATGTTTTCGGAATACATATTTGCAGGTTTGTAAGTACACGATACGCGGTGAAAATTTTACAAACAAATCTTACACCATTACATTCTCTAGATTGTAGATTGTCTTACTTGGTGAAACCCTTTCATCATGCGGATAAAAAGACTGTGTAATTAACACACAGTTCCACAAATAAGACTCTTTATCTTTCAGTGACGAGTTTCGATTAATATTTAAATCATCGTCGGACTGTCAGATTTGACTGCTAACAAGGCTACCCAGACTACTTGCCAACTAACTAACCAGATCCTATCCTAGATAAAAAACTAGAGCTGTCAAATCTAGCATACTATTTATCCTGTCTAGCTATTTTCTTATTAAATTATTTTCCTTTTTTTGGTGTCTGGCTTAGAGAAAATATTTTTTTGGCGACTAACCTTAACCATCGCCGTCAATGTCGTTAAGGTATTTCACGTGTTAAAGTATTTTATTCCTTAAGCTATTTCATTCTTCTTAATACATAGCTATAAGGTTCCATCTATCCACTGCTGAAGAGAAAATTGGGAAATAAGTTATGAGTTATTGGTTGGTATATCCAAATATATAATAATAATAATAACTTAACTTTCTTACTAGCTGGGGTGACGTGGTTTTCATCAAATTTGAAATCACTGTAGTATGACATACTTATGTATGATGAACAGTAACATTTTAATGAATTTTATCCAGATATGAATTTTTATATCCATTCAAAATGAGAGGGAATATCACTACAATTCCTTGGTCTTAAAGTTCTTGGTCAGTGTATTTCTGTTGAATTTTTGTTACTTCCGTATTTATCAAAGTATGAAAGAAATTGAGGCACATCCAAGAAATTGCAACTCGATCTGGTATAACCGTAATCTTCCTAAATTCGCAGTACATGACTTCGCTGTAACTCTCAGGAAATTATAATCTATTAGAGATGTGTTTTTATCAAAGTAAAGATTATTACATATATTTGGAGGTAAACTAATATTTTTAAAGTAACTGAATAATATCAAGTAGAGATGTAACTGAGTCCCGAATGTTGTATCTGAATATGTATCATGCACTGCTATGAGAAATAACTATTCTAAATCTCCATTTCTCTGCAGCTTAGAACAGAGAAACTACTCTTAAATTGGATTCTGGCATCGAGTACTTGGTCTAATGGTCTAACGCCATTACTCTTAGAGCGCTGCTCGTATGAACACGAGCCAAAATTACCGGAAACGCCGTGTCGAATACCAAATTTATGTCATTCAATTAAAAATTCGCTAACTAAGTTAAATCACTAACGTCGAAACTAATTCTTGTAATTTCAGGCGTGGATGGATATCCAGCTGCACAGTGTGCAGTCTGGGAGTATGGTTCAGTTACAAAAATTGGGTCGAAAAGTTTATAACAAGAGACTGTGGCAACTAGCTTTTTCAATTTTGTTTATGCTAACCCTCCCTCAATCGGTAGATTTAGAAAAACCTTTTCCTTCTGTGGGCCCAGAACTATTTAATGGAAGATAATTATTTCAAATCTGAAAAGGTAGTTGTTGAAACGAAGAGACTCAACAGGACAGAACTGGGTATTCAGCCGTCCGCGCCTCAAGATGGTTGATACTACTCAACAGAGCATACATGCGCACCACCAAAATGGATTTTCGAAATGATAGAACAGTTGGAAAATCTTAACAGCAGATCTCCATCATCCTGTATACATATCCTGCACAAGATGCGTCTCTCATCCTCATATTAATGAGATATTTCCTTAGTTAGAAGCAAAGCGCAATTGTCAGGACATGGAGAGTATTGTGCTACTTGTTTACAAACATACCAAAGGAATTCTCTAGCAAACAGGCAACCGGATGTGCCATCCCACATATCTTTGAGATCTGCTTGGGTGTTCTTTTTTTGTAGCACGATACAATGTGGCACAGCGCCGAGAATTTTGTTCTCAGCAGCTTTCTCTGCCAGTCGGTCAGCTGTATTCTTAGGAAAGTGAGTATACCGTCATCCAGTCAACAGTTATGCTGTAGTTGGTAGAAGCATTCACAAGTGTCTGTTGGTAGTCCAATTCCAATCTCGTAGTTGTTTTGTGACATTGGGAGTCAGTGAAATATGTCTGTACATACTATGCTGAAATCTATCTGAGCCGAATAGGATACAGAGGGTAGGCGAGTTGCGTTATTTCCCTTACGAGAATATCACTTGAGGAAACTTTAATAGATGCTGCTCGTTGAAGGTCTCACCAATGACTTTTTCAAGTCTATGAGGGAAGACAAATGTATCGTGATTCAGCTCATTAAAAGGAAATAGATAAATAGGTCTTGCATAAGATGAACAAATAAATACCTTTTGATATGAACCGTAACATGACACTATCCATAATTCGCATCTAGAAATCTGAAAAAGGAGACCCTGTGCGGGATTCGAACCTCGCATCTTCCGATTGTCGGTCGGACGCTCTAACTAACTGAACCAACTGGGCAGCTGGTCAGTAGTTATAGAGCGTTGATGATATGTTGAACAATCCTCCTACAGCCATTCTTCCGAATTTCTGCTGTCAGAAGTCGCGGTAGGAGATGTTTACCAACCCAAACACAAGAGCTGCTGCACCTTGAGCTACGAACGACGCGCGCAGTTTGAAATTCGGAAGAATGGCTTTAGGGGGATTCTGCTTAACATATCATCCGCGCTCTGTAACGACTGAGCAGTTACCCAGTTGGTTAGAGCGTGGATCCCTCACTGGGTCTTCCTTTTCGGATTTCTAGATGCGAATTATGTATCAGACTCCACCTTGCGAAGACAGTAAGTAACTATTTATCACGACACTATCGATTATGACAAAAAGAAACGTCGTGATGGAACACATAGCGGAAGATCGTGGGATTTTGATGAGTTTGCCACCGATTTGTGAAGATCTATCACTCTACAGAGAGGAGGGGGCTGGTGGATGTACGGATATATAACCAGTATACTACTTAGACTAAGAAGGACTCTAAGAGCTTTGTCCCAACTAAAAATAAGGAAGCAACTGGAATTGGCACTCAGTGAAAGCTCGCCGCTCAAGCGAAAGCAAGTGGCTCGAAGTTCAGCTTACTTTGAGATATATAGTGCGAATACCTGACGAAATAAATATATAAAGAAAAATTGCATTACACCACCTAAAATACAAATATTTTTCGTTATGACCAGAACGTGACACTATCCACCATGACAAAATGCAGGAAGCCCTACCATGGTGAGACACATAACGATTAATTAATGATTGAATTATTCTGGTGAGAACGCCTAACCTCCATGATCTCACACTTTGGGTGGGGATGTGGGGATACTCCTTCTATTTGAAGAAGGAAAGATGATTAAATATTTTGGAATGTCCAATGATATTTTTACTTTTCACCAATTTACTTGAGGCTCTAGATGGAAGTCAGAAAAAGATGTTCATGTATTATTTGCCTTGAATCTGTGATGGGTAGGCACAATAGAAGAGCTTCATACTGTTGCTGTGTGGGAATTTTGAAAGTAAACCCATATAAATGTTTGAGAAGTCGCAATCTACTTGACTCAATTTCATCTAACTCCAATTTATTTGCCTTGGCTAATCAAACATTTGATATTTCCAATCGATATGGGATTTCAAACTTAGTTCAAACCCTTCAATCACAGCCCGCTTTTGTCCATGATAAATTATGTACTGTTTCCATTAATTGTCGGAAAACTTCAATTAGACCTGAATTTTTAAAAGCACATTTACTAATTTAATAAGACCTGAAACTTTTCCCTCGTAAAATTGAATAGTTTCCTTTTTCCTCATTAAAATCTCCGCTCCTTTTCACTGTGATAAATGTGAATTGACTAATCCAGGCAGATGAAATTACTTTATATTTCGAGCTTAATTGCACAGTAGCTTCAAGTCGAAAAAACAAAATCAGAAGTAATCAGTGAAAACGGTTGAATATCTGTTGGAATTTAAAAGTAGCTGTAATAATAGCTCAGAGATTGTATTTTGTGAACAGTAATAAAGAAAAGTGCAGAATAATGTACCCTATTCTGGACACAGGGACCTTTTCTTTTGTTAGTAAGAAGAGATAGGAGGACATCACTGAAGTATGTATAATGAGATTTCGATTTTGTACTATGTTGTACCCTTATTAGGCAAGGGAGCTCTACAGAACTGTACCATCAGCTTTTTTTGTCCAAAGTGTGAGACTCTCTCATCATTTGAGATATTTCATCCGGGAACAAAATCCCCGGTAGCTCATTCCATAACACCGAGGCTCTCTAAAATGACGACCTTTGGAAGAGGCTTGTTCGAGGCGTTGTAAGCTTGACCTGACAAGGATACGCCCATTGCTCTGCGCTAGTCTTTGCTATACTGGCGAATCTTGGTGTTATTATACGAGATAGCTTGGTCGAAAATCTGTCAGGATAATATCCATCCAAAAGGGACAGATCAGCTACCCTTATTCGATGTTCTAGAATGTGGAGATCCTTTGTGAGGTCATGCGCATCCACTGGACATATTGCTTGTTTCTGGATTGTGTATAGAAGCTTTAGGGAGTGGTGTGGAAGGCACCCCAATACATGCGATGGTCTGATCTGAACCTTATATAGTAGCAGATGGCTCGGAATCGTCAAAAAGACGTCAAAAACGGACTATGTATATTTTTACGATCTCCAACGCCACAAGGTCTCGAATTTCGACACAAATATTTTTTTGTAGTCTGTTTGAGAGCCTTGTAAACGTCTAAAAACGGGGATGTTCGTTTTTTACTTATTCTGTTTATTGATAAAGACTTCCCTCCTTCTATGTCGATTTCCAAAATCTATACAGCTTTTTCGCCATAGAATCTATTGTAAAAATTTCATCAAAATCCGAATAGTACTTTCAGAATTACTGGGGCTCAACAACTTATAGACAAAAATCACGACTACTATCATACATATGCGGATATGAGCTCACAAATGTAGCACTGCTTATTTATCAATCCAATATGTAACATCTGCGTATAATTATGTATTATTTGTGATAATTGTTTATCTATTTATTATATTTAAACATTAAATTAAATATAAGTTGAATGTTACAAGTGATGGCATGCATATAAGCCAATAACTAGATACAATCCTTTGGTTTGGATCTTCCCTTCAAGATGCTGACGTAGTTAGAGGAAAACGTGTCAAGTTTTGGAAAAAAAGTGGTTTGGCGAGTGGTAAAACTGTGTAGCACCTGCAAGTCCATTTCGCTGTCCATAAAATAAATGCCTACTACATTTCGCCAACAATAGAATTATACAATTTTAGCAAACTTAGTGTTGCTTGAATATTTGTACATAAGTACATATTTATGACAGTAAGTGTCCAGTTTTCCACTTTACGATCCTCGAAGGTGAGCCCCTGACAGCTTACGACCGACGCTGTAAAATGGGGAACAATAAAGTGTAAGAAAACAAGGCTTCTAGTTGCGGAGCATTACAATTTAGACACATTTTTAAAGACGGAAGCGAGAATGCAGTTGACAAAGGAAGCGGCCTCCTGGGTAGCGTCGTTAACATTTTAGGTTCTGCGCTGCGAGGTCAGCAGAGGATTACTCCGAAAGCTACTTGTAAATTGCAAAATTTATGATATTCATTTGACACTCCGACAGAAATACCTCTGCATTTACTATAAGCTAGAAAAGAGATGTTACTTTTCGTATAAAAAATGGATTGTGAACTGGACAAGCGGGGAACATTAATAAAATTGATAATATTGACATTCAAAAGTAATATAAAGGAAATATATATTTTCTTAGATTTTTTGAGGAAAATTTCCAACTAAAAGTGTACTATTTAATTGACTTAGTAAAGATAACGTTGAATCGGCAGCTCGGTTGAGATGGTCTTGACTACACGAGGTCGTACGATGGGAGTTTTTGAATTACTACACAGACGGTGGAGCAATAATGAACTAAAGTGAAAAATAAAATTACAACGTCAAACTGTTCTATGAATTTTCGAAGGAAGCTCTTCAGAGAGAGCATAAAAAAATTTCATTTCATTTTTCAACACTGGCTGTCCTCAGAAACGGGAGAAACTTAACTACTTTAATTTTGCCTACCTGTATGTTTGTCAAGTATGCATGTTGAAGGATCAGCGGGAGACCAAAAACTAAAAAAAATTTTGGGAGTTGCTTCCTTAATATACAATTCTCTGATAAGTTATTTTTTCATACATAAAAATAAGTAACAAGTATAGACATTATTACAAGCTCAACAAGAAACTAAAAATTGATAATTGCCCATACTAGATTAATTTAGTGACAAAAATTAGTCCCCGAAGAACAGAAAAATCATTGCCTCATGAAATAACCATGTAATTGAAACGTTTATTTTTACAACAAACCCAATACCAAGCAATGGTATATTTTCTCATGAGGTACTTCAAGGATACCAATCTCAAAAGTCTCATAAAAGAACTGCTTCCTGTCCCATGGAAATATTTCCCCCAGTGCCCACTACATACCACGTAAGTTGTACTACATCATTTCCTCAACAGTATGTAAATTGCATAGCTTTCTTCAAAATAAACCAATTTCAGCTCGTCACTCCCTATACTCAAGCCCATATATCTTCAGCGTATGTACTGGTATGTATACGTTTGCCTTTAACTCGGGCAAAGCAGCTACTGGAACCTCATACATATTAATCGAGTTTTGTTCTGCATAAGCTGTTTCCTAAAACATCTATTAAATTGAAATATCGCGGCCCCTTATCTACCCTATTAAGATATACCCCGGCGCACACCAAATATAAATAATGCATTCGGAAAATAAAAAATTAGACTTGAGCGAAAAATGCAGACGTGGGGACTTTTCGTATTTGGGCTGATTTCTGTCGTAGTCGCCGGGGAGCTCAATGAATATAAATCGGAAGTAACGCAGTTGACGGACGAGGAGAAGGTTGAAGCACGACTGAATGATCCAGGTGTTCCACCAGATAATGGAGGAAATTATGGGGATTTAATATACAGGTATGTTTGTTTATATACTTGTTTATATACCCGACTGTAAGATACATAAGATGTGTATGTTGTTATTTCCGTCCGCCTATCTGTCAGTCTGTCCTGCGATGTGCGGGTCGGTCTGTCTGTCCGTCTACTCGGTCTGTCAGTAAGACTATTGGTTTTTACTTAAGTTTGTCTGTAGGTCTGTCTGTAGGTATGTCTGTAGATCTGTCTGTAGTTTTGTTTGTAGGACTGTCGGTAAGTTTGTGAGTAGGATTTTTTGTATGTCTGGCTATCGACTGTCTGTCTGTCGTGTCTGTCGGTCTATCTGTCTGTCTGTCGGACTGTCTGTCTGTGTATCGGTGTACCTGTCGGTCTGTATGTTGAAGTGGTATCGATTTAACGAAGAGTTTGATCAGATTTCGATGCGCGTCTGTTTTGAAAATGATGAACGCCAAACATTTTGTGAATTTTCTATATTAAGATAAAATGTTTTATAATACTTTTTAGATTTAACTCCATAGAATTCATAATTTCAAAATCCAACACAAATCTTCATTTTCAAACTAGTCTCGTGGGAATTTCAGAGGCAACCTACCTGATGACTTTTAAAGCCAAGATGTTAGTACCATCATCAATACAGAATTATTTGCTAGTAGTTGCATTTAGGGAGCCATATCTTAGGCATCGATATTCATTTCGATGAGTACTCTACTTGGAACCCTTCGTATGTATGCATATTTACTACTTGTAATGCACGATAGCTACTCTGGTTCCATATCCTTTCACAAATCGCGGAAAAAAGGGGCATTTTCATAATCTTTTGATCTAACCCCATACTAAATGATCCCACCAGTGCAATCAAAATAATCAACCCTGTTATGTTCAGCGAGTTCATACAATTTTATTATGAATATTTGGGTTTTTCATTTGATTCGTAATATACGGGATTGCACGCTCCCCGTTGGGCAGGGTAAATAGGTTGAATGCGGCAAACTGGATTTATCGGAGGGAAAAAAATTGAGGGAGCAAAAGGTCTCGTAAGCTGTGTATATGCGATGATAAGGGAGATGATACGATTTTTTTTCGGTATGTTTTCATATTCCCAAAGGAACAGGGAATGGGAGAACTTGTCCTTAGAGTACAGGAATATTTTACGTTTATGCTGACATCGTACAATACGACAAGGAGAAATGGTATTGAATGATTCTTGGGTCAAGTCAAAGCAGTAGTTAGGAGGTATATATATATATATATATATATATATATATATATATATATATATATATATATATTCAGGGTAGTTAGTTAATATATTATCTTTGAAGAATCAGTTTGTAGCTTACCAAACCTATAAAATATTGGTTTTAGCAAACACCTAATGAATGAGGAATGAATGATTGAATTAAGTTAACTGGATTGACCTAGTATTACATAAGCATCAACATTCAAAAGTTTGAAGCCTCTCAACTTAGTTGCCTATACCCTTAAGATATACCAATCTTCAACAAATGCGGAAAGGAAAGAATAGCTTCTTGGCACTTTCCATTGATCATATTTACAAAAATAAAGCAGAATCACCCCTTCAGATTACCCCATAACATACTGCTCCTCAACATGTATTAACATAAAGCGACGACTGGCAAAAATTGCCACTACTATTATGAAATACAGAAGAACAGACTACAGATGCTCGGACAATAATTCCTATCATTTAATCCTGATTACGATGATAATTGATACAAAGCATCGTTAAACATGTATGACTGTAGTACAATTATAATACTGATATTCATTAAGATGGTATAAATGTTTTCAACAGACGCAGATCTGATCAAGATACACTGCTTTTACGCGAACTGCTTATCAACCCAGACCTATCTTCAGCAACGGTAGACCTTCGATGGGTTGTGAGCATTCAAGGCACTACGATCACCTCAGTTAGAGTAATAAACGTTGGAAGAGAAAGAGGGTACTGCTTGAGAATAGACGTGCAAGGTGGTGATGTCCAAGTGTTCATCAGGGTACCGCCCTTAAATGACCCTAGGGTGTTTATTGAAATTTATGGGTACTGAGGCATTGTTAACTACTGTATTAAGGAAGACGAATAAAGTACCGTTTCATATCTATGTTTAATAAAATTTTCCTCATCAGTTGACAACGTGATATGTTACTGTTGATAAAATTCCTCGAATATGTGTAATCTTTTTCCTTACTGGTCGCGGCTCATGAAGCACGAAGTATGAATTGAATGTTAAGACTGAATTGGTATTGTAGTTGGTCAACTATTTCTATAGGATACCTTTGCATGAATGCTTTTATTTGATGCAAATCTCGACTGAATCACGACTGAATTGTGCTAATCATGCATTTCAATGTTATAAAGAGCTGCAGGAGCAGATAAACTTTGGTAAATTGTTCTAGTTAAACGAATGTGACTGCAACTAAGGCAGATGACACTGGACTTTGGAACGCTTGGAAATATTTGACTCATATTTCTTTTAAGAGACATTCGCCACTAGTTCAATGATTTACAAAACTAAAAGGCATTTTCGTCCCCTTGCTGTAGTATTAACCTAGACTAAAAATTTTTTCAAAACTCTAATGGTACTGTTCGAATCATACCAGACACACAACTGATTACGATAGACACAAATAGATACAAAGAACGACTGACCGAAGAAAATGAGTGACTTTTTTTGTGGGATATATATCATAAAAGGTTACAGAAACGTTATGGCGTAATTTCGATATTTCTCGCTATTACAATAGTACTACCACCTATTTGCGAAGTGATGAAAAAAAATTATAGGTCTGCATGCAAATACACACAAAAACGTGTACCCTATTGTATTATCTCTTCCTCCACCAATGTTATTCACATGTACTACGTGCCACCTCTCTTACTTGATTCCAAAACGCGCGTTTCCGATATGTATGCGAACTCCTATAACATTATTAAATGGCTGAATGGAGGTTATACGCTATAAGCTGGAGCTAGCGATATCCCCTTCCCTACTTCCTTTTCCTCCTGGGGAATAGACGTGAACATTCCACTGGTACGTTTTCGGGTTTAACCCGCTCCAATGGCGTAGGTAAGAACACTGAAGATATCCTGGATGCTTGAAGATCTGACTTTTGACCGCTTCAAACTGGAAACATCTGTTTTTCATATTTTGGTCATTTGATGTATTATGAAAGAAAAACTTTTTCACCACAATGTTTCGGTTAAGTTAATTTCCTTCATCTTCAAGCTATTTTGTAATGTGAAGAATACAGATCACACAATTTTGAAGATGCTATCAAGGTGGGCAGTCCACCTTAAGACGATTGAAGATAGTATATCAATCGAAACGTCGTGATACTCAAAATTTTATAGACAATGGAAGTGCGAAATCAAACTTTGGAAAAATCCACCTTGTCAACAGTAGTAGATAATCTTTTGTTTTATAACAAATCAATTAACGAAATACAAGTGGAAACATATATCTTCTTCTCGGAAGTTTTATATCCAAAACTGAATGAAAAGCTTCGATATTGATAGAACTTTTGCGTCAAGTAGCCTGACGCTAGAGATCTGATCCAAAATGTTTAAAAATTTCTTGAAATATTATATGGTATCGAAAAATTTAACGGCAGGAAATGCATAAAGCGTCACTTTGCTTGTGTCTCGATATTTATCTTCCAAGCGTTATATATTTCATGATCCATGCATGAGATTAGATCAATTTTATCAGGCAAGGACCGCTATAATTTCGTAAATTTGTTTCTCGTTTTCGAGTTATACATGAGTTTTATGATTATATATTATTGTAACCTCTAGGACATCAACTCAAAAAAGTATTATCCAACTTTGACACTAGATTGTCATACTGTGAAATTGCATTTCCTAAGATTGTCTGATCAGCAAAATAAGAATAGGGAAATCAGCAGACAGATTCATGAAAATTAGTACTTCATGAGTACTTTCTGATGCAAGCCCAATAAAACATATTAAAACCAATTTTATTTGTGGAAAGTAGCACGATTCAGACCAAAAATTTTCTTCCAAAACAGTTTCCATTGCAAGTGCAACCTACTTGACGACATTTTGTTACCACTGTCCTCTTCTATTGACAGATGTAACTTCTAAGAACTACCACGTTACGCCAATGCAGGTTAGCTTGCCATTGCCAGAAATATTTCCCATTTCACCATTTCTAGTTTTCGTGAAAATACCTATATATTTACTACTTTCTGTTTTCTTTGCTTCGAAGGCAACGGGACGTAAAAGTGGGTAAGTTCGACATGGAACGCGAACCAGGAAAACAAAGCTTCAATGGAAAATACCGGTCGGTAAACAAGACAAGATCAGCTCGCAAGTCTGGCGAAGTATATGTGAGAACGAACTTTTGAAGTTTGGTAAACGATATCAGACTATTGTCGTCCATCTGATCGAGATTCTTGTAATAGTCCTGAGTTTCTGCTTACAGTAGTCTAAGTACCCGTCATTGGGAAGTATTACCAGGACTCAAATGGTATGCATAGAGTTAGTTACGGCCAAGTCGTCGCATCGTGAACTGGGAAATATTCATTTTTGGTTTAGTTTACATGTATCAGTGATACATTCACCATGTTTGAAAGCAGCAGTTCTGATAAAAAAGTAATGGTAGTGGCCGCGTTAAAGGCAGAAGAAGACAACAACAAGAAGAGGAGCATGTTGGCCCACCCCCTTGATCAGAAGATAGCGAACCTTGGAGAACGCCAGCATCTATCAAAAGATCTAAAAGAAGGCAATGATAATTTGGTTCATTTTGGTTTGATAAATATTTTGACGGAAAAAAACGAGATGAGACATGACCTACAAATGAGCAACTTCCTTGAGGGCCTGGTGCCTCACGCGACGCCAACAACTGAATATCCAAGCGGAAAATGGGAGGAGTTGCCCTCACTGTCACCAGCACCGTCGGAAACTTACATTTGTCACTTTCACTTTTGCATACGCGGTCAAAAAATGACAGAATAAACTTATCATTCACGTCCAGGAATGATTCATCCTTACAAAGCGGCCATAGATGGCACTCCACAAACACGTACAGTTAATAATACGGTTGCTGAACTGTGGGTTTTGGCGGAATACCATATTTTCAAACTTCATTCTTGGACGTTTTTGAGGCCCTAGATCATGTTCTAGTTTCTTGGGGCGGATCAAAAATTGGGGAAGACTCAAAAGATAAATAAAAAAAATAGGTATTTACGCATTTGCTTTCACAAAAATGATATTATTTTCAATCGCCATCAACGTATAGTTTCACGACGATGATTCATGAACATAGTAAGTATTCTTTGCAGTACAAATTTAGATCATTTGGTTCTTTTTAATGTTTTAGTCCAGGACGTAAACATTTTTTCTTCTAAAAAGGGCTAATGTGTTTAGTTTCTGTTTTATTACTGCACTTCAAATGAATATTGATCAAGGGGTAATGAGGGAAGTGTTTGAAGACTTGGAAATTGACATTGACTTTATATTTCACCAGCAGATCTTTATCGGATTTTAGAGGAATTGATAGGCTTGAAGTAAGTTAGGGAAACATTAAGATACTGAAAGTTTCATATTATCAATATTTTCTTGATTGAATTTCAAATATAGCATTCTCAAAAGTCGTATATCGTTACAGCATCAGCCTACTTGACGCAATTTTTATAAACTTATTTAGTGAACAGCAGTATAATTCCGAAATTTTCAACTTCCACCCATCCATCAAAGTTGAAATTATATTCCAATTTTTGTACGTTTCGTCGCAGGATGTAGGAATGGGGGTTGAAAGTTTTACGACTACACTGTCTCAAAGATATGAATACTTCCATTGCATATGCTCAAGGTGCTTATGCTCACATGTCACCGCTTCCCAGGCATAAATAGAGGAAATATTGAGAAAGATATGGCGCAAAATAAATAAACACTTCCCCTGGGATTTCTGAGCGTGATCCAAAGATTCGCACGGCTAGACAGGTCTGTCGTTGGAGATGAATTTCTCATATGTTGTAGCTGAATGGAAACATCATCTTGGCCGTGTGAAAACTTTGTGCTACATATGATATACATACACAGAATATTGTTATTTCAGGAGAGTATATATTATAGAATTATAGTTGGCTTTGACCTAACTTGACCATACACTTGTAAAACATGTAAGAATGATGTTTGGGTTTGAAGGTTGTGATTATATAAAGCTGCCATATTTAGCTAGTTAAGCTCTTGCATTATTTTATTTTAAATGGAAAGTATTCATTCGTTTATTTGATAGATGTACGAGTATATGATATTGTCTGAATTATTTGTAGTCTAATTTGGTTTGGCAAGGAAGCAAGAGAGCGTTGGAGTAGTATGGAAAAGGATAATGACATTAGGTTTGCAATTCGTTATTTTACGATTATAATGCAGGGGTCTCTCGTATTATTCTATTCATTAAATTATAAGATTTTATATTTGCATTAAAGATTACACTTTCTTGGCTTTAGATTTGGTACAACAAAATGAGCAGTCACCGAGCAAACAAATTGTTGACATGCCTTCCAATTTTTGTATTTGAGTCTGATTATTCCTAAAATTGAACGACAAGGATTACTGCTCTTTTGAACTATGAATTTTATATAGGTGTGCATTGCATTTTTCTATTGTGGTTGCAAAGATGTATTCCAATAATCTCACTAAGCATTTAGAATGCAAACTGCACAGGATTTAGCTTCTTCCGAACAAAAACGAAAAAAAAAGATGCTCTTCCAAAAATATTACTCATCCAGAAAGAGCCAGGGCTAAACATATGGCTCTCCTTGCCTCCCTTGTATGGACGCCAGTGATGAAGGTAATCATTGAAATTTCTGCTAAGGCCAAAATCAAAAACCTTCGGCGAATAATAATGGATTTGGTGGAGACAGATTAATATTGAACCTAATATGGATATAACCAAGTGCAATTCCGCATTCAATAATATGTTTTTACTCTGTGTTTCAATACTGACCAACGGTCATATTAGAAGCCTATAATATATACATGAGATCCCAGACTGACATGTTCACTTCAGTTCTTTAGTTCGTCTCGCTTGCTTCAACAACTGCAACTGCTACAGGTTACTGCACTATACCTAAGTAGGAATGACAAAAGTAGTAGTGCAGGTTGATTATGTATTTCACGTGCTGTGGTAGAACGTCACGTCGAAGTTTTCTACACTTAATTCCCATAGATCAACAGCTTAAAAATAAGATTAAAATCTTCATTTCTACCCGATACGCATTTGATTTGGAGTAGAGGAAACAACCCAAAATCAAACTAATAATATTACTTTAATTCAAAAATCTTATCGAATAAGTTGGACAAGTAATAGACGTAGTATTAAGAACATAACATCCCATCCTATTCATATCCAGAAACCAAGCCCCGTATCTTTTTGGGTCTCCAAGATAAAGCGCATCTGCTGAAATAAATCCTCGTTAGATGGCAGATGTAATCTCGGTGGAATCGAGCCAGCACCTTATCGCGATTTGGATACCCGTAATGAAGGGGCGTAATCCGAGAACATCTTTTTTTGTTAGTAAGGTTATTGACGACATTATCGTGTGACTGAAGCTGCTATAGAAACATACCTTTTGTTTTATTTCATGCATTAATTGGCATTTGACGATTTTCTGTATATATTGTGACGAGAAATATGTAAATAGGGCTCAAACTTTATTGAATAAAATGCCTGGAAAGTCACGCAGATATTCAATCCAAAAAATTGAGAGGGGGCAGTATATTTTTAAAAAAATATTTATTTTCCATGTATAAGCGAGGAAGCTATATTTCTTATAACAAAAATATAAGTTAAATAATAAGCTTTAATTTTCACGCCAACAGGCAGCATTCTGAAAATATAATATTGTCTTTCAGGGCACTGTATTCTTTCAAAAACCTAATTATTCAATTCTCGAAAGCTTTCTTGAGTTACTACAACAATAGCTACGACAATACAATAAAATTGTGTTTTTATTTCAATTCTAGAGTTATTTTGGACTAGAACTCCAGAATTTGATCATTGAGGTATCTTACGACTTTTCGGTGATATAACAGTTTGTATATATTTCTCTAAGCTAGCAGGTTGGTTAATTTAAGTACGAGATTTCCATTGATTCGTTGAAGTGAAGCTCAATTCGGAAGAGGGGCCATCCACTATAGGTAGCTTTGCACATCCACAACTTTTTCGAAATTAAAATGTTTGATCTGCAGAACATTCACTAGATATTCTAGCCGGTGTCTCTGCAAAAAGAAATATTATAATTCTTATGGGCGCTAAATATACTGAACTCATCTCACATTTTCTGTACGCTTAGTGTTAATGTGCCTTGAGTTTGTGAGGTATACCCTGCAGCAAATTAGATAAAGCATGCTTTGCTCTTTCCCATTCATTGAATGAATGATCTACGCAAATTCTTATTCAAGAAATCGAAACCTTCCCGCCAGCACCGCGCTTTTAAATATAGTGATCACATTTTTCAAAATGTGCCGGCCTTGCTAGTTATGGCGTCCCAGAAGCTAGGGATCTTCCTCTGCCCTAGAAAATAGAGTATTCAGTGGAATAGCTCCAAATACTCTACAGGGCTCAGATCAAATCATGTTTGATACTATTCGCATGTATGGGGGATGCGTTCTAAGGCTATTCATGGAGCTTCTGGATTCAATCCAGAAAAGAACAATAAATCCAGTGGAACGACCTCCAAAGTCTGAAACATCGGAGAAGGGTGGATAAGTAATATCATGGTGAACATTCAACCGAGCTGTCTCAGATAATGACACAAAGAGTCATCAATACAACGAACGCTAGAAAATACCAACGCGTTCATCTTCGCAGTTCCGACACCCTGAACGAGCCTCTTCAAAGGTCATCCTGTCTATTAACGTCAGAGTTGTGAGATGCCCTGAGTTACATTTTACAGCACTTTGAAGTCAATATGAATAGATGGTTGTCCTCTCTCAGTGCTTATAGAGGACCATAGCTTTTCTGCTTTTGTAAAATGTAGCTACAGATGAAAATAGAATGAGTTCTGTGCACCTTCTTTGTACCCTATAACAAATTTATTAAACAATTATTGCCATACTCACTTATTACGGCCGATGTAGCATATTCAATATTTATCGCCATAAAAAAGCAAGTCACAGACTATCAGCACAATCTAATTCATTTTTGTTATATTGCATGAGTTTAATATTGGGTGGCGGTCAGTCTATCAAAATAGAATTATTTAAACCTTAATTTAGATGGTTATTTTGTTGAAATTGAATTGATGATTGAGTGCTTCGTATAAAGGTTTTGATGCAAATCGTTATTTCATCCTAATTAGAGGCAACGAATGCGTAAAATTGGTAAAGCGTATTAGTTGGAATATTAAATTCGGAATAAAATGTGGTAAGCAATCAAATAGTTAGACTTAATTGATTGCAAAGTTTTCTGAACTCGACCCTATACGTTTTGGATTATGTTTTATGAATCGTGGAATTTTTGTTCACTTCTAGTTACAAAAAAATTCAAATTGGACAAAAATTTTAATTGTCGTGCTGTATGGATTTTGTTAAATTCTACGAGAGCAGAATATTGAGTCTGGTGTTGGAACTTGCGTGGTGGAAACTACAAACGATACCAAAAAATGATTTTCACAGTAGTTTGATTTAATATGAATGCGTTTCAAATTTATTCAGCTGTATACAGTGTTTTGAAGTTGATACTGTTTGCGTTTTTAATATCCTGTCTAAACAGAAAAAGGTGTTTTCTACACTTTTGCATGGCGATGGAGTAAATTGCGTTTGTCCTGGTCCAGAATTTAGTACAGGATCTTGCAAAGTGACAGAGTAATGAGTCTAGATATTTAATTTTTATCCACACAACGGAAAGCAAAATAATTGATCATTTATATAATAAAATAATGGAATTTCAGGAATGTCTGCTACAAAGACCAAGAGTAAAGATGCATTACTCACTTATATCCTAAAATAATAAGCCATATCCATGTTATGACTTTTGTGTGTCGAAAAATTACTTCAAGGTGTCGACAATTCTTAAGCTGATTTTTAAATATACATTGAAGGTGACTTAGAATGAAAGACAACGGCATCAAACTTTCCAGATGTCATGGATGTTTTAAGAGCATATGACATTATATATACAGCTGATATGTACAAACATTGTGAATAGTTTCCGATAGGACTGCCTGCAAAGGCCTATCTTGAGCTCAATCTTGGGGAGGGGGCATGAAGTTTTTGGATGTTTTCACCATTTTTGTAATACCTTCGTCGAGGTAGTTGAGGCAACAGAAAGTGGTATGTGACGTGTCTCGATTTATATATAACACAAAACTCGCGACTGTAAGAAAGAGAGTTTAATTTTTGAAAATGTGTGTTAAATACATAATTATTTTTTCTGTATGATGGACGAGTTTCAGCAAGAGCATCTACAATCCAAATGAGAAAGGGGTTATGTTAATAGTAAGAAGGAGAAGATAACCAGCAAGTGAAAAATTGGAGCATTTGGCATTTTAGGAAGATGAAATAGAGCATCAATTGATGCTCTAATCAATTTTCTTGAAACAGGGCAAAAGATGATTTTTATTCATCCCGTTTCTCCAACACGTAAAAACGCTTACCTTAAGCCGACTTTAGTTCCAGTCACTCTAAGAGATTTCCAGGAGCTATGCAATTGATTTTGAGTTAACGCAATGTTTGCGAAATTTTATTAAGACTTCAATAATATGACACTCATATTGTCTATTTTGAAAATCAGAGTTATTCAAAAAAATACGAAGATAATGGCAATCAATGCACGGAATATAGTTAAATAGAAATAGATCGTGTATCGATCTGCAATAGATACCGAATTAACAATACGTATTTTCAAGATTGCTTGACTCAAATTCAGATATCAGCCATCCATTTCTTAGGAAAAACAATTGAATTGAATTTTTGGTCAAATATCTAGGGGGAAAGTTTAATTCCCCTGTTACCCCCCTTACCTTCGGATCTGACTGCAAGTCTGAAAGAGTTAATATATAATACAAAATGAGTTAGGGAATTTAACTCCGGTTGCAATAATACAGAAGAAACATTAAGTTCAGAAGGCCAAATACAGCCAAACAGATATTATCGAAAAAGTTATTTTAAATGCCTAACGATTAATGGATTTATGGAGATGGCGGAAACTGTGGGCATCCAACAGAGCGGATATATTATATCTTTACTAAAGTTTGGAGGAAGGAAAAGCTATCTGCGCGATAGATGCCGCAACTGCTGAAGTAAAAGCTAACACGTAAAACAGTTTCAGGTGAGAGTCTGAAGAACCTATTACGAAAAAGACCAAGATACTTTCTTCAGTCGAAACGTATTTTGCAATACCAAAAGTATTATTTCTGTGGACTACCACCATAAAGGAAATATTGAAGCATTAGCAAGATTCTACCAGAATAATATGCCTGTCACAAACCAGTTATTATCAATGGATTATAGACCCCTTACTTTCTGCATTCAACCCCTTTATTTCCAATTTTGAAAAGAAATCTGTCATGTTCCACTTGTGTCATCCATATTCCTAATTTGTCAGCTAAGTAAAACTATATTCTAAAACATCTTGTCCTTGTTAGCGTCCATAACTTCGGAACCTCCTGACATTATTAATCCGCTTTCAGCAAGTACAGCAACTTTCTTGCGGCGTGGTAACGCCACGACGTCCCGTTGTTTTTGAGGCCGCCAATGCAGCGTCGTTAAAGCGCTGGATGTAGAAAGTCAACTTGTTCGTTATCTTTGACCTCTTTTTCCCGCCGCGCAGATGTATGCTGATGACTCTGATTGCAGAATCGCGTTCTTTATCCTATATCTTTGAATGCTTCTAGCCACCATCCGAATCTCGACTCTAACGACTAACTGGATTTTCTAGGAGGAGTTTCGCATTAGCGGATAAAATACTGTCAATGCTGCAGCGTAGTCACAGCACACGTTACTGATCGATATAGAATTTGTAGCAGACCTGCGTGATTGTAATGAAAGAATCGATTGTTTTCACGCCCAAAGGCAAGAGATTGTTGGATTAGATGTATTATATTTTCTTGATGTTTCGAGACATATGCATTACGAAAAACCATATCACTCAATATCGGATATTATTTTTGGTGATTGGTAAAAGATCTGCACCGTGCAAATTAAACATGCATGACTACCATTTGCCTTCAAAACACAAAGATTACTTGTAATTACTGTCCATTTATAATTTCGCAATAGATAGTTGAAAATAGTAAATTTTTTATGTGTTCCGAATGTTTCAAATAAAAATCGACGTAAATATCTCAACTTGTGGTCGATAATTTGAGCTGGATATTTTTCAGCAAACCTTTTATTGAAGATTTTGGTGTTTTAGTATGTTCAACATATCGTTGTGAATTTTATTCCTGCAAATAATTACGTGAATGGGGAGTATAGCATCAACCTACTTGACACCATGTCTTGTGAATCAAGTCGAATCGTTTTCTAAAATACAATGACGATGACGAGTACGAAAATTGCAAATAAATTTTTTTTTGGAAAAAAATTCTTCTCATTATGCACTTCAGAGCTCTACTATACCCGTAGGGAAAAATCAAAGTTGGATATAGGTAACGCGTTAAGTAAGACAAAGATAAATAATTAGCAGAACGTCTTAGTGCAAAAAAGATACTACGTAAGCATAGTCAGTTACAGCGAGTTTGTGAGAAGCAGTGCTAGAAAAGACGATGGGTAAAGCGAGCCGCACATGTACGGTTTTCTGACTTGAATTTGGAATATGGAATACAGATTTGGAATTCCATGTACTTAGCGCAGACGTATCTATTGTTCCATTTGGAAATTCTACATCGTACAGTATTTTTCTGTCCATTCGAGTTCCCCAATTTTCAATTTGGAAATAATGCGTGTATGGCCGTCTCAATGAACAAATAAGTGGAAAAAGTGGCATAGCCCGGGCTGCTCAACATAAGCCACCTAACTTTTTGCAGTATTGAGAATAAAAAAGTGCAGTCATTGTAGTAAAAAGAATAATCTTAATGTGTCTTATTCTCATGATAAATAACTTTTATTGAGCGATAATGAATAATTATCGTGGCAGTGGTCAGCTATTCTTGATGTATTTGGTATGCTACGAAATATTATAGGAACTCTTGTGATTCACTATTAAGGCCATGCAGCAACAATTCAGTTTTACAGGAAGATAATGAAATCTGGTTGCTACTTAAAAAACGTCTTAGTAACATTTAAATTTTGCCATCCGTAAAGAATTTGTGACAAGATATGACACTGTCATGCAAGGTCACATAAAAAATAACCCTCATATCTTGATCACCTATACATCGATATACTTATTTGCAGAAAAAGGTATCATCTGTAGTGATGTTACAGATTGCATTTGTGCAGTATTGTGCATAATAGCTCACTCCACTGCACAAGCGCATCCTTTTAAAACAAGGTGCACAATTTGGTTCCGTTGCTTCCACCATCGTCAAACTACATTTATTGTGTCAGTTGCTGCTTGCTCTGTGGGTCTGTCATAGAACTGTTAAGTGTCAAAATGTTTTTTATTATCTTATTATTATATTAATATCTTACTTATTTCGAAATAAGTGCAATAAGCTTTATTTTTATTTAATGCAAATATGTGTTACACCATCCTACGATTCACTTCAGTATACCATGAAAGCAACTAATTTTTTTATATTTTACTTGCTTACGTCTTGATTCCATTTAGGCAATAGATTATTACAAAGTCTAAATTGACTCAACTATTGAGTAAATCAACTATAAGGCAACCAAATATTTCTTTAGGTACAGCCGCGCATATTATGTTTTCGAGTTTTGTAAACTGAAGGTTTGTTTATAATTATTAAAAAAATGTATACCAACAAAGAGAAGTTTCAAATAGTAGTCTGGTACATCCAGTAACTGATTTGTCAAACGTTTAGAATTTATTTGATTTGTTGGAAAATAGCCTTCATCACTACAAAACTAACAATTTATGCACACAAATAATACTACAAGTGGTCGAGGTGATTACATGCTATCAATAAATCACCTACACTGCTTAAATCCGACTTATGGACGTAAAGATCTACGTCAAGACATTAATCATACATCTACACCCCAATCCAGTAGAAGGTGTACTGATTAAGTGGCAAGTGGTAACACTGAACTGATTTACTGGCGTTTGCAAACTGCTAGTTTCTCTGCGTCCCGGTGTTGTCAGATCAATTTTAGTAAAATCCATCTCACTGCGGATGGCTTTTTCATGATTATTTTGTACGTATGCACGTTAACTGAGTGACTGAATTCTCATAGATATCTGAAATTGAAGACTAATCGCGAAAACTGGAAAAAAAACACCAACAACATCAAATTCTAATAACAATGAAAAATGCAAATTTATCAGACTTAGAACTCCAGTGATGCTTAGTGTGCACTGTGAATACTATGAAAATTGGAACTTAAAATTATTGGAGCCCCAAGAACCGCATTGACTATGTCATTGAATAAACAGGTACTTTAGAAACAAACATAGAAAAATTAAATGTACTACCTTATAAAAACCTGTATTCACAAATATGTATTTGAATACGCCTAAAAATAAATCTAAAGTAATCACAAAATAGGGGATTGAGGATAGTTTGGCAGTTTTCTCCATCCTGAATAACTGTTCAAAACCATATAAGATAAATACGGTTTAGCATCTTTTGTTTTTGCATTTAAATTTTTTTGATTATTACTCTGTCTCCAATTATTTGTTTTTTAAAGCAATGAAGCTTTTTCGGGCTTGCTCCCCTCCAATAGCTAGACATGAAGGTTGACGGAACTGGATGTTATTGTGTTTTTATGATGCAAAGGTCTAAATATCAAAAACCGAATTTTTTTGAGACGTATTTCGTAGAAAGTGTTTTGAGTAAAATATAACTTGACATAATGCCTTAAAATACGTCGTCTCGTTTCAGTCACATTTTTCAGGACTTTGATTTATGAAATAATTGATATAATTTTTCTAGGACTGACTTCTTAAGAAATACTAAATTATCATTTTAATTGACAATCTGACAACCTCGCACAGCCAAAATTATCGGTACGATAAGCAGCCTTCCACATTCCCACACGTTGCCAAATTTACGGTTCCGCAGGCCGTCTCCTTCGCTCTACTTCCGTAAAGGTAGATAAACAGTGTTTTTGCATATTTCAAGCATTCTATAGGCGCACTTTGCTTTTGCATAGTGTGTACATCGTTAACCAAGGCTGCCCGCTGGATGATCTTCTAGTTTTTGATGTCGCTGGTTGGTATTTATGTATGGTGGAAACTTTTAAAATTATTTCATTTATTGAATTCAATCCATGAAATATTTGTGAAAGTTTTGAATTATGATAAAATAATATTAGTAAGCTAACAAGTCCGCGTATCACTCGAGCACAACAAATCGTTGGACTTCATTTGTTATCTCATTGTTGAGCCGAGATAGCAAGCATCATTTGTTATCATTTTTACTGCAATCTTCGCTAGTTGGCGCTAATGTATTTGTTTCGTTCAATAATATACCGCTTGTTGCTTATACTTCCTTTCTCCAGAAATACAAACTATATAGAGGGTCACTGAGTCTGCCACCCATATGTGTATCCTGCGTTTCTGTCTGCTTGGATCACCATTAGAGCTACCAAACAAGTCAAAGGTCCTGCAGTCGGCTTTATGGGCTTGTCTACGGCTTGCTCTATGTGCTATGTTTGTGGGAAGTATCAGCAACTCCTCTCTTTCTTTATTCTCTATACTACATTTCTATTGAAGTATTTCCTTTATTACCATAATCATTGCTACGTTATTTTATGGCTACCCCCTATTCGGGATCCCAGAACAAGCCATAAGGTTCCCTGGAACATTTTCAGTTCCGGAACTGCATCATAAAACGTGTCAATTAGCAGCAGCCATGAATCTCTGCAGGACCTTCATTCTGTGCATGACCAGCTCATTAACCTGTGCGCTAAAAAGCTGCTTTCACATTAAATAAAATATTCCTCATAATGAAGAAACTTCGAGCAACCATTTCCATAAATTCATAAAACGAAGACACGGATCGCCGTTTGTGCGAACTGTACTTCAAAAAGGAATCATAATATAACCTCTACACTGAATCTTTTATGATGGAAGCTATATTTCGATAAGTGGCATGAATTTTAAGGGGGTATTTACATTTTTATTACTCATGATGATCTATGCATCTGTAAGGACCTATTACGAATACAAATAGCTTTCTGAAGAACCTAGGGCTTATTTTTCAGAACGCCGCTAAGAAATACGCTGAATACTACTCAGCTCGGCATGCTACCCGCTTCCTTCTTTAACTAGAGAAATAAAAGATCTAAATGTTATAGAATATAATGAGGGAAGTTCTGTTGGATTCATAGAAGTAACGAATATTATTATTATAGATGTCTGTATTGAGACTATGAATGAACGCAAGGAAACCACGTAACATCACACAAATTTGTGGAAGGAAGCCAACTGTTCCTCATCCTAATATCACAAAACCGTTTCCATTCAAATTAACATAATAAAACCTGGATAAAAACACAGGCTTTGGTTTTCAATAGACGGCGTTGCGTGATGTGTGAAGCTGACATTTGCAACTGAATAACCCAAATCAGATCAAATAGATGGATTGCATTCACTTGGTTGGTGACTTAAAAGCGCGGTCACATTTAAAAGTTGCTTACACATCATGTCTCTATATATTGAATAACTTTATCGATATTTTTATTTGTTTGCTCGAACAAGTGAACTTAATAAAAGATACATAACTTTAAGTTTCACAAGCTACATTAGTCCAACTCCCTTCTCTCTTTCTCTCTCTGTGTCATACCAATTCTGATCTTGGATTGCCTTGAAAATAACATTCTAATCCCATGTGAACAATGCATGTCTACCTATCTTCTCAGCAATATACATCATAACTCATATTCAGCTGTATAAGGTTACTATTGTTACATAACCTTAATTACCCAAAAACAAGCATCCTTTCCGCATTCACGCACCCATCCGTTATAAAATACCCTTTTCATACATTCCATCCATTTCATTTCATAAATAACAATTTTTCATAGCTCACCCGGGAGCAGGAGCATTCAACTGTTTTCTGCAATTTCACTGCAAATAAATCCACATTAACCGTTCTGCCATAGCATGCTGGACCGCTTCCATGGCTAGCTCGAACGTAGGTACTGGATGGAATATGTGTGTGACCTACATTCGTCACTACCTTGTAAGGTTTTTTCTGTGTACTGAACGAGTTACTCGATTTATTATGTATGCGTATGCACAAGGTAAAATCAGATTCACTACATGAAATGGCACTATAAGCTCAGGATGCTCTTGCAGTACTAGAGAATACCAAATAAAGTCTTTTTGATTTTAGTGCGGTAAATCAAGGATAAGCTCACTAAACTTAAAGCATGCAAGTTATCAAGTAATAATGTAAACTGGATCGAATTATACCTAAATGACAGACAAATGTCAATTTTATCGGCTTTCCTTCAACAATACATAGTGTGCTTAGTTTCCTTCAAGCATCTGTTTCTACTGATCAGATCTGATCTTATAATTCTATATAAAAGACACTTGATCACAATAGAAACAGTCACAATATGGGAATTGCCGAAAATATTGCTATGACAGTGGCAGCCAAAGAAGCAGATGATTCAAGGAAGATAACACAAGATACACGAGAAAATAAAATGTATTCCTGTAATAACATAGTAGGAATGACATGCTCAAAATTAGTATCAATCCAATGTAACTGGGGGAAAAGTATATCTATTCTGGTTGCCTCAGCATCTGGTACTTTCAACAATTTCACCACGTGTACTGTAAATTAATTCTACCTTTTACCCGTTGGCCCATTCAAAAGAGAATGTTGATAGAAATTGCCCTAAATTAATTTATCACGCGCCAACACATCCTCACATCTCATTCAATATCGTTTATTGAGGAGGTGGACCTACTAGTTTTGCAAGGGGTTTTTATTGTCCAGAAAAGATTCAGTTTAGTTTATTATTTAGCCCGAGACATTTGAAAATCCATTTTTTTAAGCAAATTTCTGTTGACGGTACCTATATTACGCTGGATAATTTATATGAAACGACATTGTAATACATTTCAACATTGATTCGTTTCACCTAGCCAATATGTAATTATCTCAAAACGCCGTTCCTACAAAACAGCTAAGTTTTGAGGCACTCCATTTTACAACTGCAACAAAGTATCTCAGATTATACGAAGTTATATAAACCAGGTGAAGCATACACATTCATATACGATTGACTGAATGGTTTTACTAATCTGTCTTTCTACACTTTTATAAGTACAAAACATCAAAAATTATTTTTTGAAATTCAAATCACAGTGACATTTTTATTTATTCAAATACTTGGCTCTTCATATCTCTCTGATGAAGATTAAGATGAAAATGTGTGAAACATGTATAGATTACATAACAACCTTTACGCTGCTTCTGGCGTCCAGGCAAAAAACCTATGTCGAAGTAAGATGCCCAATAGGGCATAATAATGTTCAATTCTGCTGCCACAAATGACATGATGGATGAATACATGCTTAGATATAATATCTCCATTCCAGTACACAAAGTATCGAGTTTTGTAATCTGGAATAAATAATGGGAAAATCGCAAAATAAACTAAGTTAATACAAGCTGAGTATTCACGCTCTCCGATTCTAGGGTTAAGTGAACTTCTATTCCCTTCAAATTACATTTATACTTTCTTTTCCAAAAAATGGCCCCAAAATTTGACGAAACGTCCGACCCTAGTCGCATACTAGGTCCAACATATTAAGTCCTTCCTAAATCCCACTCCTAGTTATAATATATCTAGCTATATTGTCACTGTGTTGTAGTTGACTTGATCCCAAAGCAAAAAATATTCTGTTGTTTCAGAATGCCCTTACCCTGGCACCTCCTACAACCTGGCCTGATACTTCTGTGGTTGTACTCTTCACAAGCACTTTGTCCAGAGAGCTGTGTCTGCCGGCAGTCCGAAAAAGGCCAACGAAAAGTAGCGTGCCACAAAGGAGGTATGCGAGATCCAATACCCACCGACCGGCTGGATCCTGGTCTCGAGGTGCTGGAGATCACAGCACCAGAGAGCACCCCCAACGTCTTGTCTGTTACGCCTGTGTTCCAAAGGTATGTATCTTAATCAGTAAAACTATGCTTTAAGATAATAATAATAATATTTTATACTTAAGATGAACCATAATCATAATTGATACACATGACACATAACTTTATTAATGTTCCAGCTGCCTCAGCAGTTCCTATCAGAGTGCAAAATTTAAAAAATGAAATTAAGTGATCCTAATGATATTGAGCTTTCTGATTGCTTCCACTGGAACAGTTTTATTTTCAAATAAGACCTAAGTATGAGAGGCTGCAATACAGATTGACATTTGAATAGTTATAAGTCCAAAACAATGAATCTTATGCATTTCCATATCAGCCACACAACATTGCTTGTCTTACGAGACAAACTGAAACATACAGCATTATGACCTCAAGACAGTAGTACAAAATCCCTCCATTTGGGATTGAAGATCAAACCATAAGGAAACTGTAAAAAAAGGATTATCTTTAGGTTTGAAGATCATCGGTTATATGGAGAATGCTGGGTCTGGAAATACAATCTTCATTCAACTTTATAAAGGCAATGTTCATATACCTTTCTCTTTGAGTTGTTACCTTTTTTGTGTAGTAATGCTACTTGCTCCCATATTATTGACCTGTTTCCCCAAAACTTTCAACTGATTGATGATATTCACGTTTTACATTTCATTATATAATCTCTGTAATCTTTGATTCGACACTTGTCAGGTTACAACTCCGTAATATAAGATTTGACACACACACATACAGTTTATTTTATATATTGATTTTCATGTTTCGGCTTTGTATGGCAAAGGAGGGATGTTATTGTATTCATTCTCTCAAAAGCTTTTATGATTTTTTTGACATTTATGCCTTTCAGATAATCCTTCCTCTCACATAAACTAGTAGATCCTCTGCCGGTTCAGGGTTGAAGAGCTCTGCATTGCAAGACGAGGTAGTTAACTGCATCCTGAGCACTAACAAATAATCACACATCCAGACTTGCAGGGGTCCCAATAACTGAAGACATGGGTTGATGAGATCATGTCGATCACAACAGCATGAAACCCCAAGTGCGGCAGTTGATTCTTACGTACAATGTTTCGCTAAAAATCAAAATGTCAGCGATTGACACGTTAAAATTATATAAAAATATATAATCTTTTTCAGATTCAAGCACCTACAAGAAGTCACAATTCGACGCTCGAGTGTCCACCAGATAGTGATGCACGCCTTTTGGGGCGTCCCAAGCATCCGATACTTAGACCTATCAGAAAACAACATCTCTTCTGTGCTAGATCACAATTTTCGCGGCCTAGTCAACCTTTTAGAATTAAGACTGGATGACAACAGGATCTCCAGACTCCAAGCAGCTGTATTCAAGCACCTGACGGAACTGAGAGCGTTATCTCTGCAGAGAAATTTGCTGACTGAGCTGGTACCGAGGGTATTCTCGAAGCTGTCAAAGCTCCATGTGCTCAAACTTAGCGGAAATAAGCTGGACGATTTGGATCCTGAGGTATTCAAGGATATACCGGTAAGTTTGCTCGATGAAGTAACTTTTACAAACAATGAACCTAATTTATAAAGAATAATTTGACCTCATGATGAGTATGCTATTTCATTATTATTTTTATGGAAAGGAATTTTGAAGCCGACATGTTTTGTTTCCATGTTTTTTCTCATAAAGAGGTAAGTTAAACGTATAAAACTTAGGACGCTCTTACACAGAACACGTTCTCATTATTTTCGTATATGCATTACACTACAATTATTTTGCCGCCTTCCATTCCATGCACGCTTTCACGCTCATAAGGTTGATTTGTGAGGTCTTTGACAAAATGTCGTCTGTTAAGCATTTCGTAATTCAGATTGTGTTCTTGATAAAATCGAAAATATACAGATTAAATTTCATGAGTAATTAATAAATGATTGAATGATACAGACGGCTGCCACTGCCAAACAGAGACGATGCTCATGTTGTGGGCATAATAGTAATAATAATAATAATGATGATAATGATAGAATGAGTCTTAGTAGCTGGGGTAAGAAGGAAAGTTAAGTGTAAACTGTGGTTTACTGATGTACTCGTATATTTTCACATTTTTATGGCATGAAATGATGTATATAATAGAGTTTGATTTCGGACTTCCATTGTCTATAAAATTTTGAGTACCACGAGGTTTCGATTGATGTGCTATCTTCAATCGTCTTCAGGTGAACGTCAGGCAGACGATTGAAGATAGCACATCAATCGAAACGTCGTGATACTCAAAATTTTATAGACAATGGAAGTCCGAAATCAAACTTTTGACAAATTCACCTTGTCTACAAGTTTCAAACAACAGTATATAATAGACTTTAACACTTTCATGATGAATTTTATTAAACACGTAATGAAAATGTGTTGTACATAGACTGTTTATTCGACATTTTTTGTGACATAAATCAGTATATATAGTAGGTATTGGTAACACGCTTATAGCTAGAGAAAATAGATATACTAATAGAAATGTCCACTAAAATAAGTAAATCTGTTAAGATTTGTTTTTGAGCACATTACTACCCATGCCTATAGTTGGGGAAAATATTGTAGCCGGGAAATATTGTCGGCTCGTGATAATATGTCTTTTCGATGATATATACATCGCGAAAACCCGTGCCACTCACTTCCATAGATTTTTCAGTGTCATCTGTCATATGTCATTTGTCATCCATGAAATACTGAATGACTTTTTCCAAATGTTACTATCATAGCAGCGGCATAAAATCTGCTTGGCGGTGTAGTTTTAGAAATCAGTACAATAGCGAAGGAGAAAAGACGAAAAAACAAAGAACTGGGTGCTTCTCAAGACATATTTTAAACACTTTTGAAGAGTCCAAAATGGGGTATAGGGATTCATGCAACAACCAGAATGTTCTATTATCTATAAGCATTTCACCCCGGCAATATTTCGTACTTGCTAGACATAGATAACTGTTCATTTATTTGCATTCGAAACACAGAAGTGAAAGATTCACTTATAAATAGTAAGGGAATTATATATTAACACTATGTTTGACATCTAACACAATAAATTGTCTAAAGACTTCTAATGTTTCAAATAAATTTAAACCATATCAATATTTGGTATGACTTATACGGGATTCTGAGGTGTGGTGATATTATTTTAAATGTGGCTAGTTTTTCATGCTTCCGTTTAAGCAACTACTACTGCATATTACCGTATTTCAACTCTATAAGGATAATAAAAAGTGCTATTATGCTGCTGATTCTTGCACGAGAAGTACGTTTGGTATAGGATATTCATGCTACTAGCTACCGACTGTACCTGTATGTGGAATTGTACTTCGAGCTTTAAATACTTTTATTTTGAAGATCCGCCCGGAAGTTCTAGAGAAATAATTACGGTGCTAAGCTCTCCCTCTCATTATTTTACAGGCGATGAATAGGAAAATCCTGCTATGGCATTAAAAAATGCTGGAAGGATGTACTCAATAGCCCGGTCAACGTATCTGTTATCTTTGACCTGACTAGTTTCTTTGCCATTTGTGCTATTTATTCCATAATCACAACGCTACTGCTAATGCCCAAGGAGCTATTTTCATTGCTAAAAGTCGAAGATCGTTCTGCCAATCTTTTTTCATTTGTTTCTGGGTCACAAACGCCCTCCCTATATAATTTAATTTTCCTAAATAATTGTATTGTACGATATGCGTATGTTAAACTATACAGAGCTGTGGACAATTCACAAATACTGACCAGAATAAACAATGGATTTTGAGCTGCACTATGGTATAGAATGTTTTTAAGTGACTACAGACAATTTACCATGTGGACATAACCACACATATTATCGTAGTAGATAATAAGTAGCCTTAAACATTGCTTTGTTCGGTGTACTGCTTCATATTATTTATGGAACAATTATTTTAAATACAATTTTTTGCCTCAAAATACAATTTGTTTGGATCTAACCAAATTCTGTTGAATTAATAAAACTGGGTTGTCTCAATCTCTTCTCTCTATGTTATAACTGATATGATGGAAGCAAGGTGATTGACTAGACTATTATAAAACCCTTGCTCACATTAAAAATTGCTGAAAGACCAGCGGTGCATGCTTGAGACGATAAGCGGCGAGCAGCGCAGGGGGAGAGGCGATAATGCGAGATGGGGGAAGTTGAACGTGCTGCGGAAAGACTAAAAATCCAGAGGGGTTTTCGTCACATCGAGGTGAGAGAATCCAAGATTAACGCGCCCTGTGATGGGAACAAAGATTCAAATTTCACTCTTTCTTGATGAGCTTGGGTTTATCACACTCACAATGTATTGTATTACTGTTAACACTGTTGACAGCAAAATCAGATAAGCACTCTTAACAGTAACTAGGTGACATATTGGTCAAGTCATGGTAAATTTTAAAATAAAAAAATTGATGAGATTTTTAGAGGCGAACTGTAATCTTTTAGATTTGTTGTGGATCTTGATTGTATCGAAAAAAATGCATCAATAATAATTTGTAGGCCGTCAACACTTCTAGAAACATTTTTCAGCGTAACCTGATGGTATTTGATGCTGTCTTCTAAAGGACTAGAAATAGATTATTGGAGAACTAATATCCAACCAAATAATAAATATATGTTTATCTGGGATTTCTTGATTATCAGAAAATTAGTGAAATGTATAAACCACATAGCATGAGAATAGCATACCAACCTTCAACTAGGATCTTTTCTAGAAAATTGAAGTCGAAAGCATCATGATTGGATAATACTATTGTGGTTTACTGATTTGGCGACTATGGAAAATATCACAGTTTCCAAAGCTACCAGTAATTCTAAAGCACTAAACCATGAAAATAGCGTTATAAATGACAAAAACGACACTGTTCTTACAAACCATGGAAAAAAAGCAGAACATATTTTTGTACTGTGATTTTAAGGTGTAAACAACACATCGACACAATGTAAAAAATTCTTATGTAAAAAATTCTTAGAGCTTTGCTTCCATCCATTTTAGAGTTTTCCATAATTTTCGAGCATTGTCGAAAAATTATTTTGGAGGCAAAGTGATAAAACCTTATATTCACTCATTCCACAAGTTCCTGGTTCATTATGGGCGCATTAAAAGATTTAATTATTACAAGCGTTTTGTCTAAAGCATTGTCATGCAAAATAGTGCTAATTGGTTATCAGTCATTTTGTCACAAATACTGTGCTTTCCACTTTGATTCCATAATCAATGTTAGTGAATCTGTTGAGGATTTTTCTCGACAGGCCCATCAAGAGAAAATCCGCAAGCGGGGAAAATCGGGGAAATCTAAATTACCTTACCTCTCTGAAAACCTAATGAGTGAAAACAAGCAAATTCCACTGAAAGCTTGAAACAAAGTGATACGTAATAATGTGATTAGTCTCCCTCCTCTTGTCAGACCTGCTAGTAGATTTGCTGCCGAAGCAGGTGAAAAAATATTTGTTAGGAGGATATGGAATCACTAATTGTATTAACAAACTTGATATTTAGTATTCACCTTCGTGGCTAATGAGATATGAATAAATCTCGTCCGGTGTTTTCAGATGGAAAGGCGGGAGACACAACTAAAAAATTTACTTTTTCAGGCCTGTTTTTAATCAGTCAACACAGAGGGTAATCGTGACAGTAATCCGCGAGCTTTTCGATTAGAGGGGACATTTTCTCCCTTCTGCATCGTTAATTTATGAGTCATGTTAACAGGAAATGGTGTGTTTATTAATTCCTGTCGATTTTGTCCTCTGTTACGTTTTGTTTATCAACGATGAGAGCGGAAATTGGATCGGAAGGCGATAAAAAATAATTGTACATTTGTGATGTATGATCATTTGCACTAAGTCCGCTTGGATATTCGATATGCACCCCGTGGCGAAAATTGGAAATTTGAGCCATGTAAACGATATCTGCAAATAGTGCAATTCAATAACTAGTAACGGTGATACGTTCATGAAATGCCCTCATACCGAATTCCCCTTCCACCCGTAAGAAAACCTGAACATATAATTAGTAAAAATAGGAAGAAGAATGTGTCGCTGCTGGGACTCGAACCCACATCGTCTAGGTAATATAATAAATTAAATTAAAGTTCATTACCGGTGAATTCAATAATCAGTACAACAGAAATAATAACAACATCAAAATTCATTTTAAAAGCAAAAAACGCTCGCACACATTTTTTACATAACTTTTTTCCAACCACAATTGACAAAGTGATTATTGATGAACTAAATAGAGTTAATTAATTATTCTGAGGCTCGAGTTCTCTAGCCTAATTGAAAAAATAAAAATATTTGATACTGAAATTGCATTGAGACAAAGTCCAAACTTTATAAAAAGAAATGTGTGTGTGAAAAAATGTTTGTTTGACCTATAGATCATTTTTAAAATTTGTCATCATGTTATCATTCTCATTTTATTTTATTATGTATGTAGAAAATGACGTTCATTTATGCGGTGCAATAAAAAATAAGGGATTTTTTCTATAAAAAAAAAGTATTTTGAACTAGCTAGCTAATAAAGCGATGATAAGGCTGGTTGCTTGAACAATGTATATTTGTATAATTATTCACATCTCTCTAATGTTCTTTCCGAAATTACTATTTCATCTAGAAAAATCTGGAAATTCAATTTTAATATATTGACGATCAAAACTCTTACATAAAATAATCTGCCGAGTCTTTTCCGGTAAGTCGTGGTTCCCAGAAAAGAAAAAAGACATTATTCCGGGCTTATGCAAATACTTGCAAAACTGGGCCGATCCACTTAAAAAAAGTTCCGGCCGCTGAGACGCAGAGGTTTATTTACTTTTATTCCAGTATTCCCTGTAATGCTTTCGGATAATCTTCCTTGATTTTGCAGATTGAACTTATTTGAAGCGAAGTGTGCTGTGCGTGACGTGTTAGGCTTCATAATACATTAGGGCTCTATGTGACATTTGATATTAATACGTTAGGTATGAATAATTGGAATTCCCGAAGGCATATTCCATAATAAAATTATTACATTGTTGTCAGAATACAAAGACGGAATATTAATATTAAATATATGACAACCGATACATAATAACTATGTCTATGATTGTTTGATAAACATTTATTTGTTTATCATTGTATTTGATTATTACATATCATGGGCATTACGGCTACCAGTGCAATGAAATATATTTAAAAATCCACTTTTGTTTACAAATAGGCTGTGTGCTGGAAGAGCAAGTAATTTTTGGATAGGCAGACACAAAACATGTCATTCTGCTTTAGAATTTTCAATTACCATGGCGTCCAGTAACATAAAAGTATTGGATGATAAAGGAGATACATGCTTATGGTGTGATATAGTTGGAAAATTGGATACAATATATCAGAGTTTAGAAATTCCTGCAAAATAAAAAATTATGAATAAAATATAATGAACAATTCTCCTAAAAATGGGCTTTTGGCGGGATAGTCTGCGAAAGTTCATTCTGTGTCGCTGTTTGATGTAAATTTCACAAACTGGAAAATGGAGGATCCAATATGAAGGATATAAGAGACAGTTTCGAGGATTTTTGTATCTAAGAAGACCCTTTGCTGATGTTTTTAGAATTATGAAAATAGAAAAAATATTTTTCGCTATGCTATATTCCCAAATTCGTATCCATTAGCCCAAAACCTGAAATGGTAATAAAGGATGTACTCTCTATGAAATTAATGAATTTCGTTGCTGTAGGAGCAAGCCTTTTCAAAGACAAAACGTAAATAGTGGTCATAAAAATAAATGTCTAGGAATAGTCACATTGAAAATACTACTAGAATTTTGGATTAAATTAGAACTATTTTCATGTTACTTCAATGTGGTACAGAGAGTATTTGGCATTATTCAATTACGTTTTCGATCATTCAAGCAATTATCTATTAATTGATTGAAAAAGTAATTGCGACTGAATTAGTTACGGTTGAAATTGACAACTGAGCTATTAGTTGTATATTACGATTAAAAATTAATTCAAACGCAATTAAAATTATTAATTGCAAAAACTGATTGCAATCAATTCAATAGTGACTATGTTTCTTTATCTTGGTGGTAAATTCATTATTTAGCAGCAGATAAAATACTTTTTTGCTTTGCCCTGCTGATTAATTTGTCAAAAATCCACAAATTATCAGATAGCTTTTGAAAAGAAAGTGTTGTTGAAATGCAGTCTGGACTATTCCAAGAAGAAATAATCAATTGTTGAGAAATTATTGTCATGATCAAATCTAATTTACCACTGAGTATAGTTAAAATCAATACAAAGAGAAATAACAGCCTTTTATTTATTGCATACCAACATGATCCAGTCATAAATCACGCCAGACTCTTGTTTAGGCATCACCATGCTTTTCAGCACAATTTATTTTTGCCCAAAACTGGTTTACAGAAAGTCTGTCACCTCAGGTAACGATAAGTGATTGATATGACAGATGCTAAAAAAAATTCACATGAGCTGAAAAAAGGCACAGTAGCAGAATTCATATGCGCCCAGTGTTTACTACATAGATGGACATTTTGATATCCAATAAAATGCAGTATTACGCCGTTAGGTAATGCATTCGATATATTTTCATCAGCATAAATATGCGCTCAGTCATATTTCAGAATATATACATGAATGTATATACCTATCAAAACTGTAATTGCTCCAATAGCATATTGCGTGATTGTATAAACTCATAAAGTCATAAATGTGAGAACCTATAACCTCGGTTTACGTGAGTAATAGGAACAAATACATACATCCAGCAGAGCAGAAAAATCATTTCTGCGCCACAAACACTACCTGGTATATCAAAAGAACAATTTCCACTTCTGAGTCTGTACGTATCATCTTATCCCTTGATCGTCGTGATTTTTTTGCAGCTGCTAACACTTTGTAATACTAAGATCTTTTAACTGGGCCGCTATTTTTTTAAAGATATTTTCTTATGAAGGTGGAAAGAATATCGCGCCCCAGATGCTTTGTGAGAGGATATAATATGTATTCACATCTACCTTAAGATGCTGAAAATTTTATCAATCGGGAAATAAACTTAGAAAGGGCTCACTCGAGGTCTAGGGTCGTCTAGTATTTGTTGCACTGATGACTTTTAGTGTTACTATACCCTCTAGTATTTACCTTGGTATAATTCATAAAGTATGGAAGATGAAACCACTTTTCTTCGATCTTCCAGGATGTAGATGTTCTTTGTAGTGTTCCGCGCATTGCTGTTTTTCAATTATCATGGACAGCTCTGAAGCGCATGTCCACATATACGAGCAGCATTCCAAAGATGGTATGTTTTGAGCCTTAGTAGGTCATTTTCTGGAGTTTCTAGAACGCCGACATTATTGTAGTAAGGCATGTTATTTTTCATGTTAATCCCTAGAAGCTTGATGGAAGGTGACCAGAGTAATGGGCCAGGAATGCAGCGCCACCTTCCAACGCTTAGCCCAATCCAAGAACGTGACCCTCATGTGGGTCCCTGGTCATAACTGGGTGCCAGGTTTCGCGAAAGCAGACTGCCTAGCAAGGATAGGAGCAAGAGGTACATGCATTGGCCCCGAACCCTTGCTGGGCATTATCAGAGGCCAGGTCAGTAATGCCCTAGATGCTTGGGCGTATAACGAACTTGTCAGGGAATGGTTGGAGAGAGACGACTGCTGGCAGTTCAAGAGTTTCATAGCAGGCCCCATCAACTGTAAGGAGCTATGGCTATTGAACCGGAGGAGGGATTCACTCCACTTGTTAGTAGGGATCCTCAAAGATAACCTGACACTTATAGGAGTGGTCAAAGACCCAATCTGTCACAAGTGCTGGGAGGATAACGAGACCTTGTTCGACTTCCTGGGTGAGTGTGCCGTATCCAGCGGCCTTAGGGCTGAAGTTTTCGGTACAGCAGAGTTTGACAGGAAAGAGTACTACTTAGCGGGATGGTCGGACAACATGGCCTTTAATAAAAAGTCTGGAAGGTTAGACGCTAGGGAGTTACCATGTCTGCCATAGTTCTAGTGGCGGTCTTCGGGGTCGGCAAAAAGGGCCAAAGGTGGCCTACTTGCCAGGCTTTGTTTGCTTTGTACCCATTACTACTACTGTTACTACTACTTCCATCCTTATAGATAGCTGACTAACATCCACAAAACTGGTGTTCTTGTTAGGGTAGCTGTCTAGTCTTCTGTGCGTTGAACTAAACTCCAAATTTAGAACCCCATTCGACATTTGTTGTCCTTAAATCTTTATTCTGTAAAAGATTTCGGCTCTCGCCGATTTAAGCTCTCAAGATGGCGGTGTTTGGCCTGGTTACATGCAATGTCACTCACAAATACAGCAGAGCGAAAAATGTCTTCTGTTCCACGAACGCGGTCTCAAGCATGTTAAAAGTCAAAGATTCAATTTCATTGTGTCAATCAATATTACGGAGAGTCTTTTACTTGAAAATATATTGTCAAATGGTTCACGTCCAATAAAGATCGGGAAATAGAACAGATTAGTTCCCGAATATTCTAAATATCTCTTATGTATTATCCTCCAGTCAATATACCAATTTGAAGAAAAAAATCAGCAATACAATCAATCTGTAGGTTGGTAAGCGAAAAAATTTTTACCGATAACAAATGTTGATAGTTATTTAGCTAATATAGCAACAGGATCTGAAGTTTTGTCAGACTAGGGGATTGACATTTGTTCAACAGAGGCCGGAAAAGAATGGATTTGTAAGCTATAACCTTATGACTGGTGAATCAAAATTCTTAGAAAAATCGGGACACACTCTGTTTCGCCTTTCAAAACTCTCGTGAGTTTATTTCGTAAGGAGGGGAAGAAAATTTTAGCATATCAAACGGCAACAGTCTAAATTTCGAAAGAAAATTTCATCTTGAGAAAAATATCATCACGATAAATATTTTTGTTTATAATAAAATTGCAACAAATTTTGTTTGCATTTTACGTTTTTAATTGTGCGAATATTAATTATTTTAATTTTCGTTTTTCTATCTTTACCTTTCTGTCATAGGGCAGAGATAGTAATGGTTGCTGTTGAGCAACAATCCATGTATCATCCTCCTTTATCCCGTGATCAAAATTCCAATCCCCTAAAGTGATTCCAAATATCTTCGGCAGCAGCTCCGTAATAAACTGTCATTGTTTTTCGTTTTCTATTTGAAGATTTATTGTCTCATTCGCTGATGGGTGGAATGTAGAATATCAGATGTCTTTGTAGGATAATTCCATAGTATGGTAAGTCTATGATAACTTTATAAAAATGATATAATATAACAAAGGCGCACCAATAACAAAATATCATTTTTGTTTTCTGCAATATTGGGTCCATAAAATACAGAAAACAATTTGAAATATTTCTATACTGCTGCATTTCACATGGCTGAATAGATGTTGTTGGTAGAGAAATGTGATGAAACACAATTAGCTTCAATGACTAAAAAATATTCATAGCTTTTCAAATAGAAAACAAAAAAATCTGACATTCAATATTATCACGATATATGGTGAAAATTCCAGTACTGGAAATAATGTAATGTAATAGATTCAGTGACATTAACAAAAATAATAATTGAATACAGAATGGACACAGTTATGTGTTTTTATGAAATAAAGCTAGAGAAGAGTTTTGTTCATAAAAATACGTTTGAACTATTTTAATTAGAGTTTAAAGTTGCTTGGAGTGCGCTTTTGGCAAGTAAAATATTTTCAAGTGACTCAAGTTTTTTCTGTTGCTGCTCTGTATTCTGGTTTTTATAATTATGCAGTGTGGATACTTTTAAACTAAATTTATAACAATGCACAAAGATATTATCGGACTCTCCATGACTCCATATTTTCAACTTATTTTCAGGATCTTCGTATTCTAGAGCTACGTTCCTGTGGACTGGGACGAATCAATACACAACTATACCATTTGCTGCCTTATCTATCTCATTTAGACCTAGGTATGTTAATAAGTAATAAGATCTAATGATAACTTTGAACACGTAAAGCTCATTAGTTAAGTGTATCACCACTTCATGGCATACGATATTTAAACAAATTCGTATTTAGAGGTCCTACGGCGATGTCAGGTTTTACCGAGCATTAAATTTGAATTTGTGTATTTTACTCGTTCTACAAGTAAAATGACTGGTAACACAATAACCTCAGAATTTAAGGGATGATCCGCAGTACAGATTTTTTTCGCGAGCGGTTGTCGTTACTAACTGCAAATTATGCTTAAAACACACGCACCATGGCTAGAAGCTATTCATAAGTATCATCAACTGCATGATGGATTTCTACAGTGCAGCTTGATTTGTAGTCCTAATGCTGAGAAATAGGAAAAAAGGCGCCATCGCAACATTGCAAGTGCGCTCTGAGAGGAACGTTATGGGAATAAAAAATTTATTTGCCAACTACACATCTTACCTCTTCTGATAGTGCATTGAGTTGGCTGTATGATCATATCTAATACATAGTTTACGATAAATGTCTTGTATCTAACACAAAAAAAAGTGAAATAAACAAAATATGAAGTAATGGTCTGGAAATTAGTCGCGAAAAAAACTGCTTGTATGACGTTTTTGGAGCATAATATATCCCTTAATACCTGCAAACTTCAAAACTATCATTTCGCATAAACTTATCGACGCGTATGGAACGTAAGATGAAAAATCTTTTAGTGTAAAGCATAAACTGCTGGCCATCGCTCAGTTCTTACGGGACTCTAAAGGTGTTTGTTCCAGTGTTTTTAGCCAAACGTGTACCAAATAAGGCAACATAAATTGGATATGGCCCTTTGATGATTGTATATAAAAATTGAATCAACAATATGAATTGTAAATCTTAAAAAATCTTTGGAACAAGTTTCTTCTGTCCTCCATGGTATCTAAACTACAATATTGATATCTGATGTAAGGATAAATCAAATTATTATTATAAAATGATAGAAAATATAATAGGTACTTCACATGGAAGACTGTAAATTCAAAAGTAATTAATATCAAGAGGGTAAAATTCACCCGCTGTTAACCGCAGTGAAATCTAGGCCTAAGTTGTATTGCTCTGTTCAGAGAAAGGCTGATCCCACTCACAGCTGTCTCGCTTATTAAGACAAAAAATAACCGACCAAAAAGTACCCCTGCTTGTCGACAGGTCGAATTGCAGAAGGAAGCTGGATTACTGTTGTATACTGTACCTATCAAAAGGCATTATATTAAATTTCACACTGATTGATAGGTTATTTTTTCTTTGGCATCCATTTTATAATACGTATTTTCTCTCGTATATCTCAGTAAAATAAAGAAGCACCATCACGTCCATCCTAAATTGTCACACAATAAATAATTCGAGAAAAAAACCTGCTTTTATATAGACATATCTTTAATGAGAAAGACTTTGGAACTGTAAAACATTATTAAGACAGTCTTATCAAACTATTGGACTGTCATCGGTCCTTGAGAAGTGTACAAAATTTAAAATTCATCTGACGTTCAGAAATGGGTGAAAATGTAGTTTGAATTTTCCGTTACAAACATACCTACGTGATACATAGATACACATGAAGCTAAGAAAAGCATGTTCAAAATACGGGTTATCACTGAGATAGAAGCATATTTTATGCAATTTGAAAAATCATATTTATTCGACGAATTAACAAATAGAAATAGCTTCTGGAAAAAATATCGAACCAAAAGATGTTGAAAATGAAATTGTAAAAACTTTCTGAATCCTTATATGCAAACTCATTGACTGGCCCTCGTAATTACTATCAACCATTTTCTTTCAACAGGTTATAATCGACTGCAATTCCTCAGCGTAGATGAATTTCAAGACGTCCGGAAACTGCATAGCCTCAAGTTGGACGGCAACATGTTGCCTGTAGTGCTGGAGAAAACATTCGTACATCAACAGCAGCTCAAGTACCTGTGCCTGGCTAGAAATCGACTAGCCAAGATCACTAACACTGCCTTTTCCAACCTAACTAGGTAATTCTCAATAAATTACTTTTTACGTTTCATACAAAGCTTCTCCTTAGTGTTTTAATGGTAATTATAAAAATGTACTATGAGTACTAGGGCCGTCCCATAGTTTATTTTACTGCTGTAGTTTGTTTATGTGTGTGTATATATAAAGAATACAGGATGTGTCTCGTTAAGAGCAATTACTGAAAGTCATTTTATAGTTCCTGAAATGAGCACTAGGAAGCATAGCTCTAAACTGTAACCATCATTAATTGGTACATAGCCATAATTAATACCTATATAACCCAAACAGTAATATAGCTTTTAGTTGATTGTATCGATTTCCATGATGTTGGCTTCATTCGGAAGGACCTAAGAGACTCTCTGCTGACAACTTTGTCAAGGTTGCACGCAAAACCCAATTGTCTGCAAATCATTTGAATTAGATGAGAGGAATAAACAAATAAACAAACTATAGCTGCTTCTATACTAAGATTGAGTGAAGAATATAAACTGGGTGTATGAATAGAATTGACACGAATACATTAATTCCTTTCTTGCCATATAATACGACGCTACACGTCTCGACCAAAGCTTACGAAATAATCTATAATTTGGAAGTTTGACAGGTGCGTTCTGTAAGTACGCTATGTTAATGCCAAACAACGTGCGCAGAAGGATATATGCCTACAGCTATCCTTCATGGCTCAACAGTTGAAAATATGCAGAATGCGTTACAATTTCGGAAAAGTCGTAATTATTTTTTTTTTGTTAAATAAATGCTTCTATATATTTTAGCATGTCAAGAAGCTCGACTATATTATTTAATCACCTTTCTACATTTAAGGATAACATTAACCCAACATTGAGCATATTCACTGAAACCCTCTGGTAGTTCATACAGTTATCTACCATTTTTCTTACATATTTGTCTCTGACTTATGCTTGCCGAAATTGTCAGAAAATTAGAAAATATGTATCCTGTAGTTTTTTCCAAATTCTTTGATGCAAAGCTGTATGATCGTCGAGAAGAAATGTCTGCTGGAGAGATAAGTGAAATCCGGGGCTCTCTTGAATATCTGAGGAGCAAGAAAAGGATGCTACTACTTACAACTTCTGAACCACCTTCAGGCACATCCTTCCCCTAGTCGATGTCCGCACCCTGCCTGCTTGTTTAAAATTCACTTTCAACTATCATATGGGTTCATCCCTGAACCGTATTAATCAAGTAACCGTGACACAGTTGACCTTAAATCTCAGTCTGATGCACGTTGATCCGCTAATCATCCATTTATGCATCTGTCTTTCTCCAATTACAGCTTGATAGAACTGGATATCAGCTACAACCGACTGAACAAGCTAGAGAGCGACGCAGTAACGCCACTCGCAGACAGCCTGCAAAAGCTCGTAATTAGCGGCAATTACTTCACTCTGGGGCTGATAAAGGCGTTGCTGCAGACCCTTTACAGGGTGTGGCATCTGGAGGTCGCACACATGAGGATCAAGTTCCTACCGGATAGGTGAGTGGTGATGAACAGTAGAAAATGATGAGGAATACCCTAGCTTTTGGATGAGAAAATATGAAGTTATGTGTTGTTTCGTCACATTCCAAAATACTTCCAAGTGAGGAGGTTGCTTAGAAAGCTTTTTAATATAGTCGTGATAATTGATTCAAGGATACTAACGAACGCCATTTATCCACATAGTCCACACAGTAGAGCATGATGTGTTTCGTATACTTACACGTATACAATAGTAATATTGAATTCCCATGCGCATCCGCCATTTATACAAGTTGAGCATTCACCATTTCTTAAAATAAAGTTGAATACTTTGAATTGAAAGGTAAATCTGAATAAAAATCCAGATGATACCATTTATTGAGGGGAAGTTCAGATGGACTGTTGCTGAATGAAAATTAAGATTTATTGAATTGCTTTTCCAGCATTCTTTAAGGGAAGGAAGGACAGGAAGGTTCTCTAGGCAATACTTGTCATATGAAGTCCCACTGTCGTTTGAAATATTTCGGAACTATTCAAAACTGAGCGTTTGCAATAAGAATACAAAAGTAAAAAAATTAAAAAAACTCTCATGTAAGAACTAGACGTATAAGAGAATAGAGTTAACATTTGTAGAAGTTCTAACCGAAGACCGATTAACAACCACAAATAATTCTGTTTTGGCCAAAATCTTGGTTCAATGAAAATTCTATAAGGCAGTACAATACAATTTTGCGAAAGGTTTACGAATATGATCAACTTATGCAATTCGAAAATATTGAAGTCATTAGGAGCTTTTTAAGAAAGATTCGACGTAGTACATAGAAAAGGTATCTGATTATGCAATTAAATTTTAAGAGCACACTCTTACTGTGCCATGAAGTGAATAAACCTGAAGTTTTATCAGAATTATGCTAGGAATATACCTTTAATGACGCTAAGGTGGGTTTGTCACCCACGGAGTTCACATTAAAGTACATTAGCATTCTCACACAACAAAGAATATCCTGGATAATTTCAACCACATCCTTTTAATTTGTTTTAGGTTTATCCCAGACCGAGTTAAACATCTGAACATCTCTTGGAACAACCTGACCACTTTGTCACCTCAAGTTTTTCCAGCTCAGCTTCAGCAGCTCGACGTCTCTCACAACCAGCTCATCGGACTCAACGACTCCGTGGTGGTGAAGCTCGAGACCCTTAATCACGTGAACCTCACCGGGAATCCTTGGTCCTGCACCCTGTGTCACATAACCTCAATGTTGTTTCGCGTGAACAGGACATATATGTTTTCGAATCTAACTTGTGAATCCCCGAGCTCTCTTCGCGGCCGGACTATACCGAGCTTGAGGTTCGAGGACGTGACAACCTGCGGCATGAAGCAGAATAGTGATACGAGTGTTAGCAACGGCAAATTAGGTTTATTAGTAGGTTTGATACTCATAGTGGTCAGTGCGGTGTTCGCGGTAGTATTCGTAGTAGTGTCGTGTATACGAAGACATTATCAAAATGTCGACAGGCAACGAAAGCGTGAAGCTGTGGAAAGAGCTGAGAATAGTTTACAAAATGCAACGGCTATTTTCAGTAAAGACGAAATCAGCTTCAAGTTTCCTTTGGACCTTACGGAGAGGAAAATGTCTGTATCGACGATCGATGAGATCAAGAGGGATCCTCAACAAAGTTTGCCAAATGGTACCAGTACAGGTATTTGAGGTTATGTTATTGGGGAAGCTTTGATACTTGATCAGGGTTGCAGCTCTATTATCAATAGAGAAAATGAGTGTAGTTCGGTTGAGAGTGACTTGAGTAGTGGATCTTCAAGCATGGTTTAATGAAGTGATATAATATAATATTGGTCTACAGGGATGATCTGATATATATCAAAAAGGATAAATTATAAGTTTCGTTCGTAAGAGCCAGAATCACAGTTACTTGACTTAGCTAAACTTAATTAGACAAAGTGAGTACATTGAAAAGCTTACCATGAAGGAGAAACACGAAGTTTATTGCGAACATCTTAAAACTTTTTACTAGTGGAGATTCGTGGATGTAATGAATTTGAAACAGTAATCAGCATTATTAGATTAGATACCCAAAACTAATGCATCCAAATTAATAACTAAAAAAAAACTAGTAACGAATAGGTACATGGAAACATATGCTTGGTTAATATTTTATAATATAATATATGTATATCGTTTTAAATAATGTCGCATGAAATCGATATCAATATTGAATACAATTTTGGCATCCTTTTGAATTTTTATTCAGTTCAACAACTTTTCCCAAATCTTTGTGACATCGCTTTATATTTGACGATAATATCAATATCGGTATCTCAGTTTGCTAGCGACCGAAACCTCACTTGCTAATTATTATTAAGGTAGAAGTACTTAAGTCTGGCTAAAGTGTTGGTAGCTTTCCTCTTTTCCATAGATTTTCCTAAGCATCATCATCAGACATTAAATAACTTAAATCTGCGGATTTAACTTACCTATTTTAGACAATCTTGAACTAAAAATCGAGATATTCTGGGCAAAGAACAAAACCTTTAGGCCAGCCTCAAGACATTTATGTTGACTCCCGTCTTTTTCTTTTATCGTACTACTACATTTGCATACTAGCTAATTCAAGTAGACGCATTCTGGGCTCTGTAAAGGATTATTCGAATTTTGTCGATTCAAAATGTATGGATTACGTTGTCTTAAAGATTGTTGCACAAAAGAAAATTGTTACCAAACATACAGTGTTTGCTCACATAAGATTTTGAATACGTTTCTCCTAAAAGTTATAATCCAGTGAACGTCAACTCAAACAAGCTAATTATTATTAGTTTTGTTTTATAATTTGCGACATAAGACCGATTATCTATGCATCAACATCACATAAGCTTTAACGTGGAAATATGAAACATATTCCTTTCTCACAACCAATAAGAAGAGACAACTTAGTAAAATATACCTTTCCAGATGTTTGGTTCAGTGATTTAAGAACCAGATAACGTTATAGTTTGTGTACAATATGGTCAGAAAGCTCATTATTCATGACCAACTGAAGTACTGGCCTGACGGGTAAAATGATAGTGTTCAGTGTTCCAACCTCCTCTCGTAAAATAATAAAAAATTGCAATTTTGGTACTAGAGTGGAAGTTCATTACATCTGAACCAGGTGAATCTAATTGATGGTTTTTGGCTTACTTACAAAAATATATTACGAAGTACAAGCACTCAATTTAAAGTGAATAAATACCATTCATCACAATGCATGAAAAAACCAGTTCCCATATTGCCTTGTTTTTATTGGTACTTTTAACTCCTAGCGTAAAAGTTTTTGTTCTCTCAGCTCCACACAGAATCACAACGTACCCAAGAGGCATTATAAAACAATAACAATCCTGACCATAAATCTATAAAAACCGTTCAAAGAAGCGAAATCCAATTTTCGGATACATTTGTTATTCCATAACGTATGCCTGTCAGATGTTTTCCCTAGGAATAGGCTTTAAATCAAAAACAGCCACCGAGACGATGTGTTTCATATACAGGGTGGTCCAGCAGTTCTTAGATAAAAACTTTTACCGGATAGATCACGATTTGCATTTCTTATGTCGTATGACAAACTGACCTTTTTATTGACATGCTTTTTGAAACTGAGATGCCTCGTTCGATAATTGAACCCTTTAACTGATGTTCTGACTGTCGCTACATATTCCCGACGAGAGGAGTGAAAGAGGGGAAATTTGAGGGTCCAGGCCTTAGGATGATGCCTCGTACGTTTTAAAGGGATCCCGGAAATGGAATTCTTTATCAGATTCTACAACGGTTAACAGTGATAGATACGATTTACTTTTTACTTTCCACGCCAATATGCTAGAAAGTCATCGAGAAAAACTTTGAAATCGCGACATTATTTCCATCAGTCTGTCCATCGGCCTGCCTATTTTTCTGTCTGTCTGCCTCTCTATGTTTGATGAAATTTTTACACTGAATTACTACCATGATGTGGACGATAGGAACTGTTTCCTACAGCTGTATACTTTTTAAAAAACATCTGACATATTATGAACATAGAAGCTTTTTGTATTTCTAAAGGTTTCAACAGAACTATTTTCCCATCTCCATATTTTTTATTTCCTTTCAGATCCGGAATTTCATCCACCCTTTCACCACTTTTGTCATATGTATTTTTGCATCAACGTTTCCTTCATTGTTGACGTTTAAAGATTCGCATTTAGAAGTTGGGAAGGAATCGGACATAATACGGGAATAAAACCACAAACCTGATTGCCGGCAGATGCTCTACACAATTTAGCTGAAGATGTCCTTCGCTAACACCGATGATGTTAGATGCCATCCTCTGAAATCCATTTTTATTCAGAATTTCGACTTATTCACTTGAAAAAATGCCTAATCTTAACTTAAACGAATACATAAATGATCGCTACAAAATAGCTATACGATATACAGCGACATTGTGAAATCTTTATATTCAAGAACATCAAGTAAAGCAAAGAATACATACATATCTCGCAAAGTTAGCAATACTGCGGTTGATGGAGAAAACTAATTTTCTCACTTGTACTATTACTGTATAGGTATAAAAGGTCTGGAATCTCTATAAGAAAATAAATTGCTGATTGCCAAGTACCAACATCCCCTGGAAATAGCACTGCTACTACTACTATAACTATATTATGAAGAACTCCTACAATTTGGACCAGTTTTTGGAATTTCATGATCGAACCTGACATCCGTGAACACAGCCTCGGTGATCGAACACATGCAGCGACTTACTAAGACTGGCTTAGATGGTAAAATGTTTGAAAGGAAACATCCATAAACGAACACACCATTGGGAGAGATTCAGTTCTAACACTCATACAAAGAACGAAAGTAGTAGTATTTTTGTATATATCGCCAATATCTATGACAAAATGCTGGACGCTGTACCACTCTGTATGAGAAAACAAAAGTGATCGAATCGTGGAGAAAAGGCTGCTTTTCAGTCTATTGGGATTTGCCTACATATTTTATGGTATGGATTGGAAAATGTAAGATACTCGGACTCAGCAAAGGCTTTATTGACGGCATTTCCCTCCTGACCTCCAACTATGTTTGAAAAACTTGGGATATCACATGAACATGCTTATTCTATTGTAAATCATAAATATACATGCATGGCAATAAATTTATGATCAGCCCCTATTCTATGAAAATAGTGTGATCGGAACAGATTAGGTAGTATGTATAGTTTCTAAAACTTACCTAGCACGAAATAACCTTATAATATTCCGGTTAACACGACAGCTCAACGCAAAGTATACCGGCTGACAATGAAAATACTATCAATGGCGGCATTTCAAAATGGCTAGAAATAACAGTGCAGTTTGTTTTGTTGGTAGGGTTGACAACAAATGAATATCGATACGGTTTCACCGGCATTCGTCAAGGGCGGTAAATAAACAAAACACTGTCTTATGAGATGAAACAAAACAGTCAGAGTATTTCCCCGGGAACGACACAAAATCTCCACATTTCGGTGAAAAACGAACCAGAAGAGAACCTGGATAAGAAATGTATGGCCTATCTTTACGTTCAGAAAATATAAATAAGATTCTTCCTTGAAACATACTCTACTGAGCAATTGGAAAGGCGGTCATGCTACAACTTCATAAAAAAGGCACTACTTTCAGATTTCCCTTGATTTTTCATCTTTTTTGTGTATTATAGGTCTTGTAGCTGTTTAACTCCATTGTCCGTCTCCAAATCATTGACGTTTCGTGTATTTTTGTGTTCCTTATTTGGTAATAGGTCTAGTCTCAACAATGAATTTATCTGTATGAACTTGAATCGTGGTTAAACTTATGATCGATAGATCCTGATACAGTCTTGGTGAGTCTGGTTCAAAGAAGATCCCAAATATTTTTTTCCAGGTTGTTCTCACCCCTTTCTCCTGACCTTGATCAAGATACATTTTTAATCTTTATAATGATGATGATTAAGTCTACTGTGTAGCCGAAAAGTTAGGAAATTCATTTCTCTTCTTACATGTAGTTTTAGTTAGAGCCTAGTACAAGTACCTATATGATGTACCCATTCTTTAATTAAGATAAGATTTAAATACAATACAACAAAAGGATTGAGACAAGGATGCAGTCTATTGCCAATGCTATTTAAAATATATTTGAATGAAGCTTTAAGACATTGGAGGAGATCATGCCATGGAATGAGAATCAAATTAAATTATGGTACAACTTTGTACACGCTACATTTCGCAGATGATCAGGTGGTAATTTCGCCGGATAAAGACGACCTAGATTTCATGACACGTCGTTTAATATCAGAAAACGAAAAGTGAGGATTAAGTGTTAACATGCAAAAAACAAAGTATATTTGTATAGGCCCGCAGGAAGATGATTTACAATTGCAAGACGGAAGGAGAATAACAGATACTAAAGAATATACATGATAACACTATCCCAAAATTGAAGAAAATAAAACAGTAAACTGGACTTTTACACCAAAATACTTTTATTGATTCTTAAGAACGCACGACAAGCAATCTAAAACGCAACTGGCTTCGTCGGCCGAGCTTAGCCGCTGACTCGGCTATCCTGCAAACGTGGCACATTTCTTGGTACCCGGTCTTGTTGCTTAATCGGCAGATAACACGGCCATCCTGCAAGGGCACGTCCTCGTGACATCTGGATTGTTTTTCAACCTGTGGAAAATAGTCGGCAGCAGTAACCTACTTAGTTATATTATAATTAGATGGGATTGCCATCAACATTTTGACGAACCATGTGTAGGAAGGCAACTATATTTTCTCTCAGTTAAACTTATTGGTGGTATTGCCACACAGCGACTTGTTAATGATCTTTCATCTTACTGGTATTTTATTAAACATTAAAAGGATCGCCTTTAATTGTTTCACTTTTTATCATGTTGGTGGGATTGCCACTCTGGTGGGATTGCCACCCCTTTTACTTATTATTGTGTTGGTGGGATTGCCACGCTGGTGGGATTGCCACCCCTTTTACTTATTATTGTGTTGGTGGGATTGCCACGCTGGTGGGATTGCCACCCCTTTTACTTATTATTGTGTTGGTGGGATTGCCACGCTGGTGGGATTGCCACCCCTTTTACTTATTATTGTGTTGGTGGGATTGCCACGCTGGTGGGATTGCCACCCCTTTTACTTATCATTGTGTTGGTGGGATTGCCACGCTGGTGGGATTGCCACCCCTTTTACTTATTATTGTGTTGGTGGGATTGCCACGCTGGTGGGATTGCCACCCCTTTTACTTATTATTGTGTTGGTGGGATTGCCACGCTGGTGGGATTGCCACCCCTTTCAATAAACTTTAGGGGGATCGCCCCTTATTGTGTTTTATTTAATATTGGTGGGAGCGCCACCTTAGTACAAATTAGTGGGAATGCCACTTATGTCATGATTTAAATTGTTTAAGTTGGTGGGATCGCCACCTCAATTGAACAAGAACAACATGATCAGTTTGACTCTAATTTAATATAGTGGGATTGCCACTCACCTTTGTTTTCAGGTGTTGTTATCACTGTTGCGATGACCATGGCCTTAACTGAACATGCGCAGCTACTGTTGTTCGCCGCCCCTTTCCTTGAAGTTGATACCTTTTATTTGGCAGAACCTTTTGTACAATGTATGGCCCTTTATATGGTGGCTTTAATTTACCTCCACCTGCAAGCTGCGAATCTTCTATAACCACCATCTCGCTATACTACGGCACTGAACGTAAAGTGTCCTCTCTTAATAACTGGTGAACCCTTGTCACCAGACTAGTGAACCCTTGCCACTAGCTTTCTCTTAACTGGTGAACCCTTGCCACCAGACTAGTGAACCCTTGCCACTAGCTTTCTCTTAACTGGTGAACCCTTGCCACCAGCCTAGTGAACCCTTGCCACTAGCTTTCTCTCAACTGATGAACCCTTGCCATCAGCCTAGTGAACCCTTGCGTCGTGTTTCATTAAATCGTTCAGCTTGTCGTTCAGCGGTTTTCTTCATTCTTTCTTGTGCCACTACGATAGCTTTTTCTGGATCGATAAATAAGTCATTAGGAGGACTTCCCAAAAAATGGTCGAGTTGCAGCTAATTTCGGATTGGTGTCAAAATGCAAAACAGTAGGTGCATAGCCGGTTACAGAGTGGATTGTAACATTCAAATTATCTCCAATTGCTGGCAGAGCGATCGTCCAATGGCTTTCTTTTTCGTTAGTAAGTGTGGCTCTTAACAAATTGAACATTGTACGCATTAAGCGCTCTACTTGGGCATTACCTCTAGGTACACCGGTTGCAATATGATGTAATTCAACTTGCTGTTCACTTAGAAAGTTTTGAAATATAGTCGAGGTAAAAGCAGCAGCTCTATCCACCACTATTCGTTTGGGTCTGCCCAATTCTTGGAAAACTGGCAACAGCGCACGAATCGTACATTCAGATGTTTTCTTCGGAATTGGTTGTAGTCGGCATAGTTTTGAGAATGCATCGATGATTACAAGGATTTGTGTGCATCCGTTTGATTTGACAAGCGGACCGGCGTGATCGATATGCCATGTCTCTAAAATATCAGCTGGCTTTGTTCCTTGTTGCAAAAAGCCACGTCAAGGACCGGTGTGCGATTTTCCCAATGTGCATGCTCTACAATTTTAGATGTACTTCTTTAGACAACGATTCATCTTTGGCCAATATAAATCTTCACGTAATTTCTGAATGCACTTGTCAGAACCTATGTGTGAAGACTCATCGTGATATAAAGTCATCGTCATCAAACGTGCTGCCACAGGCACAAAATATTTTCGAGGTGTTGTTTTAGTTACGACCATGTCCTTCTCAACAGTTAGTTCGGGGTCAGAGTCCGGATTATTAAGTCTTTGACGGCAGAAGGCATCAGTTTGCTGGAACTCTCGGATTGTGTTTTTATCGGAGACTTTGTTTATATTAATGGTTTTTAAGGCAAGCACTTTTAACTCGGTTGCGTCATCGGAACACAGGTCATCCACTGGATTTCGGCTTAAATAGTCTATGTGTTGCATTTTGTGTCCAGGGCGGTACTCGATAGAAAAGTAATAGTCCTGAAGTCTTACCCACCATCGCGCAACACGAGGGTGCAAGTTCTTTTTTAAGGCCGTTGCGCGCACTGAGTTACAATCGGTATACACTGTAAAATGTTTTCCATACAAGTACACTCGAAAATGTTCCACTGCGTCGACGATTGCAAGTGTTTCTAAGTCATACGGGTGATAACGAGATTCACAAGCTGTTGTATGACGACTGTAATACGCTATGGGTTTAAGAATGCCGTTTTCCTTTTGAAACAAGGCAGCCGCCAAGCCTATTGAACTGGCATCCGTGTGTAGCTCACAGGGCAACTCAGGGTTGAAGAGACGCAATACCGGAGAGTCAGTTAGCTTTTTAATAATTAATTGTCTTGCTGACTCACACTCAGATGTCCACTCAAACGGTTGATTTTTCTTTAGCAAAGATGTTATGGGTGCTGTCACTTCAGAATAACCTTTGATGAACCTGCGAAAATATCCTGCTAAGCCCAAAAATTGCCGTACACCTTTTACACTCGTAGGGGGTACAGTTTGTGTTAATGCATTCACTTTTCGGGTACTTGGTCGTATTGGTCCTTCGCTTAATCTTACTCCTAAATATTCAATGTCAGTTGCAAAGAAAACACACTTTTCGTAATTTAAAGAAAATCCTGAGGTAGCTAACGCTTCCAACACTTCCTCTAAATTGTGCAGACCTTCTGAAATGGTTTTTGATGGCACCAATACGTCATCAATATACACAAATGCCTTTTCGCCCTTTAAACTTCCTAAAGCTTTATCAATAGCACGTTGATAGATACCTGGCGAGTTGACATAGCCAAATGGCATTCGATTCCATTGGTAGAGTCCATCTGGAGTCACAAAGGCTGTAAGATGTCTGAAAGATTCCTCGATGCTTCAATGCATTGCCAGCTTTTCAATCATTAAAATATCGCTGACATTGAGTTCTTTCTTCAACTTCGTACAATCATCAAGCCATTCGCTGATTGGATAGAAAGTTTTGTCAGGATCGTAACTCGTGATCTCGAAAGAATGTACGTGCGCAGTCGGGATCTCAATTCCTGCTGACTCACTAGGCGTTGGCTGCGACACTGACGTCATATTCTTTGTTTGATTTGCCAACATGGCAATCTGTTGCTGCTGCGCTGCTACTAAGTTCACTAGGGTTTCCTGCCACTGTACCCTGGGACGCTTTGCACTACTAGGCCCCGCAAAGTCACTGGTTTCATTGTCACTAAAGATTTCACCTTCTTCAGCCATTTTATTGTCTTTTTCTCACAAAAATGTCAGGAATTTGAACAAACGATTGCACGGCACACTGGACAAGAGTCAATCCCACTTCTGATGATAACACTATCCCAAAATTGAAGAAAATAAAACAGTAAACTGGACTTTTACACCAAAATACTTTTATTGATTCTTAAGAACGCACGACAAGCAATCTAAAACGCAACTGGCTTCGTCGGCCGAGCTTAGCCGCTGACTCGGCTATCCTGCAAACGTGGCACATTTCTTGGTACCCGGTCTTGTTGCTTAATCGGCAGATAACATACATATTTAGGAACAAAAATCACAACAACCGGCCGAGCAGAAACAGAAATAGAAGAACGAATCATTAAAGGAAAACAGATCATTGGAGCGTTGAACTCGGTATTATGGTCGGGTAAAATATCAATAGAGGAGAAGCAACAAATATATAACACGGTCTTCAAGATTGTAGTTTTATATAGATGTGAGGCTTGGCAACGCACGCAAGGATAAAGAAAAAGCTATTATCCCTAGAAATGGACTTTTGGCGACGAGCAGCCAGAATTTCAAAGCTTCAACATGTCCCAAATAACACCATTTTTTACACACTATTTTACACATCGAGGTCATATTATGTCGATACAAATTAGATAATTATGATCCACATGAAACTCAATTTTCGAACAAAATTTAGATTAAAATGTGTTTGTTTTGCTTAGGTTTGCAACTGAATGATAAATTTTCATCAGCCAGTGTTTGTGTTTGCGTACATCATCAGTGAAACATAATGAAAATGCGTTGTTGGATAGATAGATGAAAATCTATTTATATCCAGCTAATGAGTGCCGGCTTCAGAATTTCAATACGCAGTTTGTTATTTTTGGATAATTACAAACGATGCGATGAATTTCTTTTCCACTATTGCTCGTTCTCCATACTCTGCCAAGATTAAGATAAAGTTTTGCATTCTATAATATTGGGCGCTGTGTCACTGAATGCTTTGAGACTGTAGTCTTCAAGTCTCTCCAGTCGTAAGTGGATGTGGTATTTGGTGAATATGGCTCAAAAACTGTTCGCGTGAGGCTGAACATGATTTTATGGCTTTGAGATAGAGATGCTAAATCAGCGACGTAGCTAAAAATATCGGCGCCAGGTCAAAGCATATCTGCTGGGCCTATAATAAATAAAAACAAACTATTTTCTCTTAGCGCCGAGTAGTCTTGCCTCCCTGGCGCACCCGTTGGGTACGACACTATCCTAATGAATTAAGTCGATTTTAATATCTTAGTACAGCTATTCTTTTATTTCTTGGTTTGCATAATCGAAGATATAAACTTGTTCTTGCTTGTCATTTGCTAGATCAAAATGTTTTTCAGTACATTCAGTGATAAATACGTACGTTGTTTATCAACTTATGAGGTTTGTCCATTGACATTCATCACAATACTTTACAATACTAAAATGGAAATTTTGCCCAATATTTCACTGTTTAAGCCATCACTGTTGCCAGTAGCATATCTGTTATGATTCAAGTATTCAAAAAATCCTAGAAATCCTCCTCTGTGTTATTAATTTTAGGGGAAACTTTCAATGTTTTATGGTCAGTTGCATACAGAGCCAATTCATTCACGTGGTGTGTCAAGGTTCGAATCCTTGAAAAGCTGTAGGATAAATTTTTGAATTGCGGTAAGTTATTTCCAAGGAGATTTTTATTTTATTTTATGTGTTATGTACATATAATACTACTATTATCAAGCAAACACTGTACGTTCTGGAAAGTAGACATACCTGGAATTCTTATTATTCTAAAGAGATTAAACGACTTGATAAAGAGGCATATCACTGCAGTTCTATAGAAATATTGTGCCTACACTTTAATATTTGAAGAGAGATATTAGGTTTAAGGTGTACATAAAACGACACATTATCATAATAACCCCTGATGATATGGTAAAATATCATACGCATCTTAGTTTATGAAATACCGTTTACAGAAAGACAGTTAAGGAAGATCATATTTCTTATCTGTGTAAAATAACTCTCACACAACTTAATGATTGTATCATTTCAAAAGTTTGACTTCGGACTGCCATTGTCGGTAAAATTTTGAGTATAACTACGTTTCGATTGATACGCTATCTTCAATCGTCTTCAGGTGAACTGGCAAACATGTTCCTTTCATGTCTAATTATACTCCGTCCGGTGACGTGTCATTGTGTGTGGTCTATTCTGATTGGTTCCCGATGAGAGGTGTTCCGGTCCGCTGACGTGGCTGTTTGTCGGTCATTGTTTGTTGTCTGGTCCAGTCGTAGTCTATTGATCTTCTTTATGAGTGTCTGCCTTATTGGTTTAATGTCGACTCTGGGCTTGCTGTACACCTTGCTGTTGTTGGTGATTAATACCGGCTCCTTGAATTTTCTTCGATACCAGTGCGGTTTTTTGGCAATAACCTTAGCGTCGTCCCAAGCTATTTTATGGTGCTCCGTCCATGCGTGGTCGGCTATTCCAGATTTTCCTGTCTCTGCTCACTGGGTGTTGAGACGATATTCTTTGATTGTTTCTTCCAGTGACCTTTTTGTTTCTCCAATATAGATTTCACCACAATGTCTATTCACCACTCATCGGGAACCAATCAGAACAGACCACACACAACGACACGTCACTGGACGGAATATAAATAGGCATGAAAGGAACTTGTTCGCCAGTTCGCCTGAAGACGATTGAAGATAGTATATCAATCGAAACGTTGTGATACTCAAAAATTTTTATAGACAATGGAAGTCTGAAATCAAACATTTAAAAAATCCACCTTGTCTACAAGTTTCAAGCAACATTGTATTATTTCACTATAACTGAATTATGGTGTTTGTTGTTGTTGTTTTGAAATTGATCTAATAACGCGTAGCTTTTTGAATTATTAGGCAGAAAAATCATTCAACAAAGATCAAAATAAGCTACGGAATGCTTAGCTCGGGCAACAGCTTCCAAAATTAAAAATATTGTGTATACCAACATTATTCGCATGGTTTTGAGGTTTAGCGTTATATTAATATGTCTAAATACTGTTACCGCTAACATTTAGTGTTATTGCATGAACAAAAAAGCGGGATTTCATATATCACTGCGTAATGTTTTATTCCAGCAGCTGCAAATCTTGCTTATCGTGTTTCCAACTTCAATTGAGGAACTATAATATTTTAATTTTTATCAAAACTAATGCAAAGAATATGGTTTAATGATCTTCAATTGACGTTGGAAGGACAATTTTATCCACTAATAGCCTAGCTGGCAATGCTATTATTCAACGAAGATTCGAGGAACTGGTCTGGAGTCCATCAGACACATCATGCTATAACCTGTTGCAAAAAATTCTAATCTTGAAGCAATTGCTATTCAAAATTTTTATCTGCAATAACTGGTTATTATAGTCATTGCACGTTTCTACAAATCAGTAACCACTTCAATTTATTGCTTGTAAGTTTAAGATAAAGAGTACTTAATACACAGTTTCACAAATAAAACTCTTTTTCTTTCAGCGACGCGTTACGATTTATATTTAAATCATCGTGGGACTGTCAAATTTTATTGTTAACAATGACAGTTCGATGATGATTTAAATATAAATCGAAACGCGTCACTGAAAGAAAAAGAATTTTATTTGTGAAACTCTGTGCTGAGTACACGATCGTTTTAACTACAAGTAAGAGTGTCTACAATCTAGATGTAAATTTAAGTTTTTGCACTGATTTGCATTAATCCAACCTGGTGTTTTTACGACGTAACTTGACTATAAGTGGAAATTATCTTGGTGAGCATAGTTCCTTTAGCACATAGTTTAAATCTTCTTGAATGGTAATTCAGCCTTCACGGAGCGTTTTCTTCAGAACTAACTTTTAATTAGGTTAACCAAGTGGGTGTCTTTTCTGTTTATGCTTCCTGAGCATGCACTGGGAGTGCTTTAATGGATCCTGCAGATCTGTTTCGTCGCAGTATCTCAGTAGAAATATTAAAGTGGGATATTATTGTCAAGCTTTTTATACATAGAAATTAAATTGAATTTGCCGCTTATATTATTTGAATGCGTGGAGTGGTAGTGGTGCCGTTCTTGCAGAAAGTTGGAGAAGAATGTAATAATGATATAGCAATAAGAGCTACTTGAATATGAATGTGTAAAGAGGGGAGAAAATGGACAAAAATGATTGTAGATGCTCTTGATTGGTGAAACTCTTCCATCAAATATTTGTGAAACTGTGCGTTAATTACACAACTCTTCATCTGCATGATGTAAGAGTTTCACCAAGTAAGAGTTTCTACAATCTACATGATTAAAGAATCCCCGTTACGATATCAAGCTCGCCTTCAAAAAACTTCATAAAATAAAGACTACGGCTGCCAAGAACGTTTGATTTAATAGAAACTGTATCATCCAAACACTGTTTCCTACTTACGACCACCTGAAGACAGAATCTACTTCGAACAAAACCAGGAAAGCCATCCATTGGATTATTTAATTATTTGTGAAACTGGATCTGAGAACTTTTTATCTAGAAAATGATTGCTGCTTCATCAGACTTAGGTTTACAAAAATGGATCAATTACTTTTTTATAGCTTTGCATTCTACAAGCACAAGGAGCTTTGAAGGTTCTATCAGAGTATAAATTGTAGTCGTCGTGCTTTTACTCTCCACGCATACGCGAGAGAAGTACTGTGACCAGGACACTTTTAGAATTTATTTGAGATAAATCGGTTTTTGGATTTCTTATGGCGTCACTAAAAGCCGCATCGTTCCGTTGCTCCAATTTTTTGATGGGTCTAGCATATCATAACGTGATGAAGCTATATTATCCGCAATGATCCAGAATTATCGGCTTATCCCAGGAATTATCCGAACACAACCCGGTTAGCAAAAAATTACCCTCATTTAATATTAGTAGGCTAAGTTGAGGTTCGGAGTTTCCATCATTTAGATGTAGTCGTTTGAGATTTACATTTCACACACAGTTGAATAATGTATTGTATTAGTTAGAGTGTTCGAATAGCAACCGGTTTGAGATGCAGGTAGATAGTTTCGTTTACAAGTAAAGCTAATGGAAATAGTCTTAATTGGCAGGTGTCGGTGAGTGATGTATGCACCATTACACCCACTCCAATCCTAAGAGATCTAGTGTACATCACTAGGTATAACAAATAATTTTTGTTTTTTGTTTTAGGGGGGCATAATGCCTTAATATTAAAACTGATCAAACTGATCAACCATTAATTTTCCTTTGAATTCTTACAAACTAATACTTATCACTAAAGTAAATCCATCGATGTCCTTTAGATTACGTTAACACTATAACTACAAATTCGTACACATGCTCTGCTCTATGCACCAAAGCACTACACTAATTCGTATGGCTTGGTTCTCTTCAATCGTCGGACAGCGTTGTGGTTGTCCAGCAGCTGAAGAGCTTCTGCGTTTGGGTGGTGATGGAGCCTTTCCTCATGCCTGGCCGCCATTCTCTTGATCTCGTCGACTACCAGAGGTATATTCAAATCGCGATGAATATCCTTATTACGAATGTACCAAGGGGCATTAACAATAGCTCTTAAAACTTTATTTTGGAATCTTTGTATAATCTTGATGTTAGAATCTTTCGAACAACCCCACAGTTGACAACCGTAGAGCCAAACAGGTTTGAGAATCTGATTATATATCATGATTTTGTTATAGAGGGACAGTTTTGAGGATCTTCCCAATAACCAGTAGTATTGTTTGTAGCGAAGATTGAGTTCTTCCCGCTTTTTTTTTGATGTGATGTTTCCATTTCAGTCTTGTGTCAAGGGTCATACCTAGGTACTTAGCGTTAGCTTCTCGTGGTACGGTGGTCCCATTAACGCTTATTGGAGGAGGATTCATCTGTCTTCGGTTAGAAAAGCAGACATGGATCGATTTTAATTCATTTGGTTTGATTTTCCATTTTTGTGACCAAGTCACTAATTCGTTGGCAGCTGTCTGAACTTTGTTAGTAGACAAAGCAAGATTTTTGTCAGTTGCAATCAAAGCTGTGTCGTCTGCAAACGTTGCAACCGTTACATCCCTCATCGTTGGAATATCACAAATATACAATAGGTATAATATTGGGCTATAACAAATAAATGATGTAATTTAATTAAAAGTCGTATTCAGAATGTCTAAAATTTTTGGAAAATTAGAGTTATAGAATTATGAAGTGTTTTGGACTTCCAATATCTGCAATATTATGTGTACTTGACGCCATTCTTTAAAGGTGGCGCGTGTCCAACTTTCACCAATCCATTACAGATTGCATTCGATTTAGAGAGAGGTAACTTCCTACCTCGGACCCATCCTTTCACGTCGCCTTTCACCGTTCTAAGCAACTTCCAAGTCATTTTTCATTTCCCCAGTTCGAATGGAATCGGAAAAGTAAGATGTCCGTTTCAGTCTATCTAATTTTCTGTATGAATCGAACGACATACGTATCCCACCAGCAAGTCGGAGCAAACATACTGGTTCAATCAGACTAAAAGACCGCTGCGTGATCACTCCGTACTTTCGTTACAGTTTTTGTTTCTTTTCACTTCGTGAATTGTCTACGACAGTGGCGGTACCAGATTAACATATTTTTCACTTCCCGCACTGCACAGAAGGCAAATGAAGTGAGACGAGATAATGTAGTCAATACTCTTTCCAGCACTATGCTTGTACAACAAATGCCTCAAAGCAGTTCCTCATCTGAAGTTCACAAATAATGCAAATGTTTAGCCCCATACCGAAATGTTTTGACTATTCTCAATGACAATTCGGACGGCCTTCTATTGTCTTGAGAACTTTGCTCTTTGTCTACAGGAGACGATTGCAGATACCACATTAATAAAAATGTTGTGAAACGCAAAAAGACTCAAGACAACGGAAGTGCAAAGTAGTGTTATTTCTGTTAAGTGCATACTTTCTATTTATTTACAATTCATGAATAGATCTCTGAGGAAATATTTTATACGCCAAAGCATACGGAAGAAAAGTCCTAGCCAATCATGTACAGGATAAATCAATTACAGTAGTGTGGATGTGGATCAAGTGGTTATTTCGCTGATTCATCTTACACTTGCACTGGTTGCTAATCACGGCAGCTTTTATCAAAGTACACATGACTAAGTTCGTCTTCTTCCTCATTGTCCATTTGAGATTAAATTCTTTCCGTCCTTTGTACTTTGATAAAAAGTGCTGACGTGTGTGGTTTTAATAAGCAGCCACTGCAAGTATAAGTTGCATCCTATGTTAATATGAGGGCTTTCCTCCCCTAACTCATTTCGAATTCGTTGTATATAATACATTTTTCTGAAGTTTTATGCTTGTTTCTCAAAAATCCATATAACTCACTCCTTTCCGTTACTCGCTTCCTCAGAGCTTTTGTTAGCATATAGTCACAGTAATTACTTTAGCGATTCCAAGCCTCGAGATAGGTACGGAGTACAGAAAAATATTTAAATCTGTCTGACGTGATTTCTGATAGTAGTTATATATTTGAAAATAATTGATGTTCCAAAATGTTTTGAAATTCAGCTTGTATGCTTTTCCGTGTAATCTCTGACATCGAAATTTCAATAGGATCATGATTCGGATCTATAAAAGGTAAAGCTGTTTCTTTAGATCGCTGTACAGGTGATGATACATCCTTTTTGTTTGTTTTCCGAATTCGCGATAATTTGCAATCATCTTTGTTTTGGTTCCGTAGCTTTTCAGCATCATCAAACTTCAACTTTGCATGTTTCTAGATACCCTACACTGAACTAAGGTAGAATCAACTTTCATAAAGACCTATGATTTTAAAATTTTGAGTTGATGAGGTTCATGTTAATCGAGAACAAATACCTATTATTAGCAACATTCAATTTTAAATTTTAGGAGTGTCTATGAAAGTTGAATTTATCCTTATTGTATTTAGAGTAAAAATGTACGATTACATAGTCGAGATTTTACTTCCGCAGGTTCAAGCGTTCTCGTACAAGGACGGATGAGAATTTGGAATGTTGATCCGCGAAAAACACTTCTATCAGAATGACAAGGAATTCTGCTTTAATGTTTCATTAAACGGGGGATTAGATAAAGAATAATTACCCATGTCTTTTTCTGTCCAGGCCTACTCCCGTTTCGGAAAAAGACAAATAGGTATTATGGTATATATTTGAATGACTTTATTTTAAAGCATACTAATTTTAGCGATCAGATATGTTATAAAAAAGTTGTTTAGAATTATTAAGTCAAAATATGCAAGATATGTGAGATCACAAAATCTAGGTCATTTCCGATGAAACTCGAATCGGTGCTTTTATGCTACAGATGTTAACAATGTTCAACCCTAGCAACAAACCGAATTGCATATTATCTCTCGCGATTGTAGAATTCGACCACGGACAGAAATTTAATTGTTACCCGGTATATAAGAAACCATCATTACAATGGTCAGAGCAGCCATTTCAGCTTCTTCTTCGCAGAGCATTTTAGAAACAGGATGCAGTCATACATAGAAGCTCAAAACTGAAATACTCTCAACATTTTTTAGTCTTCATTACTGTTTACATCACATGACTAGCACCTTTAAGGGCAACAAAACATTTTGACGGAAAACATGTTCACTGAACACCCACAAATATATCCACATAGCACGAACAGATCTTGTACAACGAATGTTTCCCCAATATTTAGGCATTCGATGCTTTGGGGGTTGAACGAATCCGCACCACATATACTCCGAAATTCGGATTCTGGCCCATATCCAGGCTGGATTATGATATTGTGTCGTTCTGCAAGCATACCATTGTCCGTTTTCAATTAAATTTAGGTTGGCAAAACTATACTTGTAAATCGCACAAACAGATAATGTACTACCCATTTACTCATGAATAATTGTTTACTTTAAATTAATCGACTTGTCGCTCAGTATACAGGGGAGATAGGGGTTAATATAATTGGATAATTATTAATTTATGTTGCAGCTACACTGCGTCTGCTATTAGCAGATGAGTTACGCCGGCGCCGTTGAGATTATTTCACTGAAACTATAATGTTAGAGGTGCTTAATCACTATGGCCATGATTTTTTGATACATTTCATTGAACCTGGTTTTCACAACATAGGTAAAAATGCATTATTCGAACAAAAAACTAAATTCAGATGTTCAGCCAACTACGTACACTCAATTTTAAATTTTATGCTGTTGAAGAGCATTTTATACCAGAATTTTTGACCATTTTGCGAGTTTTATTATGAGTTTTATATGGTTTAGTATGTTGTTTTTGAAACATCTAACAGATACTCGTCAAGAAATTCAATTCTGTGAGAATAAAACAGAAAAAACACTTAATCAAAGTCATAAACTAATCTTTCATTAATCATCATGAAGATTGGTTACGTTGTGATTTAGCTTATCATCATTTTAGGATTATATTCGGTAAATATTGATGTCCGCGAATCAGGGACCCTGTCAGTAAAATAGTTTTGCAGTTCAAGCCTTATAAACAAATGGTAATCCATTTGCTAGAAATTGGTAGATGCCATTACTAATCTACTTGGCAAACTACTGACCTTTTGTTAATAGAATCTGCACAAAAAATTCCTTTCAACTTTGATTAGAATGCAGATAAAAAGATCGCGTAATTAACAGCAGTTTCGCAAATAAAACTCTTTTCCTTTCAGTGACGCGTTTATATTTTTTAAGAATCATTGAAATTACCCTAAAAAAAGGCTAACTTTTGTTAGCATAAAGTGGTCCATAAAGTAACCTTTTTTCAAAAATATTTATGAATATTACATTTTAAAAACTCTATCAGTTATATAACAATTTACTGAACATATTTTTGTCAATTCAAATTCTATGCAAATAAAAATTATAAATACTGTCCCCCTCACTCACCACATACTAAACGACCCATTTGTATGAAAAATATCACTATTAGCTGTAATGTAGGAAAATTAATTTCTTTTGGATGGGACCATGTTCAGTTTAATCTATGTAAATATAAATGTTGAATATCTTTATTAATTGTGATGACGTTATTGCTTTTGTACAAACATTGTATATAGTAATGTAAATATGTATTGTTATACATTTTAATAAAATATTTATTATATGTTGCATTTTTATTGCTACACGCGACTAATATAGCGCTAGTTGATTACCTAGGCTTTTGACAGATAGATGTCATCTTAGACTGGGTAAGATCAGTGGCATTACATCAGAAAAGGGGGGGGAAGGCTTTTGGTCATGTACGGGGATAAACTATAAATAAGCCGAATACATTCAATTTTATTGAAAATCAGATGTTTAAGTGTTTCTGAAATTGGTACCACAAGAGGTGGTGTTTGAGATAGGCGTCAACTTGGGTGTGGAGGCGAGGTTCTTGTCTCGCGTAATGAGTCATGGAAGTGCTCCCAAAAACAGTGGAGTCATGGAGATGCTCTCAAGCGCCGTGCAGTCATGTGAGGTGCCATACTTATGTGAGATGCACATACAAATAAACATTTATCTTACATATAAAATGCACTGGTAAATGTCTAGAGACGAAAAGATCAGGTACGTATTTTGATGGTGAGAAGCGACAGAGAAATGGACAGTGCGACAGAGACGCATATCTTCATGAAGTACGAATGGAGATCAAATCGCAGAAAGAGTTAGAGTAGAACAACCGAGAGAATAATAAAACAACTTATGCTGCTTTTGAAGACAAATATATTCGATATAGCCAAAATAAATTAGCTTATCTATATGCTGCACTATTGAAATGGATGTATCAAATTCAGGCAGTATAAGTATAAGATGACATTCTACAGATACATATGCATCTTCAACATATGTCGTTTTACAAAATGTTTGTGCCTCTTATCTGTAAAATGTATATCATCGCGGAAATATTTTTTTACAAGAAACACTCTTACAGTACTTAGTATTCCATTCGTAGTACCTTTGTCAAAATTAAATTGAACTCACACAAGACTGTTACAGATTTGGATGCCAGGCATGTAAAATCTTGGATCAATCTATATGACTTGTTGTTATTCGGGCCGCATGGCATAAGCTTAACAGCAAATCACCCGTTCTAATATAATTACACGGTGGGAGAGTCCACTTATGTTCTCTGGAGGTGTCATAGTAACCCTCGGGATTAATATCTTCAAACATTAATTAGTTGACGCTGAGTTGGGGTCATCAATAAGGAAAGCGAAACTTTGCCGTCAAGGTTGGCATTTCCAAGTCCTAACAAAAACTATTTCGGTCTCGAGAAGTTTATGTAGTTTGGCAAGACTCATACTTTTGTTAAGGTTTCGAGGAATGTTAGTGTTGGAACAAGTTTGTTAATCTCATTAACTGGGGCTTAGTCAGTGAGAATTTGTAATAGATGTTTCTTGAAGAAGCTCTGCTTCTGAAATTTTATGATTAAGTCTTGGTATAAGAGGCAAAAACAGAAAATTGTTTGTTGATTTAGTTATTTATCTTTGAAACATTGCCAATTCTATTAGTAGTTTCTGTCCATTAATGATAAGCATTCTGTATTTTATTGCTTTCAAACTTTGATGCTATATCTTTAGTTCTTTTCCTGATTCGTTATATAGAGTATCTTTGGAGACTAAATCTAAACTGTAGTGCTAGAGCCTAAAAACATGGAAGAATACTGGAATGTTTCATCCCTATTGTGCTTATATCTCATAAGTATTTACCGTGCTGTTTTGAGCTTTTCTTAAAAACAACGGAAATTGCCCATATAGTGTAATTTTTATTCAGATATGTGGCTAAATGTATTCAAAGTGAACAGCCCAATCAAATTAGTATTGACAACATGTATTTCGAAAGGCTCAACTTCAAACACTGCTGCGATCTCTTAGAAAAAGACACATTTTTGGCAGCAAAGTCAGAGATACAATTGAAGTAAATGGAACCACATGTGATTGAAGAAATGCTTCCTTCCATTTCAGCTGATTCGTCCTAACCGCCTTTTTTAGCGCTAAGAATGTCATAGCGTGCCCAAATGTTCAAACATACGTGAAGTACCAAGGCAATCTACCTGACTCTATTTTTGAGTACATGTTTGAAAAAAATGTCTATCCAAACATTGTCAACATATAATTACAACCCACACACAAGGCCGTCCTTACAAAGGATTCTTCGTTATTGAAAACATAAATTTCTGCATGTTATCGAAACAATGCGTTATTGAACAAATCCCAACCTATATCCTGAAATGCACGTCCTTTTCGGAGCCATACGTCTTCCAACTAGCTTTGATTTATTGCTAATAGATCCATGTCTCTGGGGGCGTGTATATTACCCAGATCCTGGATATAGGCCGAACGATGGCTTGTATCCTCAACAAAAAATAACTACTAAAACAAACAACTTCTATAAGCCCTGTGCCATAAAAGATTTAAGGACCCACTAAGGATGTTAGAAAATGTTGGATTGTGATGGCGCAGTTAGGATTTTATTGCAAAAGACTCATATCGGATGCTTTATAATGGAATTTCGTGGCAGTAAAGTTTTTGTGAACTGCTCCAGGAAACAATACGCTGGTCAATCAAACAAAATCAAAGTAATTATGTCGATATATGTTGAAGATCTACTATGGACATGGCCCGGGAGCTGCTCAACCTAGATACTCATTAGTGCAGCTCGGCGACCGAGTAGGTCTACATAAACTCAGGTAAGGGTCTGATAGCAGCATATAATAGAGCAAACACCAATATTTGGTGTATATTATCATATTGTAATTGCTGATAATGACGATAGGTAACCCTTAAGCCTTATTCTCTTTGATAGAGACGCTTAACAATTTCTCTCACAGAAAAAATCCGTATATCCAAAAAAATTAATTATTTACTGAACGCGTATTGTTTCACAATATCGATTTTCAACCACGTCAATTGGGGAGAAAACTTTTGAATGAGAGATACTGCGTTTTCTTGATATTTGATGACATATACGTCATGGAAAACCATAAAACTAATTTTCGTACATGTATCTGTACACCATCCACTCCGACGTTCTGTCAGTTTAACTACAGAGATCATTATTACAACGCTATCTCTAAATTCAGTTAGGTGTACCATGCTTGAGGACAATATGTTAAAAACGTAGCTGTTAAATGCAACTGGAAAAGAATCAACTGTTTACCCTCCAATAGTAATTTCTGTTTTAATTGACCCAATAAATCAAAAACCAAATTACCCAAGGCAGCCGCTTCGAACGGAAGAATAGACTAAATCGAAGTTTCACGCATGGTACCAGGAGGTAGTTTATGCGCTATCTCGACTAAACCTACACCGGAATTCCCATAAATTCCGATTCAGATATTTTATTTTCCAAATTACCATCCTATTCCGTCTCGATGCTCTATTTATTAGCGTTGTGGAATTACTTGCTCATACAGGGATAGAGCGATAAGTATTCGATGGAAAATATGTTATGAAGACCAGGATGGCGCTGCAAATTCTAGCGCCATCTCTTGAGATATGTGTTACGTGTCATGCGGAGCACTCGCCACTTCAGCATGACCGATTTTGTGAGGCATTATAATTTCGCAAGCCACCACAGCATGTCATGTGATTTTCAGGTATTTCGCCAGTCATATAAAAATAACAGCATCTAGTTCATCAGTATTTCATACTAAGCAGAGTAGATCAATAGTGTCGGATAATGGCAGCATATACCGACGGTTTTGATCATACGTTACTAAACTTGAAATGCAAGTTTCTTATTTTGAAGCTTTTTATAGAATTTATATCAAAAAGTACCTTAACGAGCAACAATGCCGTTCAAGCGCTATCATTGGTATAGTATGTTGACTGTTTTTATCAGTACAGTTAATGATATAACAAATGTCGAGTATCTCTTTGTGAAACGGTGACGTGGAAGTTTGCATTGGAGATAATTGGATTCAGGGAGATCGTTAATTTCATGGAGCTGCTGATATTTTTCCAGTTTATATATTTTCCAGGATACTTTTTCAGATAGGGGAAAGCTTTTATAGCCCTTATCAGGTGACCAAGCTTTAAAGAATTGTCCTTCTCCCTGCAAGATATATAAATCTCAGCAAAGCCGCTATATATCCGACCGGGGCAGTGAATGTTGCATTTCCTCATGATGGGTAGCTAAATTCATACCAACAGTATTTGTTTTCCCCTTACTTGCCTTGTAACAAATATTTCTTATTTATGTCTGGGTCACAGTATGCACATTTCTATTGTTGAATACTTTTGCTCAAGATCAATATCGATTGATTTTCTATCGATTTTCCTTCTATTATATGCTTGGTAAAATATTCAGTAGTCCACCGTAGCCTTGATGCCAGTTTTGTCTGGTGGTTGCTTCTAATTAAAAGTTAGGCTGTTGAATTTATTTTATCAACGATTCCGAATCCTAGTCAGCTATTATCACAGTACAAAATTATGGATAGAGTTTTTAGGAAAAGTGTTTTCATTTTCTGTTCAATGTAAAAAAAATTCTAGCCGAAAGGGTGTGGTCAACCTCTCACAGAATATTTCATGGACAACATTTCTTTGGTTATATACAGGAATACGAGGCTCTGATAATATGACAACCTCGTGCATTAAATATAATGCTCAAGTGTTTGTTAGTTCTGATCTAGCCTGATTGATTCACCTTTTACCACCCCTTGTGCAAATTCCAGGGTGACAAGCGTGTATAATGTATGATTATTACCTCCAAGATGTTTGCTCAATTCAAATCATATATGTAGGATAGCAGTCGTGTCATTAGTGATTAAAAAAACTCTAAACCAACACATTATCAGAAATGTCGATTAGAAATCCATAATCCAGATGAGTGATAACAACATTTAGTCACCCTCATTTGACAAGTCCTGCAATACCTTTGAAAATAGCGCCACTTGTTTGAGGGGTAGATTTCACTGCTTCCAACGACACTTTAGGGAATTTTTTACAACCCCAATATTTTGGGGTTCCAATGGTTCAATAAAATGAGAGTTAGTTCGTCCAGTATTCGAAAGCCTATAAACCGCTGGTTAGAGACTAGAAAGCACCAGGATACTTTATCTAAAATCGTACCAACACCACCATTATAGGTATGCGATATCTACAAGAACTTCAAACCAATGTCACTGAAATATTAAATACTAATGTTGCTTTGAAACAGCTCAAGAACTTCAATCTACACATGGCAAAGGTATTCTGTTATTCAGAGCACCAGTATATAACTTGTGCATTTAATTTTCAATTATATTATAGAATTTTAGGAGCCAATGCACTCACAGGTAATGAATTTAGTCGCCCTTTAATCACTCTACGGCTCTTGAGGCGTCTTTATGATATACGTCAGTGTGGATCCATTAGTGTCTTTATTACCCGATCAACCATCTAAGCAAGTGCATTGTCAATTAGATACATCACATGCCTCCAAAGTAATGCATTAACCATTCAGCGGGACAATAGGGAGGTACGTGTAGCAAGATCAAAGATCTGAATTCAATCTAGAGTACACACATCTCAAACGATACGGAGTTCACAGATGTCTATTCAATCAAGAAATTAGGATTAAGTCGATGGATCTGTTGAAGATATTCTATCGAATAGAAAATCTGTCTATATTATTAAATACTAATGGATACTGTTACGCTTGCGGAAACATTTGCTAGCGAAAGCAAACAGCATGTATATGAATAAGTAGAAAAATATAGATTTTATGTTATACGCTTTCAAGAATCCTTGCCCACAACGCTCCCCAGGGATCTGTATTTTCTCCAACTCTCTTCTTGCCATACATCGACGAAATGTTGAAAATAGTATCCAATTCGAGAGCACCCTCATTTCTTGAATGGAACCAGATCAATGCCATTCCAATAGACCCTATATTGAGGAGAGCAATACGTTTTTCATCTCTGGAATCCTCCACAGTTCTGAAGATCGGAGAAAAGTGACGGATTTCTCCCTGTTCTATAGATTGTACCATGGTAAATGTTGTCTCGCTCAGCTGTCTGGCATAATAACACCAATAGTTTCCAGTACAATTAATTTGGTCGGAATACCAACACCTTGAACGAGACTTTTCCAAAACTCATTCTCTTGTAGAACCTCAGCATTGTTGAATGGGCTTCCAGAGAGTTGGCTCCCCGATGGTTCAGCGTTTCGAGATCACTGTCCTGGACTGAGCGAATGGTGACGGTGTCCTGATATGCTCGCATTCAACGGTAATAGATTCTTTTGCCTCGCACGATGTGCATTCACACGCGTTATTCAATAAATAATATCAATGTATCATAGAAAACGCGTTGTTTCAAAACGGCAAAGTGTAAAAACTAACAAAGCTAAAGATCTTTCGGTAATACCGACGACATGTTCAACAATTCCATCTATACTTTGTATATGACCATAATGCACTGTCAATTGAAATCAGAAATTGTATAGCTCGAGTGTCCAGAAAAGATTGTACGTTAGTGGGGTTCAGGCTTACACTTCATCTATGAAGCACACATATTTTTTGCAAAGACACTGTGAAAGGTTTTCTGGTTGTTGAAATGAGTAGACAATGCTTTGGACAATCATTGTCTTGAGAATTGATGTGGTATCTCAATCGTCTTGAGGTGAAAATGAAGGTACCATGTCAATAGAAACGTTGTGAAATGCAACATTCTCAAGAAAACAGAAGGCCAACGCAGTCTTATTGAAAGGTCTACGGGTGGAAGTTTCATGTGGCGTATCTGGGATCGCTATGCTTGACACGTGCACTAACCAGGAAGGTTCTCGGTGGTACTACCAGTTAAACAAACACACGATGGTACCATCTAAGCTATACTATGAACAAATCAGAGCGACTGAGTTAAAAAAAATTATCAGTGTATCCATCTCCATGTTATGCCTATACTCCCCTTTAAGAGGTTAACTTAGTATTATCCTTCTCCAAGACCTCTTCTAAAAATCATTGCCTTGAGAACCTCAGAGTTGTGGAATGTGCCGGCGAGGATTTTCATACCCGATAGCTAAAGCTTACAGCATTTCAGAGTGAATGTAAATGGACATTTATTGTCTCGCAGCACTTCTGGAGCACGATATTATTGCCAGCTTTGAGACAGGTTACCTATGAAGAATCATATATGAGCAAAACCAAACATCCACTTTTTAGTTGGGACTCAAGGAGTCATTCTTGTATGCACAATTTCTTTGTAGCAAGGTAATGATGGTAACAAATCCACTACTGCAGAGTTGACCACCAATGATAGACAAGACAATGTGCCCATTTTTATAAAATATATTCAATTTTCCATGATCTTATGGGCGGCTTATATAGGAAATTCAAACAACAAAATTGTTTTTCAGATTTATGTCAGAGGAACTGTACTGATCTCATAGTCTGTTTAAGTGTAACTCGGCCAATACAGCATATAAGATTCTATTATACTGCTTAAATAAAAAGAAAATGAAAAATGTAGGAAAAACAACAGTTAATTTCTTTATTTGTACCATCCTGGAGTCGAACGACATAATTATAAGATACGCCAGATATGATACAGTGATTGCAACGACATCCAACATTGCCAATGCAACCAAAACTTTAATGAGGGTATTTCGTGAATTCGTAGTTTTAATTAACGACCAGTACAAATGTAAGATGAACTCTAGATACGCAATGATACGTGGTCTATGATCTGAACCCTCCATAGGTCTGATTTATAGGTACCCGAAAGATAAATGGCATGAATAATTACGTTCAATTAAGCCGGGGGTATGACGTTTTATATTGGCATCTCTCGCACGTTGGTAATTATGCAATGAATCTACTGCAGGTGACTTTATGAGATAGTACGAGTATGCAAATGTAGCATAGAGATAATCAACCTGGTAATTTTACATCCTTGGCAACAAAGAGAGATATAAAGTGTATGCTCCACATTATACATACGACTTGTTATAGGCATGCTGGTTCCGTCTTTATTCTAGACTCGTCAGCATAACCTGCAATAATTAGATTGTATATACCTTTACATAGGTAATAATTTTATAGTAACATGTATTTATGTTTCGCGCAAGGTAGTGTTGACCATTGGAATATTTACAAAGTCAAAGTCCTAACAACTTGGTATCTGCCTAATAGCGGTGGTAGATGCCCTGTGAGGCATTTGTCAACACAGGGTAAACTGATTTAGTGAGCACTTTTTACGATGTACTGTTCTTACAGTATCATTCTAGGCTAAAGACGAAACATGCATGTCTATAGCAGCCCATACGTATGGTGTATAGCATACATTCGTTACCAATCATCAGTTTCTGACTTGAATGATGTGAAGATAACGGTATACGTCAAATTTTTTACGAAGATCAAGGGATGTCGCTGTAAATGGATTAATCCTTGTTGACAGATACCGTAAGGCGATTTGTCTCCGCCATTAGGCAGAGTCGAAGCTGTTAGGATCGTAAAGGTACGAATAAGCGACGTTTACTTTGTCCGAAACTTGGGAGATAAATGTTGCTATCACACCCTTATCTGGATTAAGTACATACACCTCATTGCTCTATACGATAAGACCGCTAGAATAAACAATTGTACAAACACCACTTTTACATGCTACACAACTTTCTAATGATGATATAAGTGAAAAAAGCTTTACTCGAACATTCTTATCAAATGTAGATTTGCCTTTCACTCCTAACAGGAAAATTATTTTTTAAGCGAAAGCATAGACGAATTTAAGGAAGATTCTCATAAGAACGGCCTTCTCGCTACGAGATCAGTAGTTCATTCTGCATTTTTCGTAGTTCTCAGTATAAAAGGGAATTAATACATTCAGAACGAACACAGGACGTTAAGCACTTTTCATTACGGTAGAACAACGAGTGTTTTTATGAAGATAAATGAATAGCGAGTCTCAACGGACGAATGAGTGACGAGTTTCGGTGCATGCTGCAACCCTTTGTGTCGTTTATCCTCGGAAAATGTCTGCTCGAAAGCTGCGGTTGCATAAATAGATCGTAGTTAGAGGGGTCACCGGGACAGCGAATAATAAAGAAGCTTCACGCCGTAAATGATCAACAAACTTCTGTTTCACGAAGCAGTGGACTGCTGTTGTTCGGAATTATATCGTCTGGTTTCATTCTAACCTTAGATATCCACATGGGACTTCCCTTAACCGGAATCTTAACAACTGACAACATGTGAACTAAGCCAATTTGCAAAAGATATCGACTTCATTTTCATATGTCCAAATTAAATAAAAGGTACTTTTGGATGACTGAAGGTAGACCATCTTTAACACTGAAGGAAAGGTGCAACAATTTTGATACAGACGTCACACATTATGGGGGTATTGCGCTATGTTTGGAAGCATTTTTGCCAAATTATTTTAATTAATAAGGGATGTATAGCTTGAAGTTTATAGAATTTACACTCAGAACCCATTTTGTTCATTTAAATCCTGTCACTCAAGCCGAATGAGTTCCATTTACATAATCTTTTTACAATGATGCAATAACTACTAACTTAAAAAGAGACATGATCTATTTTTTTGTCATTAATAATAAACAAATAAACAATTTCGATTACATTTGGAGTTCCATTCAATCAACATTAAATGGTTCATTTTAGAGTCTCTATTTATTGTGCTAAATTTGTGTATATCACATACAATGCAATCGATCAACTGGTATGAATGGTTCCCATTCGAAAATATTCGAAGCTTACGGTGTTGTGTATTTGTCGTCATGTAAAGAGCCTTACAATTAAGATGTTAAGATTTATAATTATTATATGTTTCATGTAGGGCTTAATATATCTTCAACTACATTTATGAAATGTGCATTAGGTGGTCAATTAGAGGTTGAACTGATTAACGAAACTTATGAAACTTGCCATGTGGCTAAACTAATGTTAGTTAGGGAAAAACAAAATAAATGATATAAATGGACACGTTTCATTTATTTCTGAACTGCCCTTATCTAACTAACGCATTTCGAATACCCTATAAAAGTTTTTTTGTGCAAGCTGTAGGTCACAGTTCATAATCAACGCTTTTGGTTCGATCCCGCACAGACCGACGTGAACACTGCCTGCGTAACTAATCCTAGTTATATAGAATCCAGTCACATAAACGCATTTGATTGCCTGTTTTTACGAAACGTTCAAGCTAGCAGGAATGCCATATAATGATCATCAATAATCCATCGTAGCCGTATCATTGATGTGCTTGTAGAAACCTGCAATGGGGTTCTACTTACACACATAATCCTTGTTCCACCTACCGAAAGTTGGCTATCACCAGGGTTATCTTCACCTTGTTTACAGTAATTAAAATGTATTTGATGGAGGTCCTACTACTTCATTCTTCCTGAGCTCCTATGCTATGACATTCTGCTTCTTCCAATACTAGATTTAGCTTCTTTTTTTCATAAATATACAGCTATCAGACACATTTGGTTACATGTTTGTAAAATCTCTACTGTATTTTATCTTGCACCCTAACTCTTGTATTTTGTTGAGGTGAATGCAAAAAATCACGTCAAAGCAGGTTTGTAGTACCCACGCAACTCTATCACTATGAAAAATCGGATTTTAGACCTATATATCTTTTGAATTTCAATAAAAATAATATCGTCACTACTGAAAGACAAGAAAGCTTTCATATCATATAAGCTATGTAATGACGTTATAAGTTGATAGAAAAAGTTTTAAAGAAAAGGTTTATTTGATTCTTTTTAGTGCGTTTAAAAAAGATTTTTTAATTTTAATTTATTGTTCACCTTTTAGTTATTGCTGAAGAGGTCCGCAAAACCCCAGTACACTAAAATTTCAGACGGATTGGAGCAACAGACTTTATGGTCACCATGTATTTTTTTGCTCTCATTCTTATTCTCAGTAAGTCCTTTCATTTCATACCCATATTGCATTTAGAATGATTATTCCGCCATCTTGGGTTTTCCGCCATATTGGATTCAGAGTGACGCCACTTTATTTTTCGAGTTATTCTCAGCAAGCCCTTTAATTTGATATCAGTATTGTAGGAGTGCATAAAAAATAACTAGTCCGCCGGGTGTTCCGCCATGTTGTATTTAGAATGACGTCATACAGCTAACCATACATTATCATCCAAACTAAATGTGTATACAAAATTTCAGATCAAAAGGTCGAAGATATCTGCTTAAAAATTTGATTGCAAGATTCCACCAAACAAACTAGTTACAAAGTTGTAAAAATGGGCTTTTTAAAACCGTAATTTTCAGGAGTTCGGTCCTGACCAAGACCGTTTTGGTGCTATCGAACGCAGCTCTGCAATTTTCACTCAATTACCAGTGAACATTGAACCAAATTTTCCTGCAACAACGACAGTACTACAAGTTTAGCCTATATAGACAAATCGTGAGTACAAACACCACATTTACTTGCTAAATTAATACGGAATTGGGAATAAATAATAGTTCGCACGAGTGTTACGGTGCGCCGGCATACGAAAAACTCGTCCAAACAAATACATTCCCACAGACAGGTCCGTATCTGGAAATGATACGACGATCACCTACAGCGAAGATTAAAATACCATAATGGAATCTGCTCAACATCCAAATGCACCCGAAGGTCTCACATCAGCTCAATCCTACTCAAAAATACTAACGCAAAATACATTCAAATATCCAAACAAGGATCAAGCTATTATTTTCAATTCCAATGATGGAACCAGATTGCAAGACTATCTACTTAAACTAGGCCCATTAGTCAATCCCAAAAATATATTATTCTGTTCAAGAATTTCAAATAATAGAATATGCATATACCTATCCAGCAAAAGTCTAGTTGATAGATTTTTAGAAGATCCTGGACAAATAGTAGTTAATGGTGAAATCATAAAAGCACGTAGACTAATTACACCATCAGACCGGCTTGTGATTTCAAACGTGAGCCCGACAGTTCCACATAGAGTTCTAAGCGAAAAACTATTACAACTAGGTTTGAAACTAGTGTCACCAATTACGTTCCTTAGAATCGGAGCTCCACTTCCAGAGTATAGCCATATATTGAGTTTCAGAAGGCAGGTATATATCGAACCCAACCAATCATCCACAAATCTTCCAGAATCACTAGAAATAATACATGAAAACCTGACTTATCGAATTTTTTTATCACTTGATAGCCAGAAATGCTTTAAGTGTAATAGACAAGGACATATAGCTTCCCAGTGCCCCACGCTTTCCCAAATGCAATCAAACATACTTGAAACTACAACCCAGCCTAACAGCGAACAAGAAACAGTCATCACACAACAGACAAACAAACAGCAAGCAAATCATATAAAAAACCATACAATAGTACCACCTCTAATTATGACAAATCCATCAGAGCCAGCGATGCAATCATCCTCTCCAATCCAAACAATAAGTGCTACAAATGAATGTTCAGGACCAGAACATCAAACTCATGAACCGGTATCTAAAGGTCAAAGCCACATTGAACAAAGACACACTGAACACCAACCAACGTCTACACCACAGATCTTAGCGTGCAACACAGATGTAAATATACGAATAAACACATCTAAACGAAACTTTTCAGAAGCAATTTCGCCAACCACTCCAACACATGATCTAACATCAGACGTCACAAACCCTCCCACATTTGTAATCCCCAGAACCTCAGGAACAACAAAGAAACATAAACTAGATTCGCAACCATCATATATCTCCGCAGAAGCTTTACGAGGCGCCAAACTGTACATAGACACCCAGAAACATACTCTTGTGTTGAATAGCGACCAGTTTAAAAGCCTCCTAGAAAATACCCACGGAACAAAAGATATAGTTAATACAATCAAAGACTATACGGACGACATCAAAGGACTCATTGAAATGATTCTACTGGTATATCCCCACATAACAGATAAGACACTGAAAAACAGATGCACCAGACTTCGTAAAAAGCTAGAACGTCACATAGAGAACAACACCAACGAATGTCTTAGTGATAGTTCCTCCATGGATTCCACAACCTAATAAAGTATATACAATGCACATTGGTCTTACGTCTTTATTGCAATGGAACCTGAATGGATATTTCAGCCATATGAACATGCTACACAAGCTCATATCAGATAACAATCCAGACATAATCTGTTTACAAGAAACTCGCTTCCGTGAATCCAAAACACACACTCCGAAATACTATACTGGATTTTTCAAGAATCGCGATAGCACCACTAATTATATAGCCAGTGGAGGTGTTGCTACATACGTCAAAAGTAACATAGTAGCCAAACCAATAAATCTGAACACACAGCTTGAAGCACTTGCAATTTCAATAGAAGGAGCCCAAACTATAAACATTTGTAACATATACATACCTCCCAACCGTCATATAGATGAAAATGAACTTGAAACTCTACTTCTTCAGATACCATCCCCTCGTATTATTCTGGGAGACTTCAACGCTCATCACAATGCTTGGGGATCAAAACGAAACGACGCTCGAGGGAGACTCATAAAGGATATATTGGACACAACTGATCTTGTTCTTTTGAACGACGGCACAGAAACAAGACTTGATCTAGGAACCGGAACATCATCGTCAATAGATCTGAGTTTGTGTTCAACAAACCTGGTAACGCATCTGAACTGGAGTGTAGTAGATGACCTTTATGGAAGCGATCACTTTCCCATAGTAATACAGAACCCAGACAAAACAAATACCGTCGTGCCTTTCGCTAAGTGGAATCTAAACAAAGCAGACTGGATCCAGTTCTCGGAATATATAGAGCATCACCTACATATATCTCAAACAGATAGCAACATTAATCAAACAATAAACGATTTCATCAATATCATTTTAGACGCAGCACAGAAATGTATCGGCAAGACCAAACCAGTCATTAACAAAAATCCTGTTCCATGGTGGAACGAAGAGTGTGATGCAGCAATCAGAGCATCTAAGAAAGCATTGAACAAATTCAAAAGGCACAAAACCACTGAAAACCTAATAGACCTTAAACATAAAAAAGCACGTGCAAAACTAACAACAAAAAAGAATCAAAGAGATTCTTGGAGGCAGTTTGTGAGCAGCATAACTAGCTCGACGCCATTGACTAAAGTCTGGAAGAAAATCAAAAGTATCGCTGGAGGTAAGTCGGTCACATCAATCAAATGTCTGAAAGAAGGAAACATAACACATACAACCAATGAAGCAATAGTGGAAACACTCAGCAAAACATACCATGAAAATTCCAGCAATGAAAACTACAGTCAAGAATTCCTCAAATATAAAACAGATATCGAAGCAGCACCACTACTACTGCAGAATAATCAAGAACCTATTAATACAGCAATTTCCGAACATGAAATGGAAGAAGCACTCAATGATCTGAAAGAAACCTCAGCAGGACCAGACGATATCCCCACTATTTTCCTGAAAAAACTTCCATCAACAGCAAAACTACATTTATTAGGCATTTACAACAAAATTTGGACGAAGCACGTATTTCCAGATATATGGCGTCAAGCATTCGTCATACCTATATTTAAACAAAACAAATCACCACTCGCACCCGAATCGTACAGACCAATATCCCTGACATGTGCTATGTGCAAATTATTAGAGAAGATAATAAACAAAAGACTTCTATGGAGCTTAGAAAATAAACATCACTTAATAAACGAACAATCAGGATTTAGACAAAACAGATCCACCATAGATAACATCATTGATCTTGAAACACATATACATGAAGCTTTTAATAACAAGCAGCACTGCCTTGCAGTGTATTTTGACATGAAGAAAGCATTTGATACTACATGGAGGTATGATATTGTCTCAAAATTACAATCATGGGGTTATGATGGAAACATAATCGCTTTTATTTCCAATTTTATGAAAAGTAGAAGTTATCAAGTTCGCTCAAATGGAGTCTTATCCAAATCCAGAATACAAGAAAATGGCATTCCTCAAGGATCTGTTATTAGTCCAACACTGTTTTTGATTGCTGTCAATGATATCATACATGAAATAGAAAAACCAGTACAGGTACGACTATATGCGGATGATATGATAGTGTTTGTAAGAGGTAGAAACCTAACAACTAATACACGCTTAATACAAAACACAATAAATAAGCTAGAGCACTGGACAGAACGTTCTGGATTAGCATTCTCAGCAGAAAAGACTAAATGCATCATTTTTTCAAAGAGAACGACAGATGATAGAGTACTATTAAAACTGAATAACACAAACCTTGAACAAACATCGGACATAAAATTCCTAGGTCTTATATTTGACAGTCAACTCACATGGAAGAAGCACATTGCATATTTAATCAAAGCATGCGAGAAGAGGATGATAGTATTGAAATACCTAGCTAACAGGCACTGGGGAGCCGAGGGAGGATCTCTACTGATTTTATACCGATCACTGATAAGATCAAAAATTGACTATGGCAGTATCATTTATGCTTCTTCTAGGCACTCCACTCTTAAGCCATTAGACAGCATACATCACAGAGCACTCCGATTGATACTGGGAGCATATATAACAACACCCATCCAAAGCTTATATTGCGAATCCGGAGAACTATCCCTGAACGACAGAAGAACAATGCTAAGTCTTGGATACGCCACCAAAATTGCTTCAAACAAGAATATACCGGCTCACGCAAACATCACTCAAATCAATGCAGGCATTAGGATGAACCACTCCAATATAATCCACGGAAAGCCATTTCAACAGAGAATTTCGTACTACTTAGAAAAACTTGAAGTTCCTCACCTGCCCACCGTGACCCTTGAGAGTAGTACGAATATCCCACCTTGGACTTTACACAGGACAAATATCAACAAGGAGCTCACAAAATTAAATAAAGCAGATACTCCATCACCAGTGATAATGCAAAACTTCCAGGAACTAGTCAACAAATACACAAACTATAAAGAAATATATACAGACGCATCAAAGATAGACAATAAAGTAGGTACAGCTGTTGTGACATCTACCACTACACTAAAAATTAAATTACCAGATGCAGCTACTATTCTGACTGGAGAGTTATATGGAATACTAGAAGCAGTGAGACTAATAAAGGACCAGAACATCCACCAATCCTTGATAATAACTGACTCACTTAGCTCTCTCCTACTTATCGAAAAGATGTATACAAGCAATCATCTGGCACGTGAAATCAAACAACTCCTACACACGTTGCATTTGGAAACTCACGATGTAACTCTGATATGGGCGCCTTCTCATGTCGGCATCAAAGGCAATGAAAAGGCCGATAAACATGCAAAAATCGCAGCCAACCTGAGTACTACGTCATCCGTTAGCATCCCAGCTTCAGACATCAAAACATATCTGAGAAACACATTCATCCACATTTGGAACAACAACTGGCAGAACAATCCATCGAAGCTTCTTGAATTAAAACCTAAATTTGGACCATGGAATACTACTAGAACAAACAGAAGACTTCAAACATCTATAACCCGTCTCCGATTAGGACACACCAGGGCCACACATGAATATCTTATCACCCAGGAACCAGAACCCCTGTGCGAAGTTTGTGAAGTGACGCTGAGTGTTAAACATATACTAGTGGAATGTCCCCTATTAGAGTATTATAGACTTGAATGTAACCTTAATTCACAGACTTTGAACGACATTATAGGACCACATTGCCATGTACATAACTTAGTAAGGTTCCTACATCTGACCAATGTATTTTATAAACTGTAAAAGTGAAATCTTACCCATCACCGCTAATGGCCACAAGGTCGAAGCGGTTAAATTTAATAAAAAAAAAAAAAAAAAAAAAACCGTAATTTTTCCACATGTTTCGCGTAGTAAGGTGAAGTTTTATCAGATTTACTGTTTCGTTTCAAGGATAATCATGAATTAAAAGCTAAAACTAAGCATAAGGAACTACTAGATTATTAATTTGTGATCAAATCTAGTTGGTATAGCTTGTCAAGAAGTAGGTAACTTAATTACACGAAAAAGCATGTGTCATTATGCAAAGCATTAAGTTGAATCTTTCTGAAGAAAATTGATGTTATGGATCAAAAATATAAAACAAAAGTCCTACTCATCCATTTAGGATAAGTCACTGATAATTTTTGAATAAATTAAAACAAATCGTAAAAAAAATATGTTTAGTGCAAATAATAAAAGTTAAAATTAACTCAAGCTTTTCCTTGATAGTTACTACACTACTTAAGAGCCATTTCAAGCAATTATATCATCTGCTACTCTCTCATCTAACTTCAATCTTTATTCGACAACTAGAATCCAGAGCTCCCTAAACTTCTTTGTCTCACTGACCACTTGCCATGTTGTGTAGAGGAGACCCTCTACGCCCTGCATTGCCAATATTGAATTTTAAGCTCATAATCTTCAACTATTTTTGACCTATTCATAACTGTAGAAATATGTAGACTTTAAAGCGAAACAACATATTAGGTTGTATACAGTCCCGTTGCGAGAAAGCAAGGAGGACCCAGGGAGAATATCTGAAAATTGCCTCCTCCCTTGGAAAACCTGAAGAGAAGTAAAAAGGCGATCCCTACCCGATTGAGATGTCACGACCTGCTAAAATGAGCTCCACTGTCTTGGACCCTGCTGTGCATCTCACGGACCCCTAAATAAAGAACCCTGGGAGTCTATATAAACTACTTTAACTATCAATAGACTAGACTTATTATATCCAAACCTTGGATACACCCATGCTGTTTTATGTATAGATGTTTCTGTAAACATAATGCAAAAGTGCAGCTCATATAATTATTGATCGCTATCGGTTTATACGAAAAATCCTGCTACGTTCAACTAAACATTCGGTATAATAAATATGAAAATTCAAATGTTCCCAGATAACATGGAATGTTTATCAGTTTATTTATAACATATTGTTATATATCGCTTTGCTAAATGGAAACCATTATGTCGAGATCCGTTCCGGAACTGCTGGTCCCGCAATTCCGTTAATGAGAGAACGATGAATAGAGGCGATCTAATGATAAAAAATTAGCAATATATAGATCACCCAATATGTTAATTTAATACAAATAGATTTACATGTTGGTGTTCACTGTGTTAGAGAAATGATTTAATGATTATGATATGCAATTTAACACCATTTTCGATAGTTTTTGACACCCTCCCACTCACACTATGTATAATAAAATTGCTCAACTCCTTTTCCCTTTGTCAAAAGTGGAAATGTTTGATTATTTTGACGTAACTGGAATTTTCGTAGAAAGCTTCAGAAAATGTTCAGAAGGTTTTATCGATAGTTCCAGATTATAAGGTATTCTACTCACCCTCTCCTTTTCACCAGTGTAAAGAAATGATTCACCATTATTATGTCGATATAAATCAAGAACAAATCATATGTCACAGTGGCAACTCCGCCTTAATACGCTCTGATACGTCGTAGAGATCTTTCGATCATTCCCCAATTCGCGCCCGATTGCCAACTTGATAGACGTTATTTTAAAGCTTTTTGTGTCGTAGTTTTGGTGGTTGTACAGAACTTTACCATGAAAGTAATGTTTTTTAATGTCAAAGACGTCATGGAGTCAATTCATTCATAGGGCTTCTATTTTTGCCAAGGCAAGATAAATAACAGAAAATAATTATAAATCATAATAGTAAATTATAGAAATTTTAACAATATTTATTTCATTTTATATTATGAGTAGCCCTAAAATAAAGTGATCTGTACTGTCAAAGCGCTTACACATCAACTTAGGAAAAAATGAAAATAAGTCCACCAAAAACTTTTTTTTGACATTTTAGTTTTGTTTCTGAATTTTATCCACCCTTTCCCGAAAATTACGGTAGGATTTATTATACAGCCTGAAATTATTAGGCGCTCAACGTCATGATAACTTTTTCTACAGTCCAATATTTGTTGTCATCGAGACATATTTTGGCAGATAGAAAGAAACAGTTTTCGTAAACCCTACCCCCATCGTAGCCTTCACGAAAAAGTCAAAGAGATTATTTCTTAAGAATACTATGTTTTCGTGAAGGTGTAACCTCGCTTCATCTCGAGCAACTTCCCTTCATTGTCAGTATTTCCTACATGAGTCAAAAGTTGTCCCGAAGTCACACGAAACGTTTGATTACATTACTCGGTCTACTGCAGTTTGTGGATAGACTTGAACATCATTCACTTTGCTTGTGCATGTGGGCGACTCACAATGACTGACCACACTTACACTGCACTGCCACAAATGTGTAGTCACGTACTTTAAACTGGTATCAACGACAGGATTTCGTCGAGGTAACTTCGCGAGTAGTGTAAAAGGCGTTTAAGAGCAAATGCTTCTACGCCTCCCAGCGCCTTAGTGAAATTAATTCAACCATAATCATCACTCATCATGATAACTCAACCTTCATGAATTATACATTCGATGACCAATAAGCGAATAATTTCATCAGATCTGATTTAAAATTTCACCTCTCCATCTATCATCATCATTTTCGTTCAAGTCTTGCAGTGGTAATATATTTTGCAATTAGCAAGACCCATGTGGCCAGTGACAAAATGCGTGTTTGTGAACGAAATTAATGTGATATAATGTTTTTGTCCAGTTATATAAATTTTATTTGAAATGTTCATTCCGATACTAACAATTTTAAATAGCTTTTAATGCTATTAAATACATTACTAGCGTATATTCCGTTGAAATATTCAAGCGCTTCGAAATAAAATAGTAATACAGCTCTCCCAGCTTCCTATTCATACGCACTTTTATGGAAAAGCACGATAAAAAATGAAAATGCTGATGGAATATCTATAGATGGAAAATTTTATTAGCATACAGAAAAACTGTTTAGACTCGACAACAGAATTGAGGCGAATTTGCTGGGAAGCTGGCGGTTTTATAAAAATCAGTAGCGATATAGTTGGATTAAGCATATTTATTTATCTTGTCTGAAGAATTGTTAAGGTGAATTTATTAACCATTTTCATTTGGTATGTAAGAAATATAAAAATGAAGTTCGTACGACACTAAACATAATCTTGTAGATTGTGAATTTACTTGCTTGGTGAAACTATGCAATCACGCTAAAATTGCGCCATCTAGACATGGTTTTACGGTCGGAAGTTATGTTTTGTGACGCGTTTCTCTGATCTATAAGAAAAAATATGACCAGAATAATCTAGACTTCTCAGATCTAGCAGAATATTCTATCTTCTCCGCGCTTTAGAGGAAATGTTGTTTTCTTGACTAGGCTCACGAAATCCCCTAAAAAATTCATCCACTACCGTCAACATAACCTCAAGGTAAGGGCATAAGATGGTCCTGTAACAAAATAAATACAAGTATAATTCACCCTATTAATAAAACTCGTTTATTTATAGGAATGATGTCATTATTTTCATTTGATATATAGATTTTCAATTTTATTGAGGTGATATCAAGAACTCAAAAGTTGCTTCGGTCGACCCCATCAAGCAATACCTTTTAATAATTTCTATATCAGCTTTTTGAATAAGTTTTATCACTTATTTTGGAATAGCTGTATCAGAAATGTTTAGATACTCGCTTTGGAATACCCATTATGTCAATATTGAACTACTACCGGATTTAGTTAGGACACCTTGTAGATATATATGGGGCTCCAAAAGGTAACCTGGTACTTCCATTTGCTTTCTAGCTATACCGTGCACGAAGATGTCATATCATTTTACGACGGCCTCTAATTCCCGAATAAGGTCATGCAAAATGCGATGCAGCAGTTTTAGTAGTTGTAAAAAGGCTATATTTCCTCCTTATTCCACTTTACGGTTAAAAAATTACATACGGTCGTAAAAATGGCGCCAAACTTTTACACAACGAGGTGCGAATCATCTAGATAACGTAGTGTTGGGGCAGTGTTCGGTCCCAAAGTGAAAAAGCAGGAACTTCCTTCAGTGTAGGCTATTAGTGTAGTTTTAAATGAAATATGAGGAGCATGAAGTAATTGACTTTCGCCCTCGAATAATGAGGAGAGATTTTGAATTAGAAGCCGTACTCAAACTTTGTTGATAGTTAAATAGGCGCATAGGCGAGCTCATAGATCTCAACCTTTAACTCATTTCCAAAAAGAGTGATACTTGATTTGAAATCTTCAAATTGATTATAAGCTTCATCTTATTGAGATTTTTTTATATCAAATCTAAAAAATGATTAATGCATTTTCCATTATATTTTTTCTTTTCCAAACAAAAGTATGACATTTGGCTAATTTTTTTAACGTGATCCATCATAACTTTATTTTTATATGACTTGTTTGTCACTATGTGCAGGTATCATAACTGCAGCATCTCAACTTAGGCTTATCTATTATGTCAAAAATTACTTCCATTATCTTTTTTATTCAAACGTCTCACTATCGGAGAAATGCGTAGGCAACTTTAAACATTATCACAAATGAAACTCAGAAATGGGTGATGTTGCTTACACTGTAGGTAAAAATTTGGAATTACCAAATTGACAACAGCAACATGAAAAACCTGTAACCCTAATAGTTCTTATAGCTGGCTAGATACACCGCATAGAGTTCTTAAAAACCCGTATTATACATTGATGTGGTAGTGTACTTTGTAGTGATGGTGATATTTACTTATATTGTTAGAAAGTAGGTTACAATTTATAGGACTGTAACATCAGAATATTAAATTCCAGTATTTTCCATAAAACTACCTGAAACCATTGAAAAGTGTGAAAAGTTTTCTGGAACTGAATATTATTTCCACATGCTGGTCATAGATTGATGTCTTTATGGTGTATTTGTTGGTGCCTTTTCATTATTTTTACAGTCTTGTTTTTCAGCTACTCTTGCTTCAAGGCTTTTATCTATCTTATTTCTGTCCATAATTTTACATATGTAACACATTTAGGTCTAACTGGTTTATTTCTGAATCTGATATTTATAATAATCATAATAATAAATATCTTTACTGACCTCAAAGAAGCAAAGGTAAATTCTGTTGGGCTATATTTACTACATGTTAACCCTTCATCTAACCCCGTAAAAAGGTACATTCAAATTTTTATCATGGCGAAGTGTTATATAATCGATTAGGTAAGCAGAAATCAATAAAAAAAATAAAAATAAATAGTTCGTATAAGGAATAATGTGGCAAGATATAAAATATGAATGAAACAGTTATTTTATTTATTAATGAACTCGGCGCTCCTGATAATCTAATAAAAATATTTTCAACCTTTTTTGAAAGTAAGCATGCCTTGTCCATTTTTCAATTTCTAGCTCAAACTGTGGAGTAACTTATCAGAACGCACTTCGTCCACAACTGTAAAAAATCGAGTTTGAAGTGATTTTGCATACATAAATATACAATGCATCCATATCGACGCATGAAGCGTGGCAAATCGAATTAAATCCCAGTGTAATCCAAATGCAGAATCGACCGATCACATCAAAACGCATTATGTCCAAGACAATGCGCACTTCAAATCGAATTATGTCCTTTTGCCGTTTGGTGTCTCTGTAAACATCAGAAAACAGGTATCATTGTGTAATAGTTTCTAACTTATAAATGTTTCATCATTATCTGTATTCGTGCTATTCAACGTGGACCTAGATCAAACTATTACTGTAGGTGCAACTAGTGGTTCAAGCAAAATACTAAAAAGGATTAGGATTATGATAACAGGTAGGTAAATATATGATTCTTCTAGATTGGCGCGATAGTTCTTATTTTAGAGTTTTTTTTTGTTCTGCGATGCTTCTAATTACTCGACTATCATACCCTATAGTCCAGTTCCTGTAGAATAACTAATTTAATTCTGAATTCCTCTATTTTTTTTACTGTCTTGATGTTAATATGGTGAAACAGTTTCATAGCTGTCCTCTATTAGTCCTTGCTCTAGACTGCGCCAGGATTTATGTTTTCACTCATTTTTTCCTTACTCTATTATTGTATATAATAATCAAGTTGGATGAATCTAATTTTATAATACCATATGCCGATATCAATGACGATAGAACACTGATCGACCTCGTATGTTTACAAAAACTTTCGTCAGACATTGGTGCACAATTGCCCGAATTCACCAAAGGACTACAATTACATTAATTTTTCTACATAGCTAGTTCACAAGATCTCATGTATATGTTCTACAATGAAGATCTTAGCCATTAAATAGTAAGGAAAATTAAAAATAACTTCATAATTTAGAACAAACCTGCAATGTTAATCACACCTCACAAATTAGCTGGCAACATGGCTTTGTAGTAAATTCTGACTGCTACTAGCCGCTACGTATCATTTTCATTCATATTTTGCAAATTTAACGTCTGTCGGCATTTGAACAGAACCGAACCGTCAACCGTCTACGTCAGGTCACTGTCAACCGCTTTGAATTTTGACGTGAGCGTTCGAATCAGACATCGTAGTTATTGTTCATTTTCTCTGTTTGATCTGGTTTCAATTTTGCTTATTGTTGCCAAAATGATGATATATTGTTATGTGTGTAAGCTGTTCAGCACCCAGGCTGAAGCTGCAGGTGTAACCTTCCATCAGTAAGTATAATTGTGTACTTTTTCAAACTCCCGCCATGTCAAATTTCGTGATTCATCCAAATGTCATCGATGTTTACAAACAGAAATTACGGTCCCCATCAAGCGGCCATCTTGCCACCTTTCCCTCTCCCCGCTGGTCCCCTCGCCCAGTCATGTTTGACTATAGACATAAGTGAATTTATGAATGAGATGCCAGGTCTTCAGTCGATCTATCGTCGTTGGCCGATATCCTCAATAAAAATTATAGTTTCGGTCATTTGTATAAGAGTTATATCCTCGAATATTGTCGATGACTTGGTAAAGTGCTTAAGTTTGCAGGTTACTTATGCATCAGCTTTCGTCACTGCATCAAAATGCAGAACACAATCAATATCAATTTGTAGGCAACCCAAGCGATGAATCATATTCGGCTTAGAACTTTGAAATTCAAAAATATTCAAGGGACGACGATGGTGTGATAACGGCCCACTGCGCTGAGGGTTGGGTGAAGACGAACACATGAAATGCGTTTTAGAGCCCTGTTTATTTAGTAATCAGTGGGTTTGTTGTGAGGCGGTGTGTGAATAACAAAAAATATTCCAGCTATAAAAATGGAGATTGGATTCACATATGCATTCGTAATGTCCCAAATTTAGTTCGTTCAAAACTGGTTTGAAGGTTTATGGTATTATTTATAGTTCTAGGATATAATTTCAATGTTCACTTATCAATACACAGAAAGCAGAAGTAATTTCAGTGCTACTTGGGGAACGTTGCAAATCTGCATTATCATGAATTCCTGATAGTTACTAGCTACTATTTTAAAGTGATTTTAATAGCATCATCCTTTGAAAACAAAAGGAATATATGGAATACTACTCGTGACAGAATTTGTTGGTCAAAAAGCTTAAGATCTAGACCAACTTTCAAAAAAAAATCAAAGGGCATCGTATCTGTATAAAACAAAATATCGGCAACTATAACGAAGAGAAATGACGACAGTGACGTATTCGCACAATTTGTGGTTAGTCAACTTCGATAGTGGACTATATTACTATATTCGAAAGTAAGTGCACCATCAAGCTAAAAATCAGTTTATCGAGTATCACAAGATGCAACCCACTTGACGACGATGCAGCTTATTGCAGACATCATTTATAACTCCTGTCAGTTGGAGTATAGTACAATGCATATACATAATCAATTTCATTTGGTGATCCAAAACCAATATTTTATCCTCCTGGAAACTTTTCAGCACGGAGTCGGCGTCAGATGAACAAATGGAGTTATCTGGCAAACTCGTAGTTCTATACGCAACTTCCATAGAGGTTAGATAAACGAAAGTGAAAGCGCCATCTATTGATCTTCTTCCACGATTGGATCACCGAATGAAATTTTGTCATGAAATCGAGTGTATTTCTTCGAAAAACAGTGTTTTGTATCACACCAATATCTAAAACTTTATGTATTAACTCTCCAATTTAGAAAGAAAGCACACAAACAAATATGGGGCAAATTAGATTTACTACATTTCATTCTAACATTAGCTGCAATTTTGCGATTTGATCGAATGATGGCTATGATACTGATTTAAGTTATTTGTGTAATGGCCAGAAGTTGAATAAAACGAAAAAAATAATGTATATATCTAGCATGCTGAAGTCGGTTTAGTCGACATTTGTGAAGTAGATACTGTTTTGGTTCATACAAAATGATTCTAATTATATTTATTATCACACGCGCACGAAATGGACGGAGAATAAATTTTAACCACTAATCAAGTAACAATTAGAGGTCCGATATGAACTGAACCGGTTGAAGGCCTTGTTTCTTGTTTTTGAGTGTTCAGGCTTAAGTATATTTCAGATCTAAATGATGCACTTATTATCTCACAGAATTCAATTCCAGTGTCAATGTTACTTTCTACCACTTCAAGTGTAATTTTTATTTTGTAAGGGTGGCACTTGTTGAACATATTCTTGTCAGCCAAGCAAGAAGCGCCGTATGAGTAGATTATTTGGGATTGACAACCATTTCAGCTACAACATGAGTTTCAACGTCTTTAGCAGTTATTGTAAGTCTTCGTGATCTTGAAGCATCTTTCACCATTTCTGTTCCTTGAAAATCTAATCGCCTCGCTACTGCAGATACTAGCGCCACATGAACTGTTCAAGAAACTGTTATTCCGTATGCTTCCTTGTCAAAAATGATAACAACGAAACATGTCAGTGAGGATTTGAAGTATGTTGGACAAATGTTAGTTCAAGGTTACAGAAACACAGTCTCAAAACAAATGTTCAAGCTAAAAACTAGTCGATCAATAAATTTGAAATTTATTTGTATTGCATTGAGAATAAATGCTATTTTGTCATGAGGTGGCACATGAGCTACACTTCGACATTGACAGCTCTGTATTTCACGTGAAAAAAATTATATTTCTGATCTCAAATTCAATGAAGATGCACCCATTGATAGAAAAAATAAAAAGGGTGTCAGGCGGACTTTATATCCTCACTGTATAAGCAAACAAATAGTACGCTGCATTCCTACATTCCTTACTCCGCTCATTTAAGGTTCTAGAGTCTAGACAGACACAAGATATAACTGTACTTCTTTCTTCCATTTCTACTGCTCGAACGGACTGTTTCGCATGTAAAGAGTCTAATAAACGTCTCGCCTGTTTGAAATCATGATCGCAGAGCAGCTCTCATTATGTTACGTGTCGGAAGCTCTAATCAAATTTGTCAGGAGTAGAATTCTGCAATTTGGAAATGCCACGATTCTTGGCAAGATACCAGATCGTCAATTTCATGGGAACGGTCGATTTTTCTGCATAAGGAGAGGTAATTTCCTTCATTTGAGGGAGTTTCCGCATGTGCTGTGCGGGCCACAGGTACAAAGAATAACTGTTAAGTAGGTCATGATATTTTGATTTATCTTGAAATGTTTCACAAAATTCTAATATTATAATACGTATCACAAGTTTGGTGCTTTGTTGCAAGCTGCTCCCAAGATATATGGTAAGCAATATAACTGAAAAAGATGAAAATTAAATACTTATCAAATTATGGTGATGTTGAGAGGGAGGTAAGACAACAGACAACGAAAACAACAAGAATAGCAGGATGCTTAAATGACACAATATAACGTAATAAATATATTAAAGTAGAAACCAAGTCAGAAATCTACGAAGCAGTGGTCAGACCAACTATGAAATACACTGCAAAAACTCGACCTGACACAGCGAAAACTAAAGAACTACTAGAGACAACCGAAATGAGAATACTTCGCAGAATAACTGGAAAAACGCTATTGGACAGAGAGAGAAGTGAGAATATAAGAAGAACAAGCATGGTAGAGAATGTTAATGCGTTGATACTAAGTAGAAAGAAGCAATGGAACGAACACATCAACAGAATGGACGACAGACGAGTAGTCAGAATCGCACGCGACAAATCACCGTTAGGTCGCAGGTGTCCAGGGCGCCCTCGAAAACGATGGAGTGACAACTTGGCGATGTAATAGGCAAAATGACGACGAAAAAAAACAGGCGACTCGCCTATACTAAAAGGAAGAAGAAGAAGAAAAGGCAAATATAATACATCGTGATCGCGATTCATCTTGTAATAATGATAATGGCTTATTATATCTGGGCCACACCACCATTCTCTGCGAGTTCCTTCGGACAGCGCGTGCCGCGGTCTTCTTTGGCATTGTCCACCAAAATATTCTATAACAGTGTTTTCCAAGGTGTAGATCTCGACCCCGTGTGGGTCGCGCTGTGGTACTAAAGGGTACTAAGGAGCTTCCAAAATAAGTCAAATACTTTGCTATACTGAATTAAGCGTTGCGATGTAGACATAAACAAATATGTCACGACATACAATGCACTAGTCTGGCAGATGTACTACTAGTTTTTAGTAGAACAGGTCCCAATGAAATAACTGCTGAATTTAAATCAATGTACCGAATTCAAACTTGAACAGTAAGGTAGAACAAAATTTGAGGATCATTCAGTTACTTGTAACTCAAGTATGCTATCTTTATCTCTAGTGGTTCGCCAACAATTTTTGTAACACTGGTCAAAAACAACATCAAAAATATCCCTACAGTTGGTACAGCGCTGAACACAGGCAAGAATTGTATCGAGTTTTGACGCACCATTCTAGTCTACGACGAGTTCAACGTAAAAACGTAATGATATAGTGAGTACTTGTCTATGATTCTGGTTTTGTGTATTACTGACAGTTAATAACGGTGTACTATGGAAGTAGTCTTTAATCAATTTGAAGAGATTTTGTGAATATTGATTCGAAAAAAAATTAAATTAGAAAGGTAGAACATTGCCAGATTATTATTGAAAAAACCTGGTGCAAGTAGCAGGAGCAATTCACACGTAAATTTAATAGAGTGATTTGAAAAAAAATGATCTGTGAATGTTACAAAAAAAGCTTGACACTGCTTTCCTTACCTTTTTGGTGATGAAGCTCCAACTGAAACAAGGGTCACCGATCTGGAACACTTCAGCTTAAAATAAAAAATCGAGAAATCTATAGAACCCATTTCTTAATGGTATGGATTTGCATTACTAGGGTCAATTAGGATCAGCTTATTGAATAGACATACGGACGCAATGAAAATGTGTCAGAGAATAGGTATTTTATATGAGAATATGAATTGCATTAAATTTTGTCTAGCTTTTGATTGGATCCTTCGGACTATGTATTCTAGTAGGTTTGCTGGATGTTGGAGTCATGTTTGTTCTTATATACATTCTGATTAAAAAAGTCGAAATAGTACTGACTTTTGGTGGGAGTTAAACCATTTACATTCTGTTGGACCCTGGGGCTATACCAAACATTAGCATTCCGATAGATTGAAAGCTGTGCCTGGGTATTTTAGTTGTTTGTGCGGCTGCCGGACAAACAGAAGTCGCAAGCATGTAATCCTGCGACTACTTGTTTTCTGACCTTCAAGTGCGGATTTGTCATCCATCGTCTACGAAATCAATACTACGAAGAAATTGATAAATGACTCGCCCCTTTCATTGAACAGTGTTCTCCATGAAGAACATTTTTTTTCCAAAACCCACAATAAATTGGACAAGTAATTTTGTTCCCCAAACTAACAGCCAATCAAATACGTATTCTAATTACGGGCGTAGAATGACACTTTTTATTTCAATAGAAACTATAGTTATTCATTAATTGTATTGATTGTGATGTGAAAAAGATAGCTCCAATTCCCTTGGCCACATGCCTTGGCCGTTTGAAACGAACGATTCTGAACGGCTAGTCAATATCAACAAGCTAATTTAGAATCACCACCTATCGCATGGTTTTACTCTCCGGCATTCCAGGTTCTTCATTAATCCCAGGAAAACTTCGAAAAACTTCCTAAAAACGTGATTGATGTTCGCGGCGCTTTTCACCTATCGACGTTACCAAACACATACATACCATGTTACCATAGAACTCATAATAGACTAGAATGGACCTTAGCGCTGTGCGTGAAAAAGGGCTGATTTACTAAACATTCTATGGGACCCATTCGAGTGAAGTCAATGGTCCCGTGACCTGAGATATTAAGTACCAATCCCTGGTATTTAAGATGCGGATTTTGAGTTACCTAAATAGATACAAGATCATCAGTGATCGCCATTACGGCTTCCGCAAGCAGATGCCCACGGAATCTTCTAGTATACTTCACCCACATGTTAGGTAAAGTGCTAGCCAATCAGGATAGGAATTGGAGAATATTTTCCCTAGATCAAAAATTTTATATAATATCGTAACCTATTGGATAGAATACTTTTAACGTCTGCATACGATCCCGATAGAATTTTATTATTTCTGTGAAGAGGAAAATTCACAAAATTTTGTTGGTATTCTCACTATTGAATTTTATAAAATGATTTGCTGACCATTATCAAAAAGGTACACATAGACATGCCCATTGAATACGCTGGAGATGAGGAAAATAATTCACGGTGGATCTTAAAATATCGGTAATCGGATTTGGACTATTAGTAATATTGCTATATGTAACAAGGTATCTCTCTAATTGTTCCATCTATCAATACAATATCACATTGCTGTTATTTACCAGTACGCTGAGGTATATCAGCTTACAAGGCGTTTATTATGATACATTTCGGAAAATTGATAGCAATTGGAACATTAGGTTGAGGAATAATTTATCTACATGATAAGTTTTGATTTCTTAAACGTAAGTATCAAGCCTTGTGTACATTTTTTGTTGGATTATAGATTTAAATACCTTGCGAAGGTAAATAAGGAATATGTATTCAAAAATGTATTCAAATCAAGCATTTCACTGAATATCAACTAATAATTAATGTCATTAAATTTTCAAAATATGTATTTTTTCAATCTGTTTTTACTTTGTTGAAGGCAGCAAAGGCAGCCAAAACGTCGATGAAAATTTATTCGTACGTATGTGGTTTCAATTAGCGACGAGAGAAAAATATAATGAATCAGACAGACAAGCAGAAATTAAGTTTAAGAAGTTACATTGACCATCCTTAGACGTATTATGCAAAAAAATATAATTATAATGAGATCTGATTATGCGGGACTCTCAATACCTTTATTCCGAATCCATGGTAAGTGCACATCTTTCTCTGCGAAATATGTACCACCTCCAAATTACTGCAACATTCCATAATATGAAAAGATGCAGAAATTGTCAATTACAAATTCAAATTATTGCATAATAATATTGTTAATTTAGACCTGAGCTCTAGATAAAATAGCTTCTCTCACTATACTACTTGCTTTTTATGACTGTATTGACTAGTTGACGTTCAAATATTGAGTCCATACAACATACTTTTATCACTCCATATATTTCAAAAGAGTGCAACTATCCTGCTACCTGGATTAGCAATAATTTTCAGAAAATGATATTAATCAAGTTCCTTCTGACCTGTAGTTCTTATTCAAAATTTGAAACTTATAATGTTAGTTTATTTCAATTTTAATTACTGTGCTATGGTAGGATTACACATGAACGAAACGTCATTTGAAACATTTCTTCTGTAATATAAATACGTTGTTGGCGGTAACAAGAACAATCAACAATCTTCATTGTACATCTGATTTAAGTTGTTAATACTATTGATTCATTACACCAAAAGTCAACGAAGTTTGAACCAGAATGTATGGCTTTACGAGATTTCCAATCGAACGCAGTCAGAAAAACAATTTCACAGGATTTGAAGTCACCTCCTATTGCTGAATATTCCAACGCACAGAGTCACATACATGGAAATATTTTCCTAAATAACGTCAAAGGATTAAGATATTCATTTTTAACCAAAATCATCCGAATACTAACTGCGGCAGTCAAATATTGCTATCACAACGTGGAGCTATTGAATTCACGGAGCCTGTGCGGGCTTAGCAAACGTCTTGCGCTTGTTTCAATTAATGGGGAACAAAATCTATAGAGGGAATGAGCGCTCTATATTTTTTCGCAACTCGGTGGATCGAACTGACCGAACATATCAAGCCTGTCGAATTACCACACACAAAGAAGGCAGTTACACACGTGGTTTCATGAACTAATGATGATACATCGTACTTTGTAATGTTGCACGTAAATTCTAGTGAGATAAGGTGGACAGCACAGAGGTGGATATAATTAGATCACTGAAAAAGCTGGACACTGGGTTCTCAATTATACATATATGATGAAACAGAAATTGTATTTTGATAAGACGCAGCTGAATAATTGAGTGATCTCAAGAATCATTTTATATTTATGCTAGCCGCATTGAAACTACAGTTGGTCGAATAGATCCTTTTGCCCTATCTCAAAATTATAATACTGAGATTAATTGTATCCAAAGAAAACATTTTTTTTCTCTGAATAAGTCCTTAGTAATGACTATATGGAAGGCAAGAATGCAGATGATGCATTTGCTTTATCAATAAATCTAATATGAGGTGCATAATGCATGGTTATAGTAGAAATACAGCGCTGCTTGCCTCACGATAGGAAAAATTTATCATATTGTCGTGTGATCCAGAGGCAAAGTCACAAAATCCCAAAATACCGCTATTCCATCCAAAAATATTGATCGATTTTTTTCGTAAACTATTCTGAACCAAACTGATCCAGAGTTGAGTGAGAAATTTAAAATTCAGTCATGTCATATGTGACCATTTTATGCCAGGCCAAAAATAGTTATTTAGTTAAGTAACAGTACTACAACCTTCATCAAAACGGCATCTCTCTTCTGTCATGATAACAGCAACCCACAGTTACTACAGAGGATGGTAAAATGCTAAATATGATCACCCCTCTTATATAGTACTGAAATGTGAATCAAACAGCCACTAGAAATCGAGTAGAAGCCCTAGAGATATGGAATCGTGGATATATAGAAAAATGCTATGCCTACCATAGGTTTAAAAATAATAAAATGGAGAGTCTCCAACAAAAGATAATACTATTTAAGAACTCTTAATACCATGAAATGCTGAAAAATCTCTTATCCAGGACATACTGTTCAAGGTAACCAGTATCTTATCTTACAAATAATAATCAAAGAAAGAATATGACGAAAAAACAGGCATCATGGCTGAAAAACATGCCCGACTGGACAAATATACAAACTGTAGACCAATTATCTAAACTTGCGCAACATTACTACAGATCGTTTGCTAGATAACAATTTCGCAAAAAAAGGTTAAAATTAGCAGAAATATTCATTTAATTCCTCGGGAACACTCGAATACAGATTTGGTTACACGGGAGAGTTTGATTTTTGATCTGAAATTAAAGTTACAGAGGTACAAAATCAATCATCTGCTTGACTCCGTTTCCTCTGTGAACTGTGACCTGTCGGGATTTCGTTATACCCGTACGGGGAGAGAAAACTTGAATCAGGTTTTATAACGTCACGATATCGAATGGAGAATGCAAGTTGAATACGCGCTCGAAGTTTCAAGGAAGTTGGAAGAGTACGTGGGCTGATCAATAAGTACAGGTGGAACCGTTGGAGCAAGTTGGCTTTACGTCATCCATCAAAAGAGACCTCTACAAATTCCGAACTGATGAATAGGTGGGTTTGGGTTTGACATCAATTTTTCTCACATTCATGTGTTTTGTGTTTCCAGATTGAATGGAAAAAGGGCAATATTGATCCGTAATCTACCGGAAAGGTCGTGGCTGGTTTTTGGTTTTCGAAAGAAATAATTCAGACTTTACGCAGAAAAGAAGAAAGATGACGGGGCGGCACTATAGTGAACTATTGTACTGATTTGATGACAGAGAAGGAGACACTGGAATTGCCTAATAAAGAAGTACTGTTCGCCCAATATAATGCACCATCACATTCATCCCAAATTTTAATGGTCAAATTGAAGGTATTGCGCTACGAGTTGCTGCTGCACCGTTCTCGTTCGACCTGGATTTCTCCATCTGCTTTATGCTCCCCAACGTAAAGACATGGCTCGGAGGAGAAAAGTACCTCAAGCGAGGGTACTTATCGTAAGGATGTTTAAAAACTAATACGCTCCTAGAGGGGTTAAATAATAGCAAAAATGTGGACCTGAGTTTTCAAAAGACCTCATGCGTCATGCTAGCAGAAAGCCTATAACGCTTCATTAAGTGCTGTGAATTGATTGTAACTGTAGATTGTCACCATCGGAGAACAAACTCCCCGATAACTCATTGGAGGCGTTGTAAGCTCGACCTGGTGAGGATGCGACCGTTGGGCTCCTCTAGTATTTGCTGTGCTAGCGACTCTTGATGTTATTATGCTAGACAGCTCGGTCGAACATCTGCAGTGATGATATTTATAGAATATAGACACACAAGTTACCCTTCTTGTTGAATACTGTGTAGGTCTTTTGTAAGGTCAGGCGTATCCACTAGATGATCTGCTCGTTTCCGGATTATGTCCAGAAGCTCTCGCACACACGTGAGTAGTACTTTAGCGATGCTTTGATCTCTACCTTGCAAGTATCAGCGGTTGTCCCGGAGAATACAATTTCCCGGAGCTGAGGAAAATCCCCAACCATAGAACTAATTTAAGTTGAAAAATAAAAATAAAACTTTTGTGTGTTTTTATTCATAACCTACTGACGTGGAAAGTTATGAAAATATGGTTCAGTGCCCATTTTGAGAACAAACCCAGCGCCAGTAAATTATTACTATCATAAGCGAGGGTTGCGTAGCATCCCCGACGAAACATCCTGCATTCATATGTATGTTTCTTAGAAAACCACTGCGTCTGAGGATTTGGGTCCAAAGGATAATACATAATAAATCAATCGAAGTGTGTGGAGTGTTCGGCGTCCAGCCCATAATTCTCAGCATACGGTTCGGGTCGGGTCAGGAGTTAGATTATTTTATCTGTTGGGCAAACACAGTGTGCAGAGGCCGCGCGGAAAGATAAGGCCGTTCGCTGGCATTGTACGCTGACCATGCGCCATGTTGCCAATCTGGTTTGATGCCCATCCACAATCTGCAGCAAATACCGGGTGAGCTTTTCGAAACCTGACAAGACTTCATCTCTTTGAAGCAGCATTTATAAGAGGAGGCGCACATTTTTTGTGTCAATCTTAGTCCATGCCGGAAGACGTTATAGCGCCATTCACAATGTCGAAAAGTTTTGACAGCAACGCATAATGTCGATTGTCAAACGTATCATTTATTGTAGCCTATGACTGCGCTATATAATATGCGATATGTAGATATTATACTCCTAGAAAGTTTTCCAAAATATGTTCCTTTTTTATTATAGCCTTATTCTGAGATTTGCGTTCTCTGTTGACAAGATTTAGTATGGCTCAATTGATTACATCTCCATTTGGCGCAACACCCAGACTTTGAGGACTTTTGATAGCCGCCAGTTTGAAGATCCATGCTTAGATTCCATTGCAGCAGTGAAAGTGAGTAAATCACCCAAAACGAAACAACAGTTTGGCGACTCAAAGAACAGTAACACTGCTTCAACTAACAGAACCAGCAACATAGGTTTTCATGGCGTAGACATCATACAATACCCAAAAAAAGTGATTCTCCTAAAATCAAAAATACTTCCGTCTATGCGTTTGGAGTGAAACTGGAAACCGAATGAAGTTGGCAATGCTGTGACGGAGATAGAGTTCCTCTGTTTCCATTGAAAACTTGGTCCAGATGAAAATTGATTCGGTTCGTAATGGGGTTTTGTAGTCGGGATTGAACAGACTCAGACGCCGAGCGTGACTGTACGTTAGAGAGTCGATTTAGATTCCACAATACGTTCTTGATGCTAACTCATCTCTCTGGGTGCCTTTTATTCTAGTTCTTTCGATAGGGCGAAGGTAAACTAACAGATTTTTATGCTTGAAAAACTTGTTAAATGCCTTTTGATGTCGATTAAATGGTTTTGTACCTGTTGCAAAAGAACATTATGACGTTATTACATTGTTACCAGTATAGCTGATGAGGGCTTGTTGTGATTTAAATATTGAAGAATGATTTTGTCAATTACGTAGATACAAAAATGCTTTATATACCAATCCATTTTTTCCATAAATCAAAATTGATACCAATTTATTGCAAATTTCGATTCTTCTTCACATATAATTGTTTTATTTATTCCAAGATGGATCATTCTCCCTCTTACGGATTGCATTGAAATCTGGTAGAGCTCTGTAAAGATCATTGTTTTAAAGTTTTAGAAATAAATAGGAAACAGTTAACTGATTCCTCGGAAGAATGAGCTTGTCTCATTATCATAATAATTCACTGTTGTTTGAAACTTGTAGACAAGGTGGATTTATCAAAAGTTTGATTTCGGACTTCCATTGTCTATAAAATTTTGAGTATCTGCTATCTTCAATCGTTCGAATCAGTTCACCTGAAGACGATTGAAGATAGCATATCAATCGAAACGTCGTGATACTCAAAATTTTATAGACAATGGAAGTCCGAAATCAAACTTTTGACATAATAATTCAATCATAATAATTACGTCAAAACATCTATTGATTATTGATGATTTAAAATAATATAAGATATGCATATCCTACTGTTGAAAACTTACTGTGAAAAAACTGTCTTTGTTTTATTTTTTTTTATTGTGCATTTTTTGGGTATGCTGTAAAAAAGTAAATCATTGGAGCAATTTTCTGCCTTCTTACATTTCAATATTTATTCCTCTAAACCTTTGTATCATTTTCTGATTATTTCGTAAGCAAATGTGAACCAATCTATCAGCAGTTTTGAATATTAATTTGATTACACAGTATGCATATACACGGGGAAGCCAATATTGAATTAAAGATTTCATTGATCATTGATTTTGGTGAACTTCCATTTAAGCCAAAAGTATTGGTGGGCTCAATCATGTAGAATGTAGGTGTTCTTACTTGGTGAAACTAGTTCATCATTAAGATGAAGCAGTGCAATTTATACAAAGTTTCACATGTAAAAGTGAGTTTTTCTCAGTGTTCCTTTTCTGTCAGTCCATCAGCTGTCATATTGATTTTTAGAATGGGACTTGCCTTTCATTCAATCAAATGTTAAGTTATACAATTTGCATTTTGAAATCCGGAAGAAAACTGGCTAAGTGCTTGAAACGAACCACACACCCTCTTTTGCCGATCGAACTCTCTGACCAACTGAGCTAACTGGGCATCTGCCCACTCGTTGCAGAGCGCGGATGATGTTAACCGGATTGTAGAATGTGAATTGAGTATCAGCTTCTACCTTGCGGAATAGCAAGTTAGTTATAGTTACAAAAGATATATTATCATTGACAGGTAAATTCACAAAAGCCTATTAATAATAATAATAGACGTCTTTATTGATATTACAATGATATTGTAACAAAGCTAAAGTTAGGCCTATATGGCGAAATTTAGCGTTTGCTACTCTTACAGTCAACCATATAGACCAAAAAGGTGTTAACAATGTCAAAGAAGACATATTCACAACAAAAATTTTACGAACAGATATAAGAAAGAAAGAACTGGTATACGTTCCAAAATGTAAGATATTAAAACACCGCAACGCTATAAGAGAGACTACGTTTGAATAGGGTTCCAGTATGCTGCGGTGTTCTAATGATTTCATCTCGTGGTGATCCTTGATGAATATCCTGATTAAATGAATTTTTTTTATGTAAGCTGGTTTTGAAGCGATTAATGATTTATGTGTGAAAACTGAATAGTTAGTAAATAATTTATTATATTTATTACGTTCTAAGTGGCACTTCTGGAGTATACACCGCAGCTAGTTACAGATATAACCATCTGGTCCAATAAATTTAAATCTACAGCAAAATATCCATCGGTAGGTACTCATATTCACTGTTTTCATATACAAATATACAATTTATTATTAGACTACCTAGTACATGAATGTGTATACCATACTTTTTCCAATAACATTATTTGGAAATTTTGCGTTTTAATTGTAAAAAGAGCACTGAAACCATTTGTATTGCGAGTCCGACGAATTCATTTCAATGTAAATTTGATCGCTTGCTTTGTCATTTCGGACATCAACAATTTATAAACATAGCTGTTGGTGTTTCAGATAAGGGTACGTGAGTTTCATATTTGTATATGCATTCACGTGACCTGTTCAGTTTTTTGTGAAACAGTGGATGAAAGATATATCAAATAAATTTTATTGGCGTGAATTGCGGTGGTGCAGCTATTATTGGCGCACATTTTGGCACTAGCATCCAAATTATGTAATTGCGACAATAAAAAACTAATACTTGTCCTATTATTCTATCTACAGATTTGTCTTTCTAAGGAATACAAGAATTTGGAAAAATCATAACCTACAACATTTTATAGAAAAACATTATATTAGGATCATTTACAGACGGAGTCAAGTGAATTTATTGAATGAAATGGTTCTAATTTGTTTGAAACCACGCAACGCCAACGGTCTGTCTGTCTGTCTGTCTGTCTGCCTGTCTGTCTGTCTGTCTGTCTGTCTGTCTGTCTGTCTGTCTGTCTGTCTGTCTGTCTGTCTGTCTGTCTGTCTGTCTGTCTGTCTGTCTGTCTGTCTGTCTGTCTGTCTGTCTGTCTGTCTGTCTGTCTGTCTGTCTGTCTGTCTGTCTGTCTGTCTGTCTGTCTGTCTGTCTGTCTGTCTGTCTGTCTGTCTGTCTGTCTGTCTGTCTGTCTGTCTGTCTGTCTGTCTGTCTGTCTGTCTGTCTGTCTGTCTGTCTGTCTGTCTGTCTGTCTGTCTGTCTGTCTGTCTGTCTGTCTGTCTGTCTGTCTGTCTGTCTGTCTGTCTGTCTGTCTGTCTGTCTGTCTGTCTGTCTGTCTGTCTGTCTGTCTGTCTGTCTGTCTGTCTGTCTGTCTGTCTGTCTGTCTGTCTGTCTGTCTGTCTGTCTGTCTGTCTGTCTGTCTGTCTGTCTGTCTGTCTGTCTGTCTGTCTGTCTGTCTGTCTGTCTGTCTGTCTGTCTGTCTGTCGGTCTGTCTGTCTGTCTGTCTGTCTGTCTGTCTGTCTGTCTGTCTGTCTGTCTGTCTGTCTGTCTGTCTGTCTGTCTGTCTGTCTGTCTGTCTGTCTGTCTGTCTGTCTGTCTGTCTGTCTGTCTGTCTGTCTGTCTGTCTGTCTGTCTGTCTGTCTGTCTGTCTGTCTGTCTGTCTGTCTGTCTGTCTGTCTGTCTGTCTGTCTGTCTGTCTGTCTGTCTGTCTGTCTGTCTGTCTGTCTGTCTGTCTGTCTGTCTGTCTGTCTGTCTGTCTGTCTGTCTGTCTGTCTGTCTGTCTGTCTGTCTGTCTGTCTGTCTGTCTGTCTGTCTGTCTGTCTGTCTGTCTGTCTGTCTGTCTGTCTGTCTGTCTGTCTGTCTGTCTGTCTGTCTGTCTGTCTGTCTGTCTGTCTGTCTGTCTGTCTGTCTGTCTGTCTGTCTGTCTGTCTGTCTGTCTGCCTGCCTGTCTGTCTGTCTGTCTGTCTGTCTGTCTGTCTGTCTGTCTGTCTGTCTGTCTGTCTGTCTGTCTGTCTGTCTGTCTGTCTGTCTGTCTGTCTGTCTGTCTGTCTGTCTGTCTGTCTGTCTGTTTGTCTATATGTCGGTCTGTCGGTCTCTCTGATGAGCAAAAGCTATATGTGCTCAAAACTATATTGCCGTTGTTTTAGAATAGCTGTTTCAGTCCTATAACCTCCATCCTGTGAGTCCTTATGATAAGGTATTAAGCCGTTTCCGGTTGTTAAGAATTAATGACATCCCAGCATTTTTTGTCTAGTCCCACAGAAGCAGAATGTACGTTTCAATATAAAAAAGTTAAACGATTCAGTAAATTGCGTTAAAATTAATAGCCTTCGGATAGTAGGGCAGTTCATGCATATTTATGACCCCATTATTTCATTGCTCGCATTTCCCCATATACGATATGTTATTACAAACGATCCACTACACTTTGCATGACACTTTACAGAATCTCAGCATAGAATCGTTTAGATGCATGAAATTTTGAATGGATTTAGTCGTGACGATGCATCATCAACGCGATGATTGTCTGCCAAATATTTATCAAAGTCGCTTGATTTTAGATACGTACAGATAGTTTGAAACACACTTATTAGTTATTATATTTTTGGCAAAAGATCAGGTGGAAGTCATGCGGAAGGTTCACTTTTCCCAGTCTGTCGATCTGTGAGGTTATCAGTCATTTGGTCTGTGTGCACTTGTATAGGTAGCAAAAGTATAGTGAACATTTCTTTTGAAAACTTGATGATTACATTTTTCTTATTTATTGACCCGGGTCTGTCAAAATTCACAAGTGCTTACCTAATTTTTTAATGCAATTTCAATCCAAAATTCTTCCGTGGATCGACAAAACTTCCTCTCCAGTGTTCCAAAAAGTATATTAGTGTCTTGGAGGTTTACCCAGAAACCTACTAACTTACTTTCTTTATGCCCACTAATTGTATGATTAGTTGATGTAATTGAAAAACACTTTCTAATGTTTTTTCAAAAAAACCAAAACTTTGCCTTTGATACCCCCTCCCCTTCTCATTTAGGGGAGAGCAAATTATACAACAAAGCAAATATAACAGCATACAATTTCTTCACGGTCCACTAAGAACAGCAATTCCCAAAGTTTGGTGCAGCAGTTGCGAATAAAAAGCAAAACAACGTTTGACGTCAAGTTTTTACCTCACTGGAAGAATAATAACGAAAACTCCAGATTCCGTAGCTACAGCAGTTTTATAGGTGTTGAGAAAGTTGAACGGATAAGAACTGCCTGCAAAAAGTTCACCGTTGATGGGATATCGCTTTTGTGGACTGCGCATTATAGCTGCTAAGCTTTTTAAGCTTACAGTCATACACAAAAGTATGTCGGAAATTAATCCCGGGTATATAACCACCTTAAAAAAATAATAGCCATTTTAAATACGAAGTAATAGTATTGCTTTGGTTGTGGCTAAGCGGATATGGGGTGACTCTCGAGTCCATATACTATACAAAAAAGTAATTGGAGAAGTAATCTTAACATGATATCTCCTCTTATGTAGGTACTGGTTCCTGCAGGAGTGTATCATCTCCAATATACCTATGACCTGGTATAACTATGCATGCTCCATCTCTCGTGTAAACTCGTCACTATGCCTCGGTTAGTGCTAGTATTTCACCCTGATGATAGAGCTACACAAACTATATCTTCAGAGATATTGGATTAGGCTTTTTCTGTTGAAACTGGGAATGTGAAGATATACACTTGAAATAATAGGTTGTTTTAGTTATTGGCGACCTGAAGAGTAAATCTTTTGTTTTCTAGCTGTCATAAATTATCAAATGCCTGTGCTTAACGCTGCTGATATTCCAAATCAGAACCGTCATAAAACTCCCACGTTTCGCCCTGACCTGTTAATTATGCAATTAAAAGTTTTTTAATAGTCTCCACTTCGATAACTATGTCCCGCAAAGCCTGCCAAGAAGGCACTATATCAGGTTTATGGCGAGTAAAATTTAAAAGTATGTACGAGGGATAAAAAATATGTCTGCAAGTCGAAATAGCGAAAATAATAGAATAGATATTCATGTAACCAGTTTTATGAAATTAATCACTTTTCCAACCAGTGATTTTTCGAACAAAATAAATAATAGCACAATTATCATATACAAAAAATAATAATAAAGCTCTATGTTTTCTCCAGCAGCCTTAATTGCAACTTAGACCGTGCTATTCAACGTCAAATCAAACAAAATCGTTAGTAATGTTTCAGTCTACGTACATTATACTTTTTTATAGATAACTTCACGCAAAGCGCTGCATAAGCGCTGTGAGAGAATAAATTTATATTCACATTGATATTAAAACGCTGTAGATTGCAACCAACGAGGAGCAAAGTCCTCGGTAGCTCATTCTGCAACGCCGAAGCTCTCCAAAACAATAACTTTTGAAAGAGGCCTGTTCAAGACATTGTAAGCTTGTCATTTAAACAAGATTTTCCTACATATCAATTAAAAGCTTACTGAATAGTTAGTTAAACAACGTGCATTTTGTAGATTTTACTACACCGAGTGTGAAAGCGAAACAACATGTCAAACGGAAAATCAAATCGAATTATTTTTTCATTAATTATAATATCTAAATTTTTACAATTGCAATAGAAAGGAAAGATAAATTGTTCATCATTAAGTTTCGACGTAATCAGAGAGGTTGTATGAAAAATACTGTGTGCAGTTTGTGCATAAAGTTTTATTGCCGCACTAGGACAGTTGCGTCAGAACCTCGCCAAGCATTTGCATTCAAGTGCAGGTTTGTCCATATCTTGATCCACTAAACAGGTATTATTAGATCCTGAACCGACCGCCGTTCTGTTTTCAAAACTCCGAAGGATTTACTCAATTCAGTATATAGATATCAAGTAGTTGTTACGCATTTGTACAATGATCTATTATATCTGCGATGATCCTGGCAGTGCAGTGCAAATAAACGGCTTACAAACTGTCCACGGGTCGATGAGCGGATATCCTCAAGCTGCTGATACTTCTAAGTAAACTTTAAACGCTGCTACTTGATATCGCAAGTTTGCAACTTAGAGAATATCAAAAGTAATTTGAACCTATAAACTTCTAAGGGTCTTGACTACCACCTACAAAACTCGACGTAAATGGCAGTAGTTGCGATTTCTTGTATTGAAGGGTAACTTTATAAACTTTACATGAATAGTACAATCTGCAAATCGTAATGTTACTTATGCTCACGGATAAACGGCGTCAAGTAGTTTGCCACTGTGCTTCGCACGCAACGATACCATGCATACATGGAAATGCTGTTCCCGATTATGTATAAAAAGTGTTGGAAATACTAAGAAAATAAGTAATTTATGATATTAGTATTCTATAAAATTTTCGAGTATTCCAAACTATTAAAGCTTCTGAAAGCACCAAAACTTGGAGATCGACAGTTCAGAAATCTTATCAAAATCCCCAATGAATTGATTACACTGCAAATATGATACAGAGTCGTCTTGTAATTATTTAGGTATTATGTATTTAGTGACTAGCCTCCTCTACAAAAAAACAGAGTTGCCAGTGAGAAAGTGTGGAATCTATATATTTATTACTCTATATGCTTCCGCCCTGCGAACGATAATCAGGACGTACTGGAACAGTCCACAAAAGATAATATGTATATTGCGCGTGTTTATACTTATAGTACTTTCCAAAAATTCTAAATCCAATTTGTCATCAGTCATAATTACTTTGCTCACGACCACGGGATCGATTTTGAATTTTCATTTCAATAAATGATTTATATGTCGGCTCTGTGTGACAAAGAAGGGACATTAAGGTATTGAGAATATTTGTCATGCAAAGAAGAGGGTGAAAGGAAATCGATGCTGTGTACCGCACAAAGAGAATAATAATTTCAAGGGAGAATTTGCTCCTGTTGGAATTTTATGTTTCTCTATTCATCTCATGACTTGTTTTTGTGAAGGCCTTTCAACTACGCTCTTTTATAAATATCTGCACACAACAAGAACCTACTATTTAACAATATGTGCATTAATGTACAGCAACAAGCATCAAAGCAGGCAGGTTTAAAATTGTTCCAATACGTTCATAAAACGTTCCTGTAAACAAATACTCGTAGATGAAACGAATGATTTTTTCTTCCATTAAATTCGCTTTAATAAGACAAAGAGTAGCAATCCTTGGATGTATAACGCTCGCGGTAGCTTTTAGAGGAAGCTAACTAAACATCGATTAAGGTAGAAGCAGCTGCAACATGTTTACAGATTCTAGTGCCTTTATTTTTACCACTCAGCAGGTAGTAAACGTTTTGAATAGCATCGCTAACAACTATAAAATAGCACAACGATTCTGAAGTAGCGGTATATATTTTTTTTTATCCTAGAAACACTGTTAAGTCAGCTAATCAACTGATTTGAATCAAAAGGAATAAGAGCAAAAGATGCTATTAGTTGCTTAAAATCAGGGTTCCAATCTCAATCGCAATAAAGAAATATTTATTCAGTTTGCATTTCAGAACAGAGCAGATATTCATCCTATTTTCAGAATTAAAGTGGTTCTTTAATGAAACCTATTTTTCGTGAATTTGCATCAAATTTGTTATAATGAAAATCAACTAAATGGAACAAGCCTGTACAATCCAAAATCGTTCTACAGTAAAGTTCTCTGGAAAATAAAGTCCAATTTGAGCTGCTGAAACGGTAAAAAAAAATTCGGCATTTTGGTCGTTTTTTATGGCAGCTATTGCAGTGTATCATATATTTACACCAAAAATGAATTTTATATGAAAGAACTCCGGAGTAAACTTTTCGCGTTAGTACGATGTCGTTTTACAGCACAGTTTTTTCCTATACAAAGTTTAAAGTAGACTAATTTGGCTGTCACTACGAAATGTGGCAACGTCATTTCCCCTCTATAAGTCCGTCTAGGAACGATGATACGAAATTCTGAAAGCTAATAATGGAATAGCAGCACTTCTTTTTCCGCATTTTGCGCAAGGAATTCCTGAACTGCACAATCTTCGACATTGTATAATATTTTTTACAAAAAACAATAGCAATTGTGAAAGCCAGATTGAGGCTATGTTGACCTGACCACTATAGGTGCGATCCAGACAGGAAGAGAAAAGGTATGCAGTGTTGCCGCTTTCTGCGGTGTTCTACTGGTATAAAGATAAAAACGCTCTACTAATGAGGCTAGTGAAAGAACTACCTCAAATTACAATTGTACAGATAATTTCAATGCACCTTGAAATTGACAATGCTCAACATCTATCCAACGTCGCTCCGAGATTTTTGTAATGCTGCGTTGATACCAATGGCGATAGAACACTGATAGACCTCGTATGTTTACAAAAACTTTCGTCAGACATTGGTGCACGCATTAAGGACTACAATAATATTAATTTTTCTACATAGCTAGTTCACAAGATCTCATGAATATGTTCTACAATGAATATCTTAGCCATTAAAAAGTAAGGAAAATTAAAAATAACTTCATAATTTAGAACAAACCTGCAATGTTAATCACACCTCACAAACTAGCTGGCAACATGGCTTTATAGTAAATTCTGACTGCTACTAGCCGCTATGTGTCATTTTCATTTATATTTTGCAAATTTAACGTCTGTCGGCATTTGAACAGAACCGAACCGTCAACCGTCTACGTCAGGTCACTGTCAACCGCTTTGAATTTTGACGTGAGCGTTCGAATCAGACATCGTAGTCTTTGTTCATTTTCTCTGTTTGATCTGGTTTGAATTTTGCTTATTGTTGGCAAAATGATGATATATTGTTATGTGTGTAAGCTGTTCAGCACCCAGGCTGAAGCTGCAGGTGTAACCTTCCATCAGTAAGTATAATTATGAGCTTTTTCAAATTCCCGCCATGTCAAATATCGTGATCCATCCAAATGTCATCGATGTTTACAAACAGAAATTACGGTCCCCATCAAGCGGCCATCTTGCCACCTTTTTCTCTCCCCGCTGGTCCCCTCGCCCAAAGTTATGTTTGCAATAGACATAAATGAATTTATGAATGAGATGCCAGGTCTTCAGTTGTTCTATCGTCGTTGGTTGATACTGACTGTCCGCCCTCACACGTGCTACAAAAATGCATGTTTCATCTTTAGCCTAGACTCGCTAGTATAGCCTGGTGCTCTGACATTAGATAACAATTTGGTATAATACGAGTATACTAATCCAGGTAAGTGTATGACTTTGTTTTAGTAAAGATGCCAAAAGTCAGCCACTCTGCGCGACACTTGGAAATAAATGTTGCTACGAAGGCAGCAGGTAGAAACTACAGTAATTTTGACAGTATTGTGATGCCTTCAATTAGAAACTATGGTAATTCTTAGTCATGGCTCCAATATAATATTGCCAAAGATTCTTTTTGACTACCTAGGATACATTTTTATTCACCTGATACATAATACCTCATCATTCTGTTAGGAAATACCTTTACCTAAGAGCACCGTAATTCACAAAACGAGTACTGCCAACTTTTAAACTTCATCATTACCCTAAATTAGGTGTGTATGTAGCGTAGTGCGCGTAAATTTTGGATAATTACTGGAGAACTTTATTATTAAGTGCTCGTTTGAGCTTGTATGTAACGAGGGGCCTTATGAGAACGATTCCACGGCCTCTGCTCTCCCCATTCACTCTAAAATATGTTAACTGTAGAATGTAAAGTGCACGTGAGTAAATATAATGAGCTAGATTCCAGTAATTGTGTAATAATTGCTCTCTTTGCTCACTTTGTGCTGATCTTACGTACACTCCGTACAAGCGGGATGGCAAACGCCAGTTTAAAACAGTATTGCATTTTATGATTATTATCAACACAGAAGCGCGCATTAATCTGGCTCAGGAAGTTTCACATACGATATTTTCATGTTTTAGTCGACCTCTGGTCTTGGAACGATTAGTTTTTTTATTAGGTATTTAATCCAAATATTTATGTAAAATAGAATACGGAACATCTCAGCAATTGCTGATTTTACGCATTTCGTATTCAAGTTTCGACCCTTTTAGCGTATTTTTGCTTATAGAAGTTTTTTTCTTCTGTTCACCAAATAAGTATTACCATGAAATCTCATTTGCTCACTCGAAGGTTACATCGACTATTGGTTTTAGATCAACAAATGAAGTTTTAGCATTTTGTTCATACCCTTTTTAATATTCAAATATCCAGGAGTCATGAATGGTATCCGCAACAAGAACTAGCATTTCTATCTACCCTATTAAAGTGGGTTGCATCTTGTTGAGACAGGTTCGACACATACTTTTGAGAATAGTCAATCAACTTTATTTGACCAACCGCCCACTTTTCCTGGAGCCCCCAATTTTTTTTACTACCATCTGTCTCGCACATTGACTGAACATTGAAATGGATAAACACTGGAAAAAATAATGATAATAGTTAGATTAACCATCGATGGCACATTAGAATTTGAAATAATAATAAGTAAATTCATAATCGAACATTATTAATTACGCATGTAGTAATTTAATTGAGTTACTTATATTCTACCAATACCCGCACAAAACATACAACTGCACTTTTTTAAATGCTTATTGGTTGACGAAAATGATGATGTATCGCATTGTTGATTTTTGTGGAAGTTCGAAATAAGTGAAACATCAATTTCAAAAATGTATCCATACCTTGAAATGAATTTAAAGTTACTCTTACATTTTACCCAAAGTCAATCTTCAATTTTTATTCACCTCTCGGAGTAGCGAAATATGTGAATATTTGCACACATAATAAAATGATCACAATACGTACAATCACGCAAATGAACCAATATTATGGTTTTCTTTCAGTTTAATACGTGATGAGCTTGTTTTTTCTATAAAATACTTGACTTACCTAACTCACAATTTCACAAATAAATATTTTCTTTCAGTGATGGATTTCGACTTATATTTAAATCATCGTCGACTGTCAGATTTGACTGTTAACAAAAGCTACCCAGGTTACTTGCCAACTAGCTAACTAGATCCTATCAAGGACAAAAAACTAGCTATCAAATCTAGCATACTATTTATCCCACTGACGGTAGAACACTGATAGACCTCGTATATTTACAAAAACATCCGTCAGACATTGGTGCACAGTTGCCAGAATTCACCAAAAGACTACAATAACAATAATTTCTCTACATAGCTAGTTCACAAGATCTCATGAAGATGTTCTACAATGAATATCTTAGCCATTGAATAGTAAGGAAAGTTAAAAATAACTTCATAATCATTTAGAACAACCTGCAATGTTAATCACACCCCACACACGAGCTGGCAACATGGCTTTATAGTAAATTCTGACTGCTACTAGCCGCTTCGTATCATTTTTCATTCTAATTTGCAAATTTGACGTCTGTCGGCATTTGAAAGAACCGAACCGTCAACCATCTACGTCAGGTCACTATCAACCGCTTTGAATTTTGATGTGAGCGTTCGAATTAGACGTCGTAGTTTTTGTTCATTTTCTCTGTTTGATCTGGTTTGAATTTTGCTTATTATTGCCAAAATGATGATATATTGTTATGCGTGTAAGCTGTTCAGCACTCCGGCTGAAGCTGCAGGTGTAACCTTCCATCAGTAAGTATAATTGTGTACTTTTTCAAATTCCCGCCATGTCAAATTTCGTGATTCATCCAAATGTCATCGATGTTTACAAACAGAAATTACGGTCCCCATCAAGCGGCCATCTTGTCACCTTCCCCTCTCCCCGCTGGTCCCCTCGCCCATAGTAATGTTTGACTATAGACATAAATGAATTTATGAATGAGATGCCAGGTCTTCAGTTGTTCTATCGTCGTTGATTTATCCTGTCTAGCTATTTTTCTTAAATTATTTTTTCTGTGCCTACTTATACACTTTTGAGGGGAATTTTCGTGCAATATTTGCAGTTTTGTTATATGATTCGCATCAAAAAACCATAAATACAACATAACTTGGAATTAACTGCAACTTATATAGAAGAACGTAGTAGAACCTTGAAGCTGTAGCTGTTATAAACATAAAACAACATTCGTTTTTATGTCTCCAGAAACAAGACCGATCTGTATTTGATGTCATTCTGGCATGGTCTATTGGCCTGACCACCATCTGCGTCTATCTTTAGGAGCGGAGTGATACAACAATATAATGGAAGAAGCTCAGATTAACATATATTCGCAAACCGTTCCAGCGTTTCCGTCCTTATTTATATGTGGAGTTTCCGTTTGCAATTTTCGTTGTGCAGAATACATTATCCTTCTCGGAAAGCAAGAAGCATGAAAGCTAATTGGACGGAGTTATGCACAAGAAGCTAAGCAGAAATATAGGAACTTGGACCATTTCTACGTGAGAGCCAAATGACTATTTCTCTATGTTGTAATGCTGCATGGTATTCCGCTTGTTTACTGTTTATCATACACGATTACTAAACTTAACGTTTTTCCTCCTTTCAGTATCATATACATAGTATGTGCTTCTATGAGTATTTGTTTAAAATCAATCAGTACCAATAATACTACTTCCATACTCTGAAAAGGTTTTGTAGCAAAAAAATCAGAAAAAGCTGAAGCACCTTGATTTTATATGGAAGACAATTTCAAATTTCGACTTTTGATTTTCTCGGAGAACTAGGAGAGGGAGGAGAGTATCTCCAGGACTACCCTTGAGCATGAACATAGACCACGCAAGTAGGAAGGTCTCTTACAATGGAAGCTAACAACATATGGAGGATTTCCTTGGGTAACTCTGCATACACCATGAATCAAGCTCGAGACGCAATCACGGCCAAGCTTAAGTAATATTTCATTCCACATTTTATTACGTTTCAATGAATTTTAAGAAATATTCAAATTCGCTAGGAACATACGTCTCGCAACGCTGTGATTTATTTCATTCCCAAAGCAGACTAGAGCATATTTTACTTGCATGAATTCAGTAGAATGGAATCTTCTATGCGCTTCTATGTAGGTATGTGTAAGTATGTACATATGTATATCAGTGGCATATACAGAGTATAACAAAATTAATCAGTAACATAGGAGCAGTTGGTACGTATTAGAATGATAGAAGTAAGTCATATAACATGTTTGTTCAATATTCCTCATTGAGGGCATACAGGGTGTTAAGGCTTCTGATAGAAAGTCTTAAATAATAACCTGAAAATGGCTGACACAACTAGCTTCAAATTGGCACACGCTGTCTCCGAACAATCCTTCTTGAGACCCTGACCATTAATGAACATAGACAAAAATCAAAAAGTTTCCGTCTTTGGCTCCTACACAGTTTTAAAAATCAGAAAAATATATTAAATGTATTTTGTAACTATTGATTAATTTTAGGTCAAGTAAAAAGTAAAAAGTATAATATTCTAACGTTCCATCCTGCTTCACTTTTGCACATATATATATATATATATATATATATATATATATATATATATATATATATATATATATATATATATATATATATATACTTGAAGATACTATTTACATTTATTGCTCCACAATTTTTGTTCGAAAGACAACGGACTTATTTAGTAAAGATGGTGTAACTTTGATCCAAAGCTCTCAGTCCCTTGACTAGTTTACTCAATACATGCTCGTACTTGCTTGGAAGGCTGTATTTATTTCGTTTAAGCTTATAGTGGAGAGCCGTGAAGCACATGAGATAATTTTACATCCTTCAACATGTCAGGAGTGCAGTGTGCATAATAATACACTCAGAAAATCTAATAAGGCTCAGGCTTGGTTGTTCTGTCTTACCTTAAAGCGCAGAGTCTGACATAATTTGGTGAGTACAGTAATAAATACGGAGACTGTCGTTGTATATATTATTATAAAGAACAGTTAGGGTATTTTTTTAAGACTGAAGAGGAATCTACTGAACAATCAATCCTTTTAGTGTAAAATAGCATTTTTTGTTTGGTTCACTAGAGGAAGTCGTGGCTACATCTGTTTGTTAGCTCCATGATTTATTATAATTGTTCATCTTTGGAATAGCAGCCCACTTTTGTTTGTCTATTCGTTATGATTCCAATGCTTGGGAAAACATAATTTGATCACACTGTGTGAGTTTTTTAAATTAATTTTTTAATCGTACCCTTCTGGACTTCATTTGAATCCTGAGTTCGATTGTCTGATGTAATTATGAGAGATAAAAAAATAATTGATGAAAATTTGAACAAGACAATGATGTGGAGGGAGCATGGAGTAGTCAAGAGTGAAAAACCTTTTCTCCAAGGGTCCTCAATTCGGTCCTAATGAAGTCAATCATTGATAGGAAAGTATCATTTTAAACGATTTGTTTTTTCAGGTGTTACAGATGTGAATCTTGAAACTTCAAGAAAAAAGAACTTTATACTCAAATATGTTCAATAAGACTTGTTGAACTTTTGAAAGTGGTATGATAAAAGATACAGACAGACTGGAAATAATCATTATTCTACACACATAAGAAACACTAGTATCTGTGTATAAAATAAATTCTTTTTGCAGTTTATTTGGTCTACGATTATTATTTGGAAGTAGTTATTGATGTCTCAGATAATAACTAACCTTCGAACTGTTCATTATGGATGTTATGCTAGACAAAAAAACCCATAATTTGCTTAAGGCAAAGGCGGTCCTAATACCTCAAAATGTTGGTATTTGCTCATCAAATAAATAAGGAAAAGCATAACTAATACAATTAATACAATTACATTAGTAGACTCGTATTGAAACCTCGAGTTATTCAGACTATAGCAAGATCTGAATTACATCAGTAATTTGAATATTGTGTTCAAAAATTTTGAATCAGACATTATAAATTTGACACTCGTCTAATCATGTGTAATGTCATAAATTGACCAAAAAAGTTGTGAAATATATAAAAATGTAGTTTGAGTCTCTTCAAAAATGTCTATGACCAGAAATTTTAAATTATGTTTTATCGATTTTAAAGCAGAATGCAGGAACTATTACGTGCACCCCAACTATATCCACAAATTTCATCAAAATCTGTACACTGAGATTACGTGAAGATAAATTCACCAATACATAGGCCGACAAGCAGACAGACAGACAGACAAGTGGAAATGAGTGACGTAGACAATATGCAACATTCAAAAAACCTAATATCTCAAATTCTTAAGATTTTATAATTACAATATTTCCCTCGCATGGGAAATAAAAATACTTCCTTAGCTATTTTCTTCACATTTTATTCAAAGATACATTTTGGAAAAAAAAAGTGCGTCACAAACGACACTCCAAGTCTCCGCAGCTGTACTTACAATGAATCCTCTAGCTTTCTAGCTTAGAATATAACGATGCTGTGGTTTACACGTCTTGTAGTCTACATAATGCCATTTCGCGAGTAAATAAGCGGGCTGAAGCCAAACACAGGCGCAGACTGTGACATATGCTTCGCGGGTGACGTCACAAACAAAAGTTATTACCTCTAGACCGTGAAGTCGAGGCGACATAAATAAAATTTTGCCTTATTCGCCATATTTTCATTTGTGGAAATCGTTTTTCATTCGTCGCAAGCTCAGGAAATAAAGGGATAGTTTGCGTTGGGGCGTTATGAAGAATAATAATGACGTTTGGAGATTGAGTGCTATGATATGAAGGCTCGGGGTTATATTCATGACACACCTGTCCAAATATAGTCACTCCAATTTTCCTCTACCTGCGCGGTCTCTCAACCATAGGTTCAGTTCTTGTGTCTTACGAGATGCTTTTTCATTTACGAAGGTATAGCGTAACGTTTCTTCCTATTATGAACACTATTTAAGGCTCCTGACATTTGCAATGTTGGAAACCAAAACAGAGGATAAACAAGATTGTTGAATAGGTATCTACAACATGAATAGGGTCTAATCCAAAGAGGACTTCTAGAATTACCATGATCAAGTCATCATATTCCAGCCTTCGAAATGGATAACCTCCAAATAATAGAGCTTCAAGACACCATTCCACAGCGCTGAGGTTCTTCATAATAATGACCTTTAGAAGGAACTCGTTCAAGGTGTTAAAAGTTCGGCCTGGTAAGGAATTTCTCATTGGGCCACTTTAGCAGTATCATAACTAGAGCAGAGAAACCAGATCCGCACCAGAGACGCAGGCCTCATGGGGTGCAACATTGTGGGCTAAAGGGGCGGAAAATGTCTTCATTAGGGAGGGTTTTTTCTATGCTTCGGGTTTTCCAGATGGGTAAACGTCCAAATGGGCGTAAATAATGAAATTTGCCCGGGGCGTCATAGTTCGTAACTACGACATTGCTGTCTAGTGCTTGTTGTATTGATGCCTCTTGGTTTTGTTAACTCGGTGGATCTTGGACCATAGTACAATTCATGACATAGATACGTATCAGCCAATTTTTCTTAAAACTGTGGGGAGTCATTCATGATTCATACTTAATTGAGCTTCTCTTCAGGCATATCTCCACACAAGCAAGCGGTATTGTGGAAGATGTTTTGAGGAATACAATTTTCTGGATTCGAATAGAATCCTCAGCTTGTGAGATGCCGATCAATCAAATCCAGAAAAAAAATCGTTTCAGGACACGTATTTGTTGATGGTAATCACCAGAAGCTTGATGGAAGATGACACAAGTATTGCGTGACCTCTCATCTCCACGGCTGGATTTTCTTATCAGGGAAGTAGATCACAATTCGGCAGTTCTATCAATGTTTTCGTTGATGTGGATAGCGTGTTGCCCTCAGTAATATGAGGTCTCTTGGGAAGGTAGAGCTTTGTCTGTCTGTGACAAACCGGTCACAGGACCTGAAGACATCGTTCCATGAGAAAGACAGGTGATAATCCTTCATCTGGTCCCAAATTTTCAGATTTGTAGTGCCAGCTTCAGCGTGCTCTTATATGTAGCAGATTAATGTATATTTACTGATGTTGGGAATTATTTGAAATATTTTAAAGATCCAGATTATTCAAAAAACGTTGTTAATTGTGTTTCACGAAGATTTGCTTGCGTAATCACGCAGTTTTGATCCATAGTAGAGCATTTTATCTTAGGTGGTTTAAAAACAAGCTATGGTTACAGGTTTCAACTTAGCCAGAATCGACTTTATTTATTCTTACTCGGCCTGCGGTAAAGCTATCGAGAAAGCTTATTGATTATATAATTGGTTATCGAGAGCTATCCAAAGTTCTTGCGTGATGTATAAGTGACGAAACAACCAAAAATAGTACCTCGAGTTCAAGATGTTTCCCGAATTCTTGTCGGTTAACGTGGGAAGTAAAATGAATAGTTTAATACCAAATATGTTTAACCTTTTGTGTTCTTGCTTTCGAGCCCATGTTTCAATTTTCCTATAACAACCTATAGTTTTTCTTTTGTTTATCCATCCCCTACATCGCACATTCCAGTGCAGTTTTCCTGCGTTCCATAGACCTGCAAGGAAATAAATAATTCATGTGGCGCAAAACACACGCGCCACCTTTCGATAGCTTATTTTATGCATTTATTGCTACCGACTGCTGTGAAATTGGAAAAGTAAATCACATTTTCGGATATCAGTTGTTGGCGCCCACGTGTTTTCTTATTTGGCGTGGACGTTTTGATATACGATGGGTATCCGAACGGATCCAGCAGGTTGCTGAGAGTAAGAAAATCAGAACGAAATGAGAATATAATGAAGCAAACGTGGAACAAAACGTATTTCTATTGACTGATAATGAATTAATACATAACTGATGCTCTGACTGTAATATATGAACTTTTCGAATACAATAAGCAGTTCAAAGATATTGCTCGAGATATTAATTTATACAAGTATCCAGACAAATGTATACCGATTTGATTAAATATTTTAACTAGGGCCATCCTATGTTTCTGGTTATCCAGAAGTGATATTTTTGAATAATCAGCTATAGGCTGTAGTTAATGGCTGACACAGCAATCAATCAGCAATTATAAAAAAGGTCGAGTCGAAAACAATCGCAATAGGAAGTGAACTAGAATATGAATGTCTGCTAATTGTGTTTGACGTTATCTAAGCTAAATGGAGAACCATAAATTCAGTGGAGATCTTTCTCTTGGTTTGTATTTAAAAGTGACTACGGAAAACGTTTGTGATGTTAGACACATCCACTAGAGGTGTTGCTTTTCAGAGACTGCTTCAGAATACTCCAATGTTGGTCATGTTGGTCTGATCTATGTTATATTAGGAATGTCAAAGTCAATGTCAGAGTACCTGAGCATCCGATTTAACAACTTGCCATCTATCAGTAATTTGAGGTTCAGTTGTGTAAAGCAATTAAGGACACTTTTTCATCCAGTTATGCAGTGTTTGTCATGTCTCTGGAACAAGTTGTAAATAATTAGAGGTTACCTCTATGATCCATTTCGCTTTGCATAATCAATTACTGTTAAAACTTACACTAATCTACATGAAAAAATAGATGCGTCTGTTTCTGAAACTAATTACTATAATCGTACAAGCTTTCGGCTTCGTCGGTTATCATAACGGTTTTAATCAATCTGGCTCATACTCAATTGAACAACTTGATAAATTCATCGTGAAAGGGAAAACGGTTTAGTCATACTACTGCCGATTTTACAATCCAGTACTCTTCATCCTGAGTTAAGACCAGCGATTTTCCTATCAATTTATTCCACCACTATCTATCACGGCTATCGATTTTATACTAATTCAACCGTTCCGGGTGGAAACCCCAAATTTTATACAGACAAACGCGGCTCGAAGTCATTAATCACAGGATGAAGTAGGTTAGACAGTAAAGATCTTGTAAATTTCTTCCACCCCATTTAAATTTCCCTGCAGTTTTCCGGGTAAGGGGATGTTTTTGATTTTTAGCACGGGTTTGTTTGCTTTTGTTCGTGAATCTCGGACGGTTTGACGTAGAAAAAGTTATTTCTTGTTATTTGCTCTCAATCCTTTGACAAGAAAAAGAAAACAGAAGTAGGTTGACTCGATACTTCTTTCCATTAATCTGATACCATTTTCCACTACTTAAATAGCTATTCACTACGGTTAGAAATAATTTTGGGAGACATTATTATATTTCCACTTACTTCTTAGTCTGTCTGTTGGTCTGTTTGTCTTTCCGTCGGTCTGTCTGTTGGTTTTTCTGCTGGCGCTGTTGCTACCCGGTATTATTGGAATTTCTTCAACGATTTGGATTAAATAAGATATTTTGATATTTTTAGGGATAACTCCATTGACGGCGGAATAATTATCAAAAAGCGAAGAACGATCAGAACTTTCTCAGAGCAATCAGTAGAAGATTCTGGGTGCAACATTTCTGACACGTGTCCGAACTTCAACTTATTCTACTTCGTTTGCAGTTTTATAATACTGTTGATCTTTATTCATTAATTCAATCCAAAATTCCATTTTTTATGCTTGTCAAGTTGATAAATTTGGGGTGCCGTAGGTATCATTCAACTTATCGAACATAATAGTTTTTCAATAAACTGAAATCCTGTATAATATTGTCAGCAGTAGAAGGGTACAAGCAACCAACTCTGTGATGTGACTAGGGAGACTGACAACAGAGTGACCTGTTTTTACCAAGATTGTAAAATCTAGTTTTCGATGACGTCTTCCTGGGGGAAATATCCCTGTTGCAGCACTTATGAAGCTGTGATAGGCTATCTGCTTTTGCGACAGGTTATTTATAGAAAATATATTCATAATCGCACTAAATTATTTAGTTGGCAAGTGACCTGGTTAGCCATTGTAGCCAGTGAATTTCGCAATTCCTATGATGCGATGCTTTGAACATTATACTGAAACTCATAAAAACGAATTTTGTTTGCGGGGCCTTGTGAACATATTAGAAAATCTCATATCAACGATGAATGAGTTTCACCAAATGAGAGCATTGACAATCTACGTGATCCCTTCCCTTGACATTCACTTAGAGGGTAATGCTAAGCAACACATAGATGCAATGTAGTAGTAATTGTTATTTTTACAATGGCATACAACACACCACCTGACCTCTACTATTCTAAAATGAAGTTTGAAGAATTTGAATCAATTCGAGCAATCGACATTTTAATTGCGACCCAAAATGTTTGGGAACTAGAGGAACATAGGGTAATGAAAATGGAAAAAGTCCAAAAATTTTTTGTTCTTTCCGCATTTATACACCACCAAACATTCCGGAAAAGAAATTAGCAGTCCTTCTTCCGTGCCCACATATATCCCAAAAGATTGACAGATAATCCAACAAACAAAACACCAGGGAGGCAGACTAACAAATAGAATGACATCCAAAACATCTATTTCTTATGTAGATGAAATAATTGCTTATTTAACACACAATTTCACAACCAAAACTTTCTTAAGTGTCTCCATTATGCCTCAGACCTGCTATAGACACGCATAGCCTGGCGGTCTAACTATTGAGAGCGATTGGGTGGTATATAAGAAACCCAGTCAAGGGTGTAGTGGCAGTATCAACACTCATCTTCAAGCGTTGCGCACTAACACTTGGACTGCATTGAAGTGCCGACAGATATTCCTTACGACATCTGCCAATAAGGGTGAACTGATCAACTCACCATCAACAGTTGAAGATTAGTGTTGATGTTGCTATCACACCCTTGACTGGCTTACAAGAGTTTGCCAAGTATGTACAACCGATTTTTCATCAAGAGGGGTGCACCTATAATGGGATAACCTATACAGACTTGTTTTTGGAGTGGTTACTAAAGAACAAAAACACCCAGGTTTGACAATATCCACAAAGGTCCACTATTTGTTATACAGAACGCCAGGAATACTACAAGAGAAGCTTCAGAAACTGCATAGGTTAAGAGGTAATGTCACCCTTGGAAGCATGCAGATTCCGGTGATGTATCACCAAGAGGGGAGGCTCCAAATCACCGCTGACACGAAACGGCGCGCCGCGTCGCCAGAAACAGTGAGCATCGTCCTACGATCCTGTCGCTCCCAACAGGGATTTATTATATCCGTTCTGTTGTTGTCGGGATAGAGAAGGTGACACACGTCCGCGTGGTGTGTGGGAAAAGTCATGGAGGAACACAGAACTTAAGGGACGCAGGAGAGAAGATGGCGATCATTAACGCACTCAAACGGAACAGGACATGTGGTATGCTGTATATGTTGATATCCAGGGTACAGCCTTGCATGGATACAATGAGTTAATTTCAACATCTTGAATGTGTATGCTCTCCACAATGCATCAGACCTTCTATAGACATGCATGTTTCGTATTTAGCCTAGACTCGTCAGTATAGCCTGGCCGTCTAAGTGTACAGAGCAATTGGGTGGTATATACGTAACCCAGTCAAGGTTGTGATAGCAACATCAACTAATCTAAGTGTCGCCCTCTATGGAGACGCCCATTGACATCTGACGAAGCCAGCGGTCCTAACATCTGTTGCCGCTTCAAAGCAGTCCAGGTGTTAGGACCGCTGGCTTCGTAAGATGTCAATGGGCGTTCCTATAGAAGACGACACTTAGATGAGTCAACATCTTGATGTTAGGCAGGCCTACAAAAACGTGTAGTTTAGAAGCGGAGACTGAAAATACGAGGCGAACTGTTAAAAAAAAGTGCTGAAGCGTGCTCTATAGCTGCCTTAGGCAACAAACAGATAAAATGCAAAATGTCTTTCACAGTTATGCGGATAACCTAGGAAAAATTAGTCGAGATTCGGGTGAGAAACTTCCAGAACGTACGGATCTCGAACACCATCGCAGTGAATTTATTGTAAGATACGTTTTCGCTCGCGCTGTTAATCTCTCTGAATCGATGTCACTCCAATCGCGCACAGACTCGCCACTCAGACCACTTACTAACCCTCTGGTCGTTAAAACCAACATATATGTCAGATGAGGCATCATCCATAACTACCTGTACGAGGGTCGCGCTGAAAGTCTTTGGATATTCCTAATCTATACAAGTTTAAACAAGTTTGAGCACGCAGCTATTTTGTCTAAAGTTGTCAGTGCTTACACGCAAAGGCAGCGTTTGAGTTGTGACTTTAAAAATGGACTAAAACAAGCGGAATGTCATGAGAGTTTAGTGACTTGCCTTGGGGACTCTACCTCTTCTAGGACAACAGTTTTTAATTGGTTTGCTGAGTTTAAAAGGGGCCGGGTCTCACGCGATGATGAACCTCACACAGGTGGATCGCCCACTGCTGCTACTCCGGAAACTGTAGAAGCTGTGCAAAAAATGGTAAAAGAAATATCGACATATAACCTAAACCGAGATTGAGGATTCTCTAGGGATTGGATCGGCAACGGTCCGAACAATCATTCATGATCACCTTCGCCTAAGGAAGCGGTGTTCCAGATGGGTGCCACATTTGTTGATCAGTGAGCAAAAAGCAACAAGAGTTGATCGGACTAAGTTTATGCTAGAAAAATTTGATAATGGGCGCAGTAAAAACACCTTTAAAATCGTAACCGGAGACGAAACATGGTTATATTATTATGATCCCGAAACTAAACAGCAGTCATGAGTTTGGTGCTTTGAAAGTGAGCAGCGTCCAACGAAAATTCGTCGTTCCAAGAGTGTTGGAAGGAAAATGGTCACATCTTTTTTTTAAGTGGATACATCACAACGGTAGCCTTGGAAAATCAAAGGACAATTACTTCTGAATTATATATAACCAAATGTGTTCCTGTAATCTTCCAAGAACTATGCAAGAGCCGTCCAAACGCTGGTCTGCGTCGCATTCAATAGCACCATGATAACGCACCCGCTCACAGCGCCACTAGAACACTGCTGAGCAGGGTGTCAAACTGTTGCCTCAGCCACCTTATTCTCCGGACCTAGCTCCGTGCGAGTTCTTCTTATTCCCTAAAATGAAAGAAAAGTTACAAAGTCGCCATTTTTTCATAGATGAAGAGGCAATCGCTGCATTTAAAGAGGAAAGAAGTGGTTTTACCGATTGCGTAACTGTATTAAGGTAGGGAGAGAATATGTTGAAAAAACAGAAAAAAATTTTTTTTAAAAACCTTGTAGTTTTTCTGTATCTAAAAACTTTCAGCGTGACCCTCGTATAAGCAGATTAATGGAGATTGGAGAAACACAACATCGCTCACACTCTATTACACTCATCGATCTGGAGAATACGAAAAAAATATTTTCTGCAATTCCTCTCTCTCTTTTCAACATCAAAACAATTTCTAATGATATCTCAAATAAATTACGCACATAAATGATAGGATACCGAACAATATATCCTAACCGTCTCAAATTACACCAACGAATCAATACAAATTGGGTGCTTTTATGTTATGAAGTTGTCTAATTACCGTTCAACGTGCAATTTGATTTCAGGCCATGATCCAATCCAAATACTGCGTTGCGAAACAGTTTTTGTCAACAGATATTTCGGGAATATTCGTTCAATTTAGTACGTTCACATTCCCAATTAAGTGGATGTATATATGCAGTTTTTTCAATATGAATTTTAATCCAACTTTTGTTCCGTAATCGGACACTAATGCACAAAAAGGAATTTTAGAGAGCTTTCAATGAAATCGGATTAATGCTTGTGTGTAGGATTTGTAACACAAAAATGGTTTACTATGGCTGTTTCCCACTTCCCACCCCCGTGAGAGCGAATTTCAAAGCTATTTGAATTTGAAGTATTGTAAATTCTTTCTGTCATACTGTCTGTCTGTCTTCCGTCCGGTGATCTTAGGCCCCTCAATAACTTGGATATTAGCATTAATTTTTTTTGTAAATTCTGACGCTGCTACAAAACGAAATCTGTGTAGATTTTGAAAGTCGATGCAGTGGCAATTGAATTATTATCATTAAACTGAATGAATCAAAGACTTTCCAGCTCCACCTTGGAGCTCCTGTTCATTCTCCTCAATATTTGGTGTGTTGGAAAATTAGGAAAAAAGACAAATTCGTTTTATTAACGTCAGTAAATGTGCAACTGTCAACAGACATCTCGAATGTGTCAGTTTGTTCTAGATTGATTATGGAACATTCGAGATGGGCATGTTTTTGTATATATTCCAGCATCGATCAGTGACAGCAGTCAGTCAGTGGTCGTCATCAAATTATTAAGAAGTAGAAATCGTGGATATAAATTAGTGTATAAGTTGTTACGAGTTGAAATAAATTAGGGATTAAGAACGTTACAAGTGGTGTTAGAAGTGGGATAATACCATTACGTAGCAAATGTAGCAAACTACTGAAAAGCCATCCCAATTAACTCATTCTCACTAAAATTTCAAAACGTATTGCATTCTATTCATGTTCATTATTTGAATAAATAGCTTGAATTTGCTAGAACATGGCATGCAGACCTACTCTCAATACATCGGAGTTAAAATATATGATACTGCATACTTTGACACAGCAACCACAAATACTCTCCAAAGCACTTTTTTAATATTGCTAAGCATCTTCAGTAGAAGACTAATTGCTGTCATCTTCCTTTGTAGATGCTTTTATTTTTAGTGAATAACGTCTTGGATAAAAGATAAGTTAATATACGTTCCAATTGAAGGGTTTTGTTATCTGATTGTCTGTAATGTCAAATTGCATATGAGCAGCATTTCTATCAAAACGTTATACACATGTAAAACGTTTTGATAACGCAAATTGATTTGGAAAATATAGAATATCTCAACAAACCACACAGACGATTTTGTTAATGTTTTTGAAAGCCTGGTCACTGAAAGCACAAGAAAGTCAAGGCAAGTAAAAGTAGGACGATCTGCACTCGAACTCATTTCACTGTATTTAATAGGAATTGTCAAATTTATGAATGACTATTCCTAAATCTGATGAGCTATTAGTTGTGTAAAAATGTGTTTTTAACTTGAGTGTATATTTCAAGTGTCAGAAAATCTCATATTTCATCCGTGCACTCACTTCAATTCTATGAGCACTGAGATAATGTCTCAAATAGGCGTGTGTATCCCTAAAGGAGTAAGATGTATATTTTTTAAGATAGGCACTTTTATATAATAATCCCAGTATCATCAGTTATTATGTTTACACTCTATATATTGGGAGTTACAGTAACCAAACATGTTTTAGGCTCGAATCACTCCTTGTCCTTATGTCTTCACATTCCTTTCCTGGCACAAATGTGACAACGATAACGGATTACATTACTATCACATACTCCTGCTACTCGGCATTAGCTTTGCGTCACTGTTTCCATCAGTACATTGTCCTGTAAAACCGATACTATTAATCAACTAGATTGGAGTGCCCTCACATGATGGATACCTACCAAACCCTCGCTCAGCAGAAGCACATATCAGGACACTTCAATTACACACACGTTGCTCTTTGCAGTTGTTGAAAATAGATAAACTACTAATTTTTTAAATGTCCAGATATTTTCCTCTATACATTCAGAATTGATGGGGAATTTGAATGACCTACAAACCAAAGTTAAGATAGTCGAATAAGCTCAATTTTCTAAAAAAAAAACCTTTTTGAATACTTTACTAAATGATATAGGAAAAACGAAAAATGATGTAAAAAACAAAAGTTTGGAGATAAATGGGTATTCTAGTGCTTTTTGTTAATATCTCCATTGCCAAGGTACCGATTCTAACAAAATTAACAGCATTACTAGACAGTAGATTATTACTTCATATCGTAATACCACCCAGTATTTAATGCAAACTAAACTAAGAACAGACAAGCCCACGGTGATTAGTGACATGGATTTCCTTGATGACGACACCATAAAACATCTGAATAAAGTATTATCTCAGATTTTGAAATGCTTGCGATAACAATAATTTTTGGCAAGTAAAGGTGAAATAACAATTTCAAAACATAGTAAATTTCGTTAAACAATGTTACGCCATTTTTTTGTGAAAAAAAAAACAGATTTTTTGAATTAGTTACATGGGAGCGAATCAGGCCAAATTTGTTCTAAATTATTCAATTCTAAATATATTGGAGGAAGGCTTTCCTAATCTTTCATTCATTGTATTGTGGTACTGCGGTTACTTAACTATTGAAATTAATTTCAATACATTGTATTTTACATTTTTTAAAGGTGGTAGTGTATTTATTATAATAATTCATATTGTCCACCCCGACATACTACGTTAAAAAAGAACATATTCAATCTTGATCCACAACTTGCTTTTCTCCGCAAGATGGAGTTTTTGATACATAAATTCAGAGCGCCCGACATGACATCGGGAGATGCGAGTTCGAATCCTGCACTGGGTCTCCTTTTCGGATTTCTAAATGCGAATTTATGTATATTCAATCTTACTGAACAAACTCATACATTCATTGAAAAATAGCTCTCTTTTCGCTGTGACTCTGGTTGAATTAGTCAAATATCACCCAGTTGCTGATTGGTGATATAACATGAATGCTTCAAAAACTTCCAATATTCCGGGATGCTTTCCATGCATTATCATTGCAAAATACAGTCTTATACACAACATCTAAATCGATAGTCTGCAGAAATAAGTTACCAATTCTATTGCAACCCACTTTTCGGGGATACAGCTGAAAATTTGAACCGTATCTAAATAGAGTTTTTTTATCTGTTCATCCAAAGCCAATCTTACTATAAAGCTGATGATACTAGACTTAAATAATTTTTCATATTTTAGATTTGTAAAATATCTTGAGCTGATGAATTCCATATATGTATTTCATTTGCGTCAGTTGCAAATTATGTACATCCAGAATTAAAGAAACTCCCAGTTTAGATAAAGATGTGGAAGCAGTAGGAATTTCTGCAAATTTTGTAAATGAAGTACTGCAAAAATAGGCTCCACTATGTGAAATCCCTCCTACTCAACGCTATGTGCCTGATTGAATACGTAAACTACTGTGCTTGAGCGGGGAGTGTTATCCACTTCACCATGCCAAAGCCATACAGAATAACAGTCAAGCACATTTCATCCGAAACTAAGTACATTATTTTAATTGAAATAGTTTGGCATGAAAGCCGCGTCATCGTCAAAATGGAAAAGTTTCCCGTACTGTGTAGAGAAGGTAGCGAGGCGCGACATACAGTTTGCTCAAGTTGTGCGGCCCGACTGTCGCTGAGTTTGTCCTTATGATTTCGCAATCACCAGTGACGGCTCATCCTAGTCTGAGAACTAATTTGTAGTTTTAGCTATAAGATTACACTATGGCGGAGCTACATCGGGTAACACGCCACAGTCCATCCATATAACTGATGGAGTGGAGGTAGACACAATCATGTACGCATTGAGACAAAGTAAATGTCGTCTCCAGAATACCTGAAATATGAGAAGTAGCTACGCCTCACTGCAATGTGTACTCGACATATGACTCTCGAAAGCTGATACATTAGAAAGGACCGTATTTAGTTCACAGCTTCATCAGCTGTACCCGTACTAGACATTCTTCATAAGCAACTCACAATATTAAATCATTTGATAACCGAGAATAAAAAGAACACAGACGAAATCAACTTCTTAACCAAATATACAAACAAAAATATAAAACAATCAAAATGCAATGAAGCCCACGACGTGAACGTCAGACAGTGACTGATCCGGTTAATTTAAGTAGGCGGCGGTCTAAGCGGTCGATATTGAATCAACCAATAAGCGCCTATCTATCCACCTACTGACAGGCGATCACGTGAGAATCATGCTACCAAGTTTTCTTTTGTTTCAGTTTACCTTGGCTGTGAATAAAATTAGTGTGGATTCCTAGATCTATCCTCATTTATTTATCTGTCTATAAGACAGTATTTGCCTCACCGTACTGCGACAAAATATAGTTTTTGGTGAGAAATTCTTAAAAATGGCACCTATTTGCCTAATCAAAGCGTGATTGATCTCATTCTCTTTTCTGCAGACGCAGCCGAAACGCTGGTAAATCTCACCCCAAACAAATTTTATAAAGATGAGTGCTAGGAATGTCAAGGTTTTATGTCTCTATATATTATTACATCATCTCTGCTTAACAAGAATTAAAGTTTCTTTAAATATGGAAATATTTATTTACATCAAGTGTGCGTGATGGAATTAACACGTCACTTTCCTACATTGATAATGATCACAATTACAATTTACCTGTGCGTACTGATTGCTCAATATAAGAAAAAAACGGAAGTGAAAATATATTTTACCATTGTATGTCACAGTGTAGTTGTAATGCGTACCCTATTCGATTGTATTCTACCCGCCCCTGTATTCTCGCCAATGGACTCTGGGTTTGTCTTTACAATTCCGCGCCAGACTGAAACTGCACTTGTCCAAACACTGCTATCTTTTCAACACAAAGAAATTAGGAGGTATTTGATTTTAAACTTTCTGGATGGCGCCAAGTCTCTATGGAGGAAGTCTGATAAGTATTGTCGAAAGTGGATGATTTGATATGCTGGATGTTTTCCTCTCTCTACTGTAGATTTTCAAGCTGCACGTGTGGTGAACATGCCATCTGATATCGCTTAAGCGATTTCGGAAGTTAATGCATAACATAAACGTCTCTTGTTGTAGTACTGCGCAATTGCATTTTGACGTTCCAGAGTTTTTATTGTACAATTCATAAAAGTTCTAGAACTATATTAGTGTTATGATAAGCTCACAAAAACCAACTAGTCGCGAGACATCCATACTAACAAATTTTAATAATCAATGTCACGCGAACAAAGCCTGAGAAAAAGGTTTAGAAAAGCACCCACATTTAATTTAATTTCCGAGGACGAGTTCTGGTAAAATTATTATTTGATTATAACGCAGAATGGTATGCTCAAACCGAAAATCGTATTATTACAGCGTGGGAAGTACCGAGCCAATCTACTTGACTCAATTTTTTGAATCATAAAGTAATTATCGACCTTTAGTATGAGCGAGCAACCGCGACCGGTTGCTTTTTCCATCAACACTGCAATCTATTAAGTTCCAATAATCTGCTCGCTGCTGGATTATCTTTCAATATATAACGGACTGGCGTCAAACTGGCGATGAATGAAGCGTCAAGGGACTGAAAGGCATTTCTCCCCTCCTCTCCTGTCCCAGTTCGATCGAGCTGTCGAATCGGGCCAAATTAATTTACGGCAGATATTAACCGCAAAAATATGAGGTGAACACCAGACTGAACCAGATTAGATGGGGCTTCAAGACGGAGTTATTATGAGATAGAATGTATTAAAAAAATTGTAACTTTACAAAGCTATAAAATACATAGTCCATCATTTGAAACCTCATGTGATTGAAGAAATGACTACTCATGTTTATCAAAGTACATGTGTTATTGATTATTACCAGCAGTGTAAGTATAAGATAAATATATGATATTAGACTCTAAATCGTCTGTCCTGATAAACGCTATCTGTACCAGATAGAATACCCATTTAACTCACAGGCAATACCTCTTAAGAATAAAAACCTCGTTTAGTAGGACGATTATAGCTATTATGGTTTCCGCTATGCTCCATTTGGTTCCGTTAATACGGCAAATGCTGGAAATGGAGATTGAGTATAACAGGAGTCTAGAATGCGAGGACATTACAGGGAGGTATTGAATCGTTGACTGTAGCGTATTGCTTATGATATATATCAAGTCAGCATTATAGAGGAAACAATAGATGAATAGAGGAAAATAATAGAGAAAAACACTCACGTTTAGGCTAAGAGTCTTAGTATCATTGATCTCCGAGTATTACCTCCGTGAAATTTGAATTATCTTTATATAAAATCACTGTCATAATCCAGTCTTATAATCTGACTACAGTTATCGATGAACATTTGAAAACTGTTGCTACAAGGTGGATTTTTCAAAAGTTTGATTTCGGACTTCCATTGTCTATAAAATTTTTGAGTATCACAACGTTTCGATTGATATGCTATCTTCAATCGGCTTCAGATGAACTGCTCACCTTCGTCTTCAGGTGAACTGTTCACATTTACATTTTTATATGTTTTTTGAAGAGTAAATCATCATAGGGCACTGTAGATAAATTTCTCATAAGATTTAAATGTTTGTAGTGATAAGGCCACAATTAAAATTATAATTTCATTATATTATGAAAGCTGTAAAGTACTTTAGGCCAAGTAAAAAAAATTTGGTCAAAATATTGTGCATATGTTAGAATTACTCGGATAAAAAAGTCAGTTGAGTCGGAACACCCGTGTAGTGTTTCAACCCTTTAAACGATTTCTCTAACAAAATAGCGCAATAAGCGTCACTGAAGTTGAAACTATCGACGAATTATTAATTTCACCCCCTAAACTCTGCTTTGTGAACGCAAGGAACTGCAAAAACATGGCAAACTCACGCCCATCTACCATCAGAGTACGAGCTATTAATCAAAATCTCTCCATTCTCTATTAACCGCCAATTAATGCCCGCTAGCATGGGGCAGCTTCGCTGGGTGTTGGAAACACATACGCCACGCACATGGACATCAAACGATAAAGTTGGGCTATTAATTGAAAACTCGTCCAGTTTAAGCTTGACAGCGCCTATATAGAGTGATATGCAGCGAATGGCGAATGGTATTTGCAAAATTGGGTCATTCGGTAGGAAGAACCTGCTGCCCTTTGTTTGGTGACCTGTAACATGATCAGATTATTATTTATGAGATGAGATTGTTATTGTATAAATACGTACATGTATCATTGAGACGCTAAATTCCGAATACGTGGCAGCTGTATCGCTATGTGCCTTCGATTCTGGCAGCAAATATGAGTCTAAGATGAATCTAAAACTAATAAAATATCCTATACTTTAAACAAGTTGAAAGAAATGAAGCTTTTTTGTGGTGCGTCTGGATTTAATATTTAAGTCACTGTCAGATTGTCAAGATCAACTTTCGAAAAAGGCTACGCAAATACTGGGCAATCTACAAGTCCTATCATGAACATGAAGCCAGAGTTCTCAAATCTATCGTTTGCGCTTTAAAGAAAATATATTTTGGCGATTGATTTGGAGTATTTCATGACCCTTGACATATTGTATTCCTTGAATTATTTATTATTAGAAAAACCTGTCTACTAACGCTAAAGGCATTCCCATTAAGAACATGTACAAAACACTAGGTTGGAGTATTTGTGAATTTCTAACCTCGCTAAATTATCTTGAGTCGGCTCATAATGTCAAGTCATGCAGAAACACATTTTGGAGACGTTTCAAGATTTCCTGATTTTTCGCAAGCCAATCGGTTGCTAATACAAATATTTTCTCACATAAAACTGTTCTATTATCTCACAGCATATTGCTCCATAAATTTACTGATATTACGCATGAACAGAAATGTGGATGTGTCGACACATTTAGAAATTTGAAAAAATGGTTTTTTGTCATATAAACATCAAAATAATTGCATTCTCCTGAAAAGTATGCGGTTGGCAAGATTTCTGCTAAAAAACACCGATAACATGATATTATCGCTCCAACATGTTTATCTAGAATTATTTATTTTAGTGACTAATCTCTTACGACGCTATTAATAAATATTTAGTTTGCTTATCATCACTCATCTCATTCCAGCAAGTAAATTTGGTTGTCGTTAGAGCTCCAACAACATGAAGATTAATAGATTTCTTTAAATATTATTCAATTCTAAGATTTTATAACCGTGATCCATAACATTATGGTGAGTCCTTATTAGATTCTTATAAGATATTTATATATGGGAAAAGTAATTATTTGCTAATCATTGTCAGATGTGTCAAAGATAAAATTTGTCTGTCATTCAAAAAATGTCTGATAAACATGGATAGAACCAAAATGATGTCCATAAGTGGGTTCAATGTAACCATTGTGGTCTTCATGGTTGATCTTTCTTTCCTGTCTGACTATAATAACAATAAGAAACGTCATTTATTAAGATTATGTATTTTCTGATAATAAATTGAATGTTTAGCCCAGAAGCTTCACAAATAAAACACTAATGTTTTTTTGCTTCGATTTATATTTGACGCGTCACTGAAAGAAAGTTAGTTTTATTTGTGAAACTTCTGTGTTAAGCACACAATTTATTATTATATATATATAATCATAACTGACTAACTGTAACGAATCGTAATTCAGGAAGGCAAAAAGCTATGGGGTGGCCGATTCTCGATTCCTACAGATCCCGTTCTCGAAAAGTTAAATAGATCCATAGATCTGGATAAGAGGCTTTACATAGAAGATGTAGAATGCAGTAAAATGTACGCAGAATCTTTAAATATGATATCTATGCTCTCTCACGATGAGTACATCCAAATCGTAAAGGGACTAGATAAAGTGAAGGAAGAATGGGATAGAAATAAATTTGTAATTAGGGATTCTGATGAGGATATTCATACCGCCAATGAGAGAAGACTCAAGGTAAGAGTAACTGAGAGGTTGAACATGTTTCTCCTTGTCTCATATGATTTATGTATTTGGTTACATTTTTCTTTTCTTTGCAACTTGCTTACATTTGTTTTGCCACTTCGTTTATAAATACTTACAGGTAGGTCTGTTCACATTGACTCTAAAGCACTGTAAATTGTAGCTGTCATAGAAAAAACTCCCTAGAAGTTGATTTCACAACGCTAAGACTCTCCAAAGCAATGACAACCTAATTAGGAGGGTTGGGAGTTCGACCTAGTGGGAATACGGTCATTTGGTCCAACTGACTTTGTTGGACTGATTGCCTTATGCGAGATGTGATCTAATCTGAGTCTTGGACAGTGATAACTGTTTCGGTGAATACAGCTTCCTGGGGCAAAAATAGGCCCTAGCTCCTGGGGCAAGGACCGGCGACATATGGTCATGTCAGGACATGTTAATGTTAATTACTAAAATCATTATTCGAGTCTCAAGCATCTCCATTTTCTATGCTCTGTGCTAAAAAACATCTAACTGAGAAAAATTATCCTTATGAAGTTCAATCAATAAGGGAAAACCCACTCTTGATTGTTTCAATATAATATGTTGCTTTATAGGAACTCATAGGAGAACCAGCAACAAAACTCCACGTGGGAAGGAGCAGAAATGATCAGGTAATTACTGACATGAAGCTATGGATGAGGTCTAGTGTTATCAGATTATGTTCCAATCTCGAAAACCTTATTAAGACCTTGGTTATCAGAGCAGATAAGGAGATTGATGTTAAAATGCCCGGATACACCCATCTACAAAGAGCACAACCTGTTAGGTGGAGTCATTATTTGTTGAGGTATGAACTAAGAAAATTTTAATGCAACAGTTATTAACTATTTGGTGAACATAAAACTCCCCTGAATCTGATGCTAAAATCATCTATGACTAATAAAAGAATTTGAATATGCAACGAAATTCCATGTCATCACTTTTTAAGTTTAATTACCACCATTTTTTATGCTTTGACCAAGGCTATCAACGAATTCAAAACGTTGTAAATTGTTAGGCAATCAAAAAATGAAGCCAAGCAATAGAAAGAATAAATTGTGGAATTAGTCCCTTTGATACCAGCAACATTGAATTTTGTTCAAATATTAGCTTACTCTAATTTCGTTGTATTTAATCACTGTAGGTAACATAAAAAAATTGGATAATTATCAAAGTTTAGCTGAGCTGCTCTGTCAGAAACAGAAATGGTAAGAAACTTGTATGTACATTTATTTTGGTATATCATTTGTCCATGATCTACCTAACGAAATAAACTTTAGTGTGTACAATTTACAAATGGATGTAAACTATTCCGACGTCTAATTTCAGTTACGCATGGACATTCAAGAATGACCACGACAGTCTCACAAATCTGCTTGGTAGACTGGATGCAATACCTCTGGGAAGTGGCGCCTTGGCTGGGAATCCCTTTCCCATCGATAGACAAGCTTTGGCACTCAGACTGGGCTTCCAAAAAATTACAAAAAACAGTATGCAAGCGGTTGGCGATAGAGATTTTTGTGCTGAGTTTCTCTTCTGTGCGTCTATGGTAAGTAACATAATATGTAATGTAGTAATTTTGAGCAATAGAGGCCTCACGCTATGGATTGCCAGTCTTAATTTGAAATAATCTAAAATTCAGAAAGTGTGACATAGGATTAGAAAATATTACATTCTCAATAAGCTAACCATTTCCAAAACAAACAACAACAAAAAACATTTTTATCCGGTGTCACACCGCTCAATAAATGAACGCTTGGGAAGTACCGAGTCGATCTACTTGACATCATAGTTTTGTTATACAAACAACACAGAACGTCGAAGAACCTATTTTCTAGTACCTACATTACCAGAAATAATAGATTCTGTCTAAACGCTCAGTATTCTATTACGTTTTTTAATTACAGATTGGCATGCATCTCAGTCGTCTAGCAGAAGATCTGATACTGTACAGTACAAAAGAATTCGGGTTTGTAAGTATTGCTGAAAGCCATTCTACAGGCAGCAGTCTAATGCCACAGAAAAGGAACCCTGACAGCTTGGAGTTAATCAGGGGAATAGGAGGGAGTCTCATAGGACAGGTATATGTTGCAGTATTCATGTCGAGGTCAAATCTGCTTCGATAAAACTCAAAAAAAAATTCGTGTTGTGTGTGTCGCCAATGTCTTTCAAAGCTCTCCATATGAGGCGTACAAACGAAATTAAGATAGATGGTTGAGGTTTTGTAGGGGTTTCCTTTAACTCTAGTGTAAATGCAGTCGCCAAAATAATATCCCCCCTAAGACATACACAACAAAGAAGAAAATAATCTAATAGACAAATAGCTTAACAGGGTAAATAGTATGCTATATTTGAGAGTAGTTGAAAGAGTAGTAGTAGTAGTATCCATGATAGGATCAAGTTAGTTAGTCGGCGACTAATCTGGGTAGCCTTGGCAGCCAAATCTGATGATGATTTAAATATAAATCGAAACGCGTCACTGAAAAAAAGGGTTTCATTTGTGAAACTGTGTGTTAATTATACATTCTTTTCAGCTGCATGATGGAAGAGTTTCACCAAGTAAGAGCATCTACAACTTAAAGGACAGTTTTGACAATCCAAAGATGATTTAAATATTGAATCGAAACGCGACACAAAAATGCTTTTTTTTTGATACCCTGCGTTAAAATTATACAAAACACAATTATTTTTATGGAAGCACAAAGTGGCATTTTAACCACTGTGCATTGTAGCCCTTACCAGTGATCATGATTAATGAAGTAACGTATATGATGAAAAAAGGTTTTTCGGGAACCAGTACCATGTGATTCCATTCTGTCTTAGTCATGGTAAGGCTAGTAAATGAACTCTTACTAACCACTTTCTTAACACCCGCTTAACCTCTTTGACATATCATATAACCATCTCACTACAATGGAAATACAGCACGAAATGGTTATTCTTTTGGGTTAAGCTTTGATAAAGATTTTAGGAGTGTCATGGTAGTAGGAATGTACATCTTCAAGAATTTCCACACGCAAACACCATTATACTGCTTTTCGCACCAGGCTACTAAATAACTATTTCACTTTCCAGTGCTGCGGTTTTCTAACAGTCTTGAAGGGGACTCCGTCAACTTACAACAAGGACCTTCAGTGCGATAAGGAAGCGGTATTCAGCAGTTATGATAAATTGATGAGCATAGTGCAGCTGGCTGAGGGTACAGTGCGCACCCTGAATTTGAACTCTGAGAGATGTGAAGCAGCACTTAGCAGTGATATGCTGGCTACTGACGTTGCTTACTATCTGGTGAGGAAAGGCGTACCTTTCAGAGATGCTCACGGACTAGCAGGTATGTACGTAATGTCCCGCATTGGAGAGCAGACAATTTTAAAAGATAATTATATGTGTAAGACATGGTGTCAAGTAGGTCGATGCTGCATCACTTTGGAAATAAAGATTTAAATCCCAAATATTGGAACTACTAGTAGACCTTAAATAGTTTTATGATATTCCAAAAATTTCAAAAGTTTCTAAATTTCTAAGATTTCCATTTACTTCATCTGGTTTGATTTTTAAAATCCAATAAGAATATTTAGTAAATTGGTATCACTGCTCGCAAAATACAGGATCAACCTACTTAACGCATTTTTTTAAGTTAGAGTAAACGTGGAAGCCTGACATAAGCCGGGAGCGTTAATCTAATTGTATAATTATATAGATATCAAATCTCACTGTTTGCTACAACAGTAGATCGGAGGATTGTCTGACGCGTTGTTATAAAGAAACGTAGTAACAGCACTCTGCTGCTACTCAATATATATCTCAAAAAGTACGAGGTATTACTGGTGTCAAAACTTCATAGATCATAGAGTTTCTTCTACCAACAAATAAAGTTTTTAAAGCCGTCACTACTCAGCGGATTTCCAAAAACTATAAGGTCGAAAGTCCATAAATTGATTATCTAGTGTTAAGGTTATCAGAAGATTTCATTATGATGGTTGGTTTCACTATAATAATCAGGTACTCATGTAGATTGTAGATGCTCTTACTTAGTAAAGCTCTTCCATCATGTAAATAAAAAGTGGTGTAATCATCACGCAGTTTCACAAATAAAACTCTTTCTTTCAGTAACGCGTTTCGATTTTTATTAAAATCAATCTAATCTATCTATCTTAATCTGGGTAGCTTTGTTAGTAGTCAAATCTGACTATCCGACGATGACTTTAACAAAAATCGAAACGCGTCACTGAAAGAAAGAGTTTTATTTGTGAAACTGTGTGATAATTACACAACCTTATATCTACAATCAAGTAGTCTTCTTAGTCACTATATCAAAAAAATATTTACTCCCCACGCATAAGCGAGGAGGAAGCTTTATCAGCGCCTAAGTGCTATTTACCTTTTTTAAAGATGGAATCAAATAGGTTGACACTGTATTTCACGTGCAGACGTTAAATCTTATTTAAGATTTTTATAGGATACCAAAACTGTTGATCCGCTTTTGAAATTATATTAGCATTAAATATTTTATAATACTTTCAATAGTTACTACTACTACTATTTGATCCTAAAACGCAAATAGTTCCAAAATACGATCTGGATCTTTGCTTCTTTATTCATTTATCCCTGATCATACTAATATTTCATAAGCTGAAGATTAAAGGTTTTGATCCATCTAACCCTGGCCTTTATTGATACATTCCTCAGTTGATCAAATGAAGAAAAACCGCGCAGTACTAACGAAAACTTCGAAATACCACCTAATGACTTGTGCTCTGTTGATTCTCTATGCTTATACTCGTACAAGTTTATTTAACAGTGGAATTGCTAAAATATGAAGATGTACTAAAAAGTAAATAAATTAAAAGAAAGAAAATGTCAAAAAATGGTTTTATTTATATGCTATAAAAAATTATCTATTCCTTTAAAACATTTACTATCAACTTATCAAGTCATACACAATTTTTATGGTATGAAAGCTTGTCGCGAGATTTAAGTACTCGTATTTACTTAGATTGAAAATCTTAAAAATTAAAATCAATCAGCTTCCAAAAATGACAGAAATCTATTGAAAAATGTGTGATTTACTTGTATACATTTTGTTATAAATATAGTTGAAAACTAAATCGCTATAACTCTCAATTTTAGGAAAGATAGTCGCCGCTGCTGAGCTAAAAGCAGTTGACATTGATCATCTGAAATTGGAAGATCTCAAATTAATAAGCCCTTTCTTTGAAGAGGATGTTATGAAAATCTGGAATTACGAGAACAGTGTAGAGCAATACCAGGCTATTGGAGGTACATCAAAAAAAAGTGTTTTGGAGCAAATCAAGGAATTGAAAGCATGGCTGAAATTTTAGAAAATAAATATGATGTCAAAATAATTGAATATGTCATTAAGCGTTGTTTTAACATTTTTTTGCAGAAGTAGCTTTGTATAGCCTTCCAAATCCTTATACAGAACGCCTCTGTGTTTGTCGCATGTCATAGCAGGCCTCTGTTGATGAGGCATGAAGCGTATCTTTACGTTTATTCCCTAAACGAATATTAAAATTAAAATTTGCTGAAAGCCCCCGGCAACTTTCGAAATAATAATTTCTACGGCGAACGAGGACATTTCAGCAACTTCGCGTGTATGTTTTGCATGTATATATACCTATTTAACTTTATGGTTTATGGTATCGGGTTCCACAATGGAACTTGAAGTACCCTAGAATCAGGCGAAACTTGGCTAAATCACAGCACACCTGCATAATCAAATGGCATGCTTATCATGAAGTAAAGGATACATTTCAGTTAATCATGTATTTATAATAAATTAAATAATGATAGGATGTAGATGAAAGGCTGTGTATTTAACACGTAGTTTCACAAATAAAACTCTTTTTCTTTCAGTGAAGCGTTTCAATTTATATTTAAATCATCGTCGGTCTGTCAGATTTAGCTAGCTACATCCTATCATGGATACAAAATTAAAGCTCTCAAATCTCGCATACTATTCATCCTGTCTAACTATTCTTGTATTAATTTTTTTTCTCTGTCTTAGGGGAGATCTTTTCTGGCGACTGAATTTATTGCCGTCAAAATGTCCTTTAGATATTTCAAGAGTAAGTTCACATGGAATAAAGATATATGGAAACTTATAGTAGTGTATCGATAAAAATTGAGTTTAAAAGACTAGTCTGTTCATTTACTACAATGAAATCAGGATTTTGCAGTTATTTTTGAATCTCTAATGTTTCCATGAAGTTCGGATCATGTATTTTATTACAAGTAGACTCATTCTATTTCCATTGCCAACTTTATGATTAGTATCTAGTAAGTTTGGCAAAATTTGATCTTTCTGGATGTTGGTTTTTGAAAGCACTTATATGTTCTCCATAGCTTGTTGTAAATAATCTAGCTGTTTGACCTATATAAACAGCATTACAGAAGGCAACCAAAATAGATTGGGTGTACTTCATACTCGTAATAGAATTCATGATCTAATCTTCATGGAAACATTAGAGTATTATATTATGGTAGTAAATGAACAGACTTTAAATTCAATTTTCATCGATACAATATTATAAGATTTCATCTATTTGTATTCTAGTTTAACTTACTCCTTAAGGACATTTTGACGGCGATGGCTAAGGTTTTGTAGGGGTTTTCTTTAACACTAGTGCAAATTCAGTCACCAAAAAAGATTTCCCCTAACACAGACAAAATAAAGAAAAGATAAATAATTTGATAGTAGAATATCTAGACAGGATAAATAGCATGCTAGATTTGGAGCTCTAGTTTTGTATCCATCATAGAATCTAGTTAGCTGGTTGACAAGTAATCTGAGTTGCCTTAGCAGTCAAATCTGACAGTCCGACGATGATTTAAATATAAATCAAACGCCTCACTGAAATTATATGTGAAACTCTTTTCCTTATTCATCAAATTGTTTATTTCATTTGTTATCTCTAGGCCAACAAACAGAGGACTGGACTGACTGACCGACGTCACACAGATTTTAGTGATGTAAACATCTTACGTATTATCTCAAATACCAGAATGTTTACAATCACAATACTTATGCTAAATAAAAATAGTCGCTATGGGAGGAGGATTTTCCTTGCTTGATAAGATGAAATGTTTTCTATTTGACAATTAGATGTGTCAACGGATAGAAGGCGTTGGTTCTCTAAATAAGCAAATGTACAAACTGAAAGAGTTTTACCAAATAAATGCTTCCACAATTTGCATGGCAACACAGTGCAGTTGTCAGCAGCTCAATTGAGAAGCTTAGACTGCATATTCCAACAAGTACATCAAAATATGCGAGAGGAATCTACTTGGAGATTCTAGTAGCAGGGATACCGTTTTAAACGGGTCCCAGTAGGACATTTCTAAAACCCTCACGACTGAAAAGTACAAAAAGAAGCATCTCTGAAGGGCGCATTCTCGTCTACACAGTAGAAAAGAGAACGCCGTCCCCAATTTGCCACGGCGTCTCAGAGCGGAGAAAGTTTATATGGAGTAGAATGTTCATTTTCCTTATTAGGACTCTTTATTCGGAAATAACTGAAATTAAGACGTTGGAATAGTATAAGAAAGTAGGTGAATTCCCGAAGGAAGGTACTTCGTAATGCGAAAGTGAGAACAGAGGAGAGGCCGTTAAAATCATGTATAAATACCTTTACAGCCTTAACATGTAACAGGAGGGGAAATTTGAATACACCGGATGGAACAAAAAAGAGGAGAACGACTTTTGTTCGTGAATGGACGTACGCCAAATCTGGAATTGATATGGATTATCCAAATTCCAATTTATACCATAAATAATCAAGCTGATTGTTTCTTATTCCATACAAATGTCAAACTTAGATTTATCAAATAAAAATGCACAGTAAAGAGGAGTAAGAGTGCTTTGGAAATTCGTCTGAATCTGGAACATTTGTGAAACTACATGATCTGCTAGACTTTATGCATATCTGCGAACATTGAAGACCGTCCTCATTCTAACAAAAAAGAATCAAAATGTTGAATAGCGTTGGACCATGCAGCTGAACTAATTAATAATTATGACTTCAAGTAGTAAATATATAAAAAGTTGTGTAGTTAACTTTTATGAACAGTTTTTGAACATTTGTGATAAAATCGTAGGTCAGCCATACGAGGGCTGAAAGTTTTTAGATACAAAAAAATACAAGGTTTTTTAAAAAACTTTCTTCCGTTTTTTCAACATATTCTCCCCCTACCTCAATACATTAACGCATTCGGTAAAGCCACTAGTCAAATTCATGTGACCAACGTTCTTTTGAAAAGTTGCTAATTTCCTCCTCAAATGCAGCGATTGCCTCTTCATCTTTGGGAAAATGGCGGCCACGTAACTTTTCTTTGATCTAAGGGAATAAGAAGAAGTCGCACGGAGCTAGGTCCAGAGTATAAGGTGGCTGGGGCAACAGTTTAACACCCTTTTCAGCAAAAAAATCGAGTGTATGTTTCAGTATATGTGGTCATATATACCTTTTTAGTATTTCTTTACAATAAATATAAGGGTTGCTGGCTGCAAATAAACGTATGACGTCGTATCAAACAGTGATGTCATCCGTGCAATAGTTATGGCAAACAAATTGTTTTTATTGTGATTGTTCTGTGAAAACAAAAATTGAATTTGACTGTGGGAGCGTCTTTCGCTTGTTTGCCGGACTAACATTTTATTAAGTATATTTCAACTTTTACGTCCACACTGTATATAATACCTCATTATGGTATCGCCATTTATATTACATATTTATAAGCAAAGTATCAACAGGGGTCCAAATGGAGCAAATGTTAGCAAAACGTGTTTTACTCAAACTTTGGCAATCTTGTTTCTACGCACAAAAGCCCTAAGGGACACTCAACACGGCATAACACTATATCGCTTGGGATATCTGAGATATTGAGTTAGACGTAATTTGGGATGTTAACCCACATCCTGTTTTGACGCAAGAATCAACTAGGGGAACACAGACCTGTGCGGGGAATGTTATAATCAAATATGGTCAGTGAGTCGATAAAGTTGTTATATTTTTCTTACCGCATTTGGTATTTTCTTTAGCTCACTGCTTTTTATGTAATCGTATTAAATTCATGAGAAAACATCAAATATATTTTTAAACAATTTCGTGCAATACTAAACGGCAAATTTTTGCAGTTACTAATTCTATTTTAGGAAAATGCTTCCATTTTCAACATGAAACTGAACTACTTTTGATGTATTTCCCTTCAAACTATTGCTGTTGCTCATCGTAAGAACAAGGACGAGGAAGTTACCACATACCAGTTTCCCCAATAAACCTAGGATTTTATTATTACTCTTCAGGAGAGGAGGTGTAATTTTATTTATAATGTTTTGAAAATCATAGTGTTACTAGAGATAAGCGGAAGAAGAGCAATTTCTGAAAATAATTTTTATTTCCTTCCTGAAGGTGCCGTTTAGCATGTTAATAAATATCATCAAGACTCTGTATTTCACGTGCAGCGGTATCAATTGTATTCAAAATTTTGATCGAATTTTGGAACTTTTGATCCACGCGAGGAAAACTTTCAAAATAATAGGAATTATAGAAATTTCCACACATTTGGGGATTCATAATGTAATCATATTCGAAGTTCATTATACATTTCGCTGGCTGATAATTCAAAACACATAGTACAAATGACTCTATACTGACGTTTCGTACGTACAAATTATGCTTCCTCTACACGTCAGCAGACGCATCGGCAGATGACGTCCGCTGATGCATCTGTCGACGTGTGGAGGAGGCTTTAGAGAAACACCACAGAATAAAAAAAATATTTCCAAATTATCAACAGTTCCCTCATTCGATACAGACCTTCGTTCCCAAATTAACTCCATATTATGAGAAGTACAGCTAAAAAAAGTAGGATGATGCATCTGTCGACGTGTGGAGGAGGCTTTAGAGAAACACCACAGAATAAAAAAAATTATTTCCAAATTATCAACAGTTCCGTCATTCGATACAAACATTTGTTCCCAAATTAACTCCATATCATGAGAAGTACAGCTAAAAAAAATAGAATAAATCGTATTTCATCTAGAAACTGAACTCGTATTGTCATATAGGTATGAGTATACTGTGATTTTGACGTAAAATATCTGATACATCGAAAGTTTTGCGTTACAATATCGAACGGCAGTGTTGCATACAAGCCCTAAATGGCTCATGGCGCTGTGAGCCAAATCATAATTGCACCGATAAAGAACAGCCATTCAATCCGTTTACCCCTAAATAGTCGTATCGTTCTGCGAATGCTGAGTTATGTGACATTTCAGAGCGTCCAAATAGATCTGAGATGCAATTAGGAGGCTTTCAGCCGTTTATATCTATCTGTAATGGAGAAAAGTTAGCCTATTCCAGTTCGAAACATTCCTAAATGCATTTAGTTTCGTTATCGTTGCTCCGTAAATTCCTTTATTAGGACTTTAGGAAACGTTGCTGGCCTTTAAGGATGTTTTGATTTTTTTCTTTCACCTCGATATGGTAAAGGATGTGGTGCGACTACCTATAGTAGGATATTAACAATGCAGTTATTTTTTTACCAGAAGCTGAAGTGATGGAGGTCTTGTCATATAAATACGAATATACTATGATTTAGTTCCGTTATCGTTCCTCCCTACATGCCTGTATTAGCAATGTAGGGAACGTTGCTGGTCTTTTGGTCTCGTTTTGATTTCTTATATTACTTTGATATGGTGATAAGGTTCTGAGATAAAAGTACTCAACCTCGTTTCACTATCACTTTTCAGTAAACACACTAATTCTACTGACGTGAAGGGATCAGGTATGTGATTGAGTTTCGGGAGTGATCTGGTTTCATTATTATGGTGACATAACATATATGCTGTAATATATCAATGACAATAGTTTGGTATTTAATATCAAGACCGGTGTTGCCAACCCTAAGATTTAAATCGTATTAGTATGATTTTTTGCTCTCTGTATGCTGTACATTCGCCTCATCGTGACTGTACGTAATAAAAACTTGACAAGTATTAATTGTATGTATACATGTGGCCTACTATAGACATCCATGTGTCGTCTTTAGTCAAGATTCGTCAGTATAGCTCGGCAGCTGACAGCAGATAGGCAAATACCTGTTGCTTGTAAAGGTGTGATAGCAACATTCACCAAGACCCGCGCAAGTCGAGCACAAAGTCAAAGCGACGATAGATCATCCTTACGACATCTAATAATAAAAGTGCACTGATTTACAACAACATCCCTTGTCCATCGTAAATATTTTTTACGATCCACCATTCTCGGCGTCCTTCATGTCATACATTAATACTATGGCAATTGTATGGTGGAGTCTATGCACTTAGTATCAATTGTCATCTTCTGACATGAATATTGCCGATAACAGTTCATGGTAAAAGTTACTACAAAGCAGCATGGATGTAAATCAGTTCACCCTTGTTACTAGATATCGCAATGGAGATTAGCTATCGCTGGACTCTTGATATGCTTTTTAAGATCTACAAATTCTAACAACATAAAAGAATCCCTTCATGGTTGGAAGTGTCATCTCCTAAGCTATCGGAAAATATTCAGATTGGCGTCAAACAGTGCGTTAAGATGCCTGGATGCCAAGTTCAGCGATCTCAGCAAAAACCATATCCAACTTGCACTTGTCATTTCCAAAAGCAACTTCTTTATCCATAGCAACCTTGACTTGAAGGTTCTGAAGGTATCATATTCATCTTATAAAAAAATGCCGTTAAGTAGGTTTATTGAATTTCCCATGTAATGGTATCAGTTTGGCAGTAAAGCTGTGATTTGGACTCGCAAACTGGAATTTATGATTTCAAAATTTAAAAAAAATCCAAATAAAGGCATCTGTAAATTTCCGTGCATCGAAAATTTATTATATTCGTAGCTATATTATTATGTTTATATATAAATATTTTACATGCCCCACAAGTTTCTGGTTAGTTTAACGCCTAATTAATACTGTTTCTAGAGGGTTCAGACTTTTCAAGTACACCTGTATTTTTGACGTTTTTCTAAGTAGCGGATCACTTTATGCGTGCTCAAAAAACAATTTGGTTGTATTTTTATCGGAACAACTCGTCTATAGGTTTGTATGTCAGTCGCCGTTTTTACCACTGCATTTTCTCTCTGACTGCTTAACCAACTTGGATTAAATTACATGCGATATTTTATTTTGACATTATTATTATACTCCTGTATTACACGGAGCTATTCAAAACATCAACAACAAACGACAAAAACATTACAATTTCTATTTACCATTTGACATAAAGGAAGGAAATTGTTTTCTGAGGGGATCCGATAAGAATTCTAAGTAACTTTATCATCACGGATCATGATTGCTTATCCAGCAAGGTAGAGTATCGCTACACACTATAAAAACATGAATGATACTGATACTGAGTAGATCTACTCGACTCAAGCTAGTCGACGAACAAGGAGCACTATCGACCACACATAACGCCGCATAGAGTTCCCAAACTACGCCTAATTTTTCCTAGCAATTCCCGATGGTAAGGATCTCAAGTAGGTTTATATTTGGGTCACGGAGCATATAATATTCCCCTTTGCCCCCAAAAATGCCTTCATACATCGGAGAATTTACGGTTATGCGAGCTGTAGGAGTTTTGAATTGTCCTTTTTAAGGGTGATTTGGGCCCTAGTTCACCTGTATTAAGACCTTACGCTCCACTTCGGGCTGGTGTCTTCGCCAAACTGTATTCGTGACCAGAATAACACCGTTGCTAATAGCAGGAGCTTCATGTTACACCTCTCACAGAGTTTACAATTATTTTCATAGGTCGTGAAACAATTTATATTAGGCAGGATTATACAGGCATTACTCATTAGCGTTACATACATTACAAGCTATATACCTATTTTGGAAATATTCAGGGATGCTTTATGGCATCACTAGCGATATTTTTATGTATGTCCTTCCATTTTTCTAGATAGCTGTTATTGCGACGATCGTCTAATAGACAGATTTTGCAGGATCATTATTCCTTTATTTCATTATTCCATTATTCAAATTTTGAAATGGAATAAAGCTCTCCAGAGACTAACGACTCGAATGTGACGCCAGCTCGTGGTGCCTTTTTGAAAATGTGTATGAATCGCCATTTTTCTTAACTATAATGTGGCGATTATTTCGAGATTATTCCAATGCACACTTTTCAGCATGTCATTAACCCATCATTCATCAATCTGACTTCCAACAATCGTTTCATCATTGTAGTTTTATTTAAGTCTTCTGATGGGCTCCCAACACGCGCGGCTCTATACAGAGGGCTTACATATGGTGAAGGTGCTCAACAAGGTGTAAGTTATATCCTATATGTTGATCTGCTGCGCTTGTGTCGATCCCAAAATCCTTTATTAAGCCCCATAGATCCTTGTGGAACGTCGAGACGTTGTATATGCGTTCCTTAAGACTAAGAACGAATTTTTATTAGGGATCACATTCTATAGTGTTTTCTGTGTCCTTCCTAGGCTTTAGGATACTCGACTACAAGTGCCCATCCAAAAATCGGTTTGACAAAATTTCCATTATATTTTGAATGATTGTATAAAACGATTCGGAAAAAATGAGCTATCAGGTAATATATTCGATGAGATCATAACACTCAGAACATGAAAAATTAAGAGGTAATGAGCTATATTATCTAACATTTGATTTTTACGGAATCCTTTAATAAAATATTTAAAATAAAATGCCAATATTGTTCGTCAGATTATCAGGGGTCATAATCGGACAATTTTGCAAGACCTTAATTTTGCTTAATTGTAACATTTTGCAGGAGCAATAAACTTATCATGATGGTTGATAGACAGAGCACATGTTCTGAATATTTGAACACAATCTACTAGTAGTAAATGGGCAGTTTTGTAGTTTTCAACGACGTGTCAAAATAATCTGGTATATAAAATTTTGAATTCCAGCAGAAAAGTTACACCAAGGCATTTTATGCTAATGGGATACTTTAAACTTCAAACTGGCGTACGCTTTAACCCAATATCACACAGCTATGAGCCATCCTTTGCACTTGCAGGATTTTAACTTTTGAATTTGGTTAAGTCTGATACACGACGTGCTCAAAATAAAATTTGCGTCCTCCAAACTGAAGTTTGTGCCGATCACTAGGCGGCACATCATAGTTTTGTAGGAATATATGATGTTGACCTGAATGCCGTTGCAGTAAATAAATGTTCAAGAGATGAAGACTTTTGGTGTAGATATATTCACAATCCAGATTTATTTTAAAAAATAGGTGCATTGACAATGAAGTAATAAGTATAAAAGAAAGAACTCTTTAAAAGTAGTAGTTCTCTATGCATGTTCCGCACACATAAAAAGAAAATCTCAATTCAAGAATTGCTACATTCTTTTAAATATATACTCTCGACAATAACAGCTATTCTGAGTCTACGACAATTTGCGTAATAAAATTATTATTAATTTGAACTAAGAATACTCATTCGAAAGAAATATGATTTTCTTCACAGCTAAGATTTCAATAGTTTTCTAACAATATTCCATATTTTTGTGTAAGGTTATAAGATTTTACAATGGAACGCCGTCTACTTCAATAAAAAATAAAAACATCTTGCGATTCGCTCTAAGTAATTCATTTACTTATTTTGTATCGCTATCTACGTCACCGACATTTCGACGGTACGCGTGTGTCTGTTTCCGCGCCCGTTATTTTCCATTGAATTTAATTTTTATCGACTGCCTCTCAGGATGAATCAGCCGTTAAAAAGTTGATGTTGTGACTGCTGTGAGGATCTCATCTGGTATGCAGGTATTCTTACTTTGAGATTATTAAAACTTTGCGCATATAAGAAGATATCATATACTTGAGTAAAAGCACATAGTCTGAGAATTTAATTTTGTGTGTATGGTTTTAGATAATTTCTAGAGTACTCTTAAAGTGTCGCGCAAAGTGGCTCTGTTCTTTGCCATCTTTACGAATTCAAGGTCATAACAGCTTGGAATTTGCCTAATATCTGTGACAGCATCTGTCAACAAGAGAGAACTGATTCACAGCTACTTCCTTTGTTCTTCATAAACGCTGTAAATAAGTTCACACGTGTGGCGAGATGTCGTAAGGGGCACCTGTCAACGCTATAAGTTAGTGTCCAAGCTGCGAGGACCTTGACTTCGTAAAGATGCTTATAGCACTAATTCCCTATGTACGTGTTCAAAAACATTTATATTGCTGAACACTAATTCAAAACAATGCCTGCCTAGCAGTGTGCATTTCAAAGACCGCTTAACTGATTTGGATCAAATTTTGGGACTCTAATGCCATACAATAAAAACACTGCTATATTTTGGCATCATATTAAATTTCTATTGTTGGGTGGGGCTGAGGACATAAGTGAAGAGAATTATTGGTAATAGCAAGCAATTATCAGGTACTATTAATGTTGATGCAATAGCCAGGGTTAGGCTTTATTATTTTTCAAGGGCATCCAATTAATTTGCTATTTAAAGGGTAATTTCTACCTATGCGGGGTACCTGGTAAATGTCTGAATACCTTCAAATTTTGACAACAACTCATTTGAATAAGGTGTATCCAAAATCAATTCCGCAGATTTGACCTGGGCCGCAGCGTCATCTACAGGTAAATTTTATTTATTTAAAGAAAAGATTTCACTGCAGATACGTTAATAGCAAAAAACTATACAACAGAATGAACAAGGTCATAAGTAGTTGATTGATAGGTCAGTCAATAAGGTTTAGGGAATACACAAACAACTGAAAATGCTTGCAGCAACACCTTTTGTACAAAAGTTTCAGGGAATCATAGAAGACAGATGCTTAGATTTTTTCTTGGACAATAACCGTGGCAAGATCTAATAATCAGCATCCCAAGCTAAAATAGTATGACTATTTTTGAATAATAGACAGCGAACAATTCTATTTCAGAGCGAATTGACACAGCTGTGGTCCAGAGGTCAAATTAGTAGGTCAGGTCGTAACATCTCGGCAGTACACGAATACAATAAAATCTTGTAAATAGCTGGTTTTTATTAATTAAATATACAAGCGATCAGGGGAATCTTAAAAGAGTTACAGCAATGACTGAAAATGGCTACTGCCATGATATTTGGAAAGGTATTTAAAGCAATGATTAGGCAGTCAATCAGAAGGCTTTAGGCAGTTATTGAGCAAATGGAACATGATGTTATGTTTGAACCCATTTACATTTTACGCCTATTCGTCGGGAGAACAAACAACAAATAAGTTTTAAAAGGAATAAACAGCTTTTCAGTGTTAAGCAATTAGCAGAGCATTACGGATTTTTTCAAAAATACAAAAAAATATTAGTAACTTAAGAACTATTCCTTGGAACAATTGAATTAATGTATCCTAAATCATAGTCAGCTAAATTTTCACCTGAAAATTCTCCACGACAACATATCTTAATCAGAAAAATTCACACAAAGGCTTCAAGGAGTCATAAAAATAATTCAATTATCACAGTCATAATGGGATCATATTGGAAAATTATGAAAAATTTCATCCAAAACGCACTTAAGTTCATTGGAGTTGCATAATCGAGAAATGTGTTTCAGACGACTATCATGCGAACTGTATCCAACAGTTAACATTTCTGTCGATTGAAATTGAAATATTTCCCGTTATTGGACCGTTATAGCTCCATATATTTTCTCAAACTACAACGTTCCACCAAACCAGCAAACGCCATTCCTTACAGAACCGATCGTTTTGACGTCATACAAAAAAGTGATAAATCAGCTTATACTGGAGCATAGTCTCTCTTTACTTCACTGAAATAGGAGAGAAAATTTCCATATTTTTCTGGTGGAAATTGAATCGCCGTTGGGATATTTCCTCGATATATTTTCTTATTGGAGGTAGGATATCTCTCCGATTTCAAATTTCAAAAGAATATGGTGGAATTGCTTCAGCGCATTGCATTGGTCAAACAAGAAAAACCAATTTAAATTAGACTCAGCATCTCCGTTCAAGGCTTGTATCTCAAATTCGTTATAATAATAATGATAGGTATAAAAGCTCTTCGCGTAATTGAATAATGAATTGATTTGAGCCATCTCCACACAACAAAACTAATTTTAAAAAGAACGGTTTCAAAACCTTACCGAATAATATATATTACTCTAAACATAATGAACTACAAACATGTAAATAGATAGAATGACACTGTTTTTCTTCGATCTAATTAATTTTACTAATATTAGTTTTACTTTGCCTTTTTATTAATCGAAGACTGGAATTGAACTCATCCAGTGGTGACGCTTATCATTTCATTCTTATAAGCTACTGAATCAATTTTGAATATACTTTTCTCATTTCCTGAGTTCAAAAACACTGTAGACAATGAATAATGATTATTTCAGTCGAATTTATAATTTCCGACAATTTCGTGAGCAGCATACAAATCATACATTCCACCATACACACATACTATGTATAAATATATATGAATATCGACTTTGTTATTTTGAATGGAACACTATGTATTATGATTTTTCTGGAATATAATCGATTCTAAACATCTTTTATATTGCAGTCCTCATGTCTAAAATCAATGGCATTTGAAATAAAGCCACTCAATGCTCTAATACCTAATTATTACAAGCTTTTATTTAACGTGCAATGGATCTATCCATGTAACTAGGTTTGTTCGATGGAACCGATTGGGCTGAAATTTTGTATATACGTTTTGTTTGGATGACAATGCATGGTTAGCTGTGTGACGGCAGTCTAAATCCAACATGGCGGAACACCCCAAGATGGCGGACGAGTTAATTTTAATGCACTCCTACCATAATGGTATCAAATAAAAGAGCTTGCTGAGAATAATTCAAAAAATAAGGTGACGTCACTCTAAATCCAATATGGCGAAACAACCAAGATGGCGGACTAGTTATTTATTATGCATTCCTACAATATGAGTATCAAATGAATGATCTATCTGATAATAACTCAAAAAGAAGTGACGTCACTCTAAATCCAATATGGCGGACCTCTAAAAATGGAGAAGTTTTTCATGCTTTCCTACAATATGGGTATCAAATGAAAGGATTTGCTGAGAATAAGAATGCGACTGAAAAAAAAAGTGATCATCAATTCCTCCAATCCATCTGAAATCTTGATGTATTGGGGTTTTTGCAAACCTGTCCAGCAAAAACTAAAAAGTAAAAAAAAATAAAAGTAAAAACACTTTTTTAATAACAAGCTTTGATTTAAATGCGCTAAAAACACAAAAAAATATTCTATGTCGCGAGATTTACCTGTGTAGATAAACAAGTAAATTAAATAACATGATCTGATTGATTTCAATTTTTAAAGTCTTCAAACTAAGTAAATATGAGTACTTAAATCTCGCGATGAGCTTTCATATCATATAAATTGACGTTATAAGTTGATAGTAGAAGTTTTAAAGGAAAAGTTATTTTATTTTTATTAGTACATTTAAATGAAAGATTGTTTTTAAAATAGTTTTTTTACTTTTAATTTATTTTTATTTTACCAAATGCGGAATAGATTATGAAAATAATTATGGGAATTTACTCCTTCTTCAAACAGCAGTCCAATACGATATCAAATACCAAATTTTACGCCATTTAGAAAAAAATTGAAATTTAATCAGTCGATGTACGCTAACACGGTTTGACCTACGGGATTGAAACTTAGAATAACCTATCATACTTTTTTACGCTGTATCCAATTACGATATAGTCAACTTCCATAGTCATCAGTAAAATTGGAAATTTGAGATCTTTTCCTTGCAATCAGTAAATTATAGCACCCAGCCTAGTTGGCTATGGATTCATAACAATCGACAACCGACCATCAAAATTTTGTCTGCTATAAACCGCGTTCTGGAGAATTATCCACGGAAAACAAGATCCTTTGCATATTTCATTAAAATACCACAAACTGTACACTATTTAGACTTTTCTTTTAGTTCAAAGACAGAGAAAACAAATTATTCTCATTGTAGAGAAACTAACGCAGGATTTCGGGTTTCCCCAAAAATTCAAAAAATCCTACGTAACTTAACAATGATCAGGTTCAGTTCAGCGGTAATCATTAGTTAATGTGCTCGAAATGTTCTGCCAGGTATCACTTAAGCTTTTACCTGGAGTTGGAGGATTTGAATACTGATATGAAAAGTATTATTGCTAACAGTACTTCAGGTGGCCCTTACAGGTGTGCATGTGAAGTTAAGTGACTGATTTTCATATAAACCGAATACATTTGACCTTGCTTATAAGTTTTTTGGGAGTTTGTGTGTTTAACAGTAGATGTAAGTAGCAAATGAAATTATTTATAGAGCTTGTAGTACTTTTCGTTACTATCGTATTAGTTCATCATAAAGTCAGTTTAACTATGTATGTTGATAGATATGCTTTTGGACTGATCTTTATGTTATTGAATATGAAGACAGCAGGTAATTCATACCCATTTCCTACGATTAATGTAAGCTCTGATCAACATATTCGACTGACTCAAAATTAGATATTATTATTGAATTCCTAAAACTAGACCGTTGACACACACAATAATGCTGAAAACTTTCTACCTTAAGCGGATAAAGCTAGCTCAACAAATCTCGAAATTTAATTTACCCTGCATTTTCGTTAGGATAAAAGGACGTGTATAATTTTAATAATTGATATAATTTACCTATTTATTTTATACAGGGTGATTCACAAGTCGTGACCAAAAATGATACATCATACAAGGGATGTATTTTAAAATGGGTCTTTCATGTAACATTTCCCCTCGAGGGCTTCATTAAAAAGATACGAGTTGTTGAAATTAAAAATAATATTTTCAAAACCGTCAACTGGAATAAACTAAAATTTGGTATGTGGATTTACCTGAGTATTGTCCATATTCAAAAGGATTTATTCAAAATCAACGTGCAGCAGTGGTGGAGATACAGGGGATTAGTGGCATTAGTTTTCATTTTGTGAATCACCCTGTATAAAATGAATAGGTAAAATATATCAATAGGTAAAACTATACACGTCCTTTTATCCTAACGAACATGCAGGGTAAATTAGATTTCAAGATTTATCCACTTAAAGTAGCAAGTTTTCGGCATTATTGTGAGTACTTAATATTAACTTTGACCAGTTTTGACAATCTTCGAAGAATTAATTCGCTTCATCCACTGGTAGTCAGGCTAATTGTCTTTTTACAGCATGGCTGATCCTGAATACATCCGGTCAGTGAATGACGCAGAACTAGAAAGAAATCTTGCAGAGAAGTTTTCTTGTCCGACATGCGACAAGTTCATGTATCCTCCAATTGGTCAATGTCGTCGAGGTCACTCTTTCTGTCCCAAATGCTTCGACAGGATGAACAGATGTATATTCTGCCTCTCCGTCAAGTCCAAATCTCGATGTAATATACTGGAGAAGTTGAACGAATTGTTGAAATTCCCATGCAAATTTGCTAACAAGGGTGAGATATTAATAATATTTGATATACTGAAACATACATTAGAATTGGAAAAGTTTGTTGTGTTTTTACTTTCTCTCAAATTTTCCCGAAATCTGAATCCAAAATAATCAAATTTTTCCAATAAATACGACTATATAATTTTTCTCAATTTATCCCGAAAGCTGGACTTAAAATCAATAAATTGGGACCCCTGTTTAGGTCTGGTCAAATGGTCTGCATTAAAGCATATCATACAAGTGAGGAATTTGAATCATCAGAAATCATTTATGTGTTGGCCTTCAATTTTATCATTTAGACATAAATCATTGTATTAAATATTTGTTGTAAAAATTATAAGAACGCGCTCTTTTGATTTTTGTACGCCCTATGAGCATTGGCATATTTTTCCATTAAAATATGATTTGAATTTTTTCAGGTAGTTTGTAGATGCTCTTACTTAGTGAAACTCTTCCATCACGTAGATAAAAAGTGTTTATCTACATGAAATATTATTGTTAACATTGCGGGAGCCGGTAGAAACGGAATAATGAAAGACATAATTCATTATTATAATAATTTTTTGCAGGATGTACCTTTACGAGCAAAAGCAATATGATCACTGAGCACGAAGTTCAATGCGAGCATTCCGTCTCAGGATGTCTGCTGAAATTCAACGACTGCCATTGGAGCGGACGACGATCTCTAATGGTATCTCACTGTCTCAAGACTCACCCAATGAACATTTATTTCACGTCATCGCAGCAACTTCTGGTTAGGAACTTCGCCAACTTTCAAGACCGGAGATACTTCATCCTCTTCAATGTATACGACAGTTGGTTCAGGTTTGTACAAAGATTCCAAATCAGGCACCTACAAAGGACATATATCATATTATAATACCGAGAATTGAGACAATTACTGTCAGGGGACTCAATCCACCCAGCCTCTGATTACCAAGCGACTCTCTGCCCACTGGCCAAGTAGTCACTTCTCACATATCATCTGGAAGTACATCTGTGCTCGTATTTTGATCGCAGTTACTGACAACGGGACCCTGCATCGAAAAATCTAAATCCGAATTTAGGCATATATCATCTTGCTGATTGGCAAGTAAATACTTGTCGTGATTGTTTTCCACATAGTACTAAGATTATCCAATGCAGGGATTTGCTGTCAGTAACCGCGGTAAGAGATCTTTACCCACCCGAACGCTGGTGCTGATGTATCTCCAGATACAAAAAGCACTCGCAGCTGGAAATTCGAAAGAAAATGGCATTCGGAGTACCCAATATCTCGTCCTATTAGCTCGAGTGAGCAACTTGATTACTAGCTCAATTGGCAGAGCGTCTGACTACCGGTTCGAGGTTGTGTCTCAAATTCCAGAGTGACGCTGCATGGGCATGCGCAAACCAAAATCGATATTTTGTAATATTTTCATCAACTGGGTTCTAATCAGCCTGCTCTACAAAATATCATACCTTCAAACAATATATTTAACGTCAGCTCCAAGAAAATATATATAGTATCAGACGACGATAAGGGAATCGTTATCGTGCAAATCAGATTTAATCGATCCCTGAAGGTGCTAACATAGTTAGCGAAACACATGTCGGGTTTAATAAAAGTGGTTTGGCGAGTGGTAAAACTGTACAGTATTACATAAATCGTTAACGTTATAGTAATTCACATTTTACAGGTTCACCTGGACATTGGATAGCACCACAGGGACTATGCTGTTTGCCATGTACCGTCTTGGTCCAAAACCAACACAGATGAAATTCGGCTACGAAGTAAAGTTTGTTCATCCTACTCAACACGGCAACAAAATATCGCTGAAGGGCTTGTGTTATACATTGGAAGACGAAGATGTGACTTTCCTGCCTGATAAACATCTTTACACCGACTATGATGTGATGATTTACTACTGCGATGAAGATGGGGACCTCACTTATAATGTCAGTATTTACAGAAATCCTGTAGCTCTGCAAGATACGTCTCTCTTCCAATCTTAATTTAATAAATGTTTAAAATAAGCAAATATGTGCTTCATTTAACAGATCTCCAGGTACCGGTGTTACTTCTGTATTTCGCCCTTCGATTCTCGATAATTATTCACAATATCCTTTTTTAAGACTTGTTATATGGCTTTGCCAAGTCAGACTGTACGAGTAGTTTAGCACTTCTTGTTGCCAAATTGGTATGTCGGTAATCAGTAGCGTAGTGCTCATTTGCAAGCTTATATCTCAGCAAATGTTATTCCTTTCGGCCGCTGGATCATATGATAGAATACAACCAGAACTAAGTCTATCCTCCGATAGGCATCGTTCGACAGAAATATCGAAGAAGGGTGGCAATGTATCCCTATTCCATATCATGGAAAATGTTCCAACGAGTTGTCCCACATGATAACACCTGTACAGCAAATATTAGATTGGTCCAACAGGTGTATACTTGCCTATCGACCTTCCAGCGCCCCGAACGTGCCTCTCCCAAAAGATATTTTGGAGATTATTTGTACCTTCTACCTTTGCGCAAGGTTACTTATAAAAGAAGACTTGTGTTTCATAATTTTCTAAATACATGAGGGAATTTCAGAAAATATCGACACAAGATTTATATCATTTCGATCTCAATATTATCCTCACAAATTACAAGAAGATCAGGGATCAATTACCAAAATATTGGGGCCAGTAATCATCAGAGTTATCAATAAAATTTTGATAATATGATCGGCTTCCTCCCCATTGGTCTTACCATGCAGTCCAAGGTGGAGGGCGACAATAATACTACATATTTTACTCAAAAATATTAAAAGCTAAAAATCGTCATTTACAGCCAGGTTTTCTTTTCCCTTCCAGCTCAGCCGATGTAAGGTCATTTTTCATAAACCATCGTCTCCTATGTAAAATTTACGCACCGCGTACCCGCTCTCGTTATTATGAGAGAAAAGCTAAAAATTGCTATTAGGAATAAATTATCGTAATCGACGATTCTTTCGATAAAATATTGGATGGCAGCTGTACTAAATATTTATTTTACTATTTGTCAGTTATACTGCCACAAATCAAAACGTAATTTCTATACCTATGAACTTTAGTTCCATATCATACCTACTTAGGTCCTAAGATTTTTCCCGTTGTAATTAATTATTTATTTATTTTTCACTAATTCAATCCCAGGTAGGTAAATAATACCTGCATCAAGAAGAGGAGTGAGATTAATCAACCTACAATTAGATCCGTGACCTGGGGGTTATGAAATATCATTAAAGGATAATTGTAGGTAGGTATAAGCAATTGACTATATATATATATATATATCTATATATATATATATATATATATATATATACGGATTGAATAAATGTCTATATTGACAGTTACAATCTAAGTGCAATAGTTAACAGGCTGTTTCCTAAAAGTAACATCTGTTACTTTACATTCCTACTTACCGTACTAAACCTGCTGTTGAAAATGGAAAGGTAAGCATTTTTCATACTTCTTTTATACTAACGTTTCTGTTATCTTTAAACGCTTCCTGTATTATTAATCCAAGTGGGCCCTACATAATATTTCACGTATAATATCAATATGAACAGTATTTCATTATTGTCATGTCACACTTATGGAATTTTCATTGCTATTCCAAGATTTTCTTTTTGGACATTTGTGGCTCACCTCCATCGATTTCCCTGTCGGTTTTTTTGCCACCGTATAACTTCTGTATCCGCAGAAATTTGTGGGTAGGTATGATATAGATATATTATATAGATAAATAGAATTTCTTTAAAAAATAAATTACTCTGATCCATTGGTTATAAGATTTGTTGATCTTTTTACAGGTTAGCAGATCCAGAATGCACAGTAAATGACGCAGAGCTGGAAAGAAATCTTGCAGAGAAGTTTTCTTGTCCGACATGCGACAAGTTCATGTATCCTCCAATTGGTCAATGTCGTCGTGGTCACTCATTCTGTCCCAAATGCTTCGAGAGGATGAATACATGTATATTCTGCCTCTCCGCCAAGTCCAAATCTCGATGTACTATACTGGAAAAGTTGAACGAATTGTTGAAATTCCCATGCAAATTCGCAAATAAAGGTAAGATCTTTATTATACCATAGCTGGCAAATAAATCTCATTATTAATTCCTTGCTATTCAAATCTCTTCCATACGTCATATATGATATGATTTTTAGTTAGCTGTGAAAGTCAAATATACCCTCACACCATTATTTTTTTGCCTTATATTATCACAATAATGTCCTCGAGAATAAGAAGAGAATCCAGTCAAATACTGCAATAGAACATACGATGACCGCCTCCAGGTGTATCGTCATTTAGACATAACTATTTCGATAATTATTTATTCTACTCAAAAACATGTTGCTCAATAACATAAGTTCAACATTGACTGATGATAACATTTTTTTCCAGGATGTACTTTCACCAGCAAGAGCAGTATGATCACTGAGCACGAAGTTCAATGCGATTACTCAGTCTCAGCATGTCCACTGAAATTCAATGACTGCCAGTGGAGCGGACGACGGTCTCTACTTGTACCTCACTGTCTCAAGACTCACCCAATGAACATTTATTTCACCTCATCACAGCAACTTCTGGTTAGAAATTTCGACAGCTTTCAAGACCGGAAATATTTCATCCTCTTCAATGTGTTCGACAGTTGGTTCAGGTTTGTAGAAATTAATTAAAGTACTTTCAGGGTATGAAAATTATATACTTGATAACAAAAAATGCATAGGGAAACATATATAGTACCAGAAAACAATAAGAGAATCGTTATCATAATCATATTTTCTTTTTACAGATTCAGCTGGACATTGAATAGTACCACGGGGACTATGCTGTTTGCCATGTACCGCCTTGGTCCAAAACCAACACAGATGAAGTTCGGGTACGAAGTAAAGTTTGTTCATCCTACGCAGCCTGGCAACAGAGTATCGCTCAAGGGCTTCTGTTATACATTGGAAGACGAAGATGTCACTTTCCTGCCTGATAAGCATCTCTACACTGACTATGATGTAATGATTTACTATTGCGATGAAGATGGAGACCTCACTTATAATGTCAATATTTACAGATATCCTGTACCACTGCAGCAGACATCTATCCTTTAGGCGTAGTGTAATAAAATTTTAAATTGACGAATGTGTTTCTTTCAACAGATCTTCACGCACCAGTTTCAGTTAATAACCTCAATATTTAACGTTATTAGATGTGAGGATCTGTTAACATAACGAAGGACTAAAAAGTATTTATTCTTATAACGTTTCACAAATAAAACTCTCTCTCTTTGTGTTAATTATACAATATTTTTATCTGCATGATGGAAGAGTTTCACCAAGTATGAGCATCTACAATCTAGATGAAAAACCTGTTGTGAATTTTGATTCCAATAGCCTTGGATTGAGAAGCAAACTTTGCCCATGCCGATTGGGGGGCCAAATATTGTAGCACACATTTTGAATCTAAAATATGTTAGTTAGACAAATCAGGCAATTTTTTTTGTGAATCACTAAGATCCCTAGCTGTGTAAACACAAATCAATGACATGCACTCAAATGTTTACAGTTACGGATGTTAACTCATCGACTTGTCTTCTAGAGTTCTAGACTATGTTTCTCACGTGACGTAACCGCTTGACATGAATGTACTTTACAAGACACGACGTCAGCCAGGAATACAGCAGACATGAGTTCGAGTCCTGTCCGTACCAAAGAAGGGACTTCCCTCACTCCAAAATTGTGTCTTTAATCTATGTTTTCGTGTTGCGTCATGACATTACACATAAACGTGTCACCAGATTACTAGTATGGCAAGGACGAGTAAAAAGGCATATTTTGATCAAATTTTGATCGTAAAAGAAACAAAAAAATTAAAAACTCCTTAAATTTTTTCTCAGTCTTCTGACCAGTTTCCGAAACTTCCAAAAGATCTGGTTCACATACATGCAAAACAGATGGTGATGTTAGGTTTGAAATTCAAATTCTGCATCGACTTTACCAAAACGCCTATAGTGTAATTGCAGCAATAAAGTGTGCGTCTTTTCTCAATTTTCTGTCATTAATCTTTATATTGGTTCAAATATTAACAGGAGAGAATATTTTAGTTAATCACATTACCCAAAGGTGACGTTAAGATCAGAATATATGAATAATTGATAAACATATTTCCAACTAATTGAAATTGAACGTTCATTATTAAAACTAACCTGTGAATATAATACCAAAAAGGCAGGATCATCAAAGTATACAGGTAAGCATTCATTTAGAAATAAGAAGTTAATGCACATACAAACGTATTAAAGCATAAGGGATAATCAATTTGGTTTATTATTTGATTAAATGTATGCTTTCCACTCTGAATCAGACCTGCTATAGATATGCATGTTTCGTCTCTTAACCTAAATTCGTCAGTTCAATCTTGTTGACTGTTTCCGCTTCAAGGCAGTCCATGTCTCAGAACCGTTGACTTCATGAGTTCCCATCCCCATAGAGGGCGGCACTTAGATGAATTGATGTTTCCGTTTGATATTAATTAAGTTTTAGTGATTTCTTTTAGTCTGGATTCCATTAGATAGTTACAAATTATGCGCATTTAACCCATTACCGTTCATGACTTTGATGAAACTCAAGAAGGAGGTTCACCTAAACATGGATGAACATTTTATATGTCTTACATTTCGTAAAACTTCTGTTAGGATTATTTTTCAATAAAAACATTCGCTCACTGAGTTTTCAGAAAAAAACGCAATATATCTGTCTTTGATCTCATGACTCCATCCACAAAAAGAATTCGAGTTTAATATAATTTTCAAAGCATTGCATTTCATACACACCTGTAGCAGAATCATCCTGTATGTTACTATGAACGTGTTAATGCATGAACTTGTTCCCGTTTATTTACGAATGTCAAACGACAAAGCATACATTCTTACGATGAAAGTTCTAGATTTCGTCCCTCGAATGTTGATAATTCTGTATATTATCCTTTTCAAAGATTTATTATGCCACGTAGTGACTCCCACACACGGTTTGCTGCCAAATTAGAATCTCCATAGTCAGTAGCGTGGTGTAAGGAAGGGTCATGAGCTGTTGGAAATATGTAGCCTGATGGTTACAATTTACAGCGTATTAAGTTCAATATAACATTTGTGTGCATGATTAAATATTTCTTGACTTTCGAATACGTATTCAAATGGAGTAGTCAACCGTTTTTCAGAGAACACATTTTTGGTAGAATTTGGAGAGAAAATGAAGACGTAAAGTATATTGCTTTTGTTAATTCAACCAGATTTCAGGGTTGCTAAATACTTTTTAAATCGTAACGCCAAGAATTGAAAATTTTCCACGTCCCCACAATCTGATACATTTTCCTAATTTGGCGACAGCTGACAATGATTACTCAATCATGTTTTTCGTTTCCAAATAACATTTCGATGGAAATATTGTATAATATATTTACCACAAAATACAAATGTAGTTCATTATTAGTGAGGACTCAATTTTGGGCACACTTGGGGCACAATAAACAACCGATTAACCTGTTCCCAACACGGGCGTTATTTTTATGCTAGTAGGTGAGCTATAACATCCGAAGTTCGATATTGGAATATTTGAGCAGGGATTTTTTTGCCGGTCATTATATACAGTTACATCATTTTGAACAGTCGACTGCATCATTGGTAATCTTTAAGAGATCCTGTGAATTTATGGAGATATATCATTATTATAAGAATACCTAATATTGCCTAATTATGTATTTTTGATAGAAAACATATCATTTTTAATACAGGTCTTTGGAATTACTAAGCATAAGTGCATTTATACATATTTTCAAGCTTGTAATCACAAACTTCCTCAATAATGTTTTTCTAGTTTTTTTTAGTGTTTTCATGCAACCCTTGGCAGTTGTACTAATTTCTCTTGTATGGAAAATATATTTTCCGTTATTGCGATATGTAAACGTTGGAAATTTATTTCCGCGATTCTTCCATTACAATATTTCTGTTTCAGTAATGGACTGAAAAACCAGTGCTGTGTCTGTGTTAGTACCAAAAGATATCCATGCATAATTTCCAAAAATTCCATACCTTGAATGTTAGATTCCTATCATGGCTAGGTCCTAGGATTTATCCCTTTATTATTAATTAGTTATTCCATTCTCTTCAGTACAAGTCTAGGTAAGTAATAAATAACACCTGCCTAATGAAGGCGTATTAGGTAAATTAAACTACAATCACAGGGGTGAGCTGGAAGTTACGAAATGTGATTAAAGGGTAATTGAAGGTAGGTATAAATAATTTACCTATTATATTACGGTATATATATGTGGATAAAATAAATATAGATATTCACAAACTTCCCATCAAAGTGCAGTAGTGAACATACCGTGTCCACGAAGTAGCATCTGTGAATTTTGAATTCCTACATACCGTACTAAACCTGCTGTTGGAGATGGAAAGGTGAGAGCTTTGTATACTTTATATTTTTGAATGCTATCCTGTATTATAATTCAAGTGAGTCGTGTATATCATGAGCTTAGGCATATAATGTTCAAAGCACATTTATTCGTACAAGTTATAGATTAATATTCTGATAATATACTCAATATCAATCTGCATGATGATAGACTTCCACCAAGGAAGAGCATCTATAATCTACGTGTTTGCAATAATTGTTCAGTTTTCGAATGTGTGTCACATTGTAGGCTCATATGAACAAATCTATATGATAATTGTGTTCACATTTTATCCATTTATAATCCGAAATGTCCTTTACTTTTTAAAAATTCGTACCCACATAACCTACACGGCTGAGTGATAATTTTTTGCTTTAGAATTTCAGAAACACCGGAAAACCATCCTCTCGACGAACTGCTGCTGTCTCAATTTTCTTGTCCCACATGTACCAATTACGTTATCGGGCCTGTGATTCAATGCCGCAAGGGACATTTCTTCTGTAGTGACTGTTTTCGGAGTACCTGCTCTTTGTGTGGTACAACGGCAATACTGAGCAGATCGACTGTCCTCGAGAAGATCCAGAGTATGCTGAATTTTCCCTGTAGATATGCCAGCAGAGGTAAGTTGATACCTTCAATCTGAATTGAATTGATGGTTGAACCATGCTTCTATGCAAGACACTACCTACATACGTCAACTAACTATCGCTCGTGTAAAGATCCGTTTGTGATACCTTTTGTAGTTACACCATCTATGTTTGGAAGACTGAGTAATTTCAGCGTTGTCGTTTTCTTTCTTCCAGGTTGCCGTTTCCTAGCAAAAGGTAGCGACGTGAAGATCCACGAGGAATCCTGTCTGTACTCGCTAATGGGCTGTCCACTGAAACACATCGGATGTAGGTGGAAAGGCAACGAATCCCAGGTCGTTAACCATTGCAACCACCAACACCCAAAGAACATATTTACAACCATGAGTCAAGCCTTTCACTTACGAAACTTCAACACCTTGGAAGAAAAGAAGGTTTGCTTGCTGTTTAATACTCACAAATACTTATTTAGATTCGCTTGGGAATTAGACAAGAAGACGGATACATTTTTGATGGCGATTTACTTCTTAGGAACCCCTCCGCTACACCTGATGTTTGATTACCAAGTCTCTTTCTCGTCCAAGCCCAATCCTGGTTACTACGATAACTGTGTCAAATTGGAAGGCCCAGTTCATAAGCTAGAGGAAGACAAATTTATGTTTATTATAAATAAATACTCGAAGCTTAGTCTAGAACAACTTTGTAGTATTTGTGATGCAGATGGACATCTCTATTATACTGTAAACATTTTTTGCAGCAGTTACTTTGACTGAGTTTGTGTGAATTGAATAAACTTTATAAATACATTCAAAAGCGTGGTGTTTCATTTTTTATGTTAATATGTGCATGTTTTTAGAACATTTTAATATGTGAGTCTTTCTTCTTAGCTCCATATATTGATTATTATATTATTAATCCAATAATGTCGATCGATAGAATGTACGCTAGAAACGCCTAAAATAATTTGAGACTTCTCGCTTCCCTAATTCCCTATCCCAACTTTTTATACTTTCTCCCAACTTGTTTGTTGAGAATTTCTCAGTGTTTTTGGCGTCCAAATTCTCTTCTGCAATATGCAAAGTTTCCATCACAGACACAACTGTCCATTATTGTCTGAAACATCAAAGAAGGGAGGCTGATCTGACCCTATTTATACTACATATTATGTTGTTATGTTTGGCCGAGCTGCTTCGCATAACAACAAGAGTCCTCAGTACAACAAACGCTGGGGTGCCAACGGACGCATCCTCACCAGAAAAGAACAACATCTGCGTTGTGGAATGAGGTACCTGGGAATTAATTTCCCGACAGTTACAATTTACAGCGATTTTCGGTCAATATGAATGATTATTCATTCTTTCACAGTCTCTCTGTAGAGCGATACCTTTTCTAACTTTGTAAAAGGTATGCTGCAAAACATTTAGTGCGTTATATCATCCTCGAGTCCTGAGAATATCACAATCAATCGGGTTACCTACCAGGATTATTGTAGTAGTCAGAAAACTGTGTAAGGTGTTGAATGTATGCCTAATTTCATAACACATTGAAAGTACCGAGTCAATCTACCTGATACCGATTGTTTCACTTATATTTAGTTATCTGCTTTGTTGAAAGCTTCTACTATTATAAATTAATATAAACTCATTAGTTGCAGAATTGCTCGGTAGTCTATATCAGTTTATTGATATAAACTCATTTTAATATAATAACTATTATTAATCTACACGTATTTCCATGAAGAGGGAACCAGAAATTAAATATTACATATTTTTATTTCAAAATGCATACATAATTAAAAAAAGCATATCATATTTATCATGGAAAATTATCTGCTGCAACCCAAACGACGTTAATCAAGGAAGTCAGTTTGTACTCGGCAGAAAATAAAGTATCCAAGATAATCAGTTTCACTAATTTTTTGCAAATTTTTTTTCAATTTATGCCAAAAGCTGATCATTCGTAACATGGTGCTTGTGTCACCTATAGCTGAAATAGCTATAAGAAATATTATTCCGTAACTAAATTATTGCATTCACAAGTCATTCACTTCCCGTGGTCGACTGAGGGAGTGATTGGGAAATTTCTTTAACGAGTTTATTGGATGTTCACAAAAACTCGTCTTGGTCATCGGTGTGTTGGTCAGTTTGTCGATCGTACGGTTATTCTTTCGGTTAATTTGGTCTGTGTCAGTCGGTCTGTGGTACCAAACCGTGCAAAAAGGTTTGATCATTATTTAGTTCAATATCACGTGAATCAATAATATAGTACTTCCCTTTTACTTACAACATCTATTTTAAATTATATTTTTTAAATTATTGCATTCACAAGTCATTCACTTCCCGTGGTCGACTGAGGGAGTGATTGGGAAATTTCTTTAACGAGTTTATTGGATGATCACAAAAACTCGTCTTAGTCATCGGTGTGTTGGTCAGTTTGTCGATCGTACGGTTATTCTTTCGGTTAATTTGGTCTGTGTCAGTCGGTCTGTGGCACCGGACCGTGCAAAAAGGTTTGATCATTATTTAGTTCAACGTTTAGTTCACGTGAATCAATAATATAGTACTTCCCTTTTACTTACAACATCTATATCACCAAAATGTGTCTGTAATTATATGAGCATGGGTTTCCGAGATGATCCCTTAAAGCTGTAACTACATTAAAACTAGAAAGTGATATTTTGACTCATCGATCCTTATTCTCAGCTAGTTATGTGTACGATTTAATTCAATATCTTGAAAAATCGTTCCTTAAATCCATTTGTATCAATATAACTGCTACGAACATCCATTTTCTTGAACATCTTTGCGTTTCACAACGTTTCCATTTTAGATACCACATCAGTCGAAACGTTGTGGAACGCAAAAAGCGAGTACGACGAGTAAGTATTGGTATACCAACAACCAAACACAACAACGCACAGCGTCTGGGCTCGACTCCACTTCCGTTGACCATGAATGAAAACCAGTAAGCTGGTCCCAATATACGAACATAAAGATTACCAATGTTAAAAATGTCCAAAATAATGATCAATGCTACTAAAGACTGTATATCAGCATATTATGTATGTTGATAGATTTCACTTACAGTACCTATATGTATCAGAAATTTGTGTTGGTCATGAATATTTACGTCTTTCAGTACATCAATATTTTCTCCGTGATGGTATCGGAATTCTACTTTAGAGGTATGAAAAGTAACGAGCTATAAAATAGGCACGTATGTATATACAGTTATGTCCCAATAGGTCTTTTAACCTGATACTATCCACATTAAATAAAATTTATGGATCTCCAGTTCTCAATGTTTCTTCGGAAAATAAATTTTATGTGATACTGAAGTACAACATTCATCCATTTATATCCTTAGCAGTAAGGTTTCGAGACAATATTGATGACAGTATGAAGGATGTCCTGCATCTATGAATACCTTGAGCATTGAAGGTTCTCAGTGACCGCATTAGGTTTCACTGAGAGAACATAATCCAAAACATACAGCCATGCGGTTACTAGGCAACAATATAATATACCCATTTGGAATCAAAAAGAAAAAAAATTGGTCTGTCTGAAGGCTCAGACCATGATTATTAAATCGTTCCCTGAAGCATACTTAAGCAAACTGAGTCAAACTCTTACTAAGAAATTAGAAATACTATCGTCGATTGAATTAACTTCAACATTTGTTTTTTCATTTATATAAAGTTACCCAGTAGAATCCAAAAATATAAAAATATGCCTCATTTGAAAACTTAAATCTCACTATATTTCCAGTAAAACTGAAATTCCGCCATCTTAGCTCTTATGTCAAATATTTTATTGCGTATTTTATATTCCACCAAAATATATTGATAAACTAACAATTTATGTGTCATATTATTTAAGATAAGAATCAACCTTCAAATGATCTTAAAGGTCAAGGTTTATGTCCGACCCGGTGTCACAATCATACGAAAATACACAACTGTTGTTTCTTTGATTGGAAACTCACACCCAGTACATCGCAAAAACCTTATGACGTCAGAGCAACTACAACAACTAAGCAAACTTTTTCCTGCAGAGTATTTTTCCAAGTGGTTAATAAGTGCCAAGCGCAGATATAATTAAGGTTTGATTTATAAGCAAAAAGCTTGGAGAAAACAGATGTGGTATAACTGAAACGATCCTCTAATTAAAACTATACGCCATCTTGTTAGCTATAAAGAACAACAGTTTTCTCTTGGTGAAGCAAGAAGGGTCATAATACTTGAATGATAGGTTGTGCTCTGTGTTTCGGAGTAGTGAAAGAGAGAACAAAGAAATGCTTAAAGTGGAGATTGATGAATGGAGATGACAATCCAAGACAATTTGAACTTCCTTGCTTGGAAAGCTGACTGAATGTTTTATAACATCCACGTTGTGTACAAATTTCAAACGAACTTTCGTAATGTAACATATTGGGGGTAGTGAAACTGAGTTAAGTTTCCCCATCACGAATTTCAATGTATTTCTGACAATGAGTACCAAAGAAATGAAGAAAAAATATGAAGTCTCGAAAAAATATTGATGATTTTCAGCTGGTAAGTGGCTTCTAGAACAATCCTATGAAGCTGAACGATATGAATGCCCCTTGTCTCCAGCGAAGGGAAGCCGGGCTTTCAGCTAAGCCTGAACATTTCCATAAAGTATGCTGGATTCACATAGTCTGTAATTACGAGGGAAACTGCAATAACAGAGCATCGCCCGCCAAATCACTGCGAGCGACCGTTTCATAATAATTTAATTTCGGTTGGCGTAAATCGAGTTGATAGAATAATCATACCTTGCGGGGAGCGGGCAGCTAGAGAGGAGCGTTGACCTGGATGGACATACTAATGTAAACATAAGAATAACTGTGTTGGATGGTAAACATTTCAAATGATTCTTGCTCACTGTCCTAAGAGAGAATCAAATGTTGAGATACGAGTCCTATATCTTTAATAAACGGTGAATGCTTCCTTTGGTCTAGTACCAAAAATGTACGGATCAGAATTCTTGACGGTTCAGGGTCCACTAAAAAGAACCGGATTCGTATGTATCCATAATACAGGAACCGACTATATCAACACAATGCCACGGTACCGTAGTTGTAAGCTGCTACCGCTTAGCGACTTCATTCCCTGTTTTATCCTTCAGTTTAATTAAAGTAAGAACGAGTTGGTCGCAAATGCGAAGACTCCATTTCAAATTAAGGATCGACACCTCATTTCGAGGAAGTGTCACAGGCCCAGCATTTTAAGCAGATTATAGAGGCTGCAAACTATAAATACCTATTCCTTTTTCTCGATCATGTGATTTGGGTGCGACAGGTTTCGGCTAACATCGATATCTTTACGTAGAAAAATAGACATCACATTCTGATCAGTTATAAGATAGCAGCTGCCTAACCTTCATTTTATAAACAAACGTACCGAGCATGTGAGTCTTGCGTCAGCTTTTCGCTGTAGGACAGGAAAGGGTTAGATGATATTTCTGGAAAAATTGATAATGTGTAACTTCTATTCAGCGACATCGAACTTCCATGGGCTTGGTCTTATTTGTAAGAATTTCACTACCTTCTTCTAGGTCAGGTATCACAATTTTTGTAGGTTTCCTTTCAAATAAGGTTTTACATTGGCTGGAAGTTACCAATAAAATGATACAAGTAGAGGTTCACACCGAGGGTATATCATACACAAAATTTTGAGGCACTACATGGGAATAATAGGAATCGCGAGGAAGTATTAGTAACTGTCGGATATATTACGGTTAATCACGGAGAATCACAGAAAACCAAATATCATTTGCAAAATGTTATAGTGTTGTACAATTTTTGTCTTAATGATGAATGAGTTTCACCAAACAAGAACATCTACAATGTATGTACATGTTTATATTTTTGATCTATTACAGTCAGGCATGACAATGATATCAGGTGAGTAATAAGATTCATGTAAAGAACACGCTAAGTTAATCTACTCGATTGACACTTTTCTCCTAAATTTCAATAACGATAGTCAAGTGGTTGAATTTAAAATCTATTACGTCATTATTTGGATACCCACATGAACCTCACTCCTTCCAACTATAAGCAAGTAACGTGCTTGTGAAACAGTTTCAGATTTCCCTCACATAGTAAAAACCTCCCCTAGCTGCTACCAACTTTGCGTCAGTTTTAAATCTATTTATACTCCCCGAACTTCAAAACAATGTTAGCTATACGAAAGAGTAATGTTATTCAAAACTTTTGAATTTCATGAGAAGTTTCAGAACTGCGGGGTTTTAATTATTTTTATGGCATTTAAGGTGCCCCAGAAAATTATATAAAATCTGCCTTAGCATGCTAGTATGGTGGCGAGTTAGGCAAGAACAATACGGAACGGCGAAAGGTGAAATATTGTTCTTTCATCCTTTAAGCTAGAGAGGCATTCAATGTATAATGTTGCTAGATATTGTGTTTCCTTGATTTTTCATTACATATACATCACTGAAAATCATGTTACTTATTTCCTTCCGTCTGGTTATCTATGTGTATTTCGGTTCAGTGGCGACGGAGCTTTAGTCAAAAAACTAAAAAAAAGTAAAAACTGCTCATTTAAACGTTTTCCTGATCATTTTCCAAAAAAATATTGCGGAGTCAAAAATTGGTCTTGGGGTGGAGAGGAGATCTCAAAAACGTTAGTTTTTGGAAGATGCTCTATCATCTATGAAATTGTGAGCTCGACAGTACTTTCTACTTGTCTGAGATCCAGTTACAGAGTGATACTGGAGCTACGTATCCCTATAACCACGCGCGATACATCCGGTCTATGGTTCGAGCGATACTGGACGCGAACGGTCAAAGGGATCTCAAACTCTCATTAATGATGAAATCCGTCCTCCAGACGTACAGCTTTTTTCTGCATTGAGTCCAGAAGCCTCACGGAGTGTGTCGAAGCCTTATGTTTCAAGCTGTTCCAAATAGCAATAATAATATAATTTCCCTCGAAATAGAACAAATCAGCTGACCATATCAGTAATTTGACGTTTAGTATCGGTTAAACTGTTCATAAAAATTCATTATTTTCAAATGTGGGCTTGCAAAATGGGGGATTATAGCCCACATGACTTGTGGTAAAACAAGCTTTTATTCAAATGCACTAAAAATAATGTAATAAACTTTTCCTTTGAATCTTTTCATATCAACTTGTAACGTAACTACACTATTTTTTATATGTTTTAAATCTTGTCGCGAGATTTACCTGTATAGATAGACAAGTAAATTAAATAACTTGATCTGATTGATTTTAATTTTCAAAATTTTAAAACTAAGTAGATACGATTACTTAAATCCCGCGACAAGGTTTTATATCATATAAATTGTGTAATGATGTTATAAGTTAATAGTCAAAGCTTTAAAGAAAAAGTTTACTTTCAATTTATCCTTTGATTATGGATATACATCTGATAAAACTCCTCCAGAAAATATAGCGAGAATGCGACAATACAGCTTTAACAACGTACAAAGAACGATGAATAGTGTAAAGTTCAAAAACTGTTGTCAGGAATAATGAGAAGACGATGCGCGAGTAAACAATACAAGCGGCGACAAACTCCTTGCTCGAGAAGCAGTGTTAATATAGACGTAGAATCGTAATTCAGCATTGTATCCTTTCTTAATATTGTGAGGTGAATCCGAAAGATGGTGGCAGAGACGTTTTAGATAAAAGAAATTCTATTTATACAGCGGCAGTAAATAGAAGTGATTTATTCCTCGACTGTGTATGATGAATATATACATTATTTCCTTTCTACTGACTATATTAAGTATTGAGAATTATTTTACTTTGTATACTGAGGTCATTCTCAAAACCTTTTATTCTAGATAAGCTATAAGAATTCTTGGATCAATTCTTGAAGTGTCTTCCATTAGTCAGAACCACCACATCCTCTAACCCTTTTTCCCCTGATGAGACATGGTGAAGTGATAAGCTACTTCTCCAAAACAAAGCGTGTATCAAAAAATTCACAGCAATTAAATTAAATTTAGATTTCCTCCATGAAGAAATATGCCTACATAATGAAAAAATATGATACGTACCTCACTCATATCATGAAAAGCACCTTATCGTGTCTTTATAATACACAATTTTGAATCCATGTTAAACGTGTTTCAATGTGATTTGAAAATTTGACAGTAGCAGGCTGATACAATTTCATATAAAATAATCACATCGATTGTAAATTACTACAAAGTCAATTCATACGGCATCTTACAGCAAGACATTCTCAGGCATGGCTGTATAGAATTCGTTATGTAAAAACAACTCCTCCTCCCACATCGTGATCAATCGTGATATAACTTTACATTATATCCCTTATTTAAGCCTCACGTATTTAAATGAAGAGCCTAAGCTATATTCCTATATTTGCTGAGTATTTGAGCTAAGATTTTGCACAAAACTTTAGTATTGATAACTAGAGGTATGTCTAATCAGCTAACTGATGTCATCCTGAATCCAATGTAGTTGAAATGCTTTGAAGTTTCTATTCATTCAAATTCAAATCTTGCAAATGAACCAGTTTTCCCAATCGATTAGGCTAAAATTTCGCAGATACATTTTAATCTCAATGCATGATTAGCTGACTATCAAGTTGAGGAGACAACTTGGGGGAGTCCGCTTCCAACTCTAAGGTCGCTATAATATTCATGTGTTATACAACAACGAGTTGTACACTTTATTGGTGAAAATATGTACCCCTTTCAATTTATGTTGCAATTCCCAGGAAGGCGCATGTATGATCTGTGTTCATATAATTAATATAGCACCTATTCAACTTTATGCCGTTGCATTTGATAGTCCTTCACAATTGTATCAGTCACCATCTAAAACTAATAATAGGAAACACGATATTCAGTTAGTGATACACTTAGTAAACGACGGGTTACAAGTAATTAAAATTAAAAGCAAGCTGTCAAAGCATTATATTTTAAACCATGTGGTAACTGTCAAAGCTCGAGCCTGTTATTGTAACTGTATTTTCTACAAAATCCCAAGCCCGTACCGAGAGGGGGTTTGAACCACGCACCCCGAAATTAAAATGGAAAAGAAGTAGACGATATTAATCCAATCTATCATCTGTCGTTATTTTAACATTTCATCGTGTTTTAGTATGTTCAACCAAATTTAAACCCTCCTCCTCCTTCACACTCCGCAAAAAAATCGTCAGTACGGCATTACAATTGCTACGAGTATTTGTTATTATCTGTTTCAAAAGCTTTCCAAACCGGCATTTCGATAACTCTAGCTATAATAATAAAACATTTCCATATGATTTAGTCTAGTTTTTCTATGGAGCCTGGAAATTCAACCATAATCTCAAGCCAGCAGAAACCACATCCACGAAATCACATCAACTGACTCTATATATTTTCGCCAACGACAAAACATGGCGCTTCGGACAATCATTTTGTAAATAAAAAGAAATTGGTCATATTTCTGTCGCCAGCAACTCAATAATTCCATTTCCGGGCGTTTCCTGTCCTCCTCCAGTGGCCATTCAGGATGACCAACGCGGCATCGCGACCATTGTGTTTTATTTCTAAAGTATGGGACCGCTCCGCAAACGCTGTTACGACATTCGATAATAATTCGCCTGAAAAAGTCTTCCTCAATTTCAAGACACAATGAGTGCATTTTTATAACATTTGATGTGCTACTGTGTTGAAAAGAAGCTGGTTTTGAGATTTTCATAGTGCAATAGAAGTCGCTTTACTTCCCACGCCAATTGCGTAAGATCCAAAACTCGAGATACAGTATTTTCTTGATGTTACATATCATATTCATTCTTGAAACAATGTCACTCATTTCTGTCAATTTAATTTGTCTGTCATCTGTACGGAAGTCTTTGCCCCCCCCCCTCCCGGTGTGAGACTCAAGTAGGAATCAAACTAAACTACTACAATCTGATCAGGCATACTGAATAATCATGTAGATTGTAGATGCTCTTACTTGGTGGACCTCTTCCATCATGTAGATAAAAAGTTGTGAAATTTACACACAGTCTCAAAAATAAAACTCGTTTTATTTCAGTGACGCGTTTCGATTTTTATTAAAATCATCGTCGGACTGTCAGATTTGCCTGCTAACAAGGCTACCCAGATTACTTACCGACTATCTAACTAATCCTATCATGGATACAAAACTAGAGCTCACAAATCTAGCATACTATCTATTCTGTCTAGCTATATTTCTATTGAATTATTCTTTCTTTATTTTATTATTTCTATTGAATTATTCTGTCTTTTCTTGTCTGTCTTAGGGAAATATTTTTTCGGCGATTGCATTTACACTAGTGTTAAGGGAAACCTATACAAAACCTTAACCATCGCCGTCAAAATACCCTTAAGATATTTTATGTGATAAATTGTTTTATTCTTAAGATATTTTATTCCTAACGCTGTTTCATTCTTCTCAATATTCTATAACTTAAGATATTTCAGGAGTAAATTAACCTAGAATACAAATAGATGGAAACTTATAGTAGTGTATCGATAAAAATTGAGTTTAAAAGATCAGTTGGTTCATTTACTACGATGAAGTCAGGGTGATGAATTTAAGGTTTCGCAGATATTTTTGAATCTCTAATGTTTCCATGAAGTTTAAATCATGTATTTTATTACAAGTATGAAGTATACTCATTCATTTGCCAGCTTTATGATTAGAATCTAGTAGTGTTTGGCAAAGTTTGATCTTTCTGGATGGTGGTTTTTGAAGGCACTTATATGCTCTCTGTACCTTGTTGTGAATCTTCTAGCTGTTTGACCTATAAAAACAGCATCACAGAAGGCACATGAAATATAAACACCTAACTTACACATACTTGGTTCTTTCTCCTTTGCATTTATTAAATATGATCGTAAGTTAGGTGCTGACCTATTAGCTATACTTATTTTCATTATCATACACCGTTTTTATTGTTTTCGATATCTTATTGCTAATCTTTCCTGAATAAGTAATTGTGGTGTATCGTTTCGTTTCCTGTAGTGCGTTATGCGGATATATGCGCCTAATACCCTTTCTGAATTATGTTTTATTTATTAAATGATCTACTACTTTTGGATTATAACCATCATTATAAGCTATTTGTTTAATAATTCCGATTTCATTTTGGAGATCTGAGTCGCTCAATGGTAAATTCTAAGCTCTATGTACCATCGAGTTATATGCAGCTTATTTATTATTCACAGTATGGCATGAAACTGCGGGGATTGCTGTATCTGTATGTGTTGGTTTCCTATACAAGTTTATTGAAAAATTCAGTTTGCCTTGCTGTCTGGTTATATTTAAGTCTAGAAAAACTAATTCATCCAGACAATTCTTCCTCTACTGTGTATTTGTACACAACTGGCTAGTGATTGTACAGCAACAAAAAGTACGAGAATACAAACATTCGCGTTAACCACTGTTGGACATAAAAGATCACATTATATAACAAGTATCTGTCAAACCCTGATGTTAACGTAATCTGTTAGAATATGTATTATGCTGAAATATATCCATTATTTCATGGTAACCTTCTCATTGTCCCACCAAAATCATCCGCATCGACACCTGCAGACTGGGATGTCAGAAACTCAGCATCTGCATCTGTAGATGTCAATAAAACTCCCATTTGCAGCGTCTCCTTATTGCTGCATTAGATTTTCGGTGCAAGTAATTCCCATATACTTCCGCTCCATGTAAAAGTGTACAGGCGCAGGATAGAAGTATTTTCCTATGAAACAACAACTCCAGGCTCCACGACGAACGTGAGTAGCGTTCCGTGCATTACAGCGACGTGTAAAACTTCCAGATGAGTTAGAATCGTCAATTATGCCCGAGCTACGATTCGGTTGGAGTCGCTTTTTGTCCCTTCCATGAATATTCTGCAGTTGTGCAGGACTAGTTCATTTTTTATATGACGTCGCCTGTCTCACTAGAATCAGAGTTATGCTATATACGGAGTTAGCCTCATCGACAAGGTACATAATTTAACATTTTTGGAGGTTTTAAATCATTTCCATACTAACATTGCCTACTAGAATACCATGTGAGAGGATGTAACTTCCAAAACTTATGTTATAGTAGCCGTCGCTCTGATTCTTCTTATTCTTTTACTGACCGCTAATAAGATACACATGCAATTGGCTAAATAACGTTATGATAATTTCGGATGCTTAGGCAGCCTTTATGAAAGTACAACACATGAAGGGTGAAATTTTGAAATTGCTATGATATTGGCACTTTTACTGCTTTCAGGTGAACAGTTTTCTTATCAAACAAAACTTTAGCATCAATTATTTATTATAAAAGGCGAGATTACATATGAGGTCAAATATATTCAAATATACTTAAAAAGGAAGCTTCAAATTCTTGAACAGTATATTTTCGTATGTTTCATAGATATCTGATACTATTATACTCCTACTTACATTTTTGCACTTTTTTAGCACATCTAAAATCACTTTTTGAATTTCAAAAGATGGGGTCAGCGAGATTGAAGTAGTAGTTTCAGCGTAATTGAAACAGTTAGTTGTGAATCTCAAAAATTTTTAATTTTTATAGAGTTAGCCTACTTGATGATGATAGTCGCCAAAATAAAAACGGTGAACATTGGCCCACTGTATCACCATTTTCATTCTGCGTTGAAATCATACTATATTTTTGAAACTATTGAATTGTTTGCCAACATTTTTCTTATATATGATATAACATATAGAGAGTACACAAAATTAACAATGAAAATGTTAAAATATTCAATATATAAAGACTGTGCGGGGAAAATGCTTTGTTGGTGAATCTCCCTTTTCCTTGACGTTGCTATAGCAATGCGAATAACTTCTTGCTCTGCAAAACCAAAATGCAACACTACAATTTTTTGTTCTGAAAGACGTTATATATCTTCTTCACCATTTCTTTTGCGATTTCAATAATCGAGTCTCAAAATAAGGTATAAAAATAAATAAAATAATGTATACGCCCATTCGATGAATTTTCAGGATAATACAGGGTTTTGAAGTAGCTATTCAATTATTTCCGTAGAAGCTGATATTTCTTAATCCAAAAATTCTTCCTCTGGTAATGAAGCTCAAATTACAATTAAAGTCGTGGCACGTGAAAAATTAAGAATGTTTAATGAATTCCTCCTTTTCTCGCTGCATTTCGCATTTAATGAAATATGAGTTCTTAATTGGACTAAATTTAGCATTTTCCCTTAATAAATATATCCTGATTATTCCTTATTATTAGCAATTAGGGAGAATTTTTTCCCAGTAGGCCCCGTTCTAATTTTTGACCGGACTAATTAGTATTAATGTTTACGCTTTAGGTTGAGGTGATTTGTCCTTCACAATTGAATCCCCTTTTTAATCTCTGTTCGCTGCAGAAGCAGAATACATCGCGCCCCAATTCCAATTATAAAAAGTCCTGTTTAGTATTTTTTCTAAATTTGCAATCATTTTCAAAATGATTTTTTTTATAAAAATCAAAAGCAGAAAGAAAAGAAGAATAAATATATATTTGCATTGACTTTGAAATGCTGTAAATTGTAAATATGGGGGTGTAAACTCTTTGGCAGCTCATTTCAAAACAATAAGGTTCTTCAAAGACATGATTCGTGAACTGGGCTTTTTCGTCGTTTTGGAGGTTCGAACTAGTGAAGATCCACCCGTTGAGCTTTTCTAGTTTTGGTTATGCTGATGGCTCTCGGTGTTATCTGATCTGAGCATTATATCCATAGGTTAAGCAAACGTAACAAGGCCGGCAGCAAAGTCGCAGTCAGACATGTCATTGATTCTGTTAACCCCCACAAACTTGATGGAAGGTGGCTGAGGTATTAAGCATCCCTCAATCTCCACAACTGACAGACCGACGTGAAATATTCTTATCAGAGTAGCAGTGTGTCTCTTGTCCATTTAACTGAACCCTGTAGGCCCCCATTTAAGCTGTACCTTAGAATATAAATAATTTCCAACAAGTCATTGGAAAAGGAATATGTCCATGGATCTCTGCTACTGAATGTCTCTGTGATATGAGAGAATAGAAACTGCAGTTGTTTCAGAAAACATCTATTCCAGACCGTAATCGCTTGGACTAGAATGCAAGTGCATACGTCTAACAAGATGAAATTCCCATCACTCCATATAGAAAATACATTTTCCTTCGCCTCCTTACTGTTGTTTCATCGCAAGGTGCACTTTTCCTAGCATGGAATTACGCTGAGCTTTTCGGAATTTCATACATAGTAAAACCGAAAATCGCTTACCGGAAAGCTTGATGTTGAAGGACTAAATTATCCTGAAAGTATCAATAGAAATCGACGACGGAAACTCAGAATCAGTTTGACAGACATTCCGGTATATTTAAGAATTAAATTTGATCAATTCAATTCAAATTTGTTTGTTTACATCTGAAATCATTTGATTAAATAAAACAACAAAGACTATTCCAATCGTACTTCCATCTATAAGAGAACAGCATTTTGTAAATAGATGTAGATGTATACATATTCTCCTAGAATCCATATTCTAGGATAGCATAATCTAACTGGCAAGGTAATAGCCCGTACTGCCAGACATCTGGGTTCCAGTTACGCTTCTGTCAAATTTTTTTCTGTTTTTATAATTATCACTGTTTACAAAATGGAATCTAATTTACAGTCCGGAAGAAAATGATAAAAATCTGGTATCAGCGGCGCAATGGGCAGACGAGCTGGTACTGGTACCTCCTTATCGACCATATTGAATTCCTTTGGAAGGTCAAAAGATAAGGATATGACATATTTCTTCATAAAATTATGAGAAAATGAATTCAACGTAGTGACATGAAACAGTTCATAACAAACTTTCTTGATTGGAAACCATTATGAGCTATTCTTATAAAATCGTGTTGCAAGACAAATAATACGAGTCTTTAATAAAATAAAATCATGTTCTTGATGTACACTCAATCAAAATGTCTCACTAGCTGTACCTCAATTTGAATTTACCAACAATTCAAATGTATCATCTGTATTCTACTATTCTATCATAGTGATTCCTGACATCTTATGTGACAGCAAACTTTTTTCCTGAAATACACTGAAAAAAATCAATTTCACCATAATTTGAAAGCTTAATTTTCTCATGTTTCTACTTTCATTTTCTGTCAATCGCAAACCAATTAGCCATCAGTACAGATACAAGATGACCTGCTGAATAAGTTGCGAGAATTGCAATGACCTCAGGACGTAGCTCAATCCAGTGCAACATTTCTAAAATGCATTAGTTTGTACGAACTTGAATATTTTCATTCGTCTGAAAATTCAGTGAAGTATCCTCGAGTAAAACTGTACGCTAGAAAAGTACCTCGTTTCAAATGCTATGAAATGCACCCTTGCACAATTTTGCGACGTTGCGATATAAAATTGCATGGTCATTAAAATGAAAGGCTGCAGCATTATAAAGCGATAAATTCGGTTTGTAGTCCTGAAACAAGTACCCCAGAAAATAATGTTATCTAACTTCTGATGTATTTCAAGCAAATACAAATTATTTAAATTTTTTATATAATTTGTATGACAATTCAAGACGCAAGTGTTATTTACAGTTTTAAATTAAAATTAATAGAACTTTTTTATTAACAAGTTTTTATAGAAATGCGTTAAATGAATGAAATAAACTTTCCCTTTAAAACTTAAAACATTTTAGTAAACAATAACGTTTGGTAGTCCAAACGTTATTAGTTTAGCCATAAATTCGAACTTATTAATTATAATATGTCTTTTAAAAGATTTATAAATTTTAATCAACAAATGCGTTATTCCAGGCCTCTCCCTTGCATGATTGTATTGTGAAACTTTGTTTCTCTTTCTACAGCTACAAACAGGTAGTGGCAGCAAGATTACAGCTGCTGTTAGCACCTCCTGGAAATAACCAATAATAAATTTATGTGTTTGGAAACTAAACGAACTTAAATTGAATTCGCTGAATGAAGACATCCTGTTCTCAAGTTGTTTATCAATTATTGCAATTGTTTTTCACAGCACACTTACTAAATAGATGAACATTTATTTATTTACAATAGCCTGCATCGATTCAATAATTTGCATTTTTCTCGAAAACGGTTAGCCCTATCGAGATGTACTAAGAGACCATTTTTACGTAGAAATCTCTCAAATACCATATTCTAAAATCAAAAGGTCAAAAAAAATACCATTTAGAAAATGGGGTTATTTTTACCCTTAACTCCTCCCGTATGATACGCCTCTGATTAAAATTATGAAATTCTGAATTCAGAATCAGATTCAGCGTCAAAAGTTTACCCATCGTACCTAATTTCGTGATTTTTTTATGAATGGTTTCAAGAATATCGAGGGAAAACCGTCTTCAGGGTGCCCCATGCAAAGGAGCGTAGCTCCCTTAGAAAGCATTTCCGGACCCATGTTCATATGACATTTTCTTTCTATTTTTAGGAGTACTATTGGTGGTTAAAGTTTGTTAACATACTTAATTAACACCCTGTATTGTATATATATATATATATATATATATATATATATATATATATATATATATATATATATATATATATACGCAGTTACGATTACGTACTTTTCCTATCAATCTTCTAAAGACTGCAATAGTTATTCTCGAAGACATCATCACAAATTTATCACTGCTGTACCTTCTAATTCAAGTATTCCTTATTCTTAAAAAAGTTGCTGCATATTGCATTGCCCGCGTTAAGTCTGGGAAATTCTAGTGCACCTAGCCGCATATTAACACCTGCATGGATGTGTGCAATATAGGTGGAACTATTCCTTGGTAGAGATGGGTTCGCTCGCGGCTCACTTACGCTTATAAAACCACGTTATTGTATCTGCTGGTAGTGCAGTAGAATTAGCTGATTAATTACAAATTTAAATGGATTTATTTATCTGTAAGGAATTTCAACAACGTGACTAACAACTGTGATGTACATACATGGAGATCCCTTGAAAAGTATTATGTCGGCTTTCACTAAGGCATTTTACCATATTTTCTGATTTTTACTCTTCTTGATAAAGACCCGTCACAAAGGCAGGAAGCTAATCGTGTTTATAGGTGCTGCAGATGTCTAGTCAAATTAACTTTGATTTTTTTATAAAGGTATAATTGTAACCATCTTAATTAAACACTACGGCAGCACATTCCAGAACGCAGAGATTCTCCAAAATAATTACTTTTGGGGAAACGAATTCAAGGGGCCCCTCTAGTGTCTGTTACCTATAATACTCGGTCAAATATTTATGTAACATGCTAGGAATCTAGAAGTTTGATTTCGAACTTCCATTGTTTATAAAATTTTGAGTATCACGACGTTTCGATTGATGTGCTATCTTCAATCGTCTTCAGGTGAACTGACGATTGAAGATAGCACATCAATCGAAACGTCGTGATACTTAAAATTTCATAGACAATGGAAGTCCGAAATCAAACTTTTGATAAATCCACCTTGTCTACAAGTTTCAAACAACAGTTAGGAATCTAGAACACCTTGGATATTTTCAAGTTTCTTTTGAAGAAGAACAGAATATTTTTTTAATTCAGTGAGGCCGTGTGGTTACAGTACGGTACAATACGGTAATGCTACGATAGTATAAATAAGAGAAAACATCTAAGCATTCCAATTCGCATTCCAAACCGAGTTCGCACCACAAAAAGACCTTCCTAAATCTATATTTTTATCCTAAAAACCAAAATAAATTTGAAAAACAGGCATATATAAAAGCAAACCTTAAAATTTTATATAGTATCACAGAGAAGCGTTTAGAGATTTGCACCTGGCATCTTGCGAGAAAGAATGGTTTCATAACGACATTACAAAAAGTACAGAATATGCCGTCACTATACTCCTTGCTTAGTCTAGGAATGCTAATATCACCCCTTAATCTTGTTCCGCTTATATCCGCGCGCCGCGGAAAAATAACAAGAATCCGCGAGGGTAGAAGATTACTTCCGAGAAGATCGTAGACGACAGGATGAGTTAATTTTACAGGGAAATGTGGAAAAACTGACGCAGGCAAAATTGCGACGTTCGCTTCCAGGTGTATATGGTATGTGGTCATGCGGCAAATGAGAAAAACCTCCTCCTCGTCCTTCTAGATGTGTCTCCAATGGATGAAAACGACGTTGGAAGTTTATATGGAAGTATTGGTAACTTTAATTTTAGCTCGGAAATAACACTCTTCGGTACTGTATCCAATTAAGTTGGACAGAAAAACATGACTATGTGAAATAGGAATATAAGGAAGGTATCAAGCTATTTTTATTTTTTGCAAGATCCAGATCACATCATCACATCTAGACAACTGAATTTCTGAATATATATATGAAGATTGATATCGTAGATTTTATTATTTCCAACTTCACCCATTAGTAGATGTGACAGCTCATCGCCATATATCTGAAAGAAACATTCATAAAAGCGAGACACTGATAGGTTTAGTCTCTTTTATACCAGTTTTACAGCACAAAAAGTTCACGTCATATTATTGTCACTTTGCATTAAACAAATGGTGTCATAGATGCAATTTCGCCAAAAAATATGACATAAGCAGACAGTTAAGTTTTGTCCGAATTATTGGCTCGCTTTTCATGGGGTCATGAATACTTCTTCTGGCAGGTCATCATTTCTACAGTTACTAATCTGAGGTGAACGACAACGTTCCTTAACTCCACCTGGTGATAGGGATCTCCACAGGCCACTGCAGATTGGACAGACACTTCTAACTCATAGGAGTTGAAAAGATCCAACGTGTCTGAAGTGCAGGGACGAAGACGAGACCTCGTCTCACTTCCTAGGAGAGTACGCCGTATACCGCAGCCTTAGAGTTGAGGTGTTCGGCACAAAGAAGCTTAACAGCGAAGATCTACTCAGCGGAACATCCTGATATCAAAGGTTCGACGTTATGGAATCACCATGTTAGATTTGATTTAAGTGTTGGGTTTTGGGGTCGCCAAAAAGGGCCAAAAGTTTCCTACCCACCAGATTTTGCCTCACTGCTACTACTACATACCTTAGTTTTTATGGTCCAGTAACCCCGAAGCTATGGAGCGCCATCATCACAAAAATATACATTTGATTCGCTACAATTTGTGTCTTCTCTTCTTAATTAACCGACCAGTTTTTCTTACTCACTCCTATACGAATAAAGGTCTAGCATTTATTTCAATCATATTTCTGCATTTCTCATACTCTAATTTGTGTCTTTGATTTCCATTTCCTGAAATCATACTTAATTGACTCAATAACTACAAGCGTTTAGCCATAAATGAGATCTGCACTCGAAACCTTAAGATCTGGCAACTCTGCTAGTGCACATACTCTGAGAATAAATGGCTGCTGCGAAAGAGGAAACCGAAAACAAACAGAACTACTGGAAGATATTTATCCTTGAATTTCATTTAAAATTCGACTGTTCCCTTATAATGGACAGTTTCAAACAGAAAGCAGAGTCGGCGAAATCATCTCGTCTTACTTGTTTTGGTACCAGAGCAGCGATTGCACGAAGCGAGGAATCGATAATATATATTGGACGTCATGGGGACTTGTCTTGAATTTTGAAAAGAATGAAATCTTACTGCCGAGTGTACACAGTAGCTTAAGTTTCTCCTAGTGAATTCGCAATCAGACCCGAATCAGAACAAGACTTGTATATATAAATGGTGTGCCAGTTCTGTGGGATTAATACAGCGTTAAGTTCAGGCTCATTGTATTGCTGTTAGGGTAGCTTAAGTGGATGACTTTGAGATAGCATTTGATAAATTTAAGTAATAAAATCGTAGTTACAAAAACTGGAGTAACGGTATTGAATAAAATTCAAGTCCCCGAGCCCGAGCAGTTTTGTGAATCGGCAGTCTATTCACCATGCTGTTCTTGTTACTTCACGAAAAATTTCCTTTCAAGATCAAAATAGACTAACATACATTTTTTAAAAAGTTTACAAAAATGTGTTTGTGATTTTACCCATATTCATCAATATTTTTAACTATGATGTACTCCAAGTGTTTTAGTTAAGTGGAGTTTTCTTCGCATGTTTTTATGGTTGCTGGTCTCTTTGAAGAGCTCTAAGATTGTAAGTAACATTTTTCCCTGAAAAAATTGGACCCTAAAAAGGGTTCTGCTTATCAAAAGCTGCAAGAAATGCAGATTAGATGATGTGTGAAAACCACCATATTTTCAATTAGAGAGACACGTCTTGCACGTCCACCTTTTTTCAAACCCGCCTGACTTCACTGCACTCCAAATATAAAAATAAATTACAGGGAAACACCATTTGGGTTGATTTCATGTGTATTTTAAGTTTTCACTTCAAAACTTTATAGTTTATTCTCAAGTTACTACTGCCACACAGGACCGACGATGAGGTGCTCGGTCGTCTAAATGGAAATAATAAAAATGTTCAACTTTTCCTACTGTTACCTACCAGATCATTTGAGATTCCCAAAAGGTTCGTTTTTTTTTGCTCATCAGGTTTTTAGAAGAGGCTCCAAATTCCTGATTTCTCCTGGTTCGGATTATCTCTACACTGGTAGTAGATATATTTTTTTACGAAAGACCCGACCATCTGGTAACGAAGGCGGGGAAGAAAATACTGTATGGTGAATGTACGTAGTAAACAAAAATGGTAGTTCTGTCGCCATCAGCGCATTAGACATAGAATGAAATATTTCTCATCGTTCTAAATCCTGCCATTTGGACAACATTGTAGTCACATCCTAAGAACAAGTCATGGAATGATCTATCTAAAGCATCGTAGTTTTGCGCAAAATACTGGAATTTAATTGTTGCTAATTTTCGTTCATGGAGGCAAACGATATTACTAAGTACACACATTTTGAAGACATAATACGAGAATCATAACCCAAAATGGTTTTTGGGAAACACTCCATTTTCAGCATTGATTCAGTATGTTTTGCCTCGATAGAATGGAAAACTTTCTCCTATTGTATTGACTCCAAAGCAAACAATACCAGCACTGCCCCACAAAATATGCATTTCTCTTTCTCTTTTTCAGTGTAGTTTCATTAATCAAGGAAACCGCGGTTGTTCCGCAACCATTGTGCTTTAATAAATAGTTACTGCATTACGTTTCTATTTATGATGAATCGAACTTGAGCCGCCTGATACGACAATAGCAACCCCTTGCAGCAACATTAGTTGAAGAATTGTTCTCATGCGAAATTTTACAGGCTGTATTTTTCATTTTTCTGTTTCTGCTCTTTCTCTGATTGCTTTGTGCGCCCAACAGAAGCTTTTTTTAATGCTGTTTTCTACACTTCTGCTCAGCCACATGTACAGTAAGTGAAAACGTAATTTCGAGCAGTTAATTTTGTTTGGGTATTTGCTAAAACCTAAATCGATCCATTAGGAGGATATGTTTCAGGAATAAAAAATAGTTGTGGAGCAACCTCAACACTTTCTGTTGTGGTTTTATGATTTAGAAAAGATGAAGTAGTGGCAAAGTAGTAAAGCAATTAAGTTAATCATTAGTTTGATTTCGGACTTCCATTGTCTATAAAATTTTGAGTATCATGACGTTTCGATTGATGTGCTATCTTCAATCGTCTTCAGGTGAACTGGCGAACACGTTCCTTTCATACCTATTTATACCCCGTCCGGTGACGTGTCGTTGTGCGCGGTCTGTTCTGATTGGTTCCCGATGCGCGGTATTCCGGTCTGCTGACGTGCTGTTTGTCGGTCATTGTTTGTTGTCTATTCCAGTCGTAGTCTATTAATCTTCTTTATGAGTGGCTGCCAGATTGGTTTAATGTCTACGCTGGGTTTGCTGTACACTTCGCTGTTGTTGGTGATGAATGCCGCCTCCTTGAATTTCCTTCGATTGCTATTTTACGGTGCTCCGTCCATGCGTGGTCAGCTATTCCAGATTTTCCTGTCTCTGCTCGCTGGGTGTTGAGACAATGTTCTTTGATTCTTACTTCCAGTGGCCTTTTTGTTTCTCCAACATAGATTTTACCACATTGACATGGTATCTGGTAGATGCAGTCCTTTGTCTCTTGAGATTCATTCCTGGGCTTAGTTTTTGTTAGGATACTTCTGAGGGTGGCAGTTCTAGAGAATCTCGTTTGGATCTTGTATCGCTGACCTATTCTTTTGATTCCATCTGATATTCCTTTGACGTAAGGCAGAATGAGTAAGTGCTGAGATTCTTCGTGTTTAATTCTTCTACTGTTGGTATTTTCCTGTATTGTTACTTTCACTAGCTTCTTTGGGTATCCGTTGTTTAATAGATCTTGTTTAATGATATTGAGCTCTCTTTGTAGTCCCTCTTGTGTGTTACAAATATTCCTAGCTCGGTCGACTAAAGTCCGGATGACGCCTTTCTTCGTGGCTGTTGGGTGGTTTGAAGTGAAATGTAAGTATTGACCTGTGTGAGTTGGTTTTCTGTGTACTGTTGTTTCTATTTTTACCTTGTCTACAAGTTTCAAATAACAGTGAGTTAATCATGTGTCGTTTTAATTAGCGTTTCAATTGGCGGCCGCAAAAGTTATCCAAATCAATCTTGTGTTTGAAATGGAATCCAGCAAATCTGAATCTATTCTTATCACCAAGAATCGCTTATCATCGAACTTACATATAATATTAAAAGTTAGAAGCCGATCGTTTGATATTCACCTATTTAACCTCTAAAAACGTGCTTTAGTGAAGAAATATTTACATCTCAATATGTTAGTCTAAAGATATTTCCAAGAAATGTCATTCCAGATTTTCATCGATCTGCATGCACTATCACAATTGCTATTGTAAACTACCTGAAAAACTACCACAAATCCTCGTTATATTCAGAAACTATCGAAAATGGAAAAGTAAGGATTCGGCCTATTGTTGTGTTTTGTTGATAATAACAACAAAAGTAAATATATTATACTAAGGAGTACTGAATATCCTCTATTAGCTATTGAGTCAATCCATTTATTTTTGGCAACTTTGCAGATTATGTGCATGATAGACGCTCTAAGGTACTTGGTAAAACTTTTCTATCATTCGCACAATTTTGTATGTGAACTATGTAGATGACCGAAACCTGTAACATTCGAATACACAAACACTACATGATTTTACTCCTCAAGAAACCACTTTTTCAAACCCAAAACGTCTAACGGAAACTATGTTAGCATTTATAGGGAATAATTAAAACTGTTTAAAAAAGTGGTGTAGTGTTTGTCTTTACTGCGCCAAAGACTCCGACGTATCTTGGAACATTCGGGTTGATAAATCCAAGATTGGAGGATACCCTATAAATAATACCTTAATCTGTTCTTGAAGTGATTGTTGTTTGAGATCAGGGTATAAACATGGTGTAAGTTTGGAGAAACACCAATAACCAATAAAGTCTTCTGTTGAGATAAATCAATAGAAAAACCAGTGAAGCGAGAGAACCGCATTATATGCACTGAATGGAATTCCATTTCATCAAAACTAGTATTTAATATTTTTTTATGCTAATAAGATTGCAATGACTTGGATCTATCCCATCAGAAGTTAAATTTTGTTGCTCTTTATATAATAATGTATATCAAATCAAAGCTATAAATTTAGCTTTAAAACTTTATCTCGATCTCTATTTCCCTGAAGTTCGATTGATCTAGATTGGATATATACGGATTTTATCTCACTGTAATAACTACTCATACATGAATACGAGTAAACAACAAGATAACAAGTATTTACTTTCCACTATAATGTGTATATCCCGACGCGACGGTCTAACAGTTGAGAGAAATTACAGGCTGTTAGCATACCTATTTCCGGTAAGAGTGTGATAGTAACATATACCTCCAAGTGTCGCGCAAAGCGGCATTGTCCATTGGTATCCTTACAAAGTCAAATGGGCCTAACATCTTGGACTCTGCCTAATGCCTAATACAGGCTAACGCATATACAGAGAGCTTCTCGCTAGAAGTCTTTATAATGATATACCAGTTACAGATATTTACTATCTTAATCTCAAAGAGATACAAAATAATCAGGGGCTTTGATAGCGTCGAAAAATGAAGGTTAACGTTCTTTTTTTTTCGTTTTTTAGTGATTACTCCGCCGCCACTGAACTGGTGCACACACACAAAACTACAAAGCTTTCATAAAAATCCAGGTTATAGAAGAGAGCCAAAGATTACTGTATAGACAGACATACAGATGGACCGACGGAAATGAGTGACATCATAGTTTTTCGTGGTGTTTCGACAATTTTCGACATTACAGCGACTTGCATTCAAAGTCATCAATGAATTTGAGGAAAGCGGTCTAACTTGTTTGTTGTAAGCTTTGCCGCTAGTGTCAGTTTGCGAGGTCGGCAATAAGGTCCAATCGTAACCAGCTCATCAGGCTTCGCCTCCCTAGCACCACAACCATTACTACTGCTTCTAATGACTGGACTAATAAAATATACTTAACCCATACTCCCTCGTAGCCTAAACATCTATACGATTGAGTCGTTAGCTTCGACGCCAGCATTAGAGTGAGTCGTTCCCGACTACAGTCACCTCGTGTTATACGTGACTGTAATTATTCTCTCGGAGGTCGCCTTCACGCCAGAAAATAAATCTTGTCAAATCCCTTCTTTGTCTCTCCGCAAGCCAGAGAGGCATTCGGCGAAGGCAACACGTCCCCCTCCCCCCGGGCATCTTGTATAGATGTCGGATGTCAGAAGCGTTACGTCTTTGAAAACATGTCATTTGTTAGTTCTCGGTGGATTGCGTAACTTTATTGCAGGCGTGGATGTCACGTACAGGAGATCTGGAATTAACTGTTTTCGTATACAAAGGAGCATCGTCAACGGCGTACTATAGTGCAGAATGACAGTGCAGTGAAGAGAGGTTGGAAAACAATTTCTTGGTCACATAATTGGAAACAAAAGTCGATGAAGGTCATGAATACAGTTTTTTAAAAACATGGTAGTGAAGGCACCTAATATACTAATTAAAACACAAGAAATATTAAAGGCCATTCTGGAACATGAGGAGAGTGTGAAAAGGTGATCGATAGTCTACGATATGCAGACGATACTGTCCTATTACCCGGCAATCTGATGTCTCTTCGGAGTTTTGATAGCAGATGAATCTCAAACACCTAAACACCATTTAGATTGTAGATGCTCTTACTTGGTGAAATTCTTCCATCATGCAGATGAAAAGATTGTGTAATTAACACACAGTTTCACAAATTCAACTCTTTCTCTTTCAGTGACGCGTTTCGATTTATATTTATTTATTTATTTATTTATTTATTTATTTATTTATTTATTTATTTATTTATTTATTTATTTATTTATTTATTTATTTATTTATTTATTTATTTATTTATTTATTTATTTATTTATTTATTTATTTATTTATTTATTTATTTATTTATTTATTTATTTATTTATTTATTTATTTATTTATTTATTTATTTATTTATTTATTTATTTATTTATTTATTTATTTATTTATTTATTTATTTATTTATTTATTTATTTATTTATTTATTTATTTATTTATTTATTTATTTATTTATTTATTTATTTATTTATTTATTTATTTATTTATTTATTTATTTATTTATTTATTTATTTATTTATTTATTTATTTATTTATTTATTTATTTATTTATTTATTTATTTATTTATTTATTTATTTATTTATTTATTTATTTATTTATTTATTTATTTATTTATTCATTTATTTATTTATTCATTTATTCATTTATTTATTTATTCATTTATTTATTTATTTATTTATTTATTTATTTATTCATTTATTTATTCATTTATTTATTCATGTATTTATTCATTTATTTATTCATTTATTTATTCATTTATTTATTCATGTATTTATTCATTTATTTATTCATTTATTTATTTATTTATTTATTCTCCTGTCCTAACAGTTCAGGACAGTTAACAGTGTTATTAATAATTTTATAGATATATACTAAGTCAAATTCCATGCGACGATGCCAAAGGGTATTTATGTTGATAGTCCACATTATATGGTCATACTTGTAATTTGTATAGCAGCCGATTTTGAATGCACAAACTCTTAAGAACTTTTTCTGAACCCTTTCTATAGAATTAATAGCACCAACACTATTAGGTGACCACATTACAGAATTATAATCAAGAATAGGTCTAACAAGCGAGCAATACAATAATTTAAAAGCAAATACGGAAAAACTGACGGAATTTTTCTGAACAAATCCAAGAATTTTGAGTGATTTAGATTCAATTTCTGAAATATGCAAAGAAAATGTCATTTTCGTATCAAATATAACACCTAAGTCATTAATCCGATCCGTACTGACAACGTTAGCATTTTTCATTTTGATAATTTCTAACGCCGCCTAATAAAATAGAAAGGGCGGTGGTAAGAGATAGATCCGCAAGAAAAGATGTAGGAAAGCAAATTCATAAATAAATTAACAATCACTGCGTTTTGGTTGTTAGCAAATGTAAGGCCTGAAGAATGCCTTAGTAACCTTAAAAACTAGGCCTTTTTGTTCTGACATAGTAGTAGCCATTGTGAAAATTTTGTCTAGATCATGCCAATACTTTCCTAGTTACAGACCGGTGGAAATGAGACTATCACGCTTCATAAACGCTGCGAGAGGACAAATTTCATCCTATTGAATGACGAGAACTCCATGAAACATCGAAACGACAATATACCCGAATTCCGTGAAATGGAGTCTAGTAGACTGACTCTAACTCGTAGATTGTGAGCGACTATTTAATCACTCACCAAAGGTGAACGACCTATGTATTGAAGTTTGACAATATATGGAAAGTTTTCTTTTGTGATGCATGCATGAGGATTTATCAATGACCAGCAACTTTCTGACCAACAGAGAAAATCATCATAGTTTCATTTCCATTAGTTTTAACTGCACTTCCGTTTTAATTAAACATCCAAACCTATTCGAGAAAAGTCAGGGTAAACAATTGAAAAGTAGCAGATAAAGGTAATAAATCTTGTCTTAGTAGGCAGTGCAATGGCGTCGAAAAACGTTTATTCGAAACTGTTAATTAAACTGGAAAGAGCTCGGGGCGTGAAAGGTTTTTTACGCTGGGTGTTTAATTGTTTTTGTTTATTCTACGTCTAAATTCTAAGCGAATGCTAAAACACTACCCGGACTTATTTTTCAGTCCCTATGTTCGAATTTTCGTTGGAGTTTGTGATATATCCAAAAGCAATAAGCATGTCATTATAATTTGGTTTCATTATTTTAATCAAAGCAATGTTCAGGGAGGCAAACGATACTTGTAAAGTGACCAAACTTAATTTGACCGTATTGCATTCCAGCATGTACTCTATAAACATCGTGAGGATTTACGTGTTTACTTGGTTACCAAACATTTTAGAGCATATTATAGAGAAAACTTTCAGTAGGAATTGCCAGACAAATCCTTCATAATATTTTCAAAGCGATGTCATATTCATGCATGGTATCTACTTGACTTCATTTTTCAATATGATTATATGATCGAAATGTATTATATTATCGTATTTATCAGCAATTACCTCACATCTTGTTCTGTTCAAAAACAAAACCTCCGAAAAAGAGGGCATCACCCGATCGAGCCTGGTTCCGACATTTTTCAATATGACCTTACTGAATAATAATAGGGTCCTCTCCATCATCACTTTAGAAAAAGTCCATAAATATGCAAATAGCTCAGACAGCACTTAATTATCTCTCTCACTAAAGCGGTAGCCAGGGAAGCGAAAAAATTTATAAAAAACGATCGACTAAATTTATATATGGAATATATTGTAGAATCTTTGGGATATTTACATTATATGATATGAGGATGTAATATTCCATCAAATAAATTTACGGGGCAATACGACCGATTAGGTCGATTTATCTCAAAAATTTTCTAATGAGTATAACATCGTAAAAAACATATTCTTTCCAGTGGTTTCTGATCACATGTCCTTATCGATTCCGTAGAACCGAGTCAGGGCAAATAATACTATACGTTGAGCGTAAAGACTCCAGTGGTTGACTGTCGAACTATATCTTTTGTGTATGACTCGCTAACACGTGATGCTTTTGAACGGTCCTGGCAATTCTAGGTACTCCAACTAACTTTAGAAATACTATTACTGCCATTATCAGAAAAATATCCCATCAAATCCTTAAAAAATGATCTTACACGTTAGAGCGGATTCAACATACAGGAAAATGGCCGCAATATAAGCACTGTCCGAGGATTCCTCGAATTTTATTAAAATTCAGACTGAAACATAATGATATAATTTTCAGCAGATACCATTTCTAGTTGAAATCAAGAATTCTTCCACAGATATTACTAGTGACATTTGTTTCCATCCATGACGATAGTAATATGCTCCTCATTATCATTTATCAGACATAGAATCCTGCTGAATCACTACTCCTAAATCTATTAAAATATTGCTACATATAGTAACAGTTACAGATCTAATCTATGGTCCGGCAAACCCTGTCGTAAACCAATCGAGAGTAGCTCAATCCAAGGAAAAAACTAGAAAATTTCTTTGCGAATCTGTATCTCCTTATATACTCATATCTTCAAGTAGTATGTCTAGTGGAATATTGTTAGAGCCAGTCCAGGTTCCATATTTGAATCCAGTAAACTATACCGGCCAAGGTGCAAATCATGATACTGCTTTTCGAACTAATATATTCTGATATCTCTTCACGTACTATGCTGAACGACTAGATCAAAGAAATCTAGTTGAATATTGTTAGAGCCAGTCCAGGTTTCATATTCGAATCCTGTGAACTAAACCAATTGTGAACCAATCGGGATCAACTCCAGACAAGGGGCAAATTATGATATTGCTTTTCGAATCAGTATCTTCTTGTATCCCTTCACGTACTGTGCTGAATGACTAGACTGAAAAAAACTAGTGGAATATTGTAAGAGCCAGTCCAGATTTCATATTCGAATCCTGTGAACTAAACCAATTGTGAACCAATCGGGATCAACTCCAGCCAAGGGGCAAATTATGATATTGCTTTTCGAATCAGTATCTTCTTGTATCCCTTCACGTACTGTGCTGAATGACTAGACTGAAAAGAACTAATGGAATATTGTTAGATACAGTCCAGATTTCATATTCAAATCCTGTGAACTAAACCAATTGTGAACCAATCGGGATCAACTCCAGCCAAAGGGCAAATTATGATATTGCTTTTCGAATCAGTATCTTCTTGTATCCCTTCACGTACTGTGCTGAATGACTAGACTGAAAAAAACTAGTGGAATTTTGTTAGATCCAGTCCAGATTTCATATTCGAATCCTGTGAACTAAACCAATTGTGAACCAATGGGGATCAACTCCAGCCTAGGGGCAAATTATGATATTGCTTTTCGAATCAGTATCTTCTTGTATCCCTTCACGTACTGTGCTGAATGACTAGCCTGAAAAAAACTAGTGGAATATTGTTAGATCCAGTCCAGATTTCATATTCGAATCCTGTGAACTAAACCAATTGTGAACCAATCGGGATCAACTCCAGCCAAGGGGCAAATTATGATATTGCTTTTCGAATCAGTATCTTCTTGTATCCCTTCACGTACTGTGCTGAATCACTAGACTGAAAAAAACTAGTGGAATATTGTTAGATCCAGTCCAGATTTCATATTCGAATCCTGTGAACTAAACCAATTGTGAACCAATCGGGAGAAACTCCGGCCAAAGGGCAAATTATGATATTGCTTTAAGAATCAGTATCTTCTTGTATCCCTTCACGTACTGTGCTGAACGACTAGACTGATAAAATCTAGTGGAATATTGATAGAGCCAGTCCAGATTTCATATTCGAATCCTGTGAACTAAACCGATTGTGAACCAATCGGGATCAACTCCAGCCAAGGGGCAAATTATGATATTGCTTTTCGAATCAGTATCTTCTTGTATCCCTTCACGTACTGTGCTGAATCACTAGACTGAAAAAAACTAGTGGAATATTGTTAGATCCAGTCCAGATTTCATATTCGAATCCTGTGAACTAAACCAATTGTGAACCAATCGGGAGAAACTCCGGCCAAAGGGCAAATTATGATATTGCTTTAAGAATCAGTATCTTCTTGTATCCCTTCACGTACTGTGCTGAACGACTAGACTGATAAAATCTAGTGGAATATTGATAGAGCCAGTCCAGGTTTCAAATTTGAAACCAGTAAACTAAACCGATTGTGAACCAATCGGGAGCATCTCCGGCCAAGGGGCAAATTATCATATTGCTTTTCGAATTAGTATCTTCTTATACGTACTGTCCTTAACGTCTAGACTCAAAAAATCTTGTGAAGTATTGTTAAATCTAGTTGCACAGATTCATCTTTGGATCCCATAAAGTAACCCAATTGTAGACCAATCGAGAGCAGCTCCGTCCAAAGGACAAATTACGACTTCTCTTTGCGAATTAATATCTTCTTATATACATCTTCATGGGTATGCTGAATGACTAGATTGGAAGAATCTAATGGAATGTTCTTAGATCTAGTAACACAGATCCATCTTTGGATTCGATAAACTAACTCGATTGTAAGCCAATCGGGAGTAGCCCCAACCAAGGGACAAATTATGACTTTCCTTTGCGCATTAATATTCTGTTCGTGAGGCGGCTGAGCAAGGTAGCACTTTCAAAGGCAGGCGCTTGTTGAGGCTCCACATCCGTGGCGCCTCCATAGATTAATAGATCCTTTAATTGGCAATAACGATCTTGCTTTTTGTTATTTGGGACCTCGTGAAAACTATACCCAAACATTCCGATACACGTTTCTCATATTAGAAATATATACAGGGTGAGTAAAGTATTAGTACATCAATTTTGAGTGATGGGAGAACGTCCACAGTAAATGTATTCAGCACTTCTAGTTGAATTGCAACAATGTTCTCCCTGATCACATCAAACAAAAACAACAAATACAAAATCACTAAATAAGCCAACTATCAGTAATTCGCTGTAAAGCGATGTTGGAGGCTATTCAGAATCAGTCATTATCAATACCTTATCTGGTTGGTAGGTATGCTCTACACTATGCATTAGACCTACTATAAGTCAGCTGCTGTTCACGAAGAACAAGGTATGTAGCTGTAAACCAGTTCACCCTTGTTGACAGATGTCGTAAGGGAGATCTGTGGCCACTGCAAGGCATTCTAAGTGTTAGGACCTTGACTTCATAAAATGCCAATGAGTAGCGCCACCTTGCGTGTCGCTTGGAGGTGAATGTGGAACATGCTTGTGCCCATTTTGTACCAGTGGAATCGCACGACATTTCCAGGTATCGTTCAGCAGTAACAGTTGCAGATGTATGCCTCTCCATTCGGACTTACCTACAACTTTCTCGTCATGAAGGCCTTCCTGTACAATGTCATACGTATTGTCTGTTAGCGATATTACTTATTTTAGTCTAGAGTAGTGAATACAGCCCGCGGCTCGCCAATTATTGTACACTTCCAGTGACGAAACCCTGACGTCAACCCCCTTATCTATCAAATTATCCGTAATTCAGTAGTGTATTTTCGACCGCTACCATAATAATAAGATAATCAATCGATTATTATTGTCTATACATTTGTGTAAGTAAAGTTACTACTACTACTTAACCTCTCAAAGCTAAAGAGCTTTGAGGTAAAATTGTTTATTGACTCATAACAAATACCCTGAAAGAGCAGCTTGAAAGCTTCATACATTTTCAGCAAGCTAGTCATGTGTTCAACTTGTCGATCAACTTTTAATGTAAACACTCATTTCATTCCATTTTAATGGCAATATTTCATGAAGTCTACTCTTCGTGGGGAGTAAAAGTAAGGTTGATTAGTGAGGCGAAGCAGCATCCGTAACCGTAAATACAGGAAAGATAGATCAAAAACACATTTTGCAGTGAAAAAAAAACAAAAAAAATAATATTCCATTCAAGTGAAAGAAAGTTAATTAGTTTTTCGCTAATTACCCAATCTGTTCTCGTTCAGCCAAGACCGACTCAATGCTCTCTAATTTTCTCTGAGCCTCCTACTTTCCCTTTCTGAAATCCGCAATGCTAAGGAAAGCGTTATGGGTAGGAATGGTGAAATTATAAGCGATACATTTCTCCGATGTACATAATTATACGATTCTCTGCTTCCCACGTTGTAACGACATCGTTGCCCCTTGAAAAAGATATTGTTCTGACTAATAATTAGTGAAAATAGAAATTAAAATTTTTCACCAATCGGTATCGAACCCACAATCTCCTGCAATTTATCATATAATTTTCCTTATTTTTTGTTGTCACGCATACAGGTGGCAGTAGAATCCGATAAAAACCTTTTTGCTAGTCTGTGGCTAAGCAGAATATTATTTTATTACTAATGATCACTATGGTTGTTATGTTACGTAATCATAGTGTTCACATATTCTTCTTAGCTGATTTTGATTTGGTGTGGTATAATCATTGCAGCTAGTCCAAAACCCCTCAAAATATGTTTATCTATTGATGAATGAAGCCTAAATATCAATAAAAGTGGATTGCAGATAGAATTCAAGCTATTAAGAAGTTTGATCGTTTAATCACTAGTTGATGTCAAACAGTCACAAAGCTTGAAAGAAAAATTATAATTAGTATTTTATTCTTATGCCCCCCAATAATATGTTCTATATGTCTATCCAAATTTTCAAAACTATATCCTGAATAATTCGAAACAAAATATATATCAAAATACAAACTTCGCAGTTTTTCTGTTCTTCGCGCGCTACGTGCCCTCATCATATTCTTCTATAATTTCACCAAACTCGTAGTTTTTGGCTAATTTACAATCTATCCACAATATCTGGATGAACCATGCACTTAGTAATAGTAATATTAATACATTTCAATTTATATTTAAATCATCAATCTGACAGTCCGAAGATGGTATAAATATAAATCGATATGCGTCACCGGTCGAGAATTTCATTTGTGGTAATTTAAGTTTTAACACACAATTTTTATATGGGTACCAGTTCGCTAAAATTCATCTTCTACACTGATGTTTTGAGGTTAATTATATATCACTTTTGCTTTTTTACTCATTGCAATGTTACATTGTACATATAAATAAGTTTATGCTCGACCAAAAATTATTAAAACTAAACTGACCAAACCGGATTGGTTAGTTTACATACTAACCCTGTTAGTTAGTTATTATCTATTACAAGCAATATTAAGTCCATGCTTTAATTCACCTTGAATGGTTTGTAAACTAGCCAAACACACCAGCTAATTCCTGTATTTTTTTTGTGGTTAGTACCATAGCGTCAAATCTTGTATATATTGTGCAGGACAGTATAATTACCAACCATTTTAATCGAAACATAACTTCGCATTAAAATAAACGAATATTTGGATTATTTGTATCCTATACAGCTAACCAAGGAAACACTTTAACTGTAACATATAAACCGTAAAACTTGAGAAACCACATATTATGAATAACAAAGTGAAACAAGTAAACATCACTTCACCTATCAGGATAAAATTGTGTAATTTATACACAAGGTTTCACAAATAAAACTCGTTTTTGTAATTTTTTATTCGATTAAATCTTCAAATAAGCATCAGACTGTCAAAATTGGCTGTTTACAAAAGCTACCCAGGTTACTTATCAACTAGCCTATCATTAATGCTAAATTAGAATTCTCAAATATAGCATTATAGTTATCTTTCATCTTTCCGTTTATATATATATATATATATATATATATATATATATATATATATATATATATATAATCCGTCAGGTCTTGGTCACTATAGTTCAAATGTCGATCGAAGTTTCGTGTCTATAATCAAATGTGTCCATGCTCTACAAAACAGACTTTCCAGAAAGAAAATTAACTAAGTTACACCGCCGGCCAGACAGGTAACATAAAACTTGTTGACTCCAACCTAATTACCATCGAACTTCGCTTTGGACTAAATTAGCATTTAAAACTTCATCAAGGACGAGATAGGTCTTCTTTGTAGTGTCGACACTAACGGAAGCTCATTGCACTTTGCCGGGTCCTAGCTTCAGGTGCATCGTACACTGAAGCAGGGAAATTTTATTATCCCTGTTAGCTGTTATATTGCATCTAAGGTTATCAACATATACAGGGTGATTAAAATTCTACTTCCATCATTGGAAATTCGTAAACAGTAAGAGGGAACTAATCAGTTAGAATGGGGAAAAGTTGTGCATTTATGTGACTGAAATGTGATACTCAGAAAGTTTTAAAATCTAGAGCACTCCATAAAATGGACTGAAATTTTCTAACATGATTTTTATTATTTCTGACTTTATTTGAGATGAAAATTGCAGCATCACGTTTGCCACTTTTTTATATTTTCATCAGATTGAATAATTAGCATATTTTCTATTCTAGCTTTGGTTTTGATCCTGTATTTTTTGTTATTGATACCATATGAAAACGTTTCATTGAATCAGAATATTCCATTAAGATGGGTAGAAGAATATTAGAGCAAATGCTATATTGACGCCTTACCTCTTTGATTTATAAATCCAACCTTGAGGTTTTGATAATCACATCAAATCAGGGATATAGATGCCCTCAGGGTTGCTTATTAGAAAAAACTAAGTAAATTTAGTCAAGGTTACTCAGCAGTACTGAGTTTGATAATGTGTTATTAAAAATATGTGTTACGAAATTTTGAGGTCAAAATCGATTTTTCCTCAGAAAGGGCAAAAACTTGTTTTCTGGCCAATTCTGAGGCGCTAATTACGAATCTGGACTCATTTTTCATCAAGTATTTTCTGTAATCAAATAAAGTGTCTGATCTGCTATCCTCTGACGTTTGTCCCGTAAAATAACACAAAGTAACTAGTCGCATAAATATCTATTCCGTAGCCTTTGAAATTGATATACAAACTATGTCAAGATGTATCTCGACACACGCCATCCACATCGATACTTTGGCTACATAGGGCAAAGTGATAATTATTCCGTCATGATAATTCAACTGCATCCAGCTACAGCTACACACAAGGTAAACTGCGCTAAAATGCAGCCTAGAACCTCTCAGTTCTGAACCGGATTCTAGCTTTGTTCATTGGGTAAGCTGAATTTAATGTAACTAATCCAAAGCTTTATGTATTAGCATATTAAATCTAAAGGTAAACATGACTCAGCAAACCTACATTATGCCAGGTGAACTGTTTATACACATTTCCACTTGGAGGTCTGAAATGTTCTATAGATTAGAGGGCGCTTGATATCGAATTGAGTTTCAATTATACATACAAATCCGTGTGTCATTAGCAATTAGTGATTTCAATAGCTAATTTAGTTCAAGTTTCAGTGAACTAACGAATTATTTACAGATTCCAGGGTTGCAGACTAAAATAATTTGCCATATTCAGATAAATCTTCATCGCATAAAATATATGTTTTGTATCACAGAGTTCTGAAAACTTATTTTATATTTTTATAATCCAACTTTTTGGCAACCCAAACGCTTAATGCCCACTTTTACGTGGAGCCCTCCATGTAATTAGGTGACAATTATTTAGTCCTATACTTTGCTTTGAATAATTATTCTAATTCAATAGTAATGAAATAAATAATAAGAGCATATTGCATAGATGGAAAATTTCATTAAAATTAATGCACCTACAATGTATAGGTGACTTTACCATCTTTATTTCTAGGAGTATTGCAATGGAATAACTTATGTTGACGAGGCTGAATCCTAGGGACTACAAAGCTAATCTGACCCAAAATGTCTGAACATTCGGATGAACCATTGAGATGTTTGTCAAAAAACAGCAACCCTGCAAAGCTTCTTCTAAAGTCCAAGCTTTGCATATCAAATTACATTAAGAGAAGATGGTTTTCTATACCTTTGGGAGGGTAAATGCCTTCAACTTCAAATGGCATATACTCCAAAAACCGCCTCTGTATTGTTTTAGGTGTTTATATGAGAATTGTAGTAGAATTACAAACAGGCAAACAATATATATAAGCTTAGACCTGACGAAAGCATAATATAATTTTTTTAAACATGGTAGGCTGGGAAAAAATTGACAGTAACGCAATATAAATCCTAATTCTCAGCTTTGCAGACTTTTTCATTGTTATCATCCACATAACAAGGACGTTCTAAAAGTGATTAGTCTAGATGACATTACCTTGCAGATCTGTACTATTGTAGTATCATTAAATTAGATACAGCCCATATACTCGTATAATCGAATATATTTCGAAGAATATGAAACATTCGAAGAATGGATTCATGCGCTATTTTAAACAAGAATGTTGCTACTTCTTTCTACCTTTCTTGTAAAGTAAAATAAACGTACGTCACGGATCATAGTGGTAAGACTAGTAAGGTAAACCGAGGATGGATGTAACAATGTCCTTTTTGTTTCCCACTGAAGGACGCGTGTGTAATCTTTAGTGTGTTCGGTCAAAAATATTTACAATTACAAGACAATCAAGAACGAGCTCATTTTTAAATTCAGAGAGAACATTTTTTCAGACGGGTCTATCTAACTTACCGTTTGGATCACTTGAGGAAGATGCCTCCGTAGCTCAGTTGGTACGCCATCAGTGCGGCAAACAGGAGATGTGTGGCTCCAATCTCGCCGTGGTCTAGGATTTTCTCCCAAGTTTCTAATTGGGATTTTTTATATTTGTTACCATCTTTCAAATTAACAAGTAAATAAGTGTTACAAAAAAGTAATATTTATGCGAATTGTTTTTTCTCACATAAATGCAACAACGCAAAATGCAGTCACAATTTTCTTGTTTGTTATCAAGCCAGACATCCTTTATCTGTATGTAAAGAGGCATACTTGAAAGCAGGCTTAATAAAATCGGAACACAGCGCCAACGTAGCGAAAACCATGAGGAATTATAGGAGAGGCAACATTTTGCCCGAAAAATATACGCGCCCGGTCTAAAAATAGAAGTCAAGTGTTTCCTTAAATACTCGAGGGGTTTTGAAAGTACTCTCGTATTACACTTCATACAATACGAGCCAAAAGCCATTCTGAGCAGTCACGGTCTGGAACTAAATATAATTTAACCCCTTCACTGATTATTTTTACGACTTTGCCGCATGGTGGCATATTGGGGTATTATTTTTGATGGGAACATCCGGAATATAAAAACTTTATGGTAATCAAGTAGATTGGTTGTTAGACATGTCATTTAAAATTTAAGTGTCTGATGATACTCCAGCAGAGCGGGCCAATAATTTGTCATACCCTCCAACAAAATGTGAAGTGTTGCAAATATCGGGCCGATTTTGAAACACGTTATGTGTTTGCAGGCTTTCTCACAAAGTTATGCATAGCAGGAGATTTACGATTGCTTTTCGGCTTTATATGCACCCCGCTTCATTATAAAGTAAAGGTACAATATAATTCAAGATATCATACTAGTAAAGGGAATATAGTTGCTTCAAAATTGTATCTATCGAAAACAAAGACTGATACAGGTGTCGAACTTTATCTTCGCGATTAAGAGTATAATTCTGAAAATAAAACTCACATCAAAGTATATTGAAATGATCTAAGCTTTATTAACATGAACTTACTGATGATTGGCTGAATATTATATCCAATGTTATCACGGATGCGGTAGAAATTGCGCTGTTGGGTTATGGAGATTTCGAATTAAAATAAGTTTTGGCACCAAGTGTCCTTAAAATGGTAGCGTCTAGTAATTTAAATGACAAATATGAAAGAACATCCAAAATTCTGAAAATATGTATAACCTCATAGTATGAAGAAATGAGGTCAATTTCTTTCTAAATGTCGAATAGCGCTAATAAATAATACACATGAAATCTTTCAGAATTGCCTTTATGACAAGAAGGCCATAATTTGGTGAGGTTTCACAGGTAAGTTCAACAGCTGACCATCTTTATTGTGAATATATAGAATGGAGAAGGGTTTCTACTGAACCATACCAGCGATCATGAAGGAATTGAGAGCATGTCTTTTATTTGTATTGGATGAAGCACCGTTCCATAATTACCGACTTGTTAAATGATACTTGCTGGTTTACAAGATTGTGTTTAAAGCAGACAGACATTTTATGAACGTATGGCCACCTAGACCACCTGATCTTAACCTAGTGGATTACTGGCTGTTGAGTCCTTAAAAGTTTTGAGTGATTAGAATACGCTGGTAGAATAGGATTAAAACCAGCCAATTACTGCAACTCAGAATAAGATCATATTAATTTGTTGTTAACTGTGAATTTATGAAAAATACGTTATTTATCATAACATTTTATTAGGATTCCGCATGTATATACATTTTCGTTATCTATCTTATTTTGAGCAATAAATAGGTGGCTAGTTGTAGAACGCCATAATCATGGAAAGACATAGTTCCCGACTTTTACTTCGATTCACCTAAGAAAGTCAGAAGCGTAAATTTTCTGAAAGGTTGAAAACAATTTTTGCAGCTTGCATCGACTGAAATATCTGAGTGACATAATAATTATCCTGAGAAGAAAGTGGATAGCATTTCGAGTAAGCTTGAACGCAGTATCGCACAAAGTCAGGGCATGCCGAATGAGGCCGACTTAGGCTTAGTCCATTGAAATACAAAGAATGTACTGAATTTTAGGATTGCGCCAATCTGACGGAGTAATAATTGTTGCTTGTCACCAGTGAAACATTTCGCTTTATTTTAGAATTGTCATGCGGTCCAAATGACTGCCTACAATGACCTCAATTGCCATGGTGAACAGCCAGCCATTGTAATCAGTCAGACTGTCAGAAAAATCTAATCAATATTATCCAAGCCTACAGATGGACAATAACTTTCATTTTAGGGTTTATTATGGTTTGTTTTTCGATCTCAAGTGGGGGATCTCGTGCCTTAGGATTATACTACTGTGGCAGTATATAAGATTTATCAACAATCTAAATGCATCATCTGTATTTTAGTCTTTATAATAGTTCAAAGGAATTTCTCATTCCAAAAGCAAAACAGTTCTCACAGAAACAGTCAATGTGGATGACCTCATTAAAATTTAAAGATTTAAGGCTGTTGAAGCAGCCGAAACGTTAGTCAATTAAATAGCCAATTGCATGTGTGATTTTGATTAACCTTGTTATTCATTGCATTGACACAAATATCAGTTTTGCTCTTAAATTTACTCAATTGTTGATGTCAGCCTAAGCGCTGCTGGAACTTGGTATTTGACATGTCTCGTTGTAGGCAAATTCTCTCTGTAAATTGTATGTGTTCAATTCACGAAAGTTGAGATGAATTAAACTTCTCAATTTTTGATTAATGTAAATCACCGATTGAAATGAATCAACGGATAAACTGACATAACTGTCAGTTCCGTGATCAGATTTCTTTTACCCATGAGACGAGAAACGATACGTCACGAACGAGAACTAGGACACTTCTTAGGAGGGCTTTCTCACTATTGAACATCGTTCATGTTTACATATATTGCCTTGACGTTATATGAAATTTAATATCAAATGCATTTTCCGTAAAAGTTTACCCCATCAATCTTCTCCCAACACATCACGTGTACCATATCGATCTTCGAGAAGTGCCGTTTGCTGCTTAATATATATCAGTTTTGAGAAATAACTAAATTCTTATATTTACCAGAGGTTTTCTATCTGGTTTATTATGAGTGACTTTCAGTGAAACTGATGTTTCACCTAGTATAAATGCTTGGTACCATCTGCCTTTGACAGCATCCACGTAAATTGTTTTATGTTAAGATAAATGTTTCCTGTCAGATTTCTAGTATCATGTGGTTTATTGTAGTATTTGAAAAGATGATTGCTTTCAAGAACAAATTTTTGGAGATCATCTCCATCATAGTCAAATTGTGCAGCAATTCTGCAAGGTTCTTCAAATAGCAACATCTCGATTTTATTAAACTTCTAGCAGAATTGCGCCTCTTGTGGTTAGTTTTCGAATGTAATAGTTAATAGAGTAACTAAAATGGGTTAGCCGATTTAAGCAGTACCTCCCAGTTAGCAAAAACGTCATATCATTCTCTGTCCCAGTAAACTATTCAGAAATTTCATTAGGTTTACTGGTAGCATCTATTCCTCTCTACATGAAATAGACACATATATTTCGTCTGCATGATGCACTTTTCAGGTAATTTATTAAATGAGAAAATTACGTGAATCAAGAACTCACTACTTTTCTACTTTATGATGTATACAGCCTGGCACAATTTACGAGGAATGAAATAATTGTGATTACAGGCAAGTAAAAATCTTTGTTCCTTCTTTTTAAGTACCTAGTTAGAATTGGTAGTAGCTGGAAAAATCTTATATTCATAAACGTAGTGTAAAGTAAATGCGGTAACAATGTATAGGTGTATAGGAAATACTTACTAAATGAAAAGGACATTTTTACTTTATGACTTACAAATAATGTTCTGGAATTTCCTCCAGGTCGACGATAACACTCCTCCAAATGAGATTTCACATTTTCAAACTCTCGCCTCACTTCTAAAATCGCTGCCATTGATCAACAATCTCGGAACATGTTTAGATTGGTCAATAATACTTTACCTTCGATATATCCCCATTAAGAAAAATCAGGAGGAGAGAAGTCAGGACTTCATGTTGACCACGGAACGTCAGCACCTTTAGATACCACCTTTCTAGGAGAATTTCTACTGTAAGCCGTGTGACAGGTTGCGCCATCTTGATGGAGCCACGTCCTGGCATCGTATCCTTAAAAACCTAGCTTAAAAAGTCCTGAGGAGCCGAAAATACTGTTCCGAATTGACAGTTTCAATGTTACTGCTATCATTTTTGATCATTTTGCTGTTAGTAATGATGGCTCTCCAATAGCAGTAGTTCTGTTTGTTGGCGAAACCATTTAGATAGAGAGGAGTATCGTCGTCTAATACGAGGATGTCTTGAGGAAATAACCATAAAAATATACATAAGACAGGACTCTTTAAATATTATGAGTGAATCATCTTTTTGAGATAGCACCTGTTCTTCATTACTATTTTGCTTTATTATAACTCACCCTGTATAATGAATCCGCACTGTATACGAGCCAAAATTCCAAAATAATCGTTGCAAGCTCCAATTGTAACAAATTCCCTAGATGTTTCACGTGAGTAGTAACCCTCTTATATTATTTACTTACTTGTATACCATAATACGTAGGCATGCTTCAGTGGCCCAGCGGAAATTGTGCTGGAAGCAAGTGCTCATAAATCCTTACCAAGTGCGGATTATATCTGACCTATATGTAATGTCTGCATTGTTAAACTTTTGACAGTAAAAACGAAAATCATTATACACTAAAAAAAAATAATTTGTACTTTTCCTCAATTCATAATTAAATACTGGACAAAGCTGTTATGATCCGAGTATTCTTCTAGTACTTCTGAAATCCCTCGAAGTTTATGAATTATTATTATACTATAGAACTTAGATAAATACAAAAAAACGTGAAGTTCTGAGCTCGGAGTTTTTACATCTTCTGAGATCCTTTAGTCATTTCCTCAAAATATACTCTACATTTGCACAAAACCTTTTCCAAATGATAACTACACTTTAACATTAAGTGGCATTATAGACACTATACATACATATAACACAAATCCATGTAACTCATTTTCGTCTTTCTGTCCCCCTGTCTGCCGTTTTTGTCAGGGAGTAATCTCAGTAACCGCTGCACCGGTTTTGATTCGTAGAATTTGATCCTGATTTTGGGTTTTTTGTGGTTGATTTAATCCTGCCTTTATTTCTGGATGCGACGAAGTCAAAAAGAAAACACAAAAGTTATTAGAAGTTCTATTTTTTATGTTTTACGAATTTCCAATAATTTACGTTTATGGTAAAAAAATGTTTGGTGAGTTGATAATTGTGAAAACCTCCCAAACCTCCATTTACATGTACTTTTCACTGTTTTCACAAGAATTTGACTCATTAAAACATTTTTAAGAATCCCTTGTTTGTTGCTTTATATATATAAATGGTAATGCTCTTCTTCTAAAACCCAATGAATGTTAAAAATTTAAACAAAATCGATGCAGCAGATACTGAGATTAGGCGGTGAAAAATACCCATAGGGCGATGAATGATGGCGGCATGCATTTTCGTCCTACAATTTTGCGAGAATATAAAGCGATGTATAAAAAATTCCGAATATTTTGCGATAACATTCCTTCCCCAGTGGAGCTTGCATTTAAAGAGTCACGCATGGTCTGTATTAAAAAATATGCCAAATTTCCCACGCGATATAGAACACGTTTGTCCACCCAAAGATTAACAGCTGCGAACGCGGCGTAAAAAACTCTGTAGTAAAAAAACTAATTTTCTGGCAATGCCCACGGTATTTTGCTGACGGCATCAGCAGTAACACTCGTTACTGTACAATGTGTTACAGTTCACACCATCGTGGATCAACGAGATGAATGTATATTTTGACAAATTCTGCATGTTTTTCAAGTATACTGGGTGAGTTCCTAACAACCCAGCACATAATACATTTTTCACTTGAAAAGAGAGACAGCTGCTAAAAAATGCAAACATATAAAATATGATTTAGCCAAGGACTGTGTCGAACAAAGAGATCCAATTTGCTCCCTCTAGTAGATATAACCAACACCTCCAAAAAACTTCACCACCATTGTCCTAGTACTTCATTTCTTCCTTGCCATTTGTTTTTAATTATATTCCCCTCGTTCTATCTTCAGAATGTTGCGCCTCCCTAAATCTTTGCGCCCGAATTCCAGGCTTCTTCGGCCTCTGCGATAATACACCACCGTCCGTTCTATAAATAACAATCTGACTACTACTTGTTTATTAGCTGTTTCAGGCATTAATTGATTGTATTACATGCCTGCATCCAGTCATCAAGCACCAGTATTCCTGATGCTGAGGTAGTCCTCCCATTGCTTGACTTGATTCCTTACTATGTTTTTAAGGACCCCAAGGTTATGTCTAGAGAAAAATAAATGAGTAGTATGATCCCTTTCTTGCAACCTCGTCTGCCTTTTCATGGCGAAATATTTTTTCCAAAATTTCCTTGCTGTTTTCCGCCAGTTTACTCAGTTCTTTTCGTCATTGCCACATAAATACAGACGTCAGTCTACAACCTTCCAACGCCCCTTGCGTGTTGCCCGATTTTCAATGGATATGGTGATGCTTTTGTTGTTATAAACTCGCTCATTGTTTATACTTGCGCAGCATAAGATGGCATAAAACTCTGTATGTACGATATATCTAGAGTAGTGCTCTCTGGTGAAGATTCCCACTACTGTTCCCTGTTTGGACTTTGACCCGTCTGTGTCCCAAGATATAAAGGGTGTCCCAGTAGGTATTTCGGGATTTAAATTAAGCGCCATTTTGTAGTAACTTAACCTAGAAATGGTATATTGCGCATCTGTCATTTAGAGACCCGGCAATTTAATTATGGATCGTTTCACGACGAAAGAACGTATCAAAATTGTGCAAACTTACTACGAAAGTTTTCTGCAGTGTGTAAGAACAGTTCGTAAGCTTCGTTTATTTTTTGAGTGCAATCATGTGCCAAGTGACAATGTCAGTTCTTGATGTAAAAGTGCCACGTAGTGCTCGATCCAACGAAAATATCGCTACAGTACGTGCACATGTAACCGAAAATCCCAGAACTTCAATTCGTCATCGATCTCAACAATTGAACATAACGAAAAGCTCTCTGCAAAGATCTGGCCTAACACGCATATAAAATTCAACTGACACAAGAGCTAAGGCCCCCAGATCACGAGCATCGCCGTGCATTCGCTAATTTTCTCTTAGAAGAGGTTAGAAGTAATGCAGAATTCTCTTACCTGGGAGATTACGTGGATAAGCAAAATTGCAGAATTTGGGGAAGTGAAAATCATCGAGTGATTGAAGAAAAACCTTTACATCCTCTACGAGTAACTGTGTGGTGTGCATTGTGGGCTGGAGGGGTTATATGGCCATTCTTTCATGAAAATGACTATGGTGAAACGGTAAATGTTAATGGCGAGCGTTACCGCAATATGTTACAAGACTTTCTATGGCCCCAACTGGATAATCTACACCTGACGAATATGTTCTTTCAACAAGATGGAGCCACGTGTCATACTACGAAAGAAACCCTAGAATTGTTAGGGACACGTTTTCCTGACCGGGTTATTTCTCACAACGGTGATATTCGCTGGCCTGCGAGATCATGCGACCTAACCCAACTGGACAAGGACAAAGTCTATTCTAACCAGCCGCAAACAATTAATGACCTGAAGTAAAACATTTCTCAAGTTATTGATGAAATTGGACCGCAGTTGTGCCAAAAGGTTATAGACAATTTTAGACAAAGAGTGGTCATCTGTAGAAACAGCGGAGGGGGGCGTTTAGAGAATATTATTTTTAAAACATAACTCCCATACCTCTACATTTTAATAACATAAACAAGAAAATTATTTATCTAATTTTGTTGGGTTTATTTAAAAACAAAATCCCGAAGTACCCATTGGGACACCCGTTACATATCTGAACGGTTCCGGTATCCAAGGGTTCATTTCTGAGTAAGATGTATGAAACGCTATTACAAATCTCCTTCGTCAACACCTGTCATATAATACATACAATCTAATGCACCAAAATATACCCAAAGCAAGCATGCGGAGAATAAACATTCTACGAAGATTAAACTTTTCAGCGGAACTGGCATACCCAATATGGACATTTCCGCACAAAGCGTCTTTCCAGGAGCTTTATTCAAGGAGGACTATAAAATAGCCTCTCGTATATTAAATTACCGTCATTTCGGACAGAATCGCCGCAATTGGGCTACCTTGTCTTGCTTGCGCTCTCGCCAAGCTTCCAAGCGTTGCTAGTCGACCTACTTTGCTGCGCTCCTCACGTACATACGCTATGAGATGGCTTGTATTCTTAAAGTTTTGCTCTGGCATAATTGAATCATGCTAACAAGTCGGAAGTTTGGATAGACAGATTGGATTATAAGGCCGGCGGGGCATGATCTCTTCAGGATGCATCTGCATAGAAATGACAACGTGTTCTTGTTCAATATAGACTAATTAAAAATATCGAATGCTGATTGACATTGAGGAGGAGGAGGCTATAGAAAAATGTTAAAATTATACAAATTTGAATCTTGCAAAATAACAAGGTGTCTCAGAGTATGTGGTCAAGCTGGTAGAAACATAACACCAAAATATCGAATTTCTATGGAGGTACAGGTCCCTGAATGACGGTGCTGGTAACTTGCTACCATTCCACAGGTTTTAGATAATTCTCTACAATCCAATGATATTTTAATATGGCAGGAGCTAATTATAAATGCAAAAGTTATGTGGTTTATATAATTCGGTGGTGATGAAGCAACCTTAACGCATTAAATTTTTTACATCTTACTGTTTGGTAAAGGCATATTTTCAAAGAGCTTGTCCACTGAACTAACAAAAAAATACTCTTGTTCTATATTCATATCAGCTGTTTTTGATCTAAATCTCATTTCATTCAAATACAGTTTTTGCCTATTATGACGTTGATGCGACAACCATATCTTTTAGATTTAAAAAAATACTATATGATTGGATTATTGTTTAGTATGATTGACACTTAATGGAAATACTCGAAATGATGTCCTTAAAAATGTTTAGCTCATCTACTTCGTCAGGGATTGACTATAATTCTCCCACGCAGAGCTCCCACGGACCATTATGACAAGACATGATGAATAGTTAGCTTAGAATCAATCGCATTTATCATTACCATTCTGTCATACTGAGCTAAAGGAGTTATCCCGAATTTGCTCATAATTGAGTTTCAGCGCTATAGACCAAAAGGCTGATGCACCTTTCTGACAAGCTTAGAATTGGTGTTACCTCAAGAAGAAATGGAGGCAAATATATCTAGTCTGTACTTCCTACCTAGCCATATAAATCAATGGAAGGGTGTTAAGAAAATCGCTGTACTCTACAGTCAACGGTCTCAGTTTAGAAATTTGAACTTTGAACTGATTCATGTTCTGAAACATAATATAGAAGGTATTGAAACAGTTCCAAAATACGATTGAAGGCTTCAATAGTCTGATACATCTGCTTATAATATACAGATTCAATAAACATGAAGTCACTTTTTGAAGGCTAAGCGCATTTTCGTAATTAATTATAATCCTTATTCTGTTAAAATGCAGCCATCACTAGTGGTTGTTGTTAGAATATAATCCGAACAAATTAGCACCTTCTAGAACAAATCAACTATGCCCTAGTATGCTATAGAACTTATAAAGGAGGAATGTATCAAAAATATACTACGTTCGTCAGCCAGGTGTATGTTAAGATTTGCTCTGGGTCCACATATAATTAAAACAGGTTATCATTCCTACATTTTTATGGCAACCATGTGAACAATCATCTTTGTCTCACAGGTACAGATTATTACCGAGGATAGAAGTTTATAAATTAATGTCTTTTATCAATACTTCCTCCTTGGCCACAATGGTACCGAACGCCCGAAACTGACCGACAAGAAGACGAACAGACAGAAGCAGAGGGATTTTTCATTATCATTATCATTTTCATCGAAAAAATATGATATTTCGGCTTCAAAATTTACGCGACTATAATATCTCCTACCCATATTGTCAGGGGAAATAAAGTCACCTAGCTATTTTTTTTAATTAGGCTGTAAGCTCATTTCCTCCAATGTATACCCCGAAATTAAAAATCAATAAACACTACGTCTCAGATCCGGACAAGCATACTGATTGAAGCTTTACAGAACACTCTCAAAGGGAACAATAACGTGATTATTCATACTCCTGAGAATTTCATTTATGTCTTTTGATAAAAGACACTTTGTACCTTTTGATGCCCCGTTAAAAGGGAAACCGAAAAATGTTTGAGGATGAATTATAGAGCCGCGGTAAAAGGATATTAATGTTTTAAGTTTTCAGCTCAGACGCAGGAGCTTTACAGGGAGCTTGAACATTCAGTAGCGTAACGAGGGACATAAAGTGAAAACTTTGGTATAGGTTCTTATTAATAATGAGACGTGGAATTGCAAAAAAGTAATGATACACATATCTCACACAAAGGATACATAAACGTAATGAGTTTATTTCATGGCATTTTGCATTTTAATTTTAGATCCCTTACTTGGTGAAGAAGAACAACAAGTTTCACAAATGAAGCTCTCTTTCAGTTCCGTATTTAGATTTAAATTTGAATCGTCCACAGACTGTCAGATTATACTGTTTTTTTTAGTAAATCGAAACACGTAACTAAAAGCAAGTGAGTTTTATTTGTGAAACTTTGTGTTCTAATTTTTTTTCTGAATCATGTTATTTTCCACATAATGTGAAATCACTATGAAAGTAGTATTCTTGCCTCATCATACATAATTCCAAAGACCCTATTCATGGCAAAAAGTTTGCTGTGAACATTGACAACAAGTTCACCTGAAGACGATTGAAGATAGTACATCAATCGAAACGTCGTGATACTCAAAATTTTATAGACAATGGAAGTCCGAAATCAAACTTTTAACAATATGTACTGCAAATAATTCAGTTTTAACCAAAAAATCTTTCCGTACGTCTCTGAATAGATGTGAGGTCCACATTGCTAGTGACCCGATGACCATTTGTGCTGACCCTATTAAAGTCTAAGAAAAGCCATTACTCTGCCGTGGACACCGTATTAAAATTGTAGGTCTATTTACAGACCATTTCTTTCAGAAAATGTTCTTATGGGAACGATACTAAAAGTCTCCAGACAATTTCCTAGGACAAATGGCGTAAAGTGGGAGATATTCCAACTCATTCATTTCTCATTCAGCTGCCCAAGAAGGAAGGCTATTTACTTCACCTTGAGAGACGTTTGAGAGTCGGAGGTTAGCGGAGTAGCTTTGATGACAGAAGATGATGTTTGACCGTCACGTATTGACTTGAATAACTTTGTTGGGCTGTCAGTATGATGCGCCGTATATACTCGAGAGGACACACGACCTGTTTGTTTTGGATACATCTACATATGCTACAAACGAAACTGGGCGGGCAAGTTATCGATCTTCTGCAATGTCGAAATCGACATAATGGGTTTTTCACTGATTCAAGATACGTAGAACACGGAAATCCATGTCAATCCTTTTTGTCTGACTATAAGTCTGTCTGTCTATCGTTTTTGTCACTTCTATATCCCGAAAGTGCAATTCCGATTTGAATCTATGCAATGGTGGGAGAATTATCAAAATAAGAAATAAATAAAAAATGTCAAAACTTCGCCTCTGATTGTTTTTCAAAAAAAATTGGGGTTGCGGATCTCACAGTTTTAATTATTAGCACTCCTAAACTCCATATACTCTGCTGCTCAGATGTCCAGAATACATCGTCCATTACACAAATATAACTTCAATGCAACTTCTGTCTCGTTTTCTACTAGCCAACTATTAGAATAACATACTATTCACCGAATATCTTGACAAAGGTTTTAGCTAACTGGCAGCATTTCGCACAGTACAAAATATAATAAAATAAGATCAATAATAGCATGGCATTGGATGATAATTGAAACGTCAGAAAGGTTACTTAGTCAACAGCAGTCAACCGCATCCGGAAAATATAATATCAAACAAAGATAGCTTGATCGAGTTACAAATACCATGAAAACTGGCCATCTGACCCAGAAGATGCTCACAAAAACGTTAATATCAGACGAGTAGTATTTTTTAATCGTCTGCACTACCAAAGTACTGCAACTTTTATCTCCGATAATCCTCCATACTAGTTAGACATTAATGATTCTTCACACACTTCATATATGTATATATATATATATATATATATATATATATATATTACACAATCTAGTAGTAGACAATTTCCTTCAGGCTCAGGATAGACTCAGGATAAAAATATTTCCTCCATTCAACTGATCATGGTTGGCTTGGAAATTCCCAATTTAATTTGAGGAGTTAATTAACCGCTTGGTTATATTTAATCACCATGAGAGACAAAGAATCGTTTTAATGGAATGATAAATGCGTGACTGTAATTCGAGTTCTTTTTTTGGTCTTTTTAATCACCACAAAAGATAAAGAGGCATTTCAATGAAATAACGACTACGTGGCTCTAATTTGAGTTTGCATTGTTACATATTAAAATTAATTTATTATGGTCACTGAAAAGACTAAGATACATTGAATTTATTTCATTTTAAATTTGTCATATATCGCGTGTTGATTTTGTTGATTTGAAAAAATGGTTTCTGAATACCAACAGCACGCAGCGAGTGATGAAGATCGGTAGTTTCTCTCAGGTGACAAGATTATCTGCACTTTGTGGTAATTACCTAGTATCAATTATTTTTGTCACAGCGTGACCACTCTAAGCTGGATATCTTGCTGGTACATAATTGTTTGATGGCCAGACATGTGCCGAGAGCTTTTTTCAGTTATGAGAGAATTCTTATAGCACTTTTGAGGAAAAGAGTTTGTTGTATATACATACCTCTTATGCACTAGCCTCCTCCACCTAAAGCGTGTGATTCCGGAAGTTCGGCAGCGTCATTTTATATTATTCTCACTTAAAAACAACATGAGTTCAACCAAAGCAGTGAACACTTACAAATATGAAATTAAATCTTAATACTAATACTAGAAGTAGTAGTGGTGAGGAGATGAAACCTGACAAGTAGCCACCTTTAAACCTTGTAAAACTAACATGGTGATTTCTTAGTGTCGAACCTACAAGATGTTTTGATACAGGTCATGATAATAGACCATTCCGCTGAGAAGACCTCTTTTCTGTCAAATTTCACTCACACACACTCTCTTAGTGAGTGGAACGAGGTCTCATCCTCCCATCAGCACTACTGGCAGACAGGCGTTTTTTCCACTCCTATGAGTGATAAGTGCCTGATGAATTTGTAGTTGCCCATAAGGATCCCTACCTTGAGGTGGACTCATTCCCTGTTCCTGTTCAGCAGTCAGAGCTCCAGAAATTCAGAGCATGCTATGAACCTCTTCACCTGCATGCAGTCATCTCTCTTCACCATGCTTCTTTCAGTTCATTGATTACCCAATACTAGCCGACATGGGTTCGAGGCCAGTGCATAAACTCCTTGTTCCCATTCTTGCCAAGCGATATGCTTTCTCATTACCTGGTACTCCGCTATGACCAGGGACCCAGATAACTGTCAGATTATTTGAATCAGCTAAGGGTTGGGGGGTGGCATTCAATTCCTGAACCAAGGAAGACCTGATCTCGGGGATGCTACCGCCCTTAGAGATGCCTGACTATAGAAGCATATTATGTATACACACACCCGTACACCTTAACACTAACGAGTAGCTAAATTGGATAACGATAGTAGTTGAAATGTCTAAACCATTTTGAAAACTATTTATAAATGAGGAGTTCGCGAAACTAAATGCTAAGCGATTCCAATTGCAAAGAAAATGTTGTCATTGCACTGTTCTTAATGGTGTATGCATCAGACCTTCTATAGACATGGATGTTTCGTCTTTAGCCTAGACTCGTCAGTATAGCCTAGTAGTTAAGGTTAGGCCGACAAAGAGAATGGAGCCTCTTTCAACGCATCGCTGGCGTTTTGACATTTACTAGGCCTTCTTCAGGGCAATCAGTGGTGGAATCAAATAGTTATTATTACAATGTTTACCTTCTCCTTCCTGTTTCCACAATAGGTTGGAAATAAAACCAAGATGTTATAAAACATTAAATTTATATCAACAATTTTACGGTGAATTATACAATAATCTGTGGAATCATAAATATGTAGATAATACTCCTTTAATCCTAAAATAATGTAAAAAGCTTATACTTGAAAATATGTAAATCCTAAATGTAACATCACACGAGAGAATAGTTTATTTAGTGCCTATATTTAAGTACCTTCGGTACTACTTACTAATTACATCTAAAATTAAAAAAATATACAAATATGTGAACATTGGAAGAAAAACGTATGTGCACATATCGAATGCTGAATGGCGAAACTTTTTTCATTGCCAATGCAACGAAAAATACATACATCTACGTTATATAAAAGAATGAGTTCATCATTGTGTTAGTTGAATCGATCAACAACCAGAGAGAGGCTACAAATTTGATTGGAAAATGTGTAGAATAACATCGCATACCCTGCAGGAGTTATACATGTTCCATTTCTTCTCCTCCAGTACGAATGCGAAACGTAACACAAGCCGTTTTGCTATTCTGGCACCGATGTAATTAATACATTCTTTATTCTCAATTGACAAATAAGTTTCGTTGGATTATAGCGCAGTTAAGCGCATGTACAAAACTGAGCTCATCTTCTAGCAGACTTTCACAAGGATACAACAATACGAAGAATTATATCTTGAAAGCATAAAAATATGTTGTACTATTTGTAACATATCTAAATAAAACCTGTAACCGTATGGTTTGATCAAAGGCCAAACGTAAGTCAGCACAAAATGCAAGATCCTGGGACTGTGATATGCGTCAAAAATTGAACTAATTTAGACCAAAGATATTGCATGGTGTGATTGACTATTTTCATGTTTGCAACCCTACTTTTGGGAAAGTACTGTATACTAAAGTTTGTACTCAAAGTGTCTCGTTAAATGGCATAAAACATAGGTAACATCAGGATAGTTCAAAGTCAATTGGACATAACAACTTGTAATGCCCAATAGCAGTACCAGATGGTCTCTACGACATCTATTAACAACATTTCTGTTCCAAGTGTTTACGGAGAACAAGGTGTGTCGCTGTAAATCAGTTCACCCTTGTTAATAAATATGGTAAAGACCAGAGATCGCCACTATTAGGCTGCCGGCATCTTTGCATCTTTGCTCCTTAGCCTATCAGCCTAGTGCGTGCGGAGGATAAGAAAACGGCAAACACCTGTTTGCCCGGCTAAGTTATATCTGTTCTTTGAACTTTGCACAGAAAATATCAGATTTTTAGTGTATTCAGAGCTCTCCCGTTTTAGATAAGGTATCGTCTCATTTCCTCGTGAACGTCTGCTAAAACAAAGTAATGGCTTGAGATGAAATTATGCAATTCATACACAAGGTTTCGCAAATAAAAGTTGGTTTTATTGACGTGTTGGGCATTAGTGTTTGGAGCATCAACAGACTGTCAAAATGGACTAAAGCTATACCATTATATACGCAATTTCGTGACTATCAGAACTGGAACAGCCATCTTGGAAGCTTTTTATATGGACAGTTATGCAAATATTTCATCATAAAGAGTTTGAAGCAATATATTATCGAAACAAATTCATAATTATCATGAAGAGAAATAATATATATATCAAAAACCAGTGGCATTCAAAAAATATATACAGTCTCACGTGTACGTTCCTATAATCCAAAGAAAACGACTTTGGAGAGTCCACAGCTCTATCGGTAATCGCACTAAATATGAACTTTACATATAAATTCTGTTCTTCTTTTGTCAATAGCTTACGAATCAACCCTGCCCCCATTTGAAAAGTACAAAACACATAACCATGTTTTGCCATTTAGCTGCTTTTCGAGATATTCTTCAGATATAAGATGACCAAGGACATACTTATTGTTACTGCATCTTTGCATAATATAGTGGAAAGCAATTACCACGTCTATGATAGATTTTTATTTAACAAGTTTTAGAGACAAAAGTATTATTAACATCATTGAAAATATGTATCTCGAAAATAATTTTTGTATATGAACAAGTGAACATGTATATTTCTGACAAAAAATAGTTAGGTAACTAGGATCAGAATTGTAGTCATATCAGGATCAGTTGACTCAGAAAAACTTTTTGAAGAATCGAGTCAGATCGTTCTTTTATTTATAATACATAATAATTATAATATTCTACTCTTTTTCCAAAGTAAGATCCATTTTTCTCCGGAGAACAATCTAACATCTTGTGATGATGATTTATTGAGTATCAGAATGAAGTAAAAATGAAGCTATATTAAAATTAGGTATTACCTTTGTACTATTGCCAGTATTCATAAAATACTGATTATAAGATATAGCACTTTTGCATTGAAAAATACACCATCTATAATACTTTTCGCTGTAAAATTACAATTTGTTATATCTCTGCGGTAGCTGAAGTACATTCCTTCCATTTACTAATGGGTTTACTTGTGCTTCAAAACAATATACTTTACGACAATATTCAAACAGATTTTGAGGCGAGCGAAGATCACCAACAGACAAGTATCTGCTACATTTCAAAAGTAAATTCAAGGGAGCATTGAATGTGTTCACAAAAAAATTTACTGTACTAACATTAAAATACAAGAAGCCATAAATCGCCGCTTGTAAATAAAGCTATCTATTTCATCTATCTAAAAATCTGATCCAAAAGATTACGTAATGCTTTTGCTCAAAACTGAAATTTTAATATTGATCACAAACTGCATTCGAATGTATTTCCCCAGCTATTGGATCAGCTGCAAAAGTATACACATTCATCACCTTTGATTTATACCATAGACTTTGCCATCGTTTTTCCATCACATTTACTTAAGGATAGCACAGCACTCATTGGCGTTACGGTGAAATAATTCAGTGAAAATAAAGAAATTATAAGGCTTTGGTCTCCAATTAAAACGTCTTTTGTACAGCGTAAACTTGACTGTTACGTCTTTTGGATATCAATGATGATGCTATGCGTCACACTGTCAAATTGACATAGTTCACAGCACACTGCGTTTATTGGAGACACACGTTCGACACCGACGGAATTAAGACCAGGAACGTTCAGAAAGAAAAATGGGGTAAGACGATTCTACACGTTCCACGCATTCATGTGAAGTCATTACTATATGCCGATCTGTCAATATCACCTATAGAGATAAAATTAGAGAACCATGAAGCATTGTTGACTACACCCAAAAATATCAGGCATCAACACAGAATAATACACGTACGTTGTTGGACGCACCTGCCCCAAAAGATATTTATATAGACTCGGTAGTTCCCACTCATATCGAAACTAGTCATGGATGAAACTTCTGAAAACTTAAAAAAATAAATTCCAGTGAATTTCAAAGAATACAATTGTTGAACCTTAGATACTCCAAACTTTTACTTTCAAGCAATACATTACAGACCCCAACAGTCAGACCGACAGAAAGACTGATAAACTAACCAACGCACTGGCAGAGAGACTGGCAGACGGACCAACAGATAAACGCACCATTTTTTTATGAACACATGTATCATTGAAAATTTGCGATACCAATACTTATGCGAGGAAGATTAAGGCAATTTTGACTAAGCTATTGAATCAATAGGAATATATGACAGTCAGCCCTTGATTTAAATATAAATGGAAACGCATCACTGAAAGAAAAAGAGTTTTATTTGTGAAACTGTGTGTTATTCACATAATTATTTAAGAATCTGGTTACTTTTTTAAACTGGAAAATGACCTGTGGTTACACCACTGCCGACATTGGAAGCACGTGAAAACGCCAAAGCGCCGTGTTTACTATTAATTACCTAAAAAGCTGCTTTTAAGCGCACCAAAGAACGCAGTAACGTTTGATTGAATTTACGGCTTTCGATTTGGGTAATACTATTGGAACTCTTTTTATCTTCAGTGGATATTCAGTCAGAGTGAGCTTGTAAATAGCTCTACAGCAAGTACAGTTACGTGGAATAATTTTGGCACTATTTTGGCAAAGAACAAGAGTTGTGGCAAAGGTAGTAAGACAGTTTACATCTTAAGCTATCTATAACAATAAGTAATCAAATTTCAGGAATGAAAATAAAATGATTAAAGTGCTAATGCCTAATTACGGCATTTGTGAAGATTTTAATTGTTATATGTGTATTGTTAAAAGCTGCTCCACAGATGTGCAGTTTCTGATAGAGTTGACACAAAGTCGACAAGCCAAAATCTTTATATAAGAAATTCAATAAATAATAAAATAGGATGTACGTGTGTGGCAAATGTTATACTGATGAGTCTCCTAACCATATTAAGTTTTGGATGAAAAAATACAAAAGTTATATTATAATACTTAAGGTGGAAACCTCAAAGCAGAACATGTTTGAAAAACGCAAGTAACACTATGCGTGTATGGGTGCATCTTAAGATTTTGTTGTATTTAACCGTGTGTCGTCAACATTATTGAATTTGGAAATGTTTAATCAATTCAAAAAATTTCATTCCGTATTTTCCCATGATATTCACATATATCCTGTTTTAGTTAGCCCAAGATATGTGATATACTCAGGATACCAAGGATTATAATTTAATTAAAGTATTGCCTTGAAGATACGCGCTATTCAATTCGAAATGACGATTTGACAAAATATTGACAGTATGAAATTCATAAAATATTCAGGACGAAACTGGATTCGAGTAAAATGACTCAGTGAATTTGCACGTATTGATGTAGACCCAGTTACATTGTCGTGCACGTTCAGCAAATAGCAAATGGTTTAAAAAAATTCACCGTCCACCAATTAGTCCGATAAAATCACTGAAAATTGGGTATTACAGCAAATTTTATCAGAGTAACATCTCCGCCGCTGATGAGAACGTAACATACAAATACGAGCAGTGGACTGTGCTGACAGTGGATCTCCTCACAGGGTCTAATTGACCCTCCTTTTTCCCTTCCTGAACTTGTGTTTCCGCCTTTTCTCTTACTACATTAATCTTCCAAAGCGTATCCAATCTTTTTTCATTCGTGTGCCCAACATTTCTTTTCTAATATATCATGTGTTCCGTCAGATCAAAGATAATTCTGATATTGGATTGTTAAATGATCCGATTTGATCCCAAACTGGTCCTTTTCATGATAATGTGCAAATTTAAAATTGAGTGGATGGTATATGAAACATACAAATGCAAAACCAGACATTTGATCATTTTCAGAAAAGACGTATTTCGTTGCGCGAAAAATACCTTCGTCTCTTGATCGAAGAGACGTATGAAAGATACTAGAAAATTTCTCATATTCGGTATATAGAATACAATAAAAAGTGTCCACCGTTGTCGCTGAAACATTGTGAGGTTGATTAAGGACCAAAAATGTAATTTCTTCAGAAACGCCTTTTGCATCAAATGCTTTTTGATTAAACAATATCCACCACATAAAAATTATCGAATGTTATGGTCCATGTTTCAGGCCTACTGAATAAGTCTAAATGTTGGCGAGCTTAGAACTACTTATATGTGAAATGAATTACTTACTGTGGACAAAATGTAATTTATATCGGTTTGACATCACCTAATATCTTCTTTCAAGTGCTACCGCCAACAGAATACAAAAGGTAATTGAAGATAAATCTGTCTCTCATGTGAATCCAATTACATTTGGTGTATTAAAAGGATCTGTATCGAGGTTCAATTTTATTTGCTGTCGTTATATCTTCCATACTAGCACACAGAATAAATGAATTCGGGATAATTCATGGGGATACAATCTATTGATTTCATTACGCTAGGTAGTCACTACATATGTGCTTCATACCTCAGAGAAAAACTAAGTTTAAATTAGAGACAACATGCTCCCATATAAAATCAGATCTACTAACCACTCATTAATTTTTTTTGGCAGTACAACTTACAAGGCCATTGACATAAAACACAGTCTGAAGATATTTATTAAACTAGAATTAATCTACTAAATCTCTGTTAATCGATTCTCAAATTGTAACCTTCAATTGAAAAGTTATTGATATGTTCCTCACTATTTCAATAATATTCAATCGTATTTAATGGTGTATACTGTAATTTATATTCATACCACAGTTTTCTGTAGATATTTGACATTCCTGGTGGCTAAACTTCGCCTATTCGTATAAAAATCCAAATGAGGTCCATTTTTCATTGGCATTATGAAATGCCTAGTCTTATGTTTTTATGCTGCATATAAGGCCCCAAAATACAAGTTTGAACTTCGAAGAAGCTTATTCTTACATAATCGTGAGAAAATCTAGAATACTATTACGTTGGGATTTAATAAAAAAGGTAACCTTACACAAATATCAACTGAATTGCTATACCTTTTTTACACTTGCAAATTATTAAAGCGTATAATTTACAATTCAAAATCTCTGAAAAAACCATTTGGTCCTTTCAACCTCGCAGATGAGAGCTTTACGAAAGTGATCAGAGTCTGTGATTAAACTGTTGCTAATTATCGTTAAAAGGAGTTTTTTGCAGCTTGAGATCCCGGAGATGGTTCTCATAGAATAGATTATTCCAGAAACTCCACGTAGAACGTGAAATAACGTTACACACCATATTGCCTTTTGCTTATGACATTTTAGAAACCGTCTACTTTAAGATGGGTGGAGAACCATAAGTTCCATAGGTTATAATCATTGGTATTATATATAATACTGTCATGAAACGTAACTTCAATTAATATCATTCAAAACGCTTATCAAAATGTATCATCCACTCATTGAAAATGAAAAAGTGAAACCTAGATCAGAAGCTTTGGAAACCGTATGAATATCAAATACACAGGTTGTTACAAAACAAAATCGGGAATGTTCAGTCGGTGAGACTTTGCCGAAAATAGAATAAATTATTGATTGAAAATGATTTTATTTCCGTGTAAGTTGTGCACGAAACGATGTCAAAGAATGATAATAATATCGAGAAATAATTATATACAACATACTAACATCTTAGATTTCTAATTGCCATCCTAAGGAAAAGAATCAAGATAAACCGATTCATTGAATAACGTTTTTCCGGAAAATCTAGTTGTTTTGGAACATAAACAGTGAAATTCAAAATATTGCATGTCCAAAAAGTCACGCTTTATTTAAATTACCCTTTATTTTGAATGAGGAATGATTTTCTTTGAAACGCCTTGTAGATTTTCATTTGTTGGAACCTCCATTACTGGCTATTTATTTCCTGCTTTCTGTCTTTAGTTTAATAATGTACAATAAATTGCATTAATATTAAAAATATATACATTTTTTAAATACAGTGTAGGCATTTCATTCATTGTTTTACCGATTTCCTCGCTTCTATTAAAGTCTAGAAAACTAATAGCAGATCCTCATTTATTTTTTTGACAAAATGGAATATATGCGTTTAGTGAGCCTTCGTAATGGCTTCTAATTACTCATCAGTATTTTGTTTTCATGCCAGAAGTCAGTCATATCGAAATGGATAATCTATTTTTGCTTTGCGTAATGATAATAACATTTGCATTATTAAGCGAAGATCGAATTTGAAACTGGTAAGTATCTATCAAATTAGGACTAAGCTGAATTCGTTCAAGTCCCGTTCGTTAAACAATGTTCTTTCTTTATTTCATCTATGGTAGCTATGGATATTTTTTTGTCTCCATTGTCCAACGGAAATTTGAAACTCAATTCTCCGTCACAAAACAACGGGCTATGGTTATTTTCGAAGATCGATTCTCTCTCTTTGGCTAATTGATCTTCGTGCGTATAGTATTTCGCGGCATGTCGCCTCGAGTAGCATAACGCTGCTATGACACCGGCGATTGCTAAAACTAATAATACAACGCTAGTGCCGGCAATGACTAATCCCACTTTGCCATCCCTAGCTACAAGAAAATAGTCCGCGTCGCTCATTGGATAGCTGGGTACCGTACACCAACTCAACTCGTTTTTCCTTATCGATTCTAACTTCTTTCCTTTGACAGCAAAAGGTGCAGAGCACGATACTTCGCGAAAAGAGGTGCTTCTGTTGACTCTGTCCAATAGTGGGACGATGTGACACAAATCGCAAGACCACATATTGTTCTCTAACTTCAAATACTGGGCGTTGTCAAGTAGTCTCATAACTTCTTCTGAAATACCTCGAAAACGATTACTCGATATGTCAAGCTCGCTGAGGCTGGAAGGTAGTACCTCACTTTGTAGAGATGACAAATGGTTGCTGCTAAGATCTAGTATACTCAGATTTGGGGGGAAAATGGGAGAATGTATGTCAGCCAGACCACAACTAGCTAGATGCAATTCCCTTAGAGCAGTCATCTCATAAATTATTTTTAATGCATGTTGCTTCAGATGATTGCCACTCAGTACCAGTACTTCCAAGGTGTCTGCCACCTGTTTCAAAAATTCCAAATTCTTTAGTTCATTGTGACCCAAATCTAACTCAGTCAGATTGAAGGCATTGCTGAACGCCTCAGGCGAAACCTTGGCAATATGATTTTTAGCCAAGTTAAGCTTTCTAAGCATAGGTTGATAAATGAAAGTAGAGTTGAGTATCCCGGTAAGCTGATTCCCGTCAAGCTTGAGATGTTTCAAATTTGTGAGATCTCGTAGGTCTTCCGAGTGTAGAGTATTGATTTCGTTGTCGCCTAGGTCCAGATGAGTTAAATGTGGTAGAAGGTGGTGAATCTCGTTGTTCAGCCTCGTCAAAGCACAGCCTCGGCATTCAAGGGAACGTAGTTCCTGTAACAAACAAAGATGTGTCAAGTAAATTGACTCAATACGATACAGTCAATTGAAATAAACAGCTATTCCTTTTAGATTTTAGATGCTCTTAGTTGATGAAATTCCTTCATAAGTAAAACTCATTTTTCTTTCCTTATTTGACATAGTCAATAAAAAGTCAATCTTCAAATTCCAACAAAACGATGATCTTTCTTTTTTATTAGGCATGCCCTAAATCTAACTGAATACTTATCGAGTTTTTCACACTTTTTCTAATATCTTCCTTAAAATACACAATATTCGCGTTTCGATCACAAATATTTTTGCTTAGTTGATCATGAAAATAAGCATATTCGCATAAAATGAAGAAACTCAGAGAAGATATCAGTCTGCCACTGAAGTGAAATATTTTCACGCTGAAAATGAATTTTTCTGAAAAAGAATTGGTAACAATGATTGTTCATTGACAAGTTGAGTTAACACGCAAAATTTCCATATGCTAAACGTCATCCAAATCGCTTGGTATTTGGAATACTCTAACAAAAATTTAAAAAAAAACTAGAAATGTGAGCTCGGAAAATTTAGCAGGGGGAAAACAGTGGAAGAAAATTCGCACGCTATTGTAGACAAATTGAAGGCAGTTAGCAAAAAATCCAATGTTAACAAGATCTTCCGAAAAGATAAATTTAATCCGCTAAATAATTAATTAATTAATATAGGGTATTTCATTGAGAATAAAAAAATTGTCACAACACATTTATGGAGCACCCTGTATATATAAAAATATTTGTAGATGACGCGCCAAGAGCATCAAACAAATTTTTATTATTTTTTCTAGTATCGCCCTGCAACGAGATATCGTTCTTTGACATAGCGAATAGACACCGTGTATATATGGTACACTGATATCTTTTAATAAAATCCAACCTAGAGTGGTCTGCTGCTACGACTATAGTGAACTTTAAATTCTTTGAACTTCCAACTGAACTTCTCGCCCCTTCAGATGATATTTCTTCATCTACTTTTGATATTTAATTTAATTCGCAATGTCTCTTTTTGAAACATTTTTCACTTGTGAATCCAAATTGATAAACACTCCTCTTGGCTAATCAACGCCGGTTGTTGGTCTTGAGAGTTTCGTGCCAGCTGCAGGTATTTTCCTTGAAGTTATGCAGACTAAGGTAAATGTTTTCCGAACGAATGTTGGTATGAAGAAGGAAAGATGTTAATAATTTCTCAGATGGTAGCCTAAGGGGCACTATGAGTTTTAATAACTGGATTGAGTCTTGGAGAAGAGTAATAGATATTAACAATTTGAGAAACCAGTTATTCACACATATTAGTAAATAAAGATTAATTGCTGGTATCGCGTGTCAAAAATACTACAGTTGTGGTGTCAGGCACATAAACATAGCGTTTCATGGAAGTTTTAGCGATAAGTCGAATTAATCTTCCCTGAGCTTCATCAATTATTTAGTAGTCATTATGTGTCGTTTAAGATTTCAAGCAGTCTTCTCTAAGAATTGGTTGAAGTTACATTCAAACCGTACCCTGAGGATTTTAAATCGATCGATTTTTTCATTAAATAAAAAAGAATCGCTCATCCAGTTTTGAATAGGAATAGTTTCAAAGCAGTATTCAAGTAGTCTTTTTTCGTCACCGGCTCGGTAGTAGTTAGGCAGAAGTTTTATCCAGATTAGTTCTGATTTTTATTCTCAGCTGTGCATAAGTACGTCTATTAAACATTATAATTCAAGTTAAAAGTTTTCATTACTGCCATGAGGGAGAAATGGAAGAAATTAGTTTCAAAAACTGGCCACAGATAAATAGAAATTAACTGAATCTAAAAACGAAGAATAATGAAGTGCCTTTTATTGGCATAAAAGTATGACACCAAAAGTCAGACCTTTTCGATTTCCTCCAAAAAAATATTGAAGAGCAATTAAGTGGCCAAAAATGGGAAGTCTGATTTTAATTATGATTCTTTTTTCATCTAAAATTAATTTCATTTTGAGTACTGATATCGGATTATATATCTCAGGGTTTTTCGGAAGGCCGGATAGATATAAAACATAAGGCACTACTTTACTTTCACAATTTGTCCTCATCATACTACTAAACTAAATGTACACGAAATGTTAGACGCATGAAAGGATCCTCTTATATAGAATATCACTCACCTGAACATCTTTGAAGACTTCAGGATTCAGTACTCTCAGATGATTCCCACTCAATTTCAGAACTCGCAACTTCCCGACTTCGAGAAATATTCTTGGAGTCAACTCCTCAATCCGATTTCTCTGTATGCTCAGAACCTTCAGCTCATGCAAGTACCTGAATGTTCCACTAGGCAAAGATATAATTCTATTGTCGTCCAAATACAACTCTTTCAATTTGGACAATCCTCTGAAATTATGGTCCAATGGCTGCGTAATGTTATTCTGGGAAAGATTCAGCACATCCAATCTGGTGAGCCCCCAGAAAAAGTGCATTCCAAGCTGAGGCACATTGGACTTCGTTATGTGTATTTCTTCTAGTTTTTTGTAACTCTGAAAGACTGGTGACATCGTCAACTGATTCATGTTGTCTTCCGGAGCTGTTATTTTTATGACTTCAGTGTCTAGCGATACGTTGTTCAGATTTAGTGGTCCTACCATGCCCCCATCTTTGCACAGGACTGATATTCTGCCCTTCTGGTCAAGGTAGCATGTGCATCTGGTGGGACACATAGCCCAGGCTCCCAATGTTAGGTACAGTAGAAAAGCAAGTACTGCAGCGGCATACATCCTGAAACAAATAAAAAAAGATGTTACATACATACGCATAGTAGCTGTGATAATTAGTTGTTTGTTGATAGGCAAGATGGAAGCCGATACCAAATATTTACTAATCGCCGGTCAGACGCTCTGCCTCTAATCCGAGCAGACACTCCACCAGTTCGATTCAGAGAATATACTTCATGCAACATTCAAAACGGCCAATTAGCATTAGATAATTATAATATCGACATTTTATTGCTTGGAAATTCTTCAGTCATGGACGGGATATGCGTCTGATTTCTATTAAATGGCGACCTTTCGTCAATTGTTGTACGTGACATCCTCGGGGAACTAAAAGGCCAAGACTTAATTAAATGTCCCAAGGTTGTAGCGTAAATTCGTGGACAAAAGCTCGGCCTTTAACGCGAATCAGTTGCAGCTTTGACTGGAAATTCAAAAATCTGGTGGCAATGCCGGTAGAAGTATCTAAACGAAGCTGACTTTATGACTAACTTGATGTCATAGCGAGCTTGTATTGTCATCAATGTGTTCTTAGACGATCCAGATACTATAGTTGTAAAAGATGGTTGGAATGAACGAAGAGGGTATTTGGTCCATTCGGTCAGATAGGTGCTGCGGTAGTTAATATCAAGCAAAATGATATGCTTGTACCGATGGCATGTATTTCTCAGATTTAGTAGTAATTAACCGCTAAGTGTTTAAGCCATGTTGTCACTTTCTGGTTAGGAATTGTCTGAAACGTGAGCCGCTAGGGAATATGAGGTGAAATAGAGGTAACAGGCCAATTGAGGGATATGTGCTCCGATATTATTAAAGCTGCCTCACAAAACAGCGTCTGGAGTAAGATGAATATACCAAGTGTGGAAAGACTTTTACAACGATGGATACCTATACCAAATACAACCCCTTTCTGATATTCTTATCAACAATACGTCCATATGCCTGTGTCTACACAGCACATTCTGTCACAGATAGCCCGAGATTGATATATCAATTCACATTTAAAGACTAGTCACGTCAATAAATCCAAATCTGAGGTAAAAGTATAATTTATGAAGGGTTTTTGATGTACCTGGCTAAAATATCTAGCTATTTTATCGATGATTTTGTAAAATAATAAAATAGCATTTGAAACGTGGCCCATAACCACCATATCTATCAAATTGTATGGCTTGATCTTGGACTTCAAATGATGGAAGTTTTGTTTTTGAATTTTTGCGTTACGTAACCTAGCATTTGACCCATTTTCCTTTCGTCGTAACGCACGGTGCATTATCCTGATCCAACACCATCCCCGACTTCCTTTAGACCGCTCCATAATATTGTACCCACCCTAACGTTCAGTTCAAGCAAACATCAAGAAACCTTCTTTAAGGTAGATACTTTCGTTATCTTATAACTCAGTGCTCCATTTAATCATGCTGTTCCACCTTCGATTAAAATCTGACCCTTTTCGCAAGTTTGCAGATACCCTAAAAACTGTTTGTGTACTGGAAAGCTGAGGTGTTTATATCCCATAAAAACAGCGTCAATAAAGTCGCTCACGGAGCGACAAATGTAATACCCTTTTCCCTGATGAAATGTCTGTAATTTAATCTACTTTCGCAGTATGAAACCCAGGCAGAGTTTTGCATTGATAAAAAGGGTATCGCTTTTAGCAAATAAGCCTTTACGATTCAGAGTTACAGATACCTTCATACGTGTTACGATGCGTGACAAATTGAAATGTAGGGAAAAGACCTCATTCAATATACTTTACACTATTAGTCCTCGTATATGGAAAATCACGTTTGAATTGAAGTACAAGAATTCTTGTTCAGACATTCATCACGATCTTCCGCACCTGAAAATGTTATTCTCCGGAACAGCTACTGCTACTCTACAAGGCTCACATCAGACCATCGTTGGATTACTGCTCTAATGTGGGAATTCACTTCGAAGTACTTACTAAAGCTTCTGGACACAATCCAGAAACGAGCAATACGTCTATTGGATGCGCCAGACCTTACAAAGAATCTCCATAGTCTAGATCTAGAACATTGAAGGATTGTGACCGAGCTGTCAACCATAATAACACCAAGATTCGCAAACACTAGAGGAGCCCAAGAGCGAGCCTCTTCCAAAAGACGCTCTTATGGAGAACCTCGGCGTTGTGGAACGAGTACCGAGGAGTGTGATCCACGATTTTTTTAAATCTACAGCATTTTAAGGTCAATGTGAATAGACTGCGCCTATTAGGGATGATAGGCTGCCTTTGCGTGAGTCTATCTTCTAAAAAAAATGAAAAGGAACTATGGAGTAGATGAGTCAAATCCAGTAATTGATTTTTTGTTGTAATTTAAACAATAAATATATTGTGTGGCAGCATGCTTTTCGCATATAACAAAGAAATCAATCTCACTTGAAAACAATGTTATCGAAATAAGTACTTATTGAAGTTCATAAAATCGCAGGTTCCTTAAATTACTATTTTCAGATAAAGTTACACCTCGAGTTCTACAATTTCTTGAATATGGCATCAACTATGCTGCGTAAAGTGCACTTTTATTTCCGTCAAAGTGTTGCATATTTATTCTATTTTGCATTCCCGGAATCCTCTTATTTTTGAACTTAATTTCTTCATACTTTAACAACGAACTCAAGTCTCTTACGTTGCCCGATGAGGTTCTATTACCTATAAACCTTTGATTCCAATAATCCTCCAACTGTTTACACATAAACGATTTGTTCACTTGAAAAAATACTACATTTCAAATGTTGCAAACAAATTTTATACATAATACCATTACGTGGAAAGTAACTCATATATTCTTGCATATAAAAAACCAGATCAGAGAGTTACATCAACTTCTTAGTTAACCAAAACCAATACGTCGATACAAGCTTGCTTAAGCGCTGTATTTGATGTGCTACCCCGAAATCGTTCTCGGTTGCGTCTCAAGGGTCATATTGAAACAATTCCCAAAGGAACAACTGGAATAATACAGAAACGGTTCTGTGTCTACTTGGCAAGTTGATGATGTATTACATTAACTTAGCATGGGCGTCTATCGATCTTTCGCCTTAGGTCATGTACGTAAAAAATTGCCCACTCAGCATAGAGAGTTACTTTAGAGATAATATCAATAGAATAAGAATAAAACCCCTGGTCAACTATTTTTTGAATTTTTTCTGTTATTATGAAGGCCATGCATCCTACGGTATTCAAAATATAAAAAAGACGTGTGGCCTGTGAATCCAATCATTTATTTATGAATCACAATTCATCACATTTTCGGCAAAAGTCAGATATCGAGAGAAATTTCAAGGTCCTTTCGCGTTGGTAACAGACGATCTTTCATTATAAACTTTTAACTCCATTAATCATCCGTACTTGTTAGACACAGATAATTGCTGATTTGCTTTCAAAATGAAAAATGGTGGATTTATTTTCAGTAGCTATGGACTATGGTATAATTTTTTATAATATATACACTTTCTGAACATAGTAAATCTTCGATGCAATCCGAATGCTCCAAAAAAATTAACGTGAATTTAAATGTTCACTCAACTGTTTAACACGCTATATTCTGGGTCGTATACACAATATCAACACAGTTTCAAAATTCAACTGGATTTTTGTTTCTAAGCTGATATTCTATCGGTGGAAGTCGCTGTTTTAATTAATGCTTACAAATTTGAATAAAAAATTATTATTATTTTCTTGGTTTTCGACAAAAAATAATACTTTCTCCCAAATTTGACAAATAGCGTCTCAAAATGCATAAGAATCATTGGGTTTTTTTACTTATTAATAACTATACATTCCTTCTTGTCTCAGTCAACTAAACTACGATTATTTCACACGTATTATAACAATAATATTAAGAATTAAAATATCGACATTATTGAAGTTTAGGTTAGGCTGCTTTTACACTCAACTATATGAACTCAATATTACAAATGTTAGAAAAATAAACGAGTAAGGCCTAAAATATGATTTTATAATTTCTATAGATATAAGTATAATAATTAAATACACGACACATACATAGAGGAACAGATAAACAAATCTGTGAAGCTGGATATTAGATACATTGTATGGTTATAAACGTGCTTACAGGAACCGGACATGTTAAAGGTTCTACAGTGTGCTAGAGTAGTGTTATAGAAGTCATTATAAGAGAAGGAACGATGGAATGACGAGGAAAAGTGGTGCGGCCTTCTGAACTTATTGTATTTCGGAGAGTTTTGTTGTGAACTTTAGTAAAGTATATTCTTCCAATTATTTTGTTTACCAGTTTCGGGCTTCTTATGCAGAAAAACTGAATGATGAAATATCATCAGACTCCCCAGCTTCATATTCGTTAGATAATTTACTTTTCAATAACGTGAGCAAATTTCCCAGAACCACAAGAAAATCTGATTCATCATGATTATTTTGGAAGACGTGTAAGTGTCTTTGAGAATGCTGATCCGCAACAATTAATTATAGATAAAACAAGGGCTTCAGAAAAAAAATCTTACGAGTGTGAAACTAAACTCGTCTGTTTGCTAAAGAAAACGCAATCACAAATATGTCTATTATAACATCTGCTTGACATGACTTAAATCTGAAACTTGTAACAGCAATTACTTGAATTAAATTACCATACTTGTCAATTATTTAGCTGCGCTTATGGGTTCAACGAAAAAACATAATATGATATGATTTTGATTAATTGATTGTCAGATGTTGCTGACCTCGCTATGTGAGCATCCCAGAAACTGGTGATTCTATTCTGCTCCAGGAAACAATATTCTCCGGAACAGCTACTGCTATCATGCAAGGCCCATATCAAACCATCGCTTGAGTACTGCTCGTATTCATGGGAATGTTTTTCACAAAACTCTCTGAAGCTTCTGGACACAATCCAGGATCTAACAATACATCTACTGGATGCGCCTGATACCACAGAAGATATCCACCGTCTGGAATGGTTGCTTTGTCTGTTCTATAGATATTTTGATGGCAGATGTTCAACCTTGCTGTCTTGCATAGATGCTAAGAGTCATCGGTACAGCAAAGACTAGAGGAGCGCAACAGGCGCATGTTATAAAGACCCAACGTTAACAAACACTCTCAATAAGCATCCCTCATTTTTTTATCTTATACTCAGATAAGTGTTAATCTATGAAAGCCACATGTTGGATGACCCCGGCATTGATTCGCCTCTTGTCTCTTGGGCAATAAAGTTCTTTTCAAAAAGTCTAGTTTTTGTTCGGTCGTTATAATAAACCAGACTTTTTGAAAAGAACTGTATTGCCCAAGAGACAAGAGGGATCATCCAGCATGTGACTTTTATAGATGAACACCTATCTGAGTATAAGATAAACAAAACGGAGGGATGTTTCTTGAGAGGGTTTTTTAATTCGCATCCTCACAATGCCTCGAACAAACCTCTTTCAAAACTCGTTCTTTTGGAGAACGACGTTGTGGAATGAGGTAACTGGGGGCTTGTTCCCTGATGGTTACAATCTGGAGCGGTTTAGGGTCAATGCGAATAGACATTTATCATCTCGCAACGTTTATGAAGCCAGATAGGCTATTCACATTTGCGTAAGGATATCTAGGATGTTTTTTAGGAGGTTTGTTTTTCCGATAGATGTCATTTGATTATATGACAGTTGTTATGACAGCTCAAAGTGGCATTCCTACTCAGTATTGTTGGACAAATCATCATGCATAGGTTAACTTCAGTACAACGTTTTCAAATCGTGGAAATTTATTTTCAAAATCAGTGTTCAATTAAACATGTTTATAGAATTTTATGGTGCACATATCGTCCGTCAGAGACCACCATAAAGAACGTAATTACCAAATTTCGGTCTACATTCACTCTTTTGAATGCCAAGCCACCGACAAGAATCAAAAGAGTGCGCACAGAAAAAATATAGCTGTCGTTGAAGCCAGTGTCGAAGAAAACGACAATTTATCGATTCGTCGTCGTGCTCAGCAAATTGAACTTTTTACGTAAAGATTTGGGTTTGGTGCCATACAAAATTCAATTGGTGCAAGAATTAAAGCCACACGACCATCGTTTGTGCCGTGAATTCAGTGATTGGTCGTTAAATCAATTGAACGAAGATCCAATTTTTTACCGTAAAATTCTCTTTAGTGATGAGGCGCATTTTTGGTTAAATGGATACCTTAACAAGCAAACTTGTCGCATTTGGAGCAAAGATAATCCACACGCCGTTCAAGAATTACCGATGCATCCTAATAAATGTACTGTTTGGTGCAGTCTATGGGCTGGTGGAATAATCGGTCCATATTCCTTTAAAAATGAGGAAGGACGACGCGTTACCGTGAATGGAAATCGATACAGAACCATAATCAATGAGTTTTTGTTGCCACATCTTGAAGATATAGATATGGATGAAATGTGGTTTCAACAACATGGTGCCACTTGCCATACAGGACGTGAAACAATTGACTTATTGAAAGAAACTTTCAACGACAACATCATTTCGAGAAATGGTCCGGTGAATTGGCCTCCGCGTTCGTGCGATTTAACTCCACTAGACTACTTTTTGTGGGGATAAGTCATTGGTTTATGTAGATAAACCTTATTCGATTGACGCTTTAGAAACCAATATTCAACGTGTCATTGCTGATATACGGCCACGCATGCTTGAAAAAGTAGTCGAAAATTGGACCTCCAGGATGACATTTGTGAACAATAGTCGTGGTGGCCATATGCCAGAAATTATCTTTAAATGTTAAATGCCAAGAAATTGTACACCAAAGAAAAAAAAATTTTGCTCAATTCACAATTTTGTATGTTTTATTGAAAAAAATAATCGGCAACCTTCTAAAAAAAACACCCATTATAAAAATAATTATCCAGCGGAAGCATGAGTCAGCCTTACGTCTCTCCGAGGAGTCTACCTCATTCCATACAGACGGCGCTGAACTGAGCTGTCTAATACGGAAGTCGGCTTTACGTGACACTGCATCCGAATTGGAATAACAACTCCTCAGTATAGATACAAACATACACGCTGGATATACACTTCGGTATAATAACTGTATGTGTATGCAAGGGCGCTTCGGGGCGTACATGGCCTCACGTATGCGGCCATAATTGGTTTACGCATAGGATAGCCTTGGCGACGGGCTGCGTCCGTCCTGTGGTATGCGTGCACTTTGCAGTATTTGGGTTGTCCGGTGATTACTATGATTGGACGACGATTAATGAGTTTGCCAAATGGACTGCTAATCATATGTTGAATGTTTGCCTTTATACTCCAGGGTGTCTAGAATTTCTCTAGTCAGAGTCGGATTTGAGGAAGACCAAGTCGCACTGTGTACTTACTCTCCACTACACACATAAAAAGAAATTCTTGATTCATGAATTGCGATATTCTTGTAAAGATATACTCACGACAAGAACGTTTGATCTCACACCAAGGCAAATTACTTGATGAGATAATTTATTTTAACCAAGAAAAGTATATTTTCGATCTCAATACTCATTCTAACAAAATTTACTGTACAGTATTCCATATTAGGTGTTAGGACCTTTGACTTCAACCATTGCCAATGAGTGTCCCCATAAAGGGCGACACTTGAAGATGAGTTGAAGTATTCCATATTTTCAGTAAGTTTACAATATTTTCCAACGAAGCATCATTAACTTCGATCAATAATGGAAACATCTTGGAATTCGTTCCAAGGAATTCATTTACTTTGCATCGCCATCTTCGTCAACGGCATTTCAACAGCACGCGTCTGTCTTATTTCACGCCTATTGTTTTCCATTCGTTTTTATTTGTATCAAGCCCATCGCAGGATGAACGAACTGATAAAAGGTTGGAGTTGTGAGTGTAGTGACGATCTCACAGGTATTGATGTGGTATTTCTGACATCTAATATGTCAATATCAGTGGTGGACGTATATCGTACAGACAGATATTTTTTATATTCGGTTTATCTATATACTACCTTTCAAACCTGAATCAGGAAAAATATATGACGCAGAGAAAGCTGAGAAAGAAGTCACATTGTTATAGTTTCGAAATTTTGTTGAGTTAAGGAACCGAAAGTGGCTTTGGTAACAGCTCATTAAAATTACTGAGTATTTATATTAATACTCTAGAATTCTTCCTCCAAGGAGAACAAAATTTTATAATGAAGTATTTGTGCCAAAATTATGAAATGCTTCAGCCAACATCATAGTATTCTTATGAGCTTGATGTTCTTTGCTTTGTGCCAAGATTTTGGTATTTTTACTTTAAGACTTTCTCAAGTTTGTATTGAGGTCCTTCTTATATAATATAGAAATGTTACATAATATTTTTGTTTTTTTGCTAAGTATTCCTTGACTACAAATACACTGATATTGAAAATATATTAGCATTACCTAATTTATACATACATACTATATACATAGCACACATACAGTAAATTTTCCAGATTTGGACTATTTGGTATGAAAGAAGAGAGCTTCTGAATAATTTTCAGCAGAAATTACCGATATGAAACTGTAATTCGCATTCAAAGATACCGTAATGAATAGCAAATATCTTTATTTAAGAACGCAATGTGTATTTCTACATCAAGCTCGAAAGTTTTTCCTCCCCCTTTTGGTCCGAGAAGCTGTTTCCAGCAGTCAAGAATTCTTGGCACCAGTTATAACAACCGAGCATCGCGCCAAGCCGCGGCACTCTAGGCTCTGCGAAAATTAATTTATCCAATCTTTGTCGGATTCATTTGTCAAAATGGCGGCGCGGCGGCCTGCTGACATTTAACGCTTTCAATTAGATATAAATTAATAGGAGGCGAGGTTGGAACCGTTCGAAGCCAAGCCGTTGCTGGTTGTAGATTGCGTGCAGCTTGTTTATTGCCAAACGGAACTTTTAATAGGCCGACGGTAATGATGGTTTACGTTTACTATTGCGACTGGGTTTCGGGAGTTTTGATTTATACCTGGCTCGTCAGGCGAAGTGCACAGCACAGGACATGCATGACCGATACACCTAGATGTGTTCAATCAGAAACTCCGAAATTGGATGACAATTGAAGCGAATGAGATTAGATTCGTACAATGGTGTGCAAATGGAAACAAGGCTATTTCTAGGAAATAATCCAGTTATTCAATTTATTTTAGGATTCAGCAGAAAAACAAACATATCAAAGTACCTGGATAAGGGAATTATTTATTTTTTCGTTTGTTTCCGATACATTCTCTAATCATATCCCACATTATGAACGATAAGAGGATTAAAAGAGCTAAAAATTTAAACATTTTTTTCCCAAATCCTGGTTCATGCCTCCAATAAGCAAGATGACGAAATCCCATGTTTGTTGGCTATTCTCTGTTTCTGGCCTTTCCAGTACTGATTGACCCTTCTATAACTAAGAAATTAGTAGTCCAAAATGTTTAGAGTAGATTGCTACTGGGGCAAGAACGAAAAATCATCAAGTTCTACAAAAATCGAACCAGTGACGTCAGAATAATACTATAACTAATCATTGGTATGACACTGCGAGGTTTTATTGTTGACAGCTCGAGTGCATCCTCACTTTTCTAATTTAAATACTGACGATCACAATCCGTCGGTAGCATACAGTAAATAGAAGACGCTTCCCGATTACAATACCTACTACTCACAGGTGCATACGTATTTTTTCTTAAAGGGGCTAATTATTCCCATGTTTGTTTTATAAACTACTACTATTACAAATTACTGCATTTTAACTGAGTAATGATCATAAATAATCAATATCACGCCTTTTACAGTATGGCATTGAGAAAGCTCATTCTGTATTTCAAGTACCACTTAATTTGATGGAAGGTACAGCATCAGCCAACTTGACGCGGTTTTTCATCTTCCTATATGGCTTTTTGAGGTTAGGGCAGTAGAGTGCCTTATTAAGCTGTCACTGAAAATGTCAAAAATAACGGTGATTAAATAAATAGTTGAGGTTAACTTGCTGTAACAGCAATGTAATTAATCGTAAACATTTGGGTGAGTTGATAGCAAGACATGATTTTTACAACGTAACAGCTTGTTATAATGACAACCCGCTAAATGTAAACATTTGTTCTCCAGGAATATTTATAGTTTATTATTATCAGAAAGGTGAAAGTTCCAAAAAGTTCATAGAATTTACAATCACTCTATATCTCAACATACTAACCAGCCTAAGTGTTTGTCCAAGCCTTCTCATGATTTCTCATCTACTCATGGCCAGGAACTTACGCGATGACATTTTATTGTAGGTTATTGAAGATATGTGTCAAACTAATCATTCTGCTATATAACGTCATTTACATAATACAACATGGGTGAACCAATGATTGAAGAAGAACAGGACGACTTCGAGTTACAATTCCATGATTTGAAATCCCGAATGAAGCTGATAGCATCAGCAGATCCAGATCAGCATCTTAGTGACCTATCTCTGAGAAGATACCTGAAAGCGTTTGAAGATGCAGACAAAGCCTTCCATGCGATTTTGAAGACGAACAAGTGGAGAAGAGAGTATGGCGTCCAAGAGCTTACAAAGGAGCACCCAGTAGTAAGCAGGTATATTAGAGATAACAAAGCTGTAATCTTGGACTACCGTGACGGCTTGGGACGACCAGTCATTTACATCCCAGCCAAAAATTATAATGCTTCAAGCCGAAATTTGGACGAAATGACAAAGTTTATTGTGTATTGTCTGGAAGAGGCCTCCAAAATGTGCGTTGAAGATTTTACAGACGATGTATGCTTAGTGTTTGACCTTAGAGGGTTCAATATCGGTAGCATAGATTACCAGTTAGTAAAAAATATAATATGGCTCATCAGCAAGCACTACCCAGAACGCTTGGGTTTGTGCCTCATATTGAATGCTTCCTCTTTATTCTCTGGTTGCTGGAACATCATCAAGGGCTGGTTGAATCAAAATACAACAAAGAAGGTACACTTCATCAACACCGAAGAACAGCTTAGTCGCTATTTACTTCCAGCTATTCTACCACAAGAAGTCTGAAGAATTTCCATACCACAGGTAAAAAAGCCTGTTAATTTTATCATGCTGTCTGTTATATTTCTCAGGTAGTATTTCGTACACTATTGTGTATAAATATATTTATATAAATACGAGTATTTATTTATATTTGTGAATATTAAAAGCGTTATTTTTGGGTACAGTGGCATTTTATTCCAACAAATAATTTCTTTGAAAAATACAGACTGTCAGATAAAAAAAATGAAAAAACATCAACAGAGGAATTGTGATTCTGATATTGGACTCCTATACAATAATCTTCAAATTTAATTTTTTTCTCTCTATTCTCATACCTTACTAACGATTTATAATTAAATGTAGCTATGGTACTTTTTCCATAAAAAAAGCTAGACTCAATTTAGGTACTAATTGGGCAAAATTGTTCCATTGCTAGGAACAGAGAAGGAAATACAGTCGTGAACACGTAATTCCTCATGAAATAGAACGGTACTCTGAGACCTTCCGGAGTGCTGTGCAATGAAATTAGAAGCAGTTATCATAAATTTATGGATTCAAGACTTTTGTATCCCGTTTAAACGTCGACTAAATGGTAATCTGAGGACGCTACTAGCTATAAACTACATAGCAGACTATCTTGATTTCATCAGGAGAGGAACGTTTAGCTTTGATGTTTCTAATTGCATTAACGTATGATAACATATCTAGGCTTTCGTCCTACTGTGCTTAATTTGCATTTACCATAAAACTTCATTGTCCAATATATAAACATAATTTCCAGTAAGAGATTCAGTGAAAACAAACTATAATGTTTTATTGAAATGTATTATAAAACTGATCTGGAAGGTAGCAGTTGTGAAAAGTGAAATATTTCATATAACTAGGTAGGAAACATTCATTCCACAATGCATCATTGGTCTATGCTAGATAGTGATTTCAAAATGTTTTTAGTTGATTTTTATTTGAATTTCTAACCATGTTTGCGCAGGCGTATCATTTCTCTAAAAATGTATTCGATTTTACAAATTATTTTTTTAACCAATAGTTTTCATTGATACCCATGTTATTATGGATAATCTCATGCATCGACTTTTTTGTGGTTCCTGGGTAAATAACATGGGTCTTAACCTATAACATATAAAAATATCCTTACGTTTTCTTACCTTCCGATAACTTTTGAGAGCAGTCAAACAATTTTTATGATCTTAAATGCAAAACTGCATTATACCACAATTTTCCAACGGTTTTATGCCAAAGTAAATTAGATCTGAGCTAAGGATAAGATTTAGTGCCAAAACGTATATTTCGATTAAAAAAATTTCACCTTGTTTCTGAAAAACGTAATGCAATGCTTATTGTACTGAAAGAGTGGAACAGTTTGATCTGAATCCAAAAACAACGCCAGACTCTCGATAAAAGATTCTGAATTATAAAATAAAAATACATCTTACAAATTGAAATCGTAATGGAAAGCATAACAGAGCTCCACTTTGTGCTTTCAACAGCTCTTGCTTCCATAAGCAATTTGCCCTTTTAAGGAATATTTGGCATGTAAAGCCTTTGATTTAATAACGAAGTCGACATTATTGGGTACGTTCGAAGGTAAATCCGATTTTTCAAGTGCTACTTCGGCTTTGTTTTTCAGAGTAATGTTCTAAAGTACACAGCGAAATCTACCATTGTGTAAGAAAAATTGGAATTTTCATCAGCTATTGTATTCAATTCCTATACTATAGAATGGATGAGACGAGTGATAAGTCGTATGCAAAATCTTCCCAACTGATCCTTGTTTTATTTACTGTGGAATAACAAAAAGTACAAACAAAAGTGAACAGGGTAATAGATGAAGACCCTAAAACCGCCAGATTTACGTATTTGATTTATGTTTTTTGTTGGGAGCGTAAGCAAAGCGAGACCCATTATAATCTGGAAGATAGTGATACAGTTGGTATTAATTTTCTCAGTCGGCATATATGAATTAGTTTGTTGTATTACTGACGCAAAACAACAATATTGGAGTCTGGCATTAATTTTCGAAAAGTTTGATTTCGGACTTCCATTGTCTATAAAATTTGAGTATCACGACGTTTCGATTGATGTGCTATCTTCAATCGTCTTCAGGTGAACTGACGATTGAAGATAGCACATCAATCGAAACGTCGTGATACTCAAATTTTATAGACAATGAAAGTCCGAAATCAAACTTTTCATAAATCCACCTTGTCTACAAGTTTCAAACAACATTAATTTTCGAATAGATCAAAGAAGAAAGACAAACCACTAGTCCATTTATTTTATATCATGTATTCACTAAAGCAGATAATGCAATTTATGAAAATAATATTCTCGCATATCTATCAAATTTTCAACACCGAAAAAATAGAAAAAATTATATACTTGTTCTCAGTTTATCACCTGCCAAAGATGTTACCCATCCTCAGAAATTTGCCAGACTCTTTTTTGAACTTAATTTCAGTATACTTTTTCCTATTAGGACCATTTTTGTCATTGGAAATAAGTATTTCGATATGAATATATCGAAAAATGTTGCTCAGAATTGCCAAATGAATAAGTATATCCATGTTTACTGAAATGGAAGATAGGTACCGAAAATTGTCACATAATCGGGACTAATAGAAGAAAATGAGTACAAAAATCTTAAAATAAGTCGGCTCATTTTAGGTCTCATACTGTAGTAACCGTTCCATAAGGATAAAGTAATCACTGACCCGATGAATAAATCTTTAATATATGACAACAATAACCAATAAGCCGAACAATCTGGTATCTAAATTCCATTATTAAGTGATAACCATAACATAAAACTTCAATGGAATCTTCTTTAGATCTCAGGGATTACACAATATTCAAAAATCAATAATAAACTTTGCCCATCAAATTGGGCTGATGCTCCCATAGCAATTTATGTATGCAAATACTTCTTATGAACTGTAGTTTACTTTTTTAACTTCAATCAATCTCGTCGTCCAAGGTTCTTAAGAAACTCTGTTTTTTAATTGAGCATAATCGAAACTTTTTTGTGAAAAAAACAAAGAAAAACCATCAATACTTTTAATCACATCTGATCCACTAATTCCCACTCAAATGAAAATCAAATCAGTTTTGTAGTTTGTATGCTGGATGTGAAAGCTATTACTATGCTACCACGTCGTATAAATACGAACTTATAATTAGAAACATTTCCATCACACTCAAAAAGACAAAACAAAAGCTTGTTTGGATAAACATGAAGGAAAAGTACGTCTCTCCATGATTGCATACCACTTTGTTGAACGTATGGTATCTAGGTGGTTACTACGCTTTAAAATCTATGCTATTCCAATTAGATCTCGACAGTTTTCATGGAAAGCTCTCTTTTAGGTAATAATATTTTTTATATGCTCTCCAGAAAGTGGCCTAAGGCATTTTATTGTGTATAATATAGCCTTTCCCTAAGCCTCTTCACCACAGAGCGGCTCTCAGAGTTTTACAGCCATGGAATATTTAATAAAAAGAAGCAAGGCCGCCAGTCTTGTATGTGCGGTTTACGATTGCTTTCAAAAACAGGAATACAGAATGTGTACTTTGACTTCCATAACACATTAATCAAGCACTTTGTGGCTTATGTTTTCATAAACATGAATTTATATCACGTGGGCAAAGGTAAACGCGAAAGCTCAGCAGAGCAGCAAAAGATGGGGATTATAAAATATAAAACGAAAGACATCAAACGTGTGCCATAACTGTATACTTAATTATTAAATATTCAGTACTCATCATTTATTTAAGTCCATCATAACAACGAGATTTACCATGGCAAATCGAATGTATTTCCTCAATGGACATCTATAGAAGCATACATATTACATACATCACCAGTTTATGTATCTATCAACTGCATGGCGGATTGTCAATTTGTTTATCACTGAAAGTAAATCGAAGGGATGGACAAGGGATGGACGTTATTGACAACATCAGCGCCAATTTTATTGCCGTCCTATTTGGCAGCTCAGATTTGTGAATAGCTGCAAGTTCCAGCAACACTCACATTTTCCAATCAAACTATCCTCATGACTGGAGTAATATTCAAGATTTGACAATACTTGAATATGTTCGAAAATTGATAGATATGGAAACAGCCCTATGAAATTTAATATATATACTCTATGAAACAGCAGGAGATCTTCAAAAAATATACCTAGACCTACGATAGTGCACCACATCATAAAGTCGGATCCTTCTTACTTCAAAATTAATATTTCAAATTTAGAGAAAGCAGTTGGTATCTCACTACAAAACTTGCCAACAAGCCACAAGTGAAAAATATATGGGTCTGAACTATTCACATAATTTGCGGCTTTGACATTTTTTCTGTTTTGAACACACACTTATAGGGAGTTCACCAAAGGACGTCATTCCCTTTGCGCCTATTGAAGCCAGGTGACACAATGTCTGTCGGGACCGAATATACTAGAAAATTAATATTTAAGGTCTCTGGTACATTTTTTCAACATGGAACCTCTGTACAGAACTTTGAAAAACTTATTCAAGCCCATCGACGTTCCTTGCATAGCAATTTGGAGCATTTTTCTCAAAATTTACGCTAACGTACTTTGTTGTGTAAACGGTGCACAGCTAACAAATATTTATCATGCTGTCTATCCCGGAACTTTTAGTCTGTGGTCTCAGCGAACCAAACTAAAAACTCGCTTCACTCGTTTATATCCCCAGTAACTACAAAAGTTTTTATCTGGCATAGCTAATGCGCGCTCTCAAACAAACTAGCATAATTAAACTAGGAGCAGTAGCAGCTATCTGCTCTGGATTCTGCGGAAAGCTTGGGACATCAAATCCATTTGATAGTGTGACCTTCAAAAAAAACTTAAATCTGTTGAATAAGGAATTTTAGTGGATTTAGTTTCTATCTCTGTATTTCCGTAGCTGTACTATAAAAATGTGAACGACGGATGAAATATCTTCCACATTCCTCTCAGTGTTACTTTTCCGTTGACGACTTTGGTTATGGTACTGTAAAAACTGGATTAGTTGTAGGATTTACAACAGGGGTCTGCTTTGTCTGAACATAATGAAAAACTGCATTTAAAGAATTATATCATTTGACATTTACTTACTTCGCTAGTCCTCAATATATATACCGACATCCAAATTCGCATTTATTAACTCCGAAAGAAATCTGGCCGGTCAGACACTCTACGCAACTAAGCTAAGCAGGCACCCGGTCACTCCACCTCACTCGCCGATGATGTTGCACCCCCCAGAAACTGCACGTGTTTTTCCAAGTTAGGGGTACTATAATTGTTCAATCCAAAGGTAAAATACTGACACTATGTTTCTAAGTACGAACAACGCGTGCAGTTCGAGATTCGTAAAAAACGCCTTTAGGGCGAGACACCTAACAACATCGAAGTTCTAGATCGAGTGAGCGAAGTGCCTGCTTAGCTCAGTAGGCTAGAGCGTCAGACCGGCAATCAGTAGGTGCATTTTTTTTTCCAAATTGTTAGATGCGATTCTGTACTATTATATTTAAGTTGTAATCAATTAATTATGATAACTTCTTGTAGTCAAAATTCAAGAAAGTATTATCAGGAAAATGTCATCTGAGAATGAGCAGCACCAAATTGATTAAGCATCCTTACAACCCTTCATAAGTGTATACAAGGAGGAGCCCATGTAATAGTACTTTTTGAAGAATCGTTTTTGATACAATTAAGGTAAACTTAAAAAAATTTGCATCATGGATCTTTACTATGCCGGAATTTCAATTATTAATATAAATCTCTATTATACTGTAAATATATACTAGCTCCTAAGCGACCATGTACTTATATGGATTAAATATATAGCAGAACTGGTGGAAATCCACCTGTTAATAAAGTTGTTACAGTTTACATGCAAACTATTTTAATGTAAGCATCTGATGGAGGGAACAGGTACTATGTAATTTCTTTTTTTCATATTTTTCATGATTATCTAAGGCACTTCTAATGCTTTCAATATTGACATGATCCATAAGAAGGTACTGAAACTACTACTAGCGTTTCTACAAAATTTTATATCATACGCTCATAAGGAAAGGGAAGGGTACAGTCATCTATATCTCATAAATGACAACACCTTCAAACACAGAAAGTTTGTTTCCAAAATTTGTGAACTTTTGCGATTTCTCTGACCTACGAATATCATTAATTGTAGATGCGTTCACATTGTTTCAAACAAATTCAAACTATTTTTTTTTAATAAAGCACCGCCTAGCTCAAAACTTATTATTTCATTATTTTAATAGTATCAAATATATTGACTCTGTATTTGAAGCGCAATAGTATCAGTTCATTGAAGATTATCGAATTATGGAGCTATTGTTCTATTTAAAGTAAGTTTTGAAAATTGTAGAAGAGATATTATGGATATCAAAATTTTGATTCCAAAAATTCAAAAATCCTATGCGAATTTTAATTTCTTAAACTGATACTACAGGTATTACGTGGAAAACACAGCGTTGACCATTTGGAGCAATTGGCTGTTAACCCTCTTAGTATTTGACCTACATGTATGAACAACATTACGGAAACCTTGTAAATCACTGATCTCCACTTCTTTATATAAAGATTCTCTTCAAGTTGTTCTCCCAAAGGTGTTGTTGAAAAGAAATCGGAGCATGTCAAAGCAACAAAATAATAAGAAGAATAATTAAAACGCATACACAAGAACATTCAACAGTATCAATAGAGGTGCGGGCACAAAGCCGGGGAAAGAAATTTGCCAAAAGCTCCCCAAGCACAATTAAATTACAATGACTAAAACTTCCCAAATGGCATCCTAAGAAATGCCTGGCCCTTCTCACCAGGGAGGAAGAAATCATTTTTATTATGAATAACGGCAGCAAAGAAATTCCTTGGCTGAATACTTTAAAAGGGAATGCACCACTCATTCTAAGTAAAACAAGAAATGAATGAATAACGGAATTATTACAGCAAAAGTTACATTTTATTTTGGATATTTCAAGCTCTTGTTAACTTTAATAGCGAGACTGTTACTACAACTTGATTTTGTATTCTCGCCTATATCATTCAATGAATAAATCAATACTGCTGAATTTCATGAGAACAGGTAAGAATACTTTTGGAGGATATCATATTAAGCTTAAGCTTTCGACTGGTCTGATGTTTCCATTCATGAAAAATTCAAGAGTCAGTGCCAGTCAAGTGATCTATGCCGCTATTCAACAAGGACCAATTTAATATGAACAGCTGATTTAAGCTAAGAAAATAAAACAATAGATTCCGGCTTCTGCCTTCTATTGATAGATGCGCTGAGTTTTCTTTTTTCATTCAGTTACCTTATCGGGTCAGTAAACTTGCAGCGATATTTTCTAATATATGGAAATAGACAAACCTACCAATTTTATTATGGTAGTTAAGATATTGATACAACTATTTAAAATATTCGATTTTGTGAAGCACTAAGGCCAATAAATCCCGGAGGTCTATAGGGATTTTAGTTAAGTATATTCGTATACATTTTCGTCTCAGGAATAGGACTATTTATCAAAGTAATGTACGTGGAGAACACTCAGCAAAATGAGTGCAGATGAGCTTGTTGCTCTTCTTGGAGTAATCATAGAAATGGTAGTATGTAGTAGTTATTGCGATAGCTTAATAAGGTGGATATTTATTGTTTCGCGAATTTACAATAACTCTAGCTACAAAACAAGACTTCCAAGTTCCAATTTGTACCAACACTTTATCAATGAATATCTATTATTAGCCAAAGAGTTCCAAAAAATTCAATAAAATTGTTATTCCTCGAACTTTTCGACTGCCTCAGCAGCCATCATCAAAGTTCAAAAAAAAATTAAAAATCATATTTTGAATTTATATAATTCAAAATAATTATTTATTACGTAAAACATGTTCCAGCTTACCAATAAACCAGTTTAATTCTGCAAAGATGACCGAGGGGTAGTATCTAGAGAACACTTACCTGGAAACAATAACATTTATGAGTCGTTATACATAAAAACCCTATCATTTACAAATTCTAGTCACAAATAAAAAAGCGCAGACGGAACAAAATGCAAATAACTGTATCATGTCTCTCATATATTTGTATCATGTTGACTTTGATATTCCAAACTACTTTTTAGCTAAATAATACAGAAATTATGCATGAAAAATAAGGTCAAGTAGAGTCACTAAACACTTCTGATGCATTCATGTGAGCCTATAATCAAGATATTGGCAATACTGACCACGCATAAATCTCAATTTTCGCAAACGTACAGAGGAAATGTATTTGTCACATTTTGCGCAGCTCAAAAATAAGATCCAGTATGCTAGATAGTCATACAGAATTATAGTTTGGAGAATTTCTGTCAGCCCCAAAGAATAAAAAAAATATTTTTTACTTATCGTGTGACAATCTATATATTATCACAAACACAAAAACCATTTTTTATGGTAGTTGTATGGGTATATACTGATTTCAGAATATATAATAAATTGAACGGTAAAATAAAAATTGCTATAATATTTCAGAAAACACGAAGAGTCGCATTTCTGGAAAACCTTTGTCATCTCTATTTTCAAACATATAAAACTCCAACTTTGTTTCTTTTCCTATCTTTCATACATTGTCTGAACGATAAAGTCCTGGATAATCTTCTCAGCCAGCAAAAAGAATATTGTTCAACATAAATAAGATGAGCCATTTCCACCAATTGAGTTAATAATACGGTACTTACACAATTTCCAATAACAGTATATTTTGGAGATAACAAAGTGGATATATAGTTTTTGATATCCCAAAAAAATCCACCACCAAGACGGCCTACACTTCGTAAAAATGCACAATAGTAAAGCATAACTGAACCCATTTGAAATGTGTAATAGAATAATATACTCCTATTTATTGAACAAAAAGATATAAAATTGACAGCCAAGTTGGGCAGATCAATACCCAATAAATCTAATAAGATCCATTAGGTTATCAGAAACTATAAACTCATCTCTCGATGGAAAACTTGCTTGTTCGGAAACTGAAATATCGCGCAGCTACGGTACGTATACGATTATACCGGTTGCTGCCAAGTATTCGTGGTGGCTGAAGCACTAAATCTTTGGAAGCAATTTAAAATAATATCCGAAGATTCTTGATAATTTACCGCCGCTAAACGTGACACTTTTCCTATATATTTTCCGACCGAGGAAAAATCCATCTTCTTCTTGGCAGCATGGTACTAGGACTAGGAATTAGTTTCCTTGGATTTAATTACGCGCCTGTATGCAAAATAGTGCCAAGACACCTAAAGAAAATTCCTCTTATTCTTAACCTTTTTTAAAAACAAGCTTTTATTCAAATGCGCTAAAAGGAATAAAATGAACTTTTCATTCAATTCTTTTACTATCAACTTATAACGGCATTACATAATTTATATCATATCAAAGCTTGTCGCTAGATTTAAGTAATCGTATTTACTTAGTTTGAAAATTTCAAAAAATAAAATCAATCAGACCAAGTTATTTAATTTACTTGTTTATCTACACAGGAAAGTCTCGAGACAAGCGTTTATATCCTATAAACTGTGTGATGTCGTTATAAGTTTATAGTAAAAGCTTTAAAGGAAAGATATATTTCGTTTTTAAATAAAATGTCGTTTTGATTTATTTTTTATATTTAGTTATCACTGGACAGGTCTGTAAAATCCCAGTACACCAAAATTTCAGATGGATTGGAGTAACGGAGTTTATGACTTTTTTTTCTTTTTTACTCTCATTGGTATTCTCAGCAAGTCCTTTCATTTCATACCCATATTGTAGGAAAGCATAAAAAACTTAGTCCACCATCTTTGGAAGTCCGCCATATTGCATTAAAAATAACTAGTCCGCCATCTTGGGTGTTCCGCCATGTGGGACTTAAAATGGCGTTACACAGCTATCCATGCATTGTCCTCCAAACCAAATGTTCGGTTAGAGATATCTCCTTGAAAATTGAGATGCAAGATTCCACCGAACAAACGTAGTTATGTACATACATAGTTACATACATTACAGGTCAAATATCAGCTTGTAAAAAGGATAATTTCGCTGAAATCTCAATATTTTTCAAACATATCCTCGCTGGATCATTATTTTTTCTACTGGTCGCCACATACGATGGACTAATTCATTCATTTCGACAAATTATATTTTTTCAGTACGTCTCATTTTTTGGCTTGAAGAGCTGAGGGATATTACAATTCTTAATATTAAACAGTTATACAGAATGATTTCTTTAAAATTCTTGTTAAAATAATTTTACTTGTATTTTGATATCTCAAAGTTTATCGACATGGACGCAGAATTGAATAATCACAATTTAAATATCATTCTTTTAAATTTTATACTTTGAAACACTACCGAAATATTAATGAAGATATGTCAGTCAATCGGATGTGGCTTCAACTGACAGATTCACTTTGCCAAAATGCTTTCTTTCACGTGGATTAAATAAATCGATTCCACTAGCAGTTTCCTGGGATAATGAGGACACATCTTATGAGGCTATGCTTGATGCTGTTACATTATTTCGATTCATTGGAGGTCTTGAAATGAGTGCAAATATAACTCCGTGTTTTCATTTTTCATAGATACCCTCTCGCAAAAATAGTAAGCTGATGGTGTGATAACCAGAAGCCCTTGAACTTAAAACACTGGAAACTGTACTGTTTTTATGGGCCATACCACTACTCATTCAAACAGAGACTCGAAAAAAGTGCGGGAATGCGATTTTATTTCATATTTACATCTATGTTGGGACCTCGTAGAATTCTCATTCCAGTATACCGGAGAATGTTTCCAAGAGAAAAACATCAATTCATTTTTTATAACTAGACTGTAACTTACTAGATACAAGCATTTGAATGGGAGAATTGGAGAAACCTTATACATCACATAGACATGTGGTCTTGCATATCATCCCTGAAACAGATAATCCTGAAAGGTGGCTTCCTTTAGATAGTGTAGTGGTAATCCTACATCACACATTGTTGTATTATTTGCAGTTACGGAAATTACGTGGAATCCCTCCACAATCACAGCGACTAAAGAGCTTTGAAATGATAACGCTAAGAGGATATAACTAACCTCAATATTAAACTGCAAACTTAGATGTCCCTAATGCTTCCTCCCCATATGGTACGCGTATATTACAAAAGTTTTACCAGTTCTACGATAAAACAGGATTTTCATATCGTTTTTTTTTCAATTCATTGAATCCAATTTAACAAAAAAGCTCCCAATTAATTTTGACTTCTACGCAGTTACAAAGGATTGGCCTAACTTCCAATGAACTGTAACTGCAATAACAAGTTAGTGAGAGTTTTAAGCTGATTAATGCTCACAAAGTCGGGACAGGTTCAAAATTCTTGACACCCTAGAAATACGGAGCAGGCCAGCAGAATCAGCGGTGATATCGTGGAGGCTCAGGAAAAAGATATCGTTGACATATCCATAGAAACGTGCCAGGTCACTAAGTGGAGAGGCCATATCTAAACTTTAGACATTGTTAATGGTTTGAGATAGAAAAAATTCTTTTCATACTCTGAATAGGTGTACTAGCTCTCTTCTAGTTGTCGTTGATACGAACTGCGACCAAAAGGTCCAATTGGTTAGCCAAGTTGTAGTGTATATGTCTATATCACGTACAAAATGTATCTTTCGTAGTAGCAATATTTGTATTCCATTATTGCAGGTAAAATAAAATGAAAATGAGTCGTGACAAAAGCTACTAGCATCAAAGCAGTTGCTTTACAAATACAAAAAGCATATTTAATTAAATCGCTTTTTATTTTGAAACATGATGAACGTACGAGTATTTCATATCGCCTCCCATTTATGATCACACTCTATTGAATATTGGCACATGTGAATAGTTGCGTTAGAATTGAATAATAAAATTTATAGATGCCTTTTCGCAAATTCGTTTGAATTATTTGATGAGAGATATGACAGTTTTTTTCCAGATAACAGAATCATAGCCAGATAAGGGAAAATAAATTATGGAAAGAATATCACATTAAAAACACTGAAATTGAATCTCATAACATTGGCAGGCTCATATTCTCAGGCTGCAACATCTACGATATGCAATAATGATATGAAAAATAAATTATTTTCCAGGTGAATTGGTTCAGTAATTCACAAGCATTAGCGTGTTATTTTTACAATATTTTTACGTTAAGCCAGATTGCCTCAAAATGATCATATGGAACAATAAACAACCACTATTTGAACATCTTCGTTCATCCAGAAAGAAACCATTATCACCCAAACAAGTAGGTAGACTTTCCTCAAAAATAAAGCGTAAGAAAGACATGAATGAAAACAAATTACCTGAGGTGAACGATTTCCATGCGATAACAGCCAATCCCTCGTATTTTTCGTTTGTTTGCGATACATACTTAGAATTATAATTATACAGATCATCCATTGTTCTGGGCATCACTCAAGATCCTTCTGTGACAACGACATTCCCCAGTTTTCCCAAACTAATGAGATCCTAACAATCTTCAGTGAAAGTTAACAAAACATGACAACGCTGTAAGATAGTATCTAACACGTATATCGTCTCTAAAGAAAGTGCGTTCTGTGTGAATTTTGAGGTAATTTGATCTAAGATAAGGGTTAAATACTTCCTCTTATAATTTAAATCAAGTACACACGTAATCTTCCGCCACCATGAAACTTATCTATTCAAGTGCCTGATAATATATGCGGTTTCTTGTGGGTGGTAAAGTTTCCAGCAAAGGCACATAGCTTTGAAGTCAGCACATAGGCTTACGGAAAAATTTATTAATTATCCTGAGAGGTACCTCAGATTCATCCTATTTTCCTCTGATTCCAAGCCAAAGTTACCACAAGGGTTTTAAATGTCAAACAGAAAATAATAGAGTCAAGTAGATTAACTCGGTACTTTCTACACATTAACAGAAGTGAATCTATTTTCGAATATCTGTGTAAGATGTATCAGCTCAGATCAAAGTACCTTGTTGAAGGAAAGGCAGCCAAAATATTAAGCCAGCTTATTCATTCAAGAATATGCTATTTAAATTAGTGCTGCACATCAGATCCGGATCATTTTTCTATCCGGATCAGACCCGGATTTATCAACATGCACCATTCGGCTTGTATGTATTATTCATATCTGAGATGCGGATGACGTCAGTTGATTTATTTTTAGAACATCAGTACAGAAAACACACAAATCTTCTTTTACGGTAGGACGTAGGAAAATTAGAATCAAGGATCAAAATCCCGGATCCGGATCCAAAATCCGAATCCTGGAACCGGATTGAAGATGCGAATCCGAGTACTGTATTCAAAACCGAATATGGATACATAAATATTCGGTTCTTTTCTTTAAGGATCCCTGATCCGTCAAAAATTTCGGACACCATTAATTTCAGTTAACGCCAGTAGAATCTGAAAAGCGAACTACAGCGTGTATTTTTTTAAGTTCTTGCCTCTTGATCGTAAGGCATGTAAATATGTTTTTTTATGAAATAGCAATTTTCCAATTAATCATCATTTCTAGATCATTCAAACAACCACGCTACTGCCTCTCCGCATTGCAAAGCGTGGAACTTCACTTGGCGTTACGCCTTTGGCTATGAGGCGAGGGAGTTGGAAGTTAGATATTCAGGAAATTCCATCCCCGTTTCTAGGGGATATGTTTATTAAAGGAGGCAGGCTAAAACGACGTAGTCAAGTCGGACTGTTTCGGTCAGGTAACTCCATTTCCGGTAATTACATATACTTCAGATCATCCCTGATGTACCGAAACTTCCTGTTTGACGTGGCGTGTGGATGTGTGAAGACTCAATTCGGACGACGGTTACCCGCCTGGGATTGATAATGATCTCGTCCTCGAGGTATATTGGTCCTTTTGTTGTCTGCGTCTACGAGTTTCGCAGACTAGGTAATTCTGTTATAATTTGATTCTTGCGGCGAAGATACGGTAGAAGTTTCAAGCCAGCGACCACTAAGATGTGGTTAGATTGAATTAGGTGACAAACCATTCATTACTGTGAAAAGTACTGTGAATGAAAATAGTTTATTTCAAACAGACGACGGAACTAAAATACTTGATTATAGTTTTAACATACAATATTGTGGGTGAGATTTCATATCATATAAATTATTCCGGATCAGCGGAAGCATTGATTTTCCTAACACCTTTTCAATATCACTTCCAGAAAACTTCAAAAATAAAAATGTCAAATAGCTGTACCTCGCACGCAATAGCATCAGCTTAGAAATAAAGGTTTGGATTGGATTTGGAGGAATTAATAAATAACTTTATTCATTTTATAACTCCTAAAATTCACAAAATTTTCGTAAATCTTAATATTTCCGATTCTTATTTGAAGTGGTTGATGACCAGATTCAAATCTGGTCAAAATTTTCAATAAAGGTGACAAAGACATGCTAATGTCTTAGATGCTGTATATGACACTTTCATAATCATTTATGATACCTATTAATGAATTTAAATAATCAATGAACTAAATTAAATAATGATTTAAATTGGATTCAAACAATAGAAACGCATTGAGAGTGTGTCAACGTGACGTTAATGCCAGTATCTTATGAATACAGGTTCAATCAGATTTCCCAATTTTCCTGCAAACATTGTCCACAGTATTTGAGGTAGGAAATAATACACACACTATGAAAATTTAAGATATTTATTAAAACGACTTGGTTGTGACTGTGGAGGATGATTACTTCCTTATACGTGCAGTATGGGGATCAAATACATACATCTGCAAAATACTTTGGGCGTATGTTCCCAAAAATCACTACTAAAATGGCGTGGCAATTGTTAAAACTGCACATAATCATAAATACATAGATCTTGCAAAGCATACCAGGGATGCAGACATGCCAGGATACACGAATATGTTGAAAATACTTAAAATACTTTTTCACGCATATTTTCTCTTCCAAGGAATTTAGCATTGTTGTGGGAAGCACGTTTTCGTATGCTGAATCCATACGACCACCTAATGTCTAAAAACTAAAGGAAATACATTGGAGTTACTGTTAGTTATAATTTATGTGAACCATCTTTGGACGCTGATAGTGAAATACGATACATATTTATTAGATAGTTTAAACGGACATTTCTTAATTTATAGTTTGCATGATATGAATGGAATATTAAAATCGTACATTGACATGATCAACTCGTACAATCAAACTGTTAGGTTTGAATCCTATTTTGAATATATCATTAGATTGCTACTAAAATTCATTATTCTGTTGTATCTTCAAGGACGGTGTCATTTTCGAAGTTGTACAAAATTGATGAGAGAACAAAATAACAAGTTTTAATGGTCACAAAAAAATATAATTAACAAATCAACACGTTGGCGTAGGTTTTTATTACCAAGCAGTGAATCGTGAATACTAATATACAATTACTAAATGCTATATGGAACTAAGCCCCCTATTTAATCGACTTTTGAAATAATCAACCCTCACAGATTCAGGAAACATGTAGGTTGATATATTGTCCGAATTCCTGACACCATGGAAACAATGGTGTGACCGTCTTGCCAGTTCATGATGTATAGAGAACGTCTTGGTTGGAATATGAACCAGCAGCTCCACAAATTATGTCCAGGATGCACAAAGAGCAAAGGATCAACAAGCAGAGAGCAGATGACCTGTCAGTTATGCAAATGAAAATAGAATGGTCGGATAATAAATACTTTTTTGCGAAATATGTAAGCGGTGTAAGTTTGGATGCAGGGTTATAACACGAAGTTTCCCCAGAAAGTGTACGTATGAAGATGTGGAGGACGTTTCCATAATGCATACATGGCCATATGAAATATATGAAAGCGTCAGTGGGAAAAATGTTATCACTTCAGAGAGAACATTTTCTACGTAGAAAAATGACAAGTGCTGGCAGGAAGCAGCATAATTTCACTGAGAATGTAACCTCCATTCACTTGGGTACATGTACAAACACCGACGTAGTTCGGGGGAATACTAGAAAGGCATATTCGTTCAAAAATTGTTTTTTCACCAACCATGATCAATTATTGAGTCATATTGATGTGATTTGTGAATTGTAAAAATTCCAAAATGTAATGTAGGAGTTTAAAAATGTATTCGCTCTTTGATAAACGTTTCATATACGAATTTTGTGAACATCTCCAAAGTCTTGTATGGACAACTAGGTAGTTACAAAAAAAAATTATGGAGTTTGGAACCATATCATGTTTTTATGGTAACCTATAGAATCTTAGAATAGAGAAAAAGTTGCTCTACTGTTTAACGAACATGGTTATAATAAAGGGATATATTTCAGCATATGTATTTTCAAGAAATCAAGTGATCAAAAAGATGTGGAAGGTATTAGACAGCTTAATTAAGAATTGAATAATTGGGATCTCCTATGTCAGTAGTTAATGCAAATGTTTGATATGTCTTATTTTTTTATAATATAATCTTCCAACTCTACTTAACATTATTCAGCATTTCTGGTATAATCGCAGAACCTTTTTTTATCCTAGAGTCTTAGTTCGTCCAGCGACTTTTATACCCACAACCAATAATTCGGTAAGTTAAGATCAGGAGATCTTAGAGGCCATCATGATCTTAAAAAGGCAATTAAGAATTTGCTGGTCGGTAAGTATGCGAAGGTGCTCCACTCTGCCTAAAAATCATGCGTTCAATTTCTTCATGCAGATTTTGTATCCGTAGTGTGGCATATTCGGTATTTGCAGGTATCGTTTACCAGCTATGAATCCAAATAGTAAAAACAGTTAAATCCAATTATTAAAACATTCCTAACATTATATGAGGCTTTAATACTTACCCATTAACCAGTGTATATGATCCCACATATCATCGATCGATCGTTGTACTTTCTACAATATGTGGACAGTTCAAAATATTAAACGCATATTATGAATTCCAAATGATCAAAATATTCTCAGCACAGTGGGGGATAGAAAAGAATGAATTAAATATATTGATGTTGCCTCAAATCACAACAAAGTACAATTACTGTGAGAGATATGGAAGACATTCAGTATTATACACTATATATATGCAAAACTAGGAAGCAAGTATCTGAATACCCTAAAAATTCGATTCAAACTCCGCATATGCAACTACAGCTCTGGTTCTACTGAAATTACTACTTGAATATGAAATAGTATGTGCCTCCAACACAGGAATACACTGTCACATAAGTGTCACTTTGAAATGCTGGTGACATGTTACAGACCTGTTGTGAAATTTCACTTGCTTTATGTTGGAATCAGTAGTATCGGTTAAGTATTATTAGCTTATTTTTCATAGATATTATATATAACCTCTCAGAAAGGCAGAAATCCTATGAAGCCCATTAGAGGATAATCCCGTTAGGCTTTTCTAATGACATTGTACTGAATATATTGAACAGGATCAGTCAGTTCGGTTTCGGTGCTCCAGATTTTGGAAATCTTTTGGTATATCAGGTTTGCCTGCTAGATGTAATACTCTTTTGTGGATGGTGTCCAAGAGCGTCAGAAAGTGTTTTAGAATGCATACTAGTAATGTTTCAATGATGATATGATCCGAGCTTTATACAGTAGAAGCAGTAGTAGTTTTTCCGATCGATAAGAAGAATGTAGAGGAGGAAAAGGTGAATGAAATAGATGATAGAAGATGACTCTAATATTAGGCGTCTCTCCAATTCCACGGCTGACAAATTTAGGTGTCTAGGTATCCGATGAAAATCAAAATCTTTAATAAACTGCTACCATGTCACGTGAAATACAGCGACTGCCAACTTGATGCCAATTTTTCAAATGACTCAAACACAAAATAGTACTTCCATCATTATTTATGACACTTGGTATGTATGCGACAAATTGTAATAATGATTGCGTCAACAGAAGCGACACAAACTGGCTCCAGAAATTTGTAAATCAAATTTTAATCAATTAACTTTGAAACATTCATACATACTATGCTGATCAGTCAGATATATCGTAAGGTTCTGCTAAGATTTAGGTGATTTAAAAGCGAATTTATAGGCGATTATTTATGTCTATCAGTATCGAAGGATGCCAGGATCAAAATTTTCATATTTTTTTTTTATTCGTCACCGCATCGTTGTAAGAGCAACCTATCATTATTCACCCAAAATCTACTTCTAAAACTATTATGTTTGAAGTTCTGCAGAAAATAAGCCAAAGAATCAGTATGGGAGACAAATGTTATTTATTCAAGCTGTCGCATTACGTCCCATCGATTCTGATATATAGGTAGGGATTTCCTGTGTTGTGTAGCATTTGGAAAATATAAATTCATGGAGGATTTTCAGTTTTTGCTTTTCTGTTTCCATCTGTAATGGCACAATGTCTGAAGCCAACAAGCTGCTTACCGTCTTGAGCTTTACAATGCCAGATTTGTAGTTGCCGTTACTGCTACTACATAGGGCAATAAATATTAGGGGTTGGTTCACAGAGAATTGAAAGGTTGTCGCAAAGTACTCTGAAATCCTGCGAATGTACATTTTGTATGACAGGTTATTACTCATTAATCTTCAAAATGCATTGAATTGAAGTTGATGACGTAGATGTTCTAAAAGCTTCATTTCAGACTTTTGTTATTTATAAAAATTTTAGTATCATGCTATTTCGATTGATATACGATGTTTAATCGTATTAGGGTGAACTTCGCGATGAGTAATACAGCACGCATCTGCATAAATCAAACTAAGTTTTTTTTAAACCAAATAACTCGAAGGATAGGTGTTTTCGCGATTATATTTTGAAAAATGGAAGGTAGTCAATTTATAATGAAAGAAGTGAATCATGAAAGACTGGACATAAAAGAACGCATGATCCTATTCTCTTCTGAGGCACAAAAATTTCCAAGTACTAGTACTGCGACTAAACATTCATGAAGTTTCAAGAATTATTCGGGCTTGAAGCCGAAACAAATATTTTTGCATGGTATTCACACCTATGACAACCCTGGTGTTCTATGAATCCCTTTCAAGTGCTTCGCGGAGTTTTTAAATATTTGTTATTAAATTATTAAAAAATATTCAAAAACCTGGTATATTACAAAAAGAAGTGAGGTACTCGGGCAACATGACAATACTTTTTGTATTTATAATAAAACTAAAATGTATACGTTACCATAGCAACAGAAAAGGTATCCTTATAACAAAAAAAAAGTTCTGAAATCCGATAGGAATATTTAACAAACTGATATCACTATATGTCAAATACAAATCTAATTGACGGTATTTTTTCAAGATTAAATATCACTTTTAGTGACGTGGCAACCGTGTAAGATGCCTCTGTATTAAAAGTAGGCCTACGCGTAATCGTTCGCCACCTCTTCACCGTCAGTATTTCTGGAACGACAGAATGGGGATGTTTTCATAGATCGCGCGTTATTATATCGATATATAACTTCAGTCCTCTGCTGCCACTGGATCGATATCTGAAAAAGCACTACAAGGATCAGAATTATGTAAATAATAGAACGTCTCCTCCCTACCCAAAAATCCTATAAGTATTTTCCGAGTTATAGGGGAGTCAAGGATTATCAGACAGAGTACAGAAACGCAGACCAAATGAAATGACAACATTAAGTAACCAATTCTCTTTACGAGAGGATAAATATTTCATTACTTTGTCATCTGATAGCACTTTGAAAATAAAGTTTAATCAAACAGGTATTGGGAAGTACTGGATGTCTGTACCAGAAGAATATCCAAACTCTTTCCAAAACATCAATTAACGTGTTAAATTTATACTCTCCATTATACATAAGACCTGCTATTATTAACATGCATGTATCGTCTTTAGCGTATACTCGTCAGTTTAGCCTCGCGGTCTAACTGCAGTCCAAGTGTTAAGACCTTGACTTCGTGATATGGTTGATGATACTTAATGTTTTCTTATCTTTTTGCTACTTCTTATATAAAATAAGTTTGGGTTTCCAACATTGACCGGTGTAAAAGAAGATACTAATTTGGAGTATGAAATAGAAGTAGCATTATGTCATATTAGACCATTTATTGCGAAAAGTCATTTTTACAAAAAAATACGGTATGTCAATCATGTACTTGTTCTCCTTTGTTTTTTATATTCGTGTATTCAGAACTAGGCTAGTCATCACAGCACCTGGATGAAAATAATCTGAATCGGGAAAGCTTTTCGTTTTCTCAAATTTTTGTATATCACATTACTGCGGCAGAAACTGCTGGAAATGTATGTCATACTGTTGAATTCTCCCAAATTTAAAAAGATGCCCTTGGACACTGATTCTATCTGACAAGACCGTAATTATATTCTCGCTCACACTCCAGTCTCGAGTTCCAGATGCTCCTGTTTCTGCGTCAGCTTGGTAGTCCGTTCTTATTAAACATAACAAATTACCAGAATTTCTTCGGATAAACCAGGAAATACGAGAGAAATCGATCTTACATTCCTCATTTCAACCTAGCACACTGGATTACTGAAAAAGGATTTTGTAGCCTTGATTAGGTTAGAAAACTTCGACGACGGGAGACGCCTTCATTTTTTGCCCGAAGTGTGAGGTAGGACGGTAGTACTATAGTTATAGTTAGGAATTAGGTTTCGTGGTATCAAGCGGTAAAGGATAAGTAAGCCTTCTCTATCCTCCTTGAATCCTTATAGCACTAAAGTAGTGTGGGCTAATGGTTAAGGTAACGGCGTGAATAGCCAGAGATATGGGTTCGAATATCGCCATTGCCAGATTTTTTCTCTGATTTTCTGGTTATGAGTTTGTAAATACTAATACTTTCCACATTTCATCAGAGTATGTCAATTCAAACCAACGATATTTGCCTGCTACTTCCCAAGCAACATGCAATATGATTTTAATGAAATTTGGAAATGGGGTAAAAAGTAAAAAAATAACAAAAAATACTCCAAACTTTCCTCCTGTCTGTCCGTTTTCCAGCTATTTCAACTATTTTTGTGGAGTTTTCGCTTATCACTTATATGTAACTTATTGCAAAGGTTAGAAGCCCATGGCGATCCAGAAGAACAGGGAGAGTAGATATTATGTCTTCACATTGACCTTCAAATGCTGTAAACTGTAACCATCCTGAAATAAACTGCCTAGCAGGCGATTCCCACACACTGGTTATCCAAAAAAATGTCTTTTGGAATAGGCTTGCCTGAGACGTTGGAAGCTCGAACCGCTAAAGATGTAGCTGTAAGGTCCCTCCAATCATCAGTATAATCAAGACTCTCAGTGTTATTATTGAAGACAGCTCGATGTAACATTTCTTCTTCTTCTAGTGCCTATCCGGTCCGGATGTTGGCAATCATTCTGGCTATCATAATTTTATTGGTTGCAGCTCGGAAAAGACCTGTGGTTGTTGTAGAGAACCATGTTCTCAGGTCCTTTAGCCATGAGATGCTCCTTCTTCCAGGTCCTCGCTGTCCTGGAATTTTTCCTTGTAGTATTTCTTGCAGCAACCCGTATTTTCTCTCATCTCGCATTATGTCACCCAGGTATTCGAGAGATGTAACATTTACCATGATAAAACAAAATGGATACATTTAATTTTGTAAAGTACAGCGCGTCCACTAGACGTATTTTCTACAACGGATGGAAATAGCCAGTGTCTGCCAGGACATGTTAACCCCCAGGAACTTGATGGAAGACGACTCTAATCATTGGAGTCCTTTCATATCCACAACTGGCAGACCAATATGTGATTTTCTTGTTAAGGTAGCTATAGGTTGAAATGAACTCCGTTTGTAAATCCCCACAGTCAGAACCAAATATCGTTTAGCTTATTTGAATGAAGAAACAAGGCCTATAGCAAAACGTGATGTGGGTCAATAAGTATCAGTTTGCGAGAAAAGCTGCAGCTGTTCATAACATTGGTTTCCACGTCTAACCTTCTGTGTTATATTACCTAAAATGAAATAGTAGCAAGATATAACTTGGTCTGACTTCAATATGTAACATAATAACCCAAATTGAAAATCTCATTGATGTAATATATACCCTTTAAATATGCTTTTCTAATAAGCAATCACTACAGAAGTTGAATTAGTATTGAAAGCCTTCTAACAGAAATACATTGAGAGCCACCGAGTATTAAAAAAATCTTGTTCGTTAAGAGAACTTAAAAATCAGGATCCATTAGACGATCCAGGGTATAATCTCCTGTAAAAAATGCGTAGAAAGAGAGTTTTCGTGGAATTAACATAAAAAGTACAAGCATTAGGAAGATCTGACAAGACTCAGCATGAATCTCTCTTTTTGCAGTGGAATAAGCCTGTGGAATGTGCCATTGCTGACAAAATAAAGTATCCAATTCAAACCACTTCGCCCAAAAAAAATATTTCACGTTAGTACTGAAATACTGGAAATTAGACAGATATATTTGCAAAAAATAGAGCTCAAATTATATGGGGATTAATTTTGATGGGTAAGACAGAAGAAAGAAAAATCCCAGGGAGAAAGCAAAATGCGTAACTGCGAGATATAAAAGTTTGATGCTGAATCCGACATGCCGGCGAAATATTTGCATTGGATAGAGATGGACAATTACAAATGAACGGCAAATGAACACACACTGGAAGCGTATGGCGCTTGAAATAGAAGATTATTACATTTTTGTCAAGTTGTGTATGAATTTCACCAACTTCTTGAATTTTGATAAAACTGAGTAAACCGATTGTCTCTATTTCTTAGGAGGCTAAAGCACAATTGCTCAATTATTTATGACACCAATTTAATAAAATGCAATAGTAATTTCTAAAACAAGTGGAACAAACTAGCTTCTTGTATTTATTTGGTAACTTTCCGATTTTAAGCAAGACCTGGCATCATAGCCAGCAGTGCCCCACTGATACTGACTGACAACTAATATTAAATTACAAAATAGAACAATTTCAATTTTTTTATTGTATTGTCATTGACCATCTTTAAACAAGGCCTGATTATTAATTATTACGACAGGCTAAAATACAGCATTTGCATTACCTATTGAGGAACAAAGTGTTTCCCCGGATGCAGTCCAAAATGTCAATATCAATTTGATTTCAATAACAGTGCTTCGAAGCTAGAGAATTTTTCATTACACAGCGTTTCCATTGATCTGCAAACTGAACTGAAGCAAACTTATTACAACACCTAAACTATCTATTAATTTCAAACATCCATATAATTTAGTTTATGAATATTTTGTACTTTGATAGATACTTCCGATGCAGCCGAAACGTTAGTGTAAATACATTTATTCAAGCGTATGTGGTTTTAATTAGCGGCCAGATAATAAGATGAACCCGAGAGACAATCAAAGAAGAACGTTAACATGGAATGTGGTGTAGTGGTCGGCGTCATTATATATATCTTAGTTACGACTACGGAATACGAATTCTTTTTTTTTTTTTTTTGGAAATGTATGTGTGTGAAATGAATAAACTCTTGTTTACGTCTAACAAGTACAGAGAAAACTACTATAGTCTCTCATTCCCACCAATGTAAAGCTTACTACTACATAACTAGAAATGATTTTTTACACCGCTTCATTTACGTTCGTAAACATCAAAGCGCAACCTACGTGTAAATCGTCAATGAGTGTTAACGATCAAGATAATAAATTTAATCCCATTATCTAATGATTATTTTCCCCTAACTGGTTATGTGAACCACGTAATTCAATAAATTATCGCGGTAATTGCCTCCCAGCTCCTCTAACATTCCTTCGGTTCAAAGGGCGCTAGTTTGGCTAATAAATACGGACAGACGGCTGGCGTCTCGTCCTCTATCTTTCCCACATCTTTCCGTCAGATATGTGAGGCTATACGAGGTTCCTGCAAAAAATTGCGTTTCTGAAAATTGTGTCATCTATTCTGGTAGTAACTTGAGCCACCTAAAGTTCCATAGTGCTGTTGAATGTCCTCAAATAATTATATGGGCCAGACATGGATCCTATTCTATACTGAAAGTATATCTTCTTCTTCTTCTTCTTCTTCTTCTTCTTCTTCTTCTTCTTCTTCTTCTTCTTCTTCTTCTTCTTCTTCTTCTTCTTCTTCTTCTTCTTCATCGTCTTCTTCATCGTCTTTTTCTTCTTCTCCTTCTTCTTTTGGTGCCACTACCGTTGGCAATTAATCACATTGGCGAGTTGTTCGCGATTTCCAGCTTATTTATATAAATTGCTGTTCGACAATGCGTATTCTGATCCAATCGCGAATGTTCTTTAGCCATGCTGTCTGCTTCCTTTCAAATCATTGGTGGCCCTCTACTTCACTTTTCATTAGCTGGAGTATTCTGCATCGATCTCATCTAAGAACATGCACCAGGTATGATATCATTCGTATCTTAATGTTTTCAAATAGTACACAGACATTTGCTATATTTAGCACTGCTTCATTGGTCTGCATAGCTGTTTAGGGTATTTTGAGCATTTTTCTATGTAACCACATCTGGGTGATTAATCCTTCAGCCTTTATATTATATTATATACCAATAATATAATAACATGGCTTTTCAGTCAGAATCATCATTGCAAAACTAGCCCGGAGTCTAGAGAGGAACCAATGTTTGAAGGGTTCGGTCACGGAAATGATATCAACATTTTCCACTTTTCGCACTGTTATATACGTACGTACGTTTTTTTGCTTATCTGGTTTTCCAAAGGGGCGCCCCGAATATTAGATTTCCATTTTCAGAAATGTATCGAAACTATTTATATAAATGTTTCAGGTGCCTTGTGATTTTTCGATCAAAAAGCAGCATTCTTTTGTTGGTTTGAATTTATTGCAATTATACCAAATGTTTGTTTAACATAATAGCCATGATTAACAATTATAAGGTATAACCAGCGTCAATTATCAACAAATCGGGGTATTTGGCCCACCTCCGACTTGCGAAAAATGTCAATGAACAACGGTTTGGTTTAGGGTTCTGATAGTTCAACTTCGGTATTAAATCAATCTATTCAACTCAATTTTTCCGAATCACTTAATCACACTGTTAAGAGATTTCAGATCTTTTAAGTATTGCGATGATCTGACAAAACATGGATGACGTACAAAACTCGAAAATATTGATTCTACTTTCCCATCTCTACTATGGTAGAAAGTAATAGCACTCTCAATTGTGTATTGGAACGTGAACCTGTATTTCATCTGCATTTCCGCCAATATGCCGGAACAATGAGAAATTATTTAATATCAAATCGGCAGCTCTAATCGTTCAATAAGCCCCAAGCGCCGACAATGGCGCTCCATCACACTAAACTCGTTAAATTACATAATAATGGTATACGGGTGATGCTTTAATTCGGTAGCTTTTGACAAGCGATTAGCGTTACTAGCGAGAAGGATGTGTTTCTCAGGCTTGCCATCTGGCATACAGAATCGCACCAGATTGGTAGTTATATAGGAAATAATAAAAAGGTAAAATAAAATAAGTATTTTTGCGGATTACTAACCTATATTGTGTAGACCTCAAGTAAAACTTACAATATATTAGACAGTTACATTAATTCATGAAACGGACTCTAAATGAAACTAATAGGTGATCCCTCGTCTATACTGTCCATTGCTTAGATCAATTCACTCCTTCGCACATATATGAGCTAGTATTGTAAAAGCAATAAAATTGAAACTTTACATACGTTTTTGGATACGATGTGACGTCCGCCTCACGTAAATCTAGGACACACAACCGATTTTGATTAAACTTGGGAAGGGATATGCCATGAGTGCGAGTATTTAATGCAACTTTTTCGGTATCGGGCTATTGACGACAAAGTAATAATCAAAACAAGGTATAGTTAGAAGTTTTCCAATTTCTTTTTTATCTGTTGAGCTTCTCAATTATTTTTGAGAACAGTTAGAAAAGTTTGGGCGTTGAGCAGTTTTGAAAAGTGTTCAAGATATTGCACATGTTTCACAATTGATTAATCAATTTAGAGCGTGGTAGAGAAAATATTTAGAGTCGATTTTATTTTTATAGATGATATTCAGCCTAATGATATAAATTACCAAACCGCTCTGAAGCATTAGTACTATTGTAGTACTACTGGTTTAGTAGCATCACATTTTTTATATTTTACAAATGCCTGACCATTTATCGGGCAGCGTTCACACTTGTTTTCAGCCGTTATTTATGACATGTCATCCCATTTTACGTCCCTGTACACACCCCAAGAGAGCTTTCAGTACATAAAACCACCGATTTTTCCACCCGCTTACCGCCTTAATGCAAACTAAACATTTCCACAAGGGCTTAGACGTAGGGATTGGCACGTAACAGCTATTTTTTTTCTTTTTCTTCGTCTTCATGTTTCCGACCTTTCAGAATGCCGCATATTCAGAATAAAGTATGATGGTCATTCTACGCCAGGGTTGCCAAACAAAAGCTTGCATAGGATGCAATTTGATATCTTTTATCAAAAATTAGTTCAGCTACTTTTCATAACATATGCCACCAACATTTATTGATTCTAAATCTTGTATGTACTACAAGATAATGTGTAGTTAGACTGGAGAAGACAGTGTATGGCGAAATAGAATGTACCCAATAGTTATTCTAGTAAAAGCTATGGTACACCACAAGGTTCAGTGCTTGGACTGTTATGCATTATGTATTATATATATCACCCGAGATCGAAACGTCCAGAGATATCATTAGCTCCACAGAAGATACGGCTATATTGATGCATATAAATATAGTTGGCCTAGCCTAAGTCAGTTAGTAGAATTGTTGGAAGCCGTCTGCTGCAATATAGCAAGCTTAAAGGTCTTACTTATCGAATAACACCTCGCACCAGGATAAAACGTTTAAGTGTTACGATACACAATCATCTCCGATGGCCCAAGCACGTCAACCAGTTAGTTAAAAAAAATACTAATACTGAAATTTGACTTGTGCTTGACCATTTTTTACCTGAACATTCTGGACTCTTTATACTGTGCATTGTTTTTGTCCTCTATAGCCTATAATAGAATGTCTTGTGTAGTTTATCAGTGACTCAAAATCATTATTTGTGCACCTCTTCGCTATCCTTCTGATGACACATACAAAAAATGGATCATACAAGGTAACCAGTACTTTTTCCAAAAACTGTTTATATTTCAGTACATATACGAAAATGAATATATTCAGCATTATCACAATACAAGGCAGAAATGCGCAACTAAGACATGTTGGTCCGCCTTTCCTGAAACAAAATACGCCTATACGATGAGAACCTTGACACATTGAATGTGCTAAATCACAGGGTGCTACAACTCTTTGTGAAGCACAGGCTAACAGCACTAAAGGTTAGCATAGTGCCAGTAGGTAAACTGTACAAACAGGACCAGGATTTAAGATTGCTAGAGTGACTGCCCAAAACTAAAAGAAGGAAAATACAAAAAGCCCGGGGATATGGTCGGAGAGCTCCTAGGAAAAAGATATCACCATTTGTGTGCATTATCATTGATGAAAAATTCATGTGGCCGCTTGTCAAGTTACATTCATAAAATGTGTAATGCATTTATAGTTCTTCCAGTATTAGAAACCGACTCTATGAACAATAGGCTACCGGTTCTTTTTATATTGAAAACAAGTGTTGTTTCAGAAAGGTACCATTGCTCATTTGTTTTCAGCTCACAACCACATTCTCTTCATGCACAATGACTGATTACGATGAATAACTTGTCAACTTATTGTTAAAAGTCAATTATGTGAAACAATGGATAACCCTTTTATTGTGTTATTGCTTATGAACCCTTTCATACCGGAATCCTTAGTTTTATCGGTTGCCGTACAATTCAAAAAGTTTGAATAATTTTGTTCCCATCTCAATAACTAGGTTTGAACGTTCTCACAGGTCTGAAGTCCATAGAAGAAACTCAGGAAGTGTCAGGAGGGTGAATTTGCAAGGTGGTTGAATCTGTGAGAATATCAAGCAGGCTGACTTAGTACGTCCCACGTATCGATATACGATATCAAAATCCAGAGACACCCCAAATTCAAAATTTCGAATACAACAAAACACCATAGATTCCAAAAATGTTTAACCTACACATTTGAGTTGTCCGAAACATGGAAACACTGGATTTAGTTCGTTAGATAGTAGTTGATACTCTTAATAGTTAAACATTATTTTTTAAGTGTTCTTTTTTTAATTTCTCAATACTTTTCTATTTATTTGCCTCCGAACAAACAAAATTATATAGTCTAATTTGATTTTGGACTGAATTTTCTGGCTACGAAAGAAATTCCTTCAAAAAAATGTACAAAATCTCCAACATTAAACAACAAAACAGTTGCTGTTATTTTGTTGTACAATTCGAAATAGGAAATCTCGCGACACAGTAGTGCGGGCGTTCCAATTGCGCCGCCAAAAAATAAATTAACTCACTTTGTTTTCTAAGAGCGACACATGGAGCATTTTATTGCTGCCAGCAGCCGTTGGAGTTTCCCAAATGAATCGTGGGAGTTTGTTACGGCTCAAAATCGCGGAAGTTTATTGTGACAGGAGGACATTATCTCTCTCGCAGCTATAATGTTTCTTACTTTGATTGATTCAACCTATTATTACTTTTTGTTTTGTTAGTGTGGTATGAAATTTAAACCATGCCAAAACTAAATTGTTGCCATTTTAATTTTTAATGGTATTGAGAATATGAAAATTCGAAATGACTTCCAATAGATATCGTGACGTTGTCACTAGGATGGGGAGTATATAGCTGTACCTATTAAAATGATCAGAAACTTGATAATTGAAAGAAAAGAGCTTGAAAATGATAGTTTCGAACAATAAATAATTTTGACTGAGCCCAAAAATTAATCATCAAAAAATTGCGCGCAATGTTTCATCAACATGTTTGTGCTACAGACAGGGTGCATGTATTTTTATATAAGCAATTTTTATTTCAATTTAATTCCAAGAGACCAACAACAGAAAAGTATATTTTAAATTACTCGATGAAAAAACTCACCTAGTTATAATTTATCAATGCTGCGTCTCGAATAGTTGTCGATGAGTCTTATGTAGTCCATTAATTCGCACAACAGAAAGCTTGTGCTGCTTGGCTATAGCGTCCTGGCACATATTTTATTATGCAAATACAATACGTTAAGGTTACTATGAAGAGTCTCATTTTATACGTACCAGGGGGCGTCGCTGTTTGTCTACAAGAACTGAACCTGAAGGCATCGAATGTATATTTTGCCGAGGAAACACCCCGCGAATTTCTTTCGTATAATAGTTTACCTACATTTGATTAATGATGAGTTTCATCAGCCACACTGATCCACCCACACCTATACCTCCCGCAGCCTGAATCTTGGACACAATCCAAAAACGAGTGGTGACAGCAGGCTCATGGACCGATAATACCGAAAAGAATATGGAACCAACCTAGTTTGGTATAACGATGAATTGATGAGTTTTCCACTTCATAGGGTAGTGTAGAGTTCTAAACATTGAAACAACTTAAACAGGACCAACATTACGATAAAACTTAATCCTCACAGAATCAAACCGAAACAATTTAGGCCATGTAATTTTTTTCCTTCTTGAAACTCTTCCGCCATTTCTCAACTTTTCCAAAATTGAAATAGATTTCTGCTTTACGGATTGATATTACCCTACGTGATGACAAAAATAGCGGCTCATAATGCCATCCTAAACACAATATATCCGAACAACGTAATAAATCGTCAGACTTATGAAAACTCGCGAATTTTATGCTTCGTATCCTGAAACAATATATGCAGTTAGTTGCATGACATGGCCCCCTATATCTCTTACACTATTTTCATGGTGAGGGAGACATATCAGACGTTAAATAAAGGCATTTACTTGCATAATGCATGACATGGCTGGAAGTTGAGAAGGCTGAGGAGTCTAGCCTGCACTGGAAGAATTTCATCATGGACGTCCATCTAGGAATTCCACAAACTTGATGATGTTCAGGAAAGAAACTCGAGCATTTGCAGAGAAACAATCCAATCAATAACAACGTTTGTATATTTCTCTGCTCCACAGTTATGACCTCCTTGTGAGCAGTAGAACGATATCTGTAAATAAACTGGAGTAAAGAAGATTGGCAATGAATTCCTCTTTGATCAACAATCTGGAGAACATTGCTGATTAGGTACGTCAGAATATGTAGAGCAGTTAATGTTTCTGAGGCTCAGTAATATATTCTGTCATATAAGAGGTGTGCATCCAGTTCTGAAGAATGCTTGAGCTGTACCAAGAAGTAATTTATTAGGGTTTGGTGGGAATCCACATCAATAAATATAAGATTTGGCACATGCACAGTTCATTAATTGAAACAAAAAGTAAAAATTTATATTGACAGGGAAACATTGTTGGCCTCCTTAAGGAGGCTAGAATAACTAATGTGCTATAATACATATGTCTATGATCTTTCTTTTAAGCTGAATTCCACAAATAAGCAAAAATCTAGTGCTATTTAGTGCTCATGTTGAAATTTTGTAAGCTGAGCCTAGTTTCGTTTCATTGAAACATAGCAGTATCAAATATAAGTGCTCCTTCATAATGTAACTATATAATTCCTGATTAATGTCATATTTGTAGCGGTCGCTAAATGGAGTCATATCAGATTGATTTGATGACTTTGCAATTATAATGACATTAATTTTTCATTGAAGGATGTCCTAACTTTTCCGCAGTGATTCTAATCTTTGCCCTTTGCTGAAGTTAACTTGGCGCCCATGAAAGTTAGGAAGCTGCTGGAACACAGATATTTTCGATAAAATATATCCTTTGGGTTGATGCATGGCTTCTCAGGCGTGACATACGGAGCCTTGGAAAACGTCGAGTCGCAGCGAGTTTCTATTGGATTAACGACAGACGCTGAAAGTTTATTATTGGATGTGGTGCTGACCAAAGCCAGACCAGGTTTATATTCAAGCCGAACTGGATAGGGTTATACGGGGCTTATAGGGATTGAAAAACACTGCCAAGTGCGATTTTCGCGTGAGAAATATTTGGCGGTTGAGCTTGACCTGTTTACCTGTTAACTATATCAGTAAAGGACGTCATTTTGAGCAATATCTTATTACCTAATTATAGCGAATAATATGGTTTTGTGTTTATCGAGAAATCATTTATAAAAAAGCAAAATCCAGTAATTCGCATTTACAAACACTGATAAAAATTTGGCCTGCTGCGGGATTCAATCAGTGTTTTGACCTTCCGACTCCGATAGCAAATAAATCATTGTCATTGTCGCTGTTCTACACAGTGGTACTATTATTTTTTGATGTGCTCTCAGTAACCGTGGTTGGAGTTGTTAGAAAAATATGTATCAGAATGGTTTTGGAGAAGTGTATATCTTAGATGTTCTAGATCGATTGAGTGTAGACCTCAGTTGGCTAGAGCCTCTAACTGGCAATCACAAGATATGTGGTTGTCTCTCCACATAAATATTTTTCCGGAAAAATAACAAAGGAAATAAATAATTCAAAGACCTTATTTCAGTATGTTCTGGCATAAATATTCGTATCGGAAGTATATTTTTCATCGTTTCATTTTTATAATATCATTCACCATCACTTTTGCTTGAAAGCGCCTACAAAATCAGAAAATCGCTGTCAAGTTACATTATCTATGTGTGTATCACTAAACATTATAAAATATAGCTTAGGTAACTTGTTAAACTAATTCATAATAAATAATTCCGAGCAAGTCCTAAAACTGTTCTGAACTTGTGTTGTAACAAAATTAATGCCTCACTCGCTTGTATGTGTCAAGAAAACGATACAAACTAGTAAATAAGTCGTTCACTAAAGTTTACTCAGAAGCCCACCCTAGATTCCCAAAAAATCGAATCTAGTTACGGTGATTTTGGCAAAGGTTTCTTTTCAAAAGCCAATCTTTCCTGAGAAACGCCAAAACCTTCGTCTATTTAAACAGGACAAGGAACGTCTTGGACAAAATCCACTTCCTATTTAGCGCAAATCGTAAAGTACGGATATATATTTGGAGCAGGTAATGAGGTTCCTTTCATCGGCGATATAACCAGTCCATTAGTCGCTTGTCATTTTTCATTCGCTTTTCCTGAGGACAAAACCAGTGGTGGAACTGAATGGTTGTCGGCATGATCTAAAAAATATCCTTAAAAATATTGCGTTCAATTCAATGCATATAAAACTCAGGCAACCGCCCTAACAAAAAAGTCGTCTTCCATCAAGCTTCTGGGAATTTACATCAACTATAACATGTACTGTCACGATCATGCTGTCGGCCTTACTAGTTTGGCGTCCCAACCGCGGATAGTTGTCTTCCTCTCCAGAAACTTGCATTCATCTGAACAGCAACTACTACTACTCTACAAGGATCTAATCATCCCTGGAATATTGCTCGCATGCATGGGGTTGCACTGCGAAACAGCTTCTGGACTCGATCCAGAAAAGAGCAATACGTCTAGTGAATGCGCCTGACCTAGACAGTCTGCAACATGAAAAAGTAATTGATATGTCCCTGTTCTATAGACTCTGTCATAACAGATGTTCGACCGAACTGTCTCGCATAATAACACCAATAATTATCACTACAATAAACACTGGAGGGGCCCCACCGACGCATCTCCACCAGGTCGAACTTTCGACACTTCGAACGAGCATATTCCAAAAGTCATTCTATTAGAGATCCACACCGTTTTGGAATGGGCTGCCAAAGAATTTGTTTCCCGAAGATTACAATCTACAGCGTTTTAACTCAATGTGATTAGGTATTTATTTATGTTCTCTCAAAATATTATTGGGTCAATGCAATAAATCCATTCTCTGTGGAACAAGAAAAATAAGGATGGAAAATGTTGAGGTTATTACACTCCCATTTAATGTAAAATGAATCTCAACAGAATAATAGCATATAAATGGCAGAATAATAGTTCCGCAGCAATAAGCACAGAATTCAACTATATGCTAATCTACTGAGCACTTCTCAGAGCAGCTGCACTGGACATCTCCCTAATATATTCATCTCATCTAATCAAATGATTTTGATACCATGTCGCAAATAGTTAGAGATAGCACCGATTATAGAAGTTTGAAAATAATTGTAAGATCTCAATTACTTTTACCTTATTTCTTATTGCATGAAGAATCTTATAATTTCTTTTAACATGTACTTTTAGCTCATATTTTTTGTATTTAATATCTCCATAAGATAATTACCTTACATACATAACAAATATTTAACCAGACTCTGCCTATGATGTGTGCAGAGTTCAGCTTACAGATTAAGTCGATTTAAATAAATCACCATATTTTATCTGTACTTCAAAAAGTGCTGCATTAATCCAAAACTTTGGAATGTTGTAAATTGATGTTTGCGGATGACTTAAAAATCTACTTACGGATAAATAATATCAATGACTGCTTATTACTTCAAAACGATCTCGATATAATTAAAAGTTGGTGTGAGAACAACAGACTTTATTTAAACATAAGCAAATGTAAAGTTTGTTCCTTCACTCGTAAGACCGAGTATGTGGAGTTTGATTATAAATTAGGAAATACAAGCTTAACAAGGTGCCTTGAAGTAAAAGATCTTGGCATACTCTTTGATTCCAAGTTGACCTTCGTCAGACACATCGAGCATATTGCATCATGTTCTCTTAGAAATCTAGGTTTCATTATCAGAAACTGCAAATCTTTTGTAAATGATGTTGCACTAAAAACTCTTTTCTACACAATGGTTCGTTCAAAACTGGAATATGCATCCGTTGTGTGGAACCCTCTTTATCAAAACCATATATGGGCAATCGAGAAGGTGCAACGACGCTTTCTAAAATATCTGGCCTTAAAATTAGATGGATATTATCCACCAAGAGGAAGTGATCATGCAGTACTGCTCATGAGGTTTGATGCTCAGCCATTGGAACTTAGAAGAAGGAATCACGCACTGCGATTTCTTTACAAACTATTACATAATCAAGTTGACGCTCCTCTCTTATTGATCAAGCTTAATTTTTATGTGCCTAAACTAAACTCACGAAGATGCCCTACATTTTATCAGAGTATGCCAAGAACTAATGTTTTAACGAGGTCCCCTATACATTTCATGTGTTCATGTTTTAATTTGATCTCAGATTCCTGTGATATACATCTTAGTGCAATTAGAAATATAATAATTAAGTCTAGTGAGCACTTCTATCTAACTCATAGTTTCTATTCAGAACTATAGGCAATTAATCTATACATCTCAAATAATATATGCTATTTTTATATCAATTAAGTACGGTATGGTTATGCGTGAATGTTACATTTTTTCTCTCTAGTACTAAGACTATGTTTGTTTTATTGCTTGTGTATTGCATTGTCCCATAATTGGATTTTTCTGTTGGACAATAAAGTATTATTATTATTATTATTATCTAAAAAATAGGCACTTATTATCTAACGGACATAAAAAAATATTTTTCCATCCCTTCCAGAAAGAACTTGATAGGTAAGCTCGTAATTCACTTGTTAAAAACATATATACATCTCTGGAACCTTTGCCTATCTGATTCTCGTATAGCCTTTTTTATAATGTATGCTAGACGCTACTGCTTACTGATTCTCCTGTTGACGCAACTTTTCCTTTTTCGAGGAACATTTCTCACAGATAATTTCCTATAGGTCTTTTATGTCTGCAGCTCGACAACGTATGTCCAGTCTGTCCGCTATACAATAAATCCTTGTTCGTCAGGATAGAACGTCTCTTTCAACCATAGAATTGCCGCAAAGTTCTCGTAAAATATGATTCTTATGGACCCTTCGAGAAAAATGTTCAATATAAAATTTCTATAAAACGATCTGCGACTATACTTGGGTGTAATGTTACAACAAAGAAATATGGGAAAGAATCAATATAGAAGTTGTCCGATTTTCAATAAAGCTTATTTTCTTCGGTTCCAGCATCTGACTAAAATAATATTTTTCTTAGTAGATGAGAATATAGTTTTCAGTTTATGACATGATATTCGTTGAACTGAATAAAAAAAGCTCAGATCACGATAACGTTACCTTGTCACTGGTGATTACACTCAAAAAGAATGTATTCTATTATAACATAATCATTATAGCAGATTGTGAACACAAATATATTGAGTAAGGAATATGGAGTAATAATGAAAATCATGATTTCAATTCCTTTATGCTCGATTTGTATCCGAATCATGGCATAATCTCGTTACATCTGCAGATATCGTCACCCGTTACAGTTACAGATACGAACTATCTATTCTGTATCTCCACAAAAGAGTATGATCCAATGATCAAATTATTCCCAATGTATCATATCTATAAATATTGGGTATATATATTTGTTCTTCTTCGGCATTTTCCCATTACGAGTTCGCCGTTTTTGCCCTCCATAGTTCCCTGACTTCCCAGTCACCTACCCTGAGGTCTCTTCTACCATAGCATGCCCAATATATGTTTCCCATTTTAGAGCAGGTCTTTCCCTACGTCTTCTTCTTGGGGGTTTCCACTCTACTATTCATTTTGGCCATCTGTGTTCTGGACATGACCGTACCATTGCAATGTTTTCCAATTTTTTATTAATGAAACATGTTACTCCCATTCGTTTCCATATTTCCTCAGTTCTTATTTTGTCCTTTCTGGACCATACATCTGGTCCGTATAAGGTAATATTCAGTACTATGCTTTGAAAGATTTTTTCTATTTTCTTTAGTGAGGGTGTTATCCCATATCAATCCATGAAGTGCTTTTGTCGCTTGCTTTCCGCGTGCTATTTTCATTTCTATATGTCGTACGTACGTACCACTCGATGTATCATAGATCCCAAATACTTAAAAGTCTGGCAATTTTTTATAATCTCGTCTTCTACATTTAAAACAGCACTCTCCGATCCGATACACAGATATTCTGTCTTACACATATTTATCTTTAATCCCACAATTCGTATTCTTCTTTAAATTTTAGTACCATATATTCCATGTCCTCCTTTTCTTGTGCAAAGATAATCTGATAATCCGCGAATTTTAATTAATGTAATACATTTTCTTGGATTGGTATGCCCATCGTTCCTCATTTTCTATACCACCTTTTTAAAGCCTGTTATTTATATATCTATATAATCGCAATCAATGTACGCATAAAGTGATGCGCACCCAGATATACAATACGTGATAAATCGTAATAATTAAAGCTAAACAAATATAAAACAGTTAATTTACACACTTTAACGTAATCAGTGAGAATAATCGCCTCAGTGGTACATGTTTGTCCTCCGAGAGCCAGCAAATGGAAAAGATAGTAATCAAGCCTACCCTCTGATTCCGTGTAAAAGGAAGTAATAAATTAAATTAAAGGGGAAGAAGAGATTTTTAGTTAATTTGTATTAAAATATGCGCAGAGTTGATAATAGGGAGGCTAAGTAGATTACAAAGTATAATGGTACGTCGTTAAATTTTAAATACGTAAGGGAAGTGCTAATGCACAATGATTACCCCATCAGTGAAAAGTTTTCCTCTTCGATAATGGTATTTGCGAGGGTATCACAAGGGAATGGGCAAAAGGTTTAATACCTGCCCTCTGAACAGGTCAAGTTCACTTATGTCTGGTATCCTTTACCCAAAGGTCTCTCAAGCTAATCGAAAGCTATGGATTGCTTCATTAGGTACATAATTCTGGAGGACTATTCTGCAAAGGCAGAAAGCCTATAATCCTCCAGAAGCGTTGCGAGGGTTGTCAATAGAATATTGAGAAAACGGTAAGAGGTTGAGGATAAAAAGTATCACCGTTTTGTGCTCAATACACATCGTTAAAGTTGTGTTTTGCTCACCATCAACTATGTGCGAAGATTCTCAATAGTAACTATTCATTCTGCACCCCTAAATACTATACCATGCAAATAGTCAAGTCTGTTTTAGTTATATACTATATAGGATGTTGAAGTATACATAAGATAATTTCCTATACAATTCATTTTGTGGGCAATGGTAATGTCATTCTATAAGTTTTCCTTAAAGCATGTCATAAACGGAGAACTGCACTGCTACCACTTCGCATGTGAGATAAATAGTCCAAAACATAAATTTCCTAAAAAACGAGACACGACATTCCAATTAACATCTTTGAGAATATTCGCATGACATAAATTACTAAGTAATTAGTCAAAAACTCCCACATGAGCAGAGTGTATTTTTGATGCATAGTGAACGTGAATCAAATTCAAACCATTTGAGTATTGAAATTATTGAAAATTTTTGGTATTTTTTAAATTATATTTACAATATTTGCATTTCAATTCCAACAGCAACAATTCTAAAAGCGGATCCAATAGGTACCTGCTGAATTGATACAATTAATTGGGAAATTCAGCGTCAACCTACTTACGCCATCTTTCATCTATTTTTTATGATTCACTGTACCGTCCTCTTGACTAATGTCCATTTTAATGCACGTCGCTTCCGCAAAATTGGATTTAGGAGTTTGCAACACTGGATGAAACGACGCTATTGGATTATAATACATGAAACGAATCCATGATACACGTGTTACCGTGGAATACTGTGCAATAATGAACATTTGAATGCACTTGCGTTAACTCATAAATGCCGGTCTTGCGGTCTATCCATGCTCTAACGGATGCATATTTAATTGGCTATTTGCGTATTCCATATGGGCTAATGAATTATCCTCAATGTGACAGTTGTCAGATATCCAGCCAGGTGTTCTGATTGAAGATTTTTTGTTTTTAATGTTCTATCCAACATTGCTTAGAACTAAAGCGGAGAATAATCAGTCACCTTACCACGACACAGACGCAATAGAATGATAATGTATTATCAATAATTTAGATTTACTTACTAAGCCATGTTCAATCCATTTTTGAGTTCTGCTCAACGATTATTTATCAAAAGCAGCGAAATATTTCATAGATATATCAAAAAGAACGTATTTCCTGTGCCTAAAGCTAAAAACTGCTATGTAATTCTAATACAGAAATTTGTAAAAAAAACTTACCTCAGCTATATTCGAATGATGGTTTTAAGCACACACAGCTCCTGAAACAAACATAAAAAGGTGAGGTTAAATGAGTTCATAGATCTTGTTGCCTATTTTACCTATTATCAAAAAGAGTACGTTCCAAAATTCATAATTTTGCAAATTGTTGAACTCTTGAATGATTTTTTACGTTTTCATTAAAATTTATAGATTCCTAAAAAAAATATTGCACGCCGTAAATCGATGAAAGGCTCTAGAAAATACTACAGTTTTGAATTCCAATATGTTGGCTTCCCAAGAAATAATCAATCACAATTTCAAAAACCAAAGCAGCGTTATCATCTAGGAACCCTGACCATATAACCTCCTAAATATTTTCGTGAATTTTGAACCATTACAAAGAACGATGCGACAACGGCAATATGTAATATGGATTTTTGACAGGTTACGACTCAATCAAACGTCTAAAAAATGTCAATAATTAGAAGAATCCTGTCACAATACTTTGAACAAGGTCCGGTTTTGTTATCATGTTACGCCCTTGGTCGCGCCTGACTGCGACGTTTACTACGTTTATTTAGACGGTTCTATCCGAATAGTCTCAAAAACTTGGTGAATTACAGTTGAACCTCTGGTAATCCTTGAAGCAAACAGTCTAGGTTAAGCATTCAAACGGCTTGGAAATTACCTTTAGTCCTAATCTGTTCGTAGATTGACTTAAAATGGCTAAGTTGAGCCCACTGCATATTATTAACTAAACAGGATATTATACCTAACTTCACTTCCTTAACTACTCAGATCAGCTCGAAGAATTTGTTGGTTATGCATTTATGTCTACAATATTAAATAAGGACTTGAATCTGTTTATTGTTCAATCAAAATTTTCAAAAAATAATACGGATAATATTTTATATGACACCTGGGATATGAATTTTAGTTATGTTTCCTTGTACGTAATTATGACTTTTGACAGATTTGACAACTGCGTCACAGCCTGCGCAATATGAAAGAACCCCAAATAAACAGTCTAGTTCTAAGGCTAAACAAATTGAGCTTCTGGTGTTTTCTATCCGTTTCGGACCGAGGAATAAATTATGTTCCAGACACAGATTGTAAAAGTATTTTTCACCACATGATCAAATGAAGCTAATCCAGTTGCACAAATAAACCCAGGCACCCTGTATAAAAGCGTAGTTCCTCAGAACGCGGTAAACTTAGCCCACTGGAACCTGTTGAATGAATTGGAATAACCGACGCTTATCTGAATCGAAGGCGGCCCTGAGCTCTTGGCGTTGTCGGTGTGCATTTCCGGGCCTCGCGCAAAGAGGAACATCAAAGGCATCCGGTTACAAGATGGTTAGCACAGTTACGTAGGAAAATAGGGTCGAAATTGTTCGCACATAGTTTTGCCACAGCTTAGAGCAGGTACGTGAATCTTATGAGGGCAAGATTCATTTATGAAGGCATCATCACGGAGCACAGCCCCAAAGTTTTGATGCATGTAAGAGAATATAGAACCATACGGTCCAAATATAAGGTGAAATGAGATATTTTCAAGTAGTTTGTTGTTCGATCTTTTGTAAATAACCTCTTGAAGAGGCAGAAAGCCTATCACGCATTAATATCTATTCGTCGATTTCCCTAGAAGGCTTAAACAGAAAATTCATGCATGAATCTAGAATCTAAAACCATAGGTAGACAGCATCGTCAATCCAGGGCTTCCGGAAAAAATCGGGGTTCGGAGGAAATTATAAATTCGGGACCCTCTTGAAAACCTAAAGAGCAAAAGTCTACTAAAGGCCTGAGAGAACTCGTCCCCTATACCCCGATTCAGGGGGGGAGGAGGCACTCCACGACCGGGGGGCTTCACTCTGGGGTCTCCATCCTATTGTCGGGTCTCCTTGAGACTTATCATTATGATGTAGGCTTCTAATCAACAAATCAAATCATCTGATAGTATTCAGCTATAGATCAAAAGACACTTCTTGAGTCTAACAAGATACCACCTAATTTACGCATATATAGCAAAATGTCAAGGTCATTATTTATTAAAACATCCATGAAATTTTTCCTTCAACTCAATTTGGGTTTGGTTGTTTGCCAGATTAAAGTGCAATGAATTAGATTTTGAAAAGTGTCTTTTTGTATTAAGAGAGGTTTGTTTATTTTTTATTATAATAATGCCAATTTAAACTGTCCTCTCTGATACCTTGATTTTCGGCGCCACTGTTCATGTTGTGCAGCAGACCAGACGCCCTCAGGGTCTGTGACTTTGAAATATCGGAATACCGGATAGGATTTAATGATTTGCTTTATGTTTGCTGTATTTTTTCTTATTTCGTACCATTACTTCAAAAACGAGATATATGAAGGGATATCAAAAAATTTCAAATATCGATGCTGAAATTTGCGAAACAGTTTTCCTGTCTGCCAATAAAATTACAAGTATGTTACGACAACGTATTATCGCATAAAAACGAAAAAAAAGATCTTATTTTTCCTAATTCGGTTCAGCAGTTTCGCGACAAATCGCAAGAATCTTTATTGCGCAGCTATTTCTAATAAATATTTTTCTGCAGTTCAAGTTTCCCTTGAGAAGAATATTTATTTAATAATTGTAAATAGTTCCATACACTTATTTAAGCAGTTCTACTGGCTTCAGCTAAGCCTAAAGAATGGTTTTTATTATGGTTTTTCAACGTATTGTTACCCACAGTAAATGTATTTTTGCATAGGTGAAAACCATTCTTGTAAATATGTTGTCCTCTTCTAGCCATAGTTTGTTTATTCATTTTCAAATGCATGGACTGCTTCTTCGGCCAATGTAAAACGTGAACGTTTCTCATGAACCTTTTGGTGAACCTGAGGCAAACAAACTATACTGTATTATTTTGTCAGCTATTCCAAAAAAGTGCTTCTTCTTCAGCTTTCTTTTGTTAGAGCCGACTTATTTTTCAGAGACCCTAACTGACGCGTAACAATTTTTGATAGAATGTTCGGGTATAAAATTCAGGAAAATATATTTTTCTGTACCTGCCGTTTTTAGTTCAGCAGCTCGAGAACTGTCATTTGAGGAGAGTCGACCACATTGAAATTCATGCTTCATGATAGCTCACAATGAACTCGAGGATTTCTCAAAACATTCTTTACTACCTAAGATATGCTTAAAATTGTAAAAAAAATACAGCCCGACAATGCTTCTCGTTCATTTGGGGAACGGATTACTTCAAAAATCTACTTACAGTCAACTTTATTTGACCACTGTCACTAAACAAGCTTATGACCAACTAACTTGAAACGTCAAACAGTTGAAAAATTCCATCGCCTACTAGATGTAGCGAAAAAACAACAGCCCTCATATATAAGTGCGCAATAATGAGTATGCGTTTTTTAACAAGGTAGGCAAATTAAATACAATATTAAACCGCATCAATATTTGTACACGGAATGTCCGTGCTTTGTAAATTAAATTGTAAAATATGCCGCTAATTTCGGAATGTTGAAATTAATCCATCACCTCAAAACCCACGCGAGCTTTCCTGCCACTTTCCAGAAATTAAAGCTCCACAGTAAACAATTCAGTTGTTAATTAAAATGCATGCGGGATATTTTCCCTGTTTTATCAAACGCAATCCTATTTCTACGCTGAAATTCGCATTCTGGATTCATTCATACTGTACCGAGCAGTAAACAAAAATATAGTTCATGTGAGGTCACATGGTCTGTTTCGTGAGGTAATTAAATTTTTAGATTGGAAATGTGTAATTGGAGTTTTAGAGCAGTATGACACAATAGGATTTTGACGAAAATTATACAATAATTTCAATTAAACTGTTCATAGTAAGCTTTCCAACATCGGCAATAAAAGTCATGTATGAAAAATAAATGAAAGACTACCAAAATATATCCATAGATTGTTATTATAACCATGCGCAGTTGGTTTGGTGTAACGTCGTGTAACTTTCTTCTCAATAATCCGTTCCAAAGTTGACATTATTGACGGTTATATTTAATCGATCTTAGTTGTGACAACCGTGAAAATGACAGGCGACAGCCACAAAGTCAAACGTACGTCAACTCAAAACTCATATCCAAATACAACTGTTATTATAGGAACATGTTCCATATTATTACGACGAAAATTTTCAGGATAAATATGGGTATAATTCTTTTACGTACAGTTAAAATTATTTTCGTTATAATTTTCGCTGTAATTTTCTGCAACATCCTATTGATTGTCATTCGGCTCTTAGACTTTCAGCTCAAAAAGCTCTGAGGCGCGTTTGAAAATATTGACTGGCATCATCACGCTTATGAACTTCGAACGATTTGTATGGATGTTTTTACCACGCACTAAATTTATCAAAAACTTATGTCACATGTAATATTAAGATTTGAATACCCCCCAAAATTTTGGAGAGCCCAAAACAGTCTTTCAGGCACCCTCTGAAATGATTACAGGTGCTAAAAATATAAAAAGACGAAGGTTGGAGGTGTTTTGATACTCTTATATTATAATTTTTTTGCTTATTACACCACCATCAATGCATCCATTAAATGAACAAAGCAGCATTGCTTACCACATACCCACATTGTATCCCAAGAGAAATGTTCGAAATCCACCAAGATTCATTTTTGAATGCTTTTGAAGAGGCATGTCATACAATACGTGCTAAAAAATATCTTGTGTTCCAAGTATTTTCACAAAGGATCACTTTTTTGGAGTATCCAACAAAGACAACTTTGCACGAGCATTTGTCAGAGACATATTTTATACTATTCCTTCTTCTCAGGAACTTCCGTATATGCTCGGTTTACTAAGCAACGAGTAACATCACGTTAGGATACCCTTTTAATCCTCTACTACCGATTCACAAAACAAACAAAATTATCTTCCAGATAGATGTTCCAACGTTGGGTCAATTTGACGACATTCGTTGTCACTATTAATCAATTAAAATTAAAAATAGCTAAATAAATTGCTCAATTCAGCATTGCATTCGTATTCTGCGCTATAATTACACTTTTCAGAAGTCTGGCTAAACTTCAGTATTTAGTTCCTCAAAGATTCCTGAACAAATTCTTTGTCCCTTCTACAGTGTTGCCAATGAGAAATTGCTAAGTTTGCAGTTCATGAGTAATTTCATCACCCAGTAATCTGATAACTTCCATTGTTCAACGCGACGTACTAATGTCAAACAATATTTCTATAAAAATATCTTTTGTTTCTGACTAACAATGAGAACTTGACCTATTTTTATTGTTCTTCCGCGTAAATAGAGAAAATGATGTTACAAGGGGACCCAATGAAATTCCTAGTAACTTGATTATAATGAACAACCATCAGAATACGGTATGGGTATTCTGAAGAGACATGAATTCATAGTACTGGGTCGATCTGCTTGCATTCTCATTTTGGCTAGTAGACATTCCCCTATCATAGTCTGCCTTAGATTCCATTGAAGTAGCTCAAACTTAGTAACCACTTTTTTTACAGAAATACCGCATAAGCCTTATTTGATAGGTTTTCTTGCAATTCGGCCATTCGAGTCATAGACACATTCCGGGGTCCATAAAACAGATAATAAAAACGGTCTTTTATAAGTCTGTCCCAGGTTCTAAAACGGGATGTAAAATAAATTAAATTGGATAACGCAAGTAACGAGATAGCTTTGTGTAGGTACCGGATGTATCTAGAATTTGATATTTTCGGAATAGCAGATATAATAAATTATTTGGATTCTTCGGTATGATTATATGGTGAAAATACCAAGGACCAACGGCATATATGATAGCATACGACATACATTTATGGAGTAAGCTCGTCCAATCAATTGGAGGAAGTCACGTTTTATTTACGACGAATATTTACCAAGACTTTCTATCAGATATGACGATGATAAGCTTCCTCCTTCTATCGAAAAAGCATTGCAGATAGATAATAGAGTTCTCTAATCTCCGTAACTGCTGCATAGTTTTGCTTTATGGGAGGAGATTTGGTATCAACAAAATCTTATATAAATTTCCTAAATTTCTCGTTTTTTATGATTTAAAAATCGCTGATATTTGGTTGAAACTAAAACCATTTTTGGAAAATGTTCAAAAACTGTAAAACTGTTGCATTTATCTTTTTACTATCTCAGAAAGTTAATCGGTTGACCAATTACAAAATCATCAAATAGGGTGCAAAAGTTTGTTGGAATTTTAATTTTTTATCATGCGTGGCAAGTTTTGGACATAATCAAAAAACTATTGTATTAATACTGTATTTATCAAAAGTTTGATTTCGGACTTCCATTGTCTATAAAATTTTGAGTATCACGACGTTTCGATTGATGTGCTATCTTCAATCGTCTTCAGGTGAACTGGCGAACACGTTCCTTTCCTGCCTATTTATACCCCGTCCGGTGACGTGTCGTTGTGCGCGGTCTGTTCTGATTGGTTCCCGATGCGCGGTATTCCGGTCTGCTGACGTGGCTGTTTGTCGGTCATTGTTTGTTGTCTGGTCCAGTCGTAGTCTGTTCATCTTCTTTATGAGTGGCTGCCAGATTGGTTTAATGTCTACGCTGGGTTTGCTGTACACTTTGCTGTTGTTGGTGATGAATGCCGCCTCCTTGAATTTCCTTCGATACCAATGCGGCTCCTTGGCAATAACCTTAGCGTCGTCCCAAGCTATTTCATGGTGCTCCGTCCATGCGTGGTCAGCTATTCCAGATTTTCCTGTCTCTGCTCGCTGGGTGTTGAGACGATGTTCTTTGATTCTTACTTCTAGTGGCCTTTTTGTTTCTCCAACATAGATTTTACCACATTGACATGGTATCTGGTAGATGCAGTCCTTTGTCCCTTGAGATTCATTCCTGGGCTGTTTTTGTTAGGATACTTCTAAGGGTGGCAGTCCTAGAGAATCTCGTTTGGATCTTGTATCGCTGACCTATTCTTTTGATTCCATCTGATATTCCTTTGACGTAAGGCAGAATGAGTAAGTGCTGAGATTCTTCGTGTTTGATTCTTCTACTGTTGGTATTTTCCTGTATTGTTACTTCCACTAGCTTCTTTGGGTATCCGTTGTTTGATAGATCTTGTTCATGTATTTATATCTAATAACGGTAGGTACTGAGAATCGTTCGAACGATTATGACTGAATATCACAATGAATATGTAATGGATTGGCACCAAATAATATTGCTTACAGTTTTAAATTTCATGTAATAGGAATATATATATATATATATACTATATAAAAATATAATTGAAAGCAGGTATCAATTCTTGTTCCACTTCTTTTTACGACAACTCCACACGCTATCAGATTTTTATGTTAACAGCAAAACTTCCACACTCTCGGAAGTTTATATGATCCGAAGTTTCAAACTTTCGGACCGAGAAGTTCCTTCTTCTTTATTTAGATTAGACAGCTACAATGCTATTGAAGGATAACTGGATTTTTTCGTGTACATTAGACATGATTCGCATACATGTGTACAAATAACATCGATCAAGCAATATTACTGCTCACTATCTACTTACTTGGTCGGATTTTAGTACTGTGTGATCTTATAAAAAGATATTTCTCACATTAAAAAAAAGTATATCAATTATTATTCCAGAAGTTCCCTTAATGTTCGAGTTTTCCAAGATATCCATAGTTCACATAATCTGCAAAACATATTCCAAATGGATCAACAGTTCCAATAAAAATCCCCAATAAGCTGAAATACATAATCAATCTACTTGATGCACAATAGCACTGCCACAATTATTTACGATCTTTATTCAATTGAAATACAGTCACCTGTATTAAAAAAATTTGACATGTCTCCAAAATGTACTACTTTCACAAATCGAATCTATCGTAAAATTCCGCAGCTATGCAAAATAAATATGTCAGATCTTTCATCAACTGCATACAAAATTGAAATTTCCTTATCCTGATAATTGATAAAGACTGCAATCCGCATGTTTATTTCCCAAGCATATTTTTTGTTATTCTTTTAGCCAAATGGACATAATCTCCCTTGCTGATGTGAGAATTTGCACTATACCTGAAAAAGGCGTAGAATAATCACCAAAAAGTTCAGCACATTGAGGAAAATCCTTTGCGTATATCCCGTTATCCTTAAATCATTTAACTTGTCACTATTAGGAATATTCTAGTTTATAGTATGATAAGAATTATCTTTGTTGTATCGAGAAAACATAATAACGTTTTGCCCTGCAGTAGCATTAACCTAGTGTCAAAATTTCAGCAACCGAGCACTTGACGCCGTCGGAAATGAGTGGCATGACGCATGTATCTTCTTGTAGAGGAAGTAAGGTTGAGGAAAATTGCACAGGATGGCATAGAAAACCTCAAGAGGGAACTCAACCTAGCAAAAAGGTCGCTAAATATTCGGGTATAAAGGGGGAAGTATGGGTTTCTAGAATTTCATTTCCAGCTCTCATTTTGGCAAGATTAATGGAACTATTTTTTTGCTAATGGTGGTGAAAGGTTGGTTGTGCGAAGCCCTTTTCCTGATATTTCGGTCATCGGAAGGTAAAGAAAACATCCAAGTCAAATAAGTTCGATATACATGTGACAATAGTCGTTCTATTATCTTAAAAACTGAGCGTTGGAAACGCAATAATGGAGACCTATACAACACGCTCTTTATTCAAGGTCAGGTTCGCTCTTCAGGGGAAGAGCTGCCTGGCGCCGATAGCCGATCAGCTGTTGAATGTCGCTAATTATATATTATCAAAAAAAGCTGTTAGAGTTTGCAGCTCGAACAAAGACATATCAAAAACGATACATAAATATATTCGGCAGCACAACAAGCTTGGCCACGGATCATTGTGAAACTGACTTCGCGGGAATGCTTACTGACTGTTGTTTTGGTCACACTGCTAACGTTGCTGCGTCAGGTCATTAGCGGGTTTCATACATTGATCATTGATTTACAGTCGAAATTGCAGAAATCTGTTCCTATTGGTTAAAACTTATGCCCGCGTAAACGTACTTTTTCAGGCATTTTGTTTTTTATTGTCTGCTACCTCATATAACACTATAAGGTTCCCAAAAGACTTGAATGAACGGGAAACTTGGCTCAGGACTTTGAGTTATGCTCCAAGTAAAGCTCAATACAAGTTGGCAGATATTTGCTTGGATCAGTTTACTTATAATTTCATATAACAAGACGATGGAAGCAAGCACATTGAAAGAACTGCATGTCCTTTGACATGTTTCTGTGTCAAATATTAACAAAGTACTAGATAAATATTAAATATAGATAATTGATCATTTTGATAAAACCCTTGTTTAAGGGTACCTACTTTTATTTCTATGTGAGAATACCCGAAAAATAGTCTAAAATTGACACTGATGCTTTATAAAAAAAACATTGTTAGGTAATTTAACTTTTTGGACTTGTTTTGTTCTCTGACTATTCATATATTATATTGGTCACCTTATCGGGATATACTTGTAATTTTTTTTATTGTAAAGTTTTCTCTACTATACCTACAAACAAGGAAAACTTAGACATTTCCGATTTTCCTGTTGGTGGTATTATTAAGAGATTTTCTCTGAATTAGTTTTTCTGTAATAAGTTTTTATTGATGTATTGTAGTCATAAGTTTAGTTGTTAGCCTTAGTCATACGCACCCCCCGCACTACCAATGTTGCCGTGGAAACAATGTGCTATTTATGAATGACTGGCTCTGTCTATTATGGCTTTGCTATATGCCTTTGATCTCGAATAAACATAAAAAAGTAGTAAAATTGTATGAATGCCCATCTTGAACCAATCAGGGCATTTTGCTGTTTGCAGGAGAAACTATATTTGGAGCAACTTGGTTGCAAGAATTGTTTTGCTGCATTAGTTTTTTATTACTACCATTTTCAGTTCACCCCTCAGTAGTTTCAAACAATAATAGCACACCTTCAGGCAAAAGTATCGACTATACATGATCACACCATACAATCAAACAAGAATCATCTTGGAAATTCTCAGTAGAAAATAAACATTCATTCCTGAAAAAATTCACCGTAGGATTGATATTTTCAAGGCACTGTCTTGTTAAACCTCTACATTGTATGAGTTTATCAGAAAAACGTATTCCGTTCACTTTAGCCCGTACTTCATCTATGCTGGAAAGTTTGAAAGAAAATTTCCATAGAAGCAAAAGGTTCAGTTTTAAAACTACAGCTTTTAACAAGCTTTAGTAGACCTTAAAAAGGAAAAACTGTATGGTTTTATGAGGCACTTAAGAAATGCTAACACAGGTGCTATAACTTTGAAGAGAAGAAAGTTGTAACAGTCATCGTAAGATGGGTCTTTTTTGGATGTAAAATTGCTGTAGTGAGATTTTCTAAGCAAATTTGTTTTAACAAAGCATTTGACAAGAAGTTGGAATAACCTTCTGATAAAACTATAAAAATATTACTTGAGATACCGACTTACTAGGGCGGAAGTCACTTCTACTAGTATAGCAACTAACCTCACTAATACAGGATTCCCATAATAATCTCGCCTAAAACTCAACAACCTATTATAATACAAATTAAGAACCATATATCCTTGTTTGTCCTACACAACAAAGGTAAGGAAACTGTTTAATATTTTCTTAATAGAAGCTTCATTACAAGCAAATTTAATCCTCCCAAGCGGAACTTCTAGCGCATAGGAGGTGTCAGGCAATCCAGCTGCGTTGCGCTTTTCTTGTAACACTGCACACATCCGTATATTCAAGCGGGAGTAAATTATAATCTGATGGAAATTCGGAGTTGTGCTAGGATTAAAACAAACAGGAAAGATGCTTCTTAATTAGATTCTACTGTTTGGAGGTGTGTTTTCTTGTTTGCTCGGAAATTCAGCGATATTGTCGGAGATACATAATTGGATGAGAATGATAAGTGCTTTTAATGGGGGACCTGAACAAGTTAGATACCAATTACCAACTGCAATGGTATCATACTGAGTTGAAAAGTGCAAATTGACTGAACACAACTTACTTTATTGAATCAGTTCACTTAAACTTCGTTTTTTATAGATATGAGTGTTCTGGCTCACTGTATTTAGGTTTTAATTAGATCAAAAATACTATTCACTTGGATCTATTGCGATGTTTGACCAGTATCTTACACTTTCCATCAATGTAAATAAATTAAGTTTACTTTCTACGCATAAGCGAGGTTCGATTGGGAGTCAATACATTACACAATGTAAAACCATCACGAAAATTTTGTTCCTATGGCGTCTTTGTCACCGCGTAATGTCAGTAACCACTGCACCGATTTTCATTAAATTTGGGACGATGTGTATGATGTGAACATGCAGTAGGGTCCAGTAATACCTTTTTTTGATTCAGAGCATTGACGCGGAGAACGAAGAAATTTCTCCAAATTTAGTTTTTCTCTGTATTTTTTCTCGAGTTTTCAATCAACTTTGGACTTGGTTAAAAATAAAATCACTTAGGGCTCAAAAATATTTAAAAGTGTTTATACCTAAATATTATCACAAGTTTTTAGGTCAATCGTTTTAATCTTTTTCAGATCGTTGATCGCTTTAAGCATGCTCAAAAAAATTGAAATCCAAAAATTTGTTTGGCAAACCTTTTCCCCTTCTTGCTGTCAACATATAATACATGAACATAAACTATAGAAAAGCTGGCGAGACTCCAAATAATTTTAGATTAATTATTAATTTCCTACGGCGTAAAACGATGTGGAAATATGTACTACATTTTATATATTAGTTTCAAATTGCATAGAATGTACCTCTCCACTCATTAAAAAATGATATTCTGACAATATTTTAGGATAAAATGGATCACTTTACCTAATGTAATCTGGTATGTGACACTTCCAGTAATAATTCCACGATTCTACGAGTATCGTAAAGATAAGTAAAAATTACCAAGTAAGAGTGTCCTTCAATATGCTGTTTTGTGATAAATCTGTAACAGTTACCACACCTGCTTTATTTTATATAAAGTCAAAACAGAGTTTTTGGAAGGAGGAATCCAATTTCAGAGATCTACTCGTAAGTAAGTGTTGTAGCAGTCCGCATCTTGTGGTTATATTGAATTAGTAGCTCCACAGAAGCTAAGAATACATTACGATGAAAGGTTTTTTACATAACATTGCGTTTGCCTTTGCTAGCTAATGCTGTAAAATAAATGATGGTGAAGCTGCCTCTAGACGATCTGGCTAAATTTCCTGAAATACGTCCAAATAAGCTTTTTGTGTGAGATATATGCAGTGAAAAAAATTTCAATGTTTAGTTTGTATGATGCTATGTTACGAGAAGCATTCTGTTCTGAACTATATCAAATGGTTATTTGAGATTAAAGAACGCACACGCGATGTAGTGCAGATGATACTGAAAACAAACGATTATAATTGGAATAGTTAAATCAGATATAAAGTTATAAAGATTAAAAAAATCTGATGGACCATGTCTACCAATATCTCTACCACGATGAGGAGAGACTTCAAGATACTGTAACCAAAAAACAAAGGTGAAAGAAAAAATATTTCAATGTGTTGAGTGAAGTTACGCTCTATTTCCCTGGATGAATAAGAAAACATGTTGAATGTTGCCACTACTCATTGTAGATGTTGTTGCATAATTATGTACATGCAAAAATTATCGAACTATTTGCACAGCCCAAGTGGCAGCCCATATGCAGCAAGCTTGATCAAAAGTAACAAATTTAGGGAAGGCTTTCGAGCACGATGATTCGAGACTATTGATGAATCTCAGTTGCTCTGCCACATATATGTGACGTAGGCCAGATCTCTGGAATTTATGCTTGCGGAAACCATATTGTTGAACGTTGATGATATTGTTTTTGGACATGATGCAGAGCAAAGCCACAGGTCTATAGTTGCTGGGTATAGTTTTTCTGCTCTTCTTCAATTGCACTCGACCGATCTTCTATCCAGTACGGAACACTCCTCGCTGGTAGGAGGGTTTAAATAGTTTCCAAAGGACTGGTATATGCTCTGCAACGCAATGTTTCAGGAGAATTGCTGGTATTTGTTCTGGACCAACAGCTTTCCTGGAGTTCAGCTTTTCCAGGTGCTGAAATCTACTTTATGCCATTTTCAAATCCGTGCTGATCGTACCCAAGCACTTTTTGTCAGTGCTCTGCACAGCTGTAATATAATAGTAAGTTGAAACCTATAATCCGTAGATTATTAACCAGTGCGCATTCTGGAGTTAATTTGTAATCGAGTTAACTTGCTAGCCGGTCCGTCGTGTTGTAATTCCATTTAACTAACCGGAAAGGCTGTAGCACATGCGGCGGGGATGTGTTGCGCGATGTAGTCCAAATTCATAATTTGATTCCGTCAGCTGAATCAGCACAACAGTGACGTCACACATGTAAAACAACGGACATTGTTTTTCGGAGCTGTGGTTTTGTCTCAACGAATGTTGATTGCCACTATTGACCCGTGGTGACGGTATTCGCTTCACTCGTACGCGGCATCGAATTGTAGTGGAAATTTGTGGTGCACTCAGTTAGCATATACTTAACTTTGAAATTAGTTGTAGTTATTCCGAATTATGGTATATTTATGTTTTTGACCACTATACCTTAAAACCTTAGAATTTATTTGGTTTGGATGGGATTTTGTAACCGTTGAAATTGAATTGTTGAATTGAATTTCCGATTTACATGTTTTCGAACATTTTCAAACTTACTCCAAATATTATCAGCAACTCTAAAATACGTTCAAAAACTTTAGTAAGCTAGTAAAGTACAGCTACACGTTTAATACAGCACATATAGAGTCAACCTTCTTGACGCAATGTTGTAATATGCTAAATAGCCGGCTCGTCATCAGATTGATCCATTTTGGAAAAATAATACTTAAAATACCATATATATTGTAAAAAGTATTTGGTTTACATTTTTTTATACTTTTGAAATGTTCATAAGTAGGATATTGTTCGATTAATTTCAATGGCATTGTAATTTTTAAAGGTAATTTTTATCATTTAGCAATTCAAAAATTGGCTGCCAAACCAGCCGAAACGTTGAATATGACAAGTAGAATGAACCAAAGATGAAATGACCAAAAAATATTCAAGTCACTTCAATCTTGAACTAGGGTTGCATGCTGCTCCAAAAATAATATCTATTAAAAACATTATCAGATGATAAAAAGTTGTGTATTTAACACACATTTTCACAAAGAAAACTGTGTGTTAATTACACAACTTTTTACCTGCACGATGGATGAGTTTCACCAAGTAAGAGCATCTACAATCTTCATGAGTATTAGATGACTCAAAGTTCAGCTTCACTGAATCTCGAGGAAGAACTAACTTCACAATTGTGACCTTATTAATCTGTCTTTTTCTCCCCGTTTCACCATTTTGGGAAGTAAAATGCTAATTGCAGTTTTGATATTAATATTGAAACTCAAATGTAAGTTTATTTACGTATTACTCCAAAACAGGACGGAGTTGGATTTCAAGCTGAATATTAGATCCCTAATCAAACATTTACATCTCTTATTTGCACATGAAATTGTATCTGGCTGTGCTAAGAAACAGCCCACAGATGTTAAGGATATTTATTTTTCATGAATAACGTTCACTTTGCCAATATTGTGACCTGCTATTTTTAGTTGGGGGAAGGGTCAACATTCGAATTCATCCCTGGTTACCCGTGGGCTAGCTAGGACAGAGTTAATAATCGTACCAATGTAAGAAATCGTATGATGATGAACTGTGCGCAAGGGATATCAAGGAAACAAATTACAGTGGAAAATGACATTTTTTGTCTTATACCTTTATTACTGGACACGGGGCTTTGACAATGGTATCAGATCAGTCGCAGTAAAGAAACATTTGTTCGTTTATCTACCAACCGTCAAATTGCTTTGTTTATAAAATCATCGTGGAAAGACAGCTTGGTCGAGTGTGACTTTTTAAGCACAGTTAAAGTTACGCGCTATTTAATTAAAAAACATTTAAAACTGTGCTTTAATGATTCCTAAATTTAATATATAACCCTGCTTATATCTTATAGACGTCGCCCTAAATGATCAGGAAGTTGAACAACAGAGAGGAAAAATGTTATTAATTTTAGAAACACATGTTTTGACAGCTCCCAAAAATGATTGAGCGCTTGAGAAACATACAAAAAAGCATTCTAGTGAAGATTTGTTGTTTTCCTGTATTACTGGGTATGACCTCACAGCATAACGCTTCGCCAATAGGGTGACTGACAGATATTAGTGATTCAGATTGATAAAAATCTGGATCACTAATATCTGTCTACTCTTGAGGTAGCAGTCAGGTAAAATGTAGACCCTTAGAAGCTTTCGGAAATGTTTATTTCCATTCTCAAGACAAACTACAAGAAGGAAACAATCGGTCTTGTAAAACAAAAAACCAATGGAAAAATGTTACTTACAACATTTGAACTCTTTAGAGAGACGAGGCAAACATAAAAAACAGGAAAACTCCACTTTCACTGCAACACTTGCAGTAACACAACGTAAAAATATTGATCAATATAAGCATAGAAAGGAATGGTCTATATTCTCACTGATATATTAGCCACAATATGGTATATTATCGAAATTTAGCAAGAACTCACTTGGTGCCTTCAAATACCTTGACCTTTTCCCCCTCAACCTCTTCACACGTAGATATGCAAATAACTACCATTTTACTCTCTGAATGACCAGTAGTTCCTATGCCACGATTTATATGATATGAACTGAAGATAATTATAAGGACATTTTTTATTTGATGTGACGTAATGAGGATTCTCTAACGCGAAAAATACCGATTTTTATCAACCTAAAACAGATCTCAGCCGAAACGGACAATTTCAAGCAGTTTATGTTTGATACCATTTCCAAATAGGCTCACATAGTTGATCACACTTGATTTGACTTAGGAGAAATGTTTTTGAATTACGCGGAACTATTTTAACGAGCGGACAAAGATAACGTCCAAGGTCGAACTAAAGGATACACGATAGTGATGATTAACTGCAATACATAAGGCGTCAGGCAAAGAAAAATAGCCTGATAATTCTTCACGCAGATAAGAGTATAGCAAAAACGACATGTCGTTTTCTCCTTGTTCTGCCGAGAAGAAATTAATAATATCACAAAAAGCTTCCTATTAACGTGTCAGTTTTACTGTCAGGGGCTAAGCCGTTGATCTCGTCCATTTGTTATTGTCAAGAGCTTGGAAATATTTTTTGATATGGATAATAAACACATCATGAGATATCAAAGAGATTGGATCCGTTAGAAACTCTTACACGGTGAAACTTACTCATCATTAATATGGAATTATGCAATTTTATCATAAAGACTTAGGGCTTGTCAAAACCAAATCTACAACGCCTCGAAACCCCAAAAGCATTGAAGCTAATAATATGTCACAAGATGGTCGTCAATTCCTGAGTAAAATCGCTGCTCTGAAGAAATTAGAGATGATCTTATGTGAAAAATAGCATGTTAACGCTATACTTCCAATTTTGGAACTAAACTTTAAATAATAGCGAGTTGAAAGAGTCATTATTTCAAAAATTCATTACCATGAACGTGCGATAATCTGAAATCAAATAAATAAATGATAATCACAAGTCAGGTGGATTCGATCTTGAAAGGGCGACACGTGTTTTTCCCTTCAGGATAAATTTCCGAACAAACAAAAAAGTCAGTACTTGAATGTTTAATATGAACCATTACCGTAACTTTTGTGATTTAAATATCAAACCGCATGAAACTGGATTATAATCTCATCAATTTCAATATTTAATTACAAACTGAGGTACAATCAGAAAGTTTCTTTGTGTAAAAAAGGAAAGCGTATTTGAATATCAATTCTCCCTCGAAAAGGATATCTTGATAAAAAAAAACTCGGACAAAACTTATTGAATAGCAGGATGAAAAATGTAACTTTCCAGGAAAGAAACTTGGCCAAAGTAATTTTATGTGAAGGAGTCAACTCCTTTGTCTCGCCTCTCAGCTGACACATTCATTACCGTGGAATTGACAGCGACCAAGAACTACAACATTGTCAGTTATTGATAAATCTTCTATCCAGCTTCTGAGGATAAACAGCAACGAATAACAGCTCATGGCACAATCATATTGCCGGCCTTGCTTGCTCGTCATCTCAGAAGCTCCAGGATACTTCTCTCTCCAGAAAAATATACTCCCACAGCTACTACTACCTACAAGGCTCAGATCAGATCATCTCTGGAACACTGAACTCAATCCAGAGAAGAGCAATACGTCTAATGAATGCACCTGATCGTAAAAAGGACGCTCACATTCTGGAATGAGCTTCTGAGACGCGATACTTCTTTTGCTTGAGGTTATTATCTACAAACCGAGTTAATCTACTTGATTCTATAACGTAAAATCCAAAAACAGCCTCATGGACGGTGAATTGAGTATAACATTATTTTCCATCATCTGTTTATTTGAATGGAGTAATTTGTTGGAATGATTAATTTTTATAATGTTACTACGAAATTGTTTAACAATCCATGAGCTGGGAGGTAATTGTTTATATGCAATCAACTTTAATTGCTTACGTATTGCATTCATATAATAAATTGCCAGAATAAAATGTGGGATCATACGATATCTATGGGAAAACTGACTGTCCCTCTGTGTACACTTCTAATGCGGTTATTGGCTCTCGTTTCATTTTTAAAGGTGGGACATGAAATATACGGTTAGCCTGGTGTTCAATTACAATCGCCCCACCTTCATTAAAACAAATCGAAAAGCTTCGTTAAATAAATATTCAGTAACGATGATATGAGATGACAGTTTCGGGCTACGTGGGACAGATATCTTGATATGAGGCACATATACTATTACTTTTTATAACTTGGAACGAGTTTTATAACTATTAATTATTATCTACTATCAAGTCATGCTCGTATATTCCCACCTAGTAATTAGGATTCTCAGTCAGTTTAAAGCAGGATTGTTGCAGAAGGATCCACTTTGAATGTTCCAAGTAAAATAATCATTAGTTTCAGAAGGGCACCATAACATCGTACAAGGATTGTAGGAAACTCCACAAACTAATACGATGTCAAATTGCAGGATCATACATTTAAAATTAAACTGAAGGCAGTGCTGCCAAGAAATGCTATTTATCTGGATGAGATATAGGGGCCATCATTTAGAAGAAGGGATTGTAATAGACCTATATTTCTAAAGGTCTCACATAATTTTATTTATTTTTATGAATCAACGTCTATGTATGTTTGTCTAATATTTGCAGCTCTCTGTGGCTTCTCAAGTTATGCTAACTTCATTGCTATTACTGTGAAGAATTCTTTAGATCAAATTTCAAAAATATGAAAATTCACGAAATTGTAATTAGAAACCGGAAAAAAAATAGTTCAACGCCGAATTCGAATCTGCAACGTTTCTCAATTGAAGATGTTAGCATCAATTTCATGGAACATTAAATACATACCTCTGCAAACGTTTTACTGACAAGCTTATGCGTTCCCTATGTAGACAATGCCATCCGCCAAAATTATTCACTTGCTAAGCCTCAAGATGGATACAATACACAAACTCGCATTCAGAAATCGAAAAAATCCAAATATAATATGTCCTACCTTAGCTGCTTTCGAGAAAAAGACTCAGTGGTGGTTACACACAGGAGCTAGAACAAAAAAGGTATTAACTTTGAACTTTATTCCTAAGGTTTTCTCTGAATTATTTTCCAGATACAGGTAATGAAATATAAATTTCAAAAGATATCTACTCCCCAAGAGCGTACTCAGGATTTCCTTCCGGTGAGGGGGGCAGTTTCAAAAGGTGATAATATTGCGATGAGATCCGCGGTAGCAGCTAAGAAAAGATCACCCTGTATGTAAATCATCCGGAACTCGGGAGAAGTTGTCAAAACAGGCATCTAGAATGTCAAAATTGTTCGAAATTTGGTTTTGGAACATTCGAGGTGGGCATTTTTGTATATATTGGAGCAGTCTTCAGTTAAGACCAGTTAAGAACTAGAAATCTTGGATATAAACTTTTTCACAGGATTTTCCTGGCAGACTTATCCATAATCGACTTTATACATACTAAACGCGTGTATAATTCTTATTCAAATCCGCGATGCCGATGCCGTAGGTTCGAGTGTCAGTGGCTCTTAGACTATAAATCCCATAGTGCGATTGGAAATAAAATTCGGCAAGCCAAACGCTCATGTGCACGTAACAGAGATGAATGAATGAAAGGTATGTTTCATACCGAACATGAAAATCCATGTCACTAATACCGTCGATCTATCTGTCATACTGACATTTATCTGTCAAATGTTCGTGCCAAGTTGTGCTCAGCCCGCACCATCAAACCAAATCAAGGGCTTCATGAGTAATTCTAAGTCAAGTCTCTGGTCTCTGGTGAAACATTGCTATACATATTTCTACGTTAGATAATAACAAACATCATAAAAACTATACAAATCTCTCAGTTATATATGATATTGCGCTTTGCATACCTAAACCGTGAATCACTCTGTAAGTCAACCAATACAGCCGGAATAATAATGGATCTAACGGAAATGACAGTGTGATATACAATTATGGCCGTAACAATAAATGTTACCTGTCCGGAACCAGTGCACTTGAAAATTTACCAGTTATATAGGATGTACACGAAAATATATATTGAAAAAGTGTCCAAATGGGGATCTACAAATGGAGGTCGGTTCAATGCACGAAAGACTCAGACAGCTACCCTAACAGAAGATCACATGCTGGTTTGGAGGTAGAAGGGCAAATAACATGTTCCATCAAACTTCTCAATTCTCCTGAAACAGATAACCCTCTATAACACCACATCAAGTCAGTGCGGCATCTGTCTCCCGAATGTAATTATGGCCGACATCTCCAGGACAACAACAGAACGTGGACACATCAATCATTCGACGCTGCCTTAATTAAATACATTAATGACAGCGAAGGTGATCGTAAAAAACTAGCTGATGGAGACACGGGACGAGTTCGGTTGTATAGAGCTACTGAGGGTTGATTAACAATAACGAAGCGAAATTTTTAATGTAGATAAAAAAGAGTTGTGTAATTTACACAACTTTTATCTACATGACGGAAGAGTTTCACCAAGGAAGAGCACCTACAATCTACATAAAGAGATATTTTACCGACTTGCACTGCTATCTGAAGACGCCAATGATGGCCTGTGATGTCAAAAATGCTTCTAATATAGCACAGTCAGATACAACGCAATTCTTATAGCACAGGAAAACCAAAATACACCAACACACTTCGTTAGCTGTAAAAGGACACAAGGCGTGCAAACTTCGCAAATTCAGTTTTGTGCAAATGTGTATGAATTAATAGGCTAAAATGGAAATTAATATACATAATTTTTTTATATTGATATAATATTTTATATCTTAACAATAGCTTATCTTTGTCAAGAAAGCTCAGAACCGGCGACTTGAAGCTGACAGTCGATACGAATATTGCTAGCAGTACCTAGTAGCTTATATACATTTCCAATATTTAGGTTGTTGAAAAGCATTTTTTCAAGTAGGTACCTAAAAAAAATATTCAGTGGAGTTTGATAAGACTGTAGATCGCCAGTACGTTTAACATGGCTTAATTTGTGTTGATTATATATGATTCAATTATTTTAGTGCCAGCGTTGTTACTTTTTAAAAGGACGTTTTGGATTTTTTTGAGTGCACCACTAACGATCCCTGAATTTAATATCATATTTTGATCAAGCAATCTAAGGTACATATTTTATAACTGTTGCATATTTTGTCCATCAGGCTTACTCTCCGAGTGAGAAAATGTTTTCAGTTGCCTATAGACAAATAAATTTGGGTTTTCTGGGTTTGTAGTCAAACAAATTTAACAGATTATGGAACTCGAAAAGTAAACCTAATAAACTAAATATCAATCTTACGAACGCTATCCCATAGTTTTCATTTATAATGATCGACGATCTGAAAAACATATTTCTAGGCACTCGAAAATGACTGAAAATCAGATAGAATTGGAAAACTAAGTTCTAAATAGTTCTGATATATTTCTCACTACCATGAGTAAACACAATGCAATTCAAATTTCAAACTTCAAACTAAGATTACGCGGCAAGAACTCCAACAGACAGAGCGACGGAAATGGATGACACAGATTTTCGTGATCTAAACTTCACTAAACAGCTAGCGACCCCTATCGTCGAAAGTGCAAACGATAAAGCAGGAACAAGGCGTGGAGAAGAAAGAACCGGAACTAAACCTCCTTTGTTCAATGATTACAGCATAGAAAACGGGATAACCGATCAATAAGAGTGGCGCCCCAGGAAGCGATAAACCTGACAGTGAACTGTTAAATTCACTAGTGCGCATGAAAGACGTCTTATTGATCGCAGAGTTTGAAGGCTTCCATTTTGAGTTTCCACAGAAGATGGCAGGCATAACAATCTACTGTAAATCATTTGACGGAAAACATCCTTATTGGTCACGTATTATCGGAATTGTTTTTCAACGTTTTGTAATATTTTATTTATTTTTCCTAATATGAGAGTAAATCAGCTAACGTTTTTTGGTTGAACAGAGCGAATAGAAACGCCGTTGACATTTAATACTATCCATAATGAGAATTGATAAATAGCAATAAAAATGTATTTATTACAGAACTGCTAAAAGAAGATGAATAATTAAAAGAGAAAATATGGCTTAGAAAAGCAAACATATTACCTGACAAATGTCTTGATAGTTTTATAAAATCATTTAAATATAATTGCCAATAATTTATTTCCTCGAACTATACATTTTACACATCGAAACCTATGAAAATATGTAACTGTGGAAGGTGTTATAATGAAAATCAAGACTGTTTCTCGAATTCGGGCAGGTAATAAAAATGAAATATCTTGATTTTTAGGAATTATCATTCCTGAATTTACGAGTTATGCAGAATGGACTCCAAATTATCCAAACCTACCAAAGTCGACCTGATTGACTCCATTTTTCAACATGTTCTAGCATAATATAGAATTTTATCGCACCCATGTTCTGACGCAGAAAAAACAGTTTACAGAGAAGCAAATTCTTTTTAATGCCAACGCAGCTGTTAATTGTTGAAAACACATTTTTTTTCAAATTGCATATATCCAGCGGAATGTCAACTTTTATCTCATCACCTCTTTCACAGAAATGGTATATTGTTACATGGAGCATGACCGTCCCACTGCGGTCTCAATGTTACAGACAGTAGTTGTATCAGTGGCTTCCTAATCTGTTTTTGACAGTGGGATTTATCAGAAAAAAGCCAATTAAAAGTAGAAGTAGTAATAGTAAATTCTGTAATATCTTTAGTTTGTACTATGAAATGAATTGACCTTGGAGAGATAATTTGTAATCTGTAGATAGCTTCACCCGAAGGTAGTAAGCCGTTCGCGCTTCATAAGCGCTGCGCGAGGAGAAACGTCTATCCAGCCTTGGCCTTGAAACGCTGTAGAATGTAAATCCCATTGGGGAACAAAGTCCTCGGTAGCTCATTCCTCAATGCCAAGGTTCTCTAAAAGAACGACTTTTGGATGAGACAAGTTCGAGGCATTGTAAGCTGTACTGGCAACTCTTGCTGCTATTATGCGAGACAAATCGGTCGAACATCTGCATGATAGTATCCATAGAATACAGGCATACCAACCACCCTTCCTAGATGTTATAGACTATGGAGGTTCTTTGTGAGGTCGGGCGCATCTACTATACGTATTGCTCGTTTCTGGATTGTTGTCCATAAGCATCAAAGAGTGCTATCATCACACATGTACTTCAGGTACCTGTTATCTGTTATATCATTTTCAGAAGTCTGATGAAAGGTGATTCACGTACTGAGCTTCCCCGCATCTAGAAGACTGCCAGTCCAACACCCGCGTCATATGCGCGTTAAACTGAAATCCCCTTGTAGATCCCGATTGCACAATTCTCTCAAGATCATCATTGATCTGAACAGCATGCTACCCTCTACGAAGTTCGCTGTAATCAAATATCTCAGGCTTGCTCAATACTACGCGGGCGATAGACTGATTAAAAAATGTATAATAACTGCATAAGCATCATAATCACAGTTATAGTTACAACATGACAAAACCGGCAGCATGATGACAGACGGACAGAAATCAGTGGCATGTATTTGCGTTATGTAAACACCACGAAACGTGGAAGATATTGTTTGCTTTGATTTCCAATCATTTTTGATGACAGTGTACTCTCCGTTTCTGCATGTTAATCAAAAATGTATATTCAAATCGTAGTATTGGAATATTTAATTTACAAGAACTAGTCAACAAATTGCATATATACATATAACCAATCAAAATAAGAATAAAATATTTTCGAAAGACATTACTACGTGGAAATTAACCTGTGTTGTTGCACCACTGGCTTGGAATAACGTTTTATGTAGAAATTTGCATCGAGGATGGCGTCTGAATTGTCAGCAGATGAAATAATTGATACAATGCAGCCTGTTGATATATTTAGCATAGAGAGATCAGTTACAAGGTCTACTCTGTTCGAATGTATAACAAAATGTATTGCGGTGCCACAATTGATTCGTTTTCTTATTTCAAGATTCGCACTACATAGCAACATATTTTTTTATTCAGTACACACCATTACCATAAAACATGCAAGAATGTATCCCCACAAAGTCAAGACCTTTGATGTTGTAATAATGGGATCCCTGTACCACCCTTACCAGTGCAATAAGAATGAATCAGAACTGATATCTGACCTTAGGGTAGGGCCCAAAAATGAAACTTCTTTATCTCTTTGCTGTAAATCTGGAATCTAATAAAGCCTTTTTCTTTACGAGTATGGTGTCAAAGATAACGATAAGTGTTCACAGTTTATAAATTTTACGCTGTAAACGCTGTTCCAAAGCTGCGCTAGAGCTTTTAGCTGTGAAGAATAAATTAGTAGTTATGAAGGGTCATTTAGGAAGTTATTATAGGCGCACGACCAAAGTTAGAGCAGATTTACGTATGAATGGGAGCTTTATTGAATAGCGACAGATGTGCGCTTTGGCAAGGTAAAATGTGGTGGTTGGTACCTGATCGTATGTAGCGGCAAATAAAGGTAGGGAATATAAAGGTGTGCTGGTATTTGATTAAGGTTGAACAGGGACGTGGTGTATACAAGTAGGAGCTCGGAATCCAGGTTTTTATGAAAAAATTAACGCAATAAGTACACTACATTCTTAGGATACATTCGAATTACATTCAATACTGCAGAGCTGTTTCAGAAGTGAAAGTATATTTTCAGTTACACATACTGAAGTGAATGCAGGTTTCATAATATAAATGTGAAAAAATCCATTGTCTGTATTTCTGAAGGCCTGATTATTCAAAAAATTTCAAACAAAATCTATAACGATACTATAGAGGTTAGGATTCTAAAATGTCATAGGTGCCAAATAAGATCTGAACTTGCCATGTCTTTTACGTGTCGCGCATCGGTTATCTACTAAAGATTTTTATATTTTTTGAGGTAGCTTTGTAGATTTTTTTGTGGCATATTGATAAAAGTTTTGATAATTCAATTTTTGTTTCAAACATAAGGCAGAATGACTGTAATAACGGGATTTCAATGAACCCTACTGCGTCCTCATTAAGTGAAAAAATACCTCTAGTTTTTTTTAGTCCGTTGAATAGCAACTGAATCATCCAAATCTGCAGACAATCCCGTCCAAGACTTTGTCACCACATATTTTATGAATTTTTTTGCGCTTATCAATTTTTTTTATAAATACGATGCTGTACAGTGTAACTTTTTAGCCTATTTTATATCTATATATTTATAATCTTCCCCCATCTTATACAATACACACACACTTACAAAATTTGACTGGTTTGCGTGTGATTATAATATAAAAATTAAAAAAACATTAATCACTCCACTATGTATCATTCCAGTCTCCCCATGCGGTTATCTAATCTTGTTAATTAATTACTCTGATTGAACCAGTGAATGTATCCGTTAATTAACTGGCACGATCCTCAGATTCCTGCTCTGCCATAAAGCGGAGAATCACGAAATTAAAAAATATCTATTTTCCTGTTTTTCTTTTCGCTAGAATTAGGAAACAACCGGTCATTTTTCAGTTGAGGGATCACGTCGCACGGGAAGCAATTTTGCCATTGTATTCGTTGATAAACATATTAATAATCCAGCCAACGGAGGCCTAAAACTCTTGGAGAATAACAAATATTTGTACGGTGATGACGGAATTTTTCATTCGTGTTTATAGTAAAATTATCTGATATTCTGAAGTTCTTATTCACTCTTGACTTCTGTCCCGCTAACTACGAAGGGGAGGGGGGAAGCAGAATTCATTTCCCTAAATATATTTTAATTAAAAAAAAATTTTGTTCTAGGGGGGCCTTCATATTAAAACTGATCAAACTTATCAACCATTAATTTTCCTTTGAATTCTTACAAACTAATATTTATAACTAAAGTAAATCCATCGGTGTCCTTTAGATTACGTTAACACTATAACTACAAATTCGTGCACATGCTTTGCTCTATTCACCAAAGCACTTCACTAATTCGTATGGCTTGGTTCTCTTCAATCGTCGGACAGCGTTGTGGTTGTCCAGCAGCTGAAGAGCTTCTGCGTTTGGGTGGTGATGGAGCCTTTCTTCATGCCTGGCCGCCATTCTCTTGATCAGTCGACTACCAGAGGTATATTCAAATCGCGATGAATATCCTTATTACGAATTTACCAAGGGGCATTAACAATAGCTCTTAAAACTTTATTTTGGAATCTTTGTATAATCTTGATGTTAGAATCTTTCGAACAACCCCACAGTTGACAACCGTAGAGCCAAACAGGTTTGAGAATCTGATTATAGATCATGATTTTGTTATAGAGGGACAGTTTTGAGGATCTTCCCAATAACCAGTAGTATTGTTTGTAGAGAAGATTGAGTTCTTCCCGCTTTTTTTTGATGTGATGTTTCCATTTCAGTCTTGTGTCAAGGGTCATACCTAGGTACTTAGCGTTAGCTTCTCGTGGTACGGTGGTCCCATTAACGCTTATTGGAGGAGGATTTATCTGTCTTCGGTTCGAAAAGCAGACATGGATCGATTTTAATTCATTTAGTTTGATTTTCCACTTTTGTGACCAAGTCACCAATTCGTCGGCAACTGTCTGAACTTTGTTAGTAGACAAAACAAGATTTTTGTCAGTTGCAATCAAAGCTGTGTCGTCTGCAAAGGTTGCAACCGTTACATCCCTCATCGTTGGAATATCACAAATATACAATAGGTATAATATTGGGCCCAGGACCCGGTTCCTTGAGGTACTCCAGCTTTGATATCCATAAGGTCAGAATACTCATTTTCTTGCTTGACTCTGAAAGTTCTATCAGAAATATATGACCTGATAACTTCTACATATTGGTTAGGAAGGAATATTTTTAATTTGTTGATGAGTCCTTCATGCCAAACTTTGTCAAAAGCCTGGACGACGTCTAGAAATAATGCAGTGCAATATTCTTTTTCCTCCAAAGCTGATTCTATGATGTTCGTGATGCGATGAACTTGATCAATGGTGGAGTGCTTATCTCTGAGTCCGAATTGATAATCAGGGATCAAACCATTATTTTCAATAAGTGGCTTAAGTCTTTTGAGTAGCAGCTTCTCAAACAATTTTGAAATAATAGGCAACAGTGATATGGGTCTATAAGATTTAACTTCATTTGGTGGCTTTCCTGGCTTGTGAATCATCAACACTTCTGCGACTTTCCATATTTCAGGCACGTATTTCAACCTAATGACTGCGTTGAATAGGTATGAGGTAGTGATGAGGTCAAATCCTGGGGCCTTTTTTGGATTGATTAATAAAATTAAAAGGATTTTTTGTGTCATCGATTATTCTCTTTTAATCCACCGTTTTCGAGTAATTTTGCAAGAAACTAGTTTTCGTGACCTTTGCCTGCGACCATAACGGTCGAATTCAAACTTCCACATATTCTTATAACGTTGACGGATCCAAAATGTCCAACTCAAACTCAAGTCTGCGTACTTAAATATGCTGAATTCCTGGATTATTATCGCTATGGCTATTATGTATATCAAATATGTGTGGCAGCTATGTTGGGCAAAGCATACATCACTTCTCCAACTTCCAAGCTGGAAGGATAAACTGGAACACACAATGGTTTTGTCTACATGTTCACATTGACCTTAAAGCGCTATAAACTGTGTCCGTCAGGGATTATATTGCCCGGCAACCTATTCCACAAAGCTGAGTTTCTATAAAAGTATGACTTTTGAAAGAGGCTAATATTCTTTGTATAACCCTAATATGGTTCGTGAATATTAAGCAGAGCAAGAAGTTTATCCTTGAAATTAAATTACACGATTTTTTGTATGTTCTACAAGACATTCGTCTGTACATTCTGTGGTAATATGAAAAAACGTGGAACTATGGAATCTGCAACTGACACGTCTGTATTGGACTTGGACTCATATCCACCATGCATCATCATTAGGCGGGACTTTTCATAGATGTTTCCCCTCGTCAGAAACACAATTACACCGTGCGAGCGTGTGTACAATCGTTTCCTGAAAATCGATAAATCATTCAGCATCCGCTGCCGAGCATCCATAATCGCTGCATCCATGTGGCTGAGCTTCCGAATATGTTCTCCCCTTACGTCATCGACAATGACTGCTGCAAAATAAGGTATACCTTTGTTAGGCGCGTCGTTTTAGGTAAGTCAAGACGTCCCTTTTACTTTTTTGCCTGTTTTGCGTTTATTAGCTGGACCTGTAAGTATCCATCTATCAATATAACGGAATATTTCGAAGTAATTTTCACCACATTAAAGATATCTGATAAATTTGATGATTTGCACACATGCTAAACCAAAACCGATAACAATACAATCACTTGAAAATATTTTATGAATAAATATTATTTTTCAGTTGAATGTATTATATAAAAAAACTTAGACGAGTTTTAAATTAATTTTAATTGAATAATTATAAATACAAAATTTCCAAATTTTTTCATGAATGGGAATGGATCTCGGCAGTTTTCTGACAACAAAATCGAGTCTTCTTGTTAATATTACATTTAAATTCATTTTGAGATAAAACTTATAAAAATCAATAAACCGTAGCTAAAAAGCTAAGAAAACACTCTCCTATAACAAACCGCAGTAAAAAGTAAAAACTATTAATAAAAATTGACACAAGGTCCTAAAAACTTGGACTCTGCCTAATAGCGGTGACAAATACCCCCTACGACTTATAATAAGTACATAATCTCCACTATACAGATGACCTATTATCGACATGCATGTTTGATTTTTAGCTTAAACTCAGAAGTATAGCCAGACTGTAGAGAACAATTGAGTAGTGTAGTAAGGGTGTGCTAGTAACAAGTATTTCCAAGTTATATGTTTACAGTAGGTCATACTCGTATGTATGGTGGAGAACAATTAGTATCAGTCGTCAGCTTCTGATATGAATAAGTTTACTCTTTTTGATAAATGTTTTAAGGGTCATCTGTCACCGCTGTTAGGCAGAGTAGAAGTTGCTAGAATCTTGACTTCGTAAAGATACCAATGAACAGCTCCATAAATATTTTATTAGTCAAATATAGTAAAAAGGCTCCTCACGATTTTTTACCATAAAATCTTTGGTGTAATTGATTTTTTTATTTTAAACTTATTTAGTTATTTCATTATATTGAGTTGGGTCTATAACCTAGACTCACCAGTATAGCCTGGCGGTCTAACTGTAGATAGCCATTGGGTGGTATATACGTAACCCAGTCAAGGTTGTGATAGCAACATCAACACTCACCTCCAAGCTAGCGCACTATGGCGCTGCCCATTAGCAACTTTCGAAGTAAGGGTCCTAACACTTGGACTGCTTTGAAATGGCGTTAGAACCTTTGACTTCGTCACCATAGTGCGCGACGCTTGAAAATGAGTGTTGTATTTATTCATGTTCCACTTGTTTCTAATTATTTTTGGACTTGTTGAAACCTTTTTTAGGGTGTTGAAAAATCATTCCAAAGCACTTGTCGTCTATCTGGATATAGTTATTTTCAAGTGGTACCTTCGACAATTAAATACAGTAATGAGATATTTCTGAATTTTAAATTGCATCCAAACAAAATAATCCTCAGTTATGATTTTACGTTCCATTTAGTTACACAAAGATGATAAATACTATTTTAGATAGATTATATAGGAAGCAGCTTCCAGAAAGTTTGTCGTTTATTACCTCTATATTACACTTATTATTATCAAAACCTCAAGTAAAATTCAATAACCTTTTGTTAATAACTATGAACTGAATTCTGAAACAAAACCAGTGATGATGCTAAAAACCAGACTCAGAATATCAATTCATGTTCTTTTACAGACGTTGGCGATGCCGAAAAACACTCGTTAGCAATGTAGTAACTTCAATTCCACTGTATAAGTTTTGAATGCAAGTCGCATCAATTACAATGGAACTTTCCCAAATTGATAGAAAGTTAGTGAAACGTTGGAGCATTGTGCCAATAAGACGTTCCTTAGACATTATTGCGTCCATCACATGAGACATGAGTAACAGCAATGGAAAACTCTACGACTATAAAAGAAAAAAAACAAATTGGCTGTCAGAAATAGATGAATGAGGTTAAAAGAAACACGTCTAACAAGGGCAGTGATCCCGAGCACCAGGGAGCGGGTAAACAAACAGCACAAGTAGTATGATCAATATCTACGTTGTCCACTTTACATGGCGGCATCGATGTATTATCCTGTTCAAATAACTTTTTCTATAAATAATCTCTCGCAAAAGCAGAAAGCCTAACACGCTCCAAAAGCGCTGCGAGGAAGTACATGTCTATTCAGCTGAGATGTGTCGCTGTAAATCGGTTCACCCTTGTTGACAGATATCATAGGGCCCATCTATTAAGCAGTACAAGTTCTTGACTGTCAAAATTCGTAGGTTAAAAATGTATTCCTCAGAAGCTTTGTGTATGCAGTGTGGCAACTTTACCACCTTTGGCCTTTTTTGCCGACCCCAGGCACCGACACTAAAACTAGCATGGTCGAACCTACTAGAACTTCTAATGAATATATACATTCTGCTGACTATACTTCTCAATCAAAGTGCATTATGCCAAATACTTCAGCCCTAAACCCGCGCATCCTCCTTCCAGCACATTGTAGCAGACAGGAAATGGTACGGAAGCTGCTACGAACACACGGTGACAAAATCACAGAACAAGGGCGGGCTGACAGAAAAACATACCGATAGAAGGAAGGAAATAAATTACATGTATTTTCGTCACAGAAATTGAACATCAAAAACCACCATCGCTTCGTAAATCAATGTGAAACCTATCCATTGTGAATCAAAAAATCATCTATGAAGTAAAGTAGTAGTTGCCATTACTAAAACTTTCACAATGGAGACATACAGTTCACAGGGATTGATAACTTGTCAACATTCGTTCCTAATTCAACTGGCCTATCATAACATCAAAGCCAAACATAATATACAGTAAAACCATAGTCTGGAAAATGTGCATTATGATAGATCCCCTTTTCGGGTTCTGTTCAATGTATCCGTTTATATATTATTTTTATCAGAATTATTATCATAACTGCCACCCTGTTTATACCAGGGTTTATACCGACCTCCATATGTCTCTGATGAAACAATAAATTGTTTACAGAAACGCAGCAATATAGACGAGATAGATGTTTGTCTTTGAGGCGCATTTATCACACTTGTTATGATTATATCAATGCACCAAGACATAACAAAAATATACTTTTTATAAGTTCTAGGAAAAAGAGGTAAGATTTTTTATTGTCAACAACGTTGATTAAGTATTGCCAGCCTCGAAAGTAAACATTTTAGAATATCATACATTATTTCTTCATGCAAAAGTCTATGAGCAGCGCCGCAGTTTGGAGCAGATCGCGGAGAAAGATGCCAAAAGCACAACCTTCAAGGAGGTACTTAAGGTATTCTAAATCTAACCCGCAACACGTCACTGAGTATATAAAAAAATGAACAAAAAACGTCGTCAATGCTGCCAAAGAAGGATAGTCCGATCTCCGTCGTTTCATTTAAAAGCCAAAATGAACAAAAATATCAAATGAGAAAAGAGATTAGAACATTAGTTCAAGAGAGTGAATGAAATGCTGGATATGACAATCTTCGATTTATATTCATGATACTATGTACTTAGTAACTTAATTAGCTAGTTCCCAAGTAACTTCGATAGCCATTGTAAATTGCCATTTTGACAGTCTGGCGATGCTTTAAAAACTAGGTGGATCACTTCATCTCAATGATAGAAAGGTTTCACCAAGTAAGAGCATTACAGTCTAAGTGATATCGAGTCCCTTCTAATTATAAAGAGTATAGAAGAATGCAACTCCTCAAGTGATTTTAGAAAAATCATTCCAAATTATCTTGTCTTATCGACCAAGCCCATAGTTTGAAGGGTGGGAATGACATTTTGTGGTCTATGTATTAGCGGTTTAGAGAAACCACTAAATATATAATTTGGGATCGTCATAAGTCAAATCTGCGTCTACCATACTCGGAATCGTGAAAGTGAATGAAGATATTGCCAAGTAAGTTGACTCTGTACTGCCCAGGCAAGGGAATAGTTTAAAAAGTATTGTCTCTAACCTCCTCCCCCCCTCTCGCATTTTTTTCTACAGAGATTATGACCGCTGCGGTGATGTACCAGTTTGTAAAAACACGTAGGAACCCTTTCAAATACTTGCTTTAATTACCTACATACAGAAGAGCTTTTAACGACCAGGTGGAGGAGTTCTTATTTAGTATAACAAATAATCATCTGTATGCCTCGTTTGCCAAACTTTAGTTCCATTCGCCAAACATAACCTGAATATCTGACTGACCTATACAGTCGGTCGCTATCTGACTTGTTATTTTGTTATAGATCGCTGCTTGTGAAAGCACTGAAGTATAACTTTGTTAAAATCTATAAATTCTATTTTAAATAAATTTATTATACACTCCAGCTTCTTAGCTAAGATCGCTCTACGAAATGTTGATGCAAATGATCCTTATCCAAACAATACCAGGACAAACCCGCACGTCAAAATATCGTAGTGAAAACAAACATCCAATTGGGAAACTAGATACCCTACGAAGACCTACCACAGTCTCTAACCCGTATCAACCTTCGACCGATACGGGAAGGAAAAAACAAAAAAAAAGTCCAAATATCCCGCGAGGGAGCCAGAAGCCGGACTTCCGTGCAGTTAACGGTGTTACGGCCAACCGGAGAGGTTAATTGACCGTGTCCACCAGGATGGCAACGTCGGAAATTGGGTTTAAACTGGTAGTGACTACTGAAACGTCGAACACAACGAATACCACAAATTTATTGTACCAAGAATTTCTAAATAATATATGTATACTGAAATCTAAACAAATACAATTTTTTCATGTAAATTGTAGATGCTCTTGCTTGGTGAGATTCTTACATCTTTGCTTGTGCTTTAATCTTCAAAGTCTGACGATATTTTAAAGATTAAGGGAAATTCATGGGATCTTGGGTGTTCCGTCATATTGTATTTAGAGTGACGTCACACAGCTAACCATGTATTTCCATCCATATACAAAATTTCAGCTCAATCGGTTGAAGATATCTCCTTCAAAATTGAGTTGTAAGATTCCACCAAACCAACACAGTTATACACACACATACATACATACATGTAAGTTAAATTGAAGACACTCAATTTTATTATTTGACGTTCGAGAGCCAACCTGATATTTATCCAAAAAATTTGGAAAAGAGAGTTGGTGAAGGACGAGACCTAATTTTCTTTTGACGTGGTAAAAGTCGATTATTATTGTATAATCTATAAACTATTGACCTCGATAACTTTCTCTACTTGTTGAGACAGATGATGTTCCAATAATAGCTTATGTCCAATATCTGTGGATTAAATCCGACGTCTATAAGCATGGTATATTTTCGATCTATGTCTAATGTTCCATACAAAAGCAAATGCTAAACACCTATATTTCAAAATATAAATAATGACGCTGACCATCATACCACACTCGACGTCTAGGGCAAACTGCGTCACCGTCACCACCAACTCTACTGACTGCATCAGCTTGATAGAGTGTTCAGTAGCCCGGTCTCGTGCATAAAAGTAATAGTAACGACACGACGTAATCATATAACATTTTCCTTATGACCTTTCAGGCGAGAAAATAATGAAATCACGAAAATGTTTGAAATCGCGATAATAAATTTCAAACAGATATTTAGCGTGTAGATAATTCCGGATGTTGGATTTAGCCTGTTCCTTAGATTTTGGAAGGATTTGTGATCACTTTTCGATCCCAATAAGTCCAAAATTTGATCCAAATATTTGATTTTAAAGTAACATCATAGCGTTGTTTTCATCATTATTGGATATGTTAGAAAATATTTCATAGAGAAGAAACATTCATGAAATCGGTATACATGTATAAAACTGACACCTATACACTCCTTTTTATATATATCTAGACACATATTTAGAGGAAAATTTAAATTGTCGACAAACTCTTTTAGATGTAATCGATATCCAACGAGGGTAACAGCCCATAAAACCGTGTAAGTAATGTTGTTGCACTTTGTAATATAAATATGTACAGTGTGCTATAGTCGGAAGCACATAAAATGTCAGTAAAAGGTGGAGCGTACTTATAATAACCATTTTAATGGCATATGGCTTGCGGTGAAACTTTTAGTGTTAAGGGCAATTCTTTGCACGCGTTGCTTTAAACTAGGAAATCATCCTCATCGTGCTACATCGTGTTTCAGATAATTTCCTTGTTGTTGTTTGATTTTAGGCAACGTAGATGTTTCAATATTTCTTCGGATTTGAAATACGTAATCGTTTGAATTGTCTAATACATTTTCAGGCTCCATATCCGTTAATTCCTTTACAAACATTTCTAAATACACTGTAATAGGAAGTAAAAATACGTTACAGTTGTTTTGCATATATGATCTAGTTGCCCATGAAAGTATTACTTGTCAATTACACATTTAATATACCGCAAATAAATGAACCTCCTCAAATTATATGCCGTCTTGCATGGCGGTCTACAATTTCTGGTGTTGATTGGTCGTATATATAAATATTTCAAGGTGATATGTCAGTGGTAGATATTGAAAATTTATTTAAAAATTGAGCAGAACTAAATACTTGATGACACACAGTCAACATAAGGCACATGGCTCGACACTTTATTATGAAACACATATACATATTCCATACCAATAAGTAGGTACAGTACCGATTTCAAAAGGTGTAAGTAGAATCGAAAATCTAGACAGCACGTAATCAAATTTCATAAACACCGGTACATTCAAGATCGTTATCATCATAATTGCAGATAAGATTCATTTAAGTACAGTTTTTGAAAATCATGTCATTTCCTTTGCTATTTAACAGTGCGTTGAAGTATAAAACCTTTTCCAAGTATTCTATGCTCTCATCTAGGAAGCTACTTTCCTCAGATACTGATGAAAGTTTGATGTTTTCTGGGATTTGCGGTATTTGGCCTTCCAATGATTTTTCTTCTACTTTTAGATTTAATAATTTCCCTTCATCCTAGTTATCGTTTAGGACATCATACATCATGTCACATAATTCGAAAACAAAGCTTTTTACCGGCTGCACAGCTTATATATTATTAAATAGAACCTGCCTTTTTGATGAGCTCAAAAATTAGTGCAAGAGTAAGAGTGATCTCAGATTTTTTAACATCAGTAGAAGACATTCTACCACCTAGAAGCTTTTAATCCCAGTGATATTTCATACTTGTTAGACAACCCATGCGATTTCAACATATTTATATTAAATGGCTGTGAATTTCACGATACAGCCGTTGTTTGCGTGGAAAGTCCCGAGTCAATCTACATGACTCCGTTTCTACCAAGGTAATTATTTTGAGGCCTATTAGGTGAAGAAGCTATACTGAAATGTCAATCAGTCTTCCCACCTGATGTGCGAGATTGTCCGAATATTCCCACTTTTTATCGGCTATGCTGGAGTCATGTGAGTAACGATGTGTTACAATTCATCCTAACGGTAAACTAGACTGATCTGCAATAACAAATTCGTTCGAACCTGTCCAGTTCTCGTTATTTAATATTAAATAACAAAACGAAAGGGTCCACAAAGCACATATACCTTTGCCCATCAGCTAAATGCCTGCTACGCGGCTTTAGCAATCTGGAAGTGCTACGTTTCAATCGCGACTGATCATAAATACAGAGGCTTTTATAGCCTTGAGCGTAACCTGCAGGAACATAGCAGACTCGCCTTTTCTAGTTCCTTTCGCGTGAGTGAATTTCCTAATAGAATGAAATGTTGCAGAGCACTCGCTGCATTCTGACTATTCGAGGATCGCAACCGGATGTAATTGCGTTGCCGGTCTTCGTACTAGGAGATACAAACAGGAACACTAAAGATCAATTTCATTTTCATTCTTCACAAACTATAAACGGTCTCTATGCAAAATTTCGAATTTGAAACACGTTTTTGGACAATTCGTGATACGCATATCATAGAAATCCATTAAAATTCTTTTTGTCGACCTGTGTGTTACAATCCTGGCTAGTCTGGAGAAATAATATACTCTACGTTGTTATATAAAGTTTTACATTTTGCCTGGGAATACTTTTTTTTTATTTATTGAACTATTAAGCTGTCAATAGGTAACACTTCACATAAACCCATATGTGTGCAGTATTTATCATGTGTTCCAAAAATCATTCGTCCGCATTATACGAGTATGGAACTTAGCTGATTAGCTAATTATAATTAATCTCAACCAATTAGATTAAATAAATGTATTAATGTTATTACTTCCATGGTCCAGTATCGTAATTTGTCTATAAGGTATTAAAACTTCCGTGCCACAGACGTTGACAAAATGATTGCTTCCGCGGTTCACGCCCTAGGATGACGAGGTAACCCTTACTCTCACAAGCAAAGTGATTGAAAGCTCTACAACCGGCGCATTGCCAGGGAAGTAATAAGCAAAAAATAAAAAATATTTTCATTTTATAACAGTCAATTTTGGCAGTCTGATGACGCTTTAATTATTAAAGTGAGACGCATCACAAAAAAATTTAATTTGTTAACCCTTGCATATAAATTGCACAATTGTATCTCAATGATGAAAGTGTTTCAATAACATCTACAATCTACATGTTTTGATTTTTATTCTTATACAGTGTCCGATATTCTGCTGGCGTATTTTCATCGAAATTTAGATTCACTCAAAAAAGCTTTCGGGGGCTCCAATCTTGTATTTAATTCAATTGTTCATGTTTCAAACACTGCTCAAGTTGAGGCGTAATCAAGTCTCAATTCACTAATTTAATCGTACTAGTGTACTTGCATTCCATTTTTCAGTCCTTGTTAATTTATTTCTCGGTTTCGTTCACGTGACATAAAAGCCATCAAAATTACCAAATATTGATAGAAAGTTGCTTCGTTCGGCCACAGACTCGGAAAAAGTGCGTAAAACTAAGCAAATTGATAATGAGGATCTTCGAGATTCCGATTTCATCACATCAGGCCACGTTCTGAGGCAACATACTTGAATAGATTTTTTACTTTCCATGGTGAGCGAAAAAGTCTAGTGACCGCGCAAATTTTGGAATGTGAGATAGTACTTTTGCTAGATGTTCTGATGTCTACATCATGACAGTCACCTATTTATATTGGTAAGTCTGTCTATCTGCTTATCAAAATCATTTTTTCCTTTTATCTCATCAGCAACTGCTCCATCATTTTTGATGTAATTAGGGTACGATATAATGTGGAGTCATAATAAATCATAGGTGAATTTATTAGCAAATACAAAAAATGATATTACTATCATTAATGGGCGTAGTCAAAAAATATTTGGGAAGTAATTTATTTAGTTTAAGTTTTTTCTCCATTTGTCAATTTCTTGATCATATTAAGACTGGTATTTTAAAATTGCTTAGAAATATATGACATCCCTCCGTTTTTTTCTCATGACACATGAAATAATAGATTTAAATTTAGATATGTCTTACATCTTCTACTGATTGGCATCCATTTATGCAATCTGCGAGATGAAATACATGTTTTACACATAATAAACATTTAATATAAGCTTATATATGATGACAACAAAGAAGCGATGTTACAGGTCCAAAGGCCGCATGGTTTCTGGAATAAAGGTGGACAGATTCGAAATACTACTAGAACACAATAACGTTGAGATTGAGGCAAATAATCGACTCCATTTTTTACATAAAAACATATGTTCGAAGAATACTACAATGAGCTTGTTCCAGGTGTTCTGTTGATAGTAGGTGATATTATTGACGATGCTGACAATACCTTTCAACCAGCACTACCTGCAATTTTAATGCCCGTTTAGGATCACTAGTTTTACTTTTGTAATCTTTTACTACCTGTTCTCTGTACCTGGGTTTGGGAATTCTAGCGAATAATAATAGGAATTTTTGAGAGATATGCATATCATCAGAGAAGGGAACCATCAACAGGATGCCAATTCCAGAAAATATGTTTGATATTGATATATCTGGTATCGGATCCTTTGGCACAGTAACGAAAAACATTTACCACTCGCCAAAGCAATTTTTGGAAAACCCCGTCGAATATTTCTTCAGGGGAACAAAGATACCAATTTAATCACCTTGATTATGCCGACATAGTTGGCGAAACGTATGTGCAATTTTCAAGAAAGTGGTTTAGCGAATAGTTAACTATGTAGATGATATATATTAATGACAAATATGTATCATGACTAATAAGTGATAGAATAAGGTAACAGTAAAAATCAGAATCAGCTGGAAAACCAGCTCATTTGGAAAACTATAGAACCATACATTGTAGGATTTCTACTGCTCCGTTTGAACTGTAATCTAGGTATTGTTTGGAATTATTAACCTCTTTATATTTATCCAGTAATTAGCAAGCGTATATCTAAAAATGATACATAACATATACAGACTTATAACGTGCTTTTTCCTATAAATGTTAAAGGACCAAAAAGCTATAGATCCTGTCTAAAAGTTCATTAGCCGGCCGAGTAAAAAGCGTAAATGGTTGCTTTTTTATAGATCATTGCTCGTTTCGCTTTTACTTTCGGTTTCTCTTCCATTAACACTAACTTGTAATCATATATTTCCCATGCCCTTGAAGCGGTATCCAAACTGTTTTGGTATCACGTAGAATCTTCGTGATAAAATAGCTATAAAGTCTTATTCAATAATTCCCACGAATCAACATACGTAGTCAGGTTTCAAAAAAGTATATAATTTCTTACTTTGTTTTCGCGAACTACAGACATATAAAAAATATGGCGTTTGTCCATGACCTAAAGATATTCATCAAAGGTCCTAGATACCGAAGAAAAAGATTTTCCGCTTATGTTTTGCTGTTGTGATTACTTTGACGCTATTATATTCTTTCCAACATCAATGTTAATGCAACGTTAGCACTTGGATTGATTGAGAGAAGTGCATTCGTAGCTCAGTCAAAACAGGCTCTTAGCATTTGAATGCAAAATAATACTGCATATTTTAAATGTAGCGGTATAGTTGACAACATTGGATACTAACACTATCATAAAAAATGCGTTTGACGTTTGTTGACACTTGTGATATCAAATTCACTTATTCGAATAGCAAAGTACTTGTGATTTGGTATTATTATAGCATTAATGTAGCATTATAAACAACCACATAGAGAAAAGTGTTGGGGTAAGAAGGGGACGAAGAATAAAATGTAAAATGCCGTCGTAGACAAATACCGTTTCATAATTCATTTAACAACATAATTGTATACATAATATGCTATCATCGCAAAGTGTATCTGACGTATCTTTTTAGCAAATCAGCTGTTTTTATGATCTCAACACATGTTGAAATAACCAAAGAGACGATAAAAAACTGATGCTGCAGAAACCACATGCTCTGAAAGATGCTAAACACAGACCAGTCGCATTAGGAGGTATAATATTATGGGATGGCGGGCGGTTCTTGAGAATAAATTATTTTTGGGTCTAGTTAGCGCACGCTGAAGTAGAAGCCCACTTGATATATAAATACTCTTGATGGTTATACTACACAGATTACTCTGCTCAGGTAGGGTGATTAAATAAATCGAAAATGCTTTTTGTTTACTGTGAATAATACAGTTTTGCCACGTTTAGTGATGTGGTAGAGAAATTAGATGTTGTAGAGACTCTGCATAGCATATACATATGAATATTAGAATGAAAGTAAGATTTATTTTTCATTTTCTAGTAAGCATTACAAACTCATTGTTCCAAATACATTCCGCTCTACACAAAACGTAGTGTTGATTATTCACTATGGTGCAATCATCTGTATGATCCACAGAATTACAGTTGTAAGTGATAAACTAAGAGTGTCTAATGGACAAATAAATAACTCTTTAGCGTGTTGAGTTCAAGATATTTGCAAATTCCTTTGCATTTTTCCCAGTTTCAGCAGTATCGTTATGACCTTCACGTTCATCGTCTGAAATGTTTACATCCAACAATATGTCAAATTATATCATTAACGCTTCCCCTAAAAACAGGACAATTGACGGTCATCTCGATGTTAGTGAGAATACACGCTCATAAATCAAGTCATCTAGTGGAAAATGTTTGATCGAATGACAGTTCCAACCCCTTAAATATCAAACAATATATAATAATATATTATATGTAACAATTTTGGTTACACACTATCCATGCGAAGCTAGGAATTATTTTGCACTTATTATTGCTTAAAAATTAGTTACTTTCGGTTATAATATCCCCCTCTTCACAATTGTTTTTAACGCAAAAATGTTCGGTTATTCCTAACCTCAATGCGATACAAAGTGTTCTAATAAATCTAGTTATCCTAACACATTTTGTTATTGGATACTGGGAACTCTTCGACAGATATTTTGTAGGTTAGTCTATATGTATATTTTATTAAATTGCACCTTGTTCATCAAAAATCTGCGAGATGAATGTTTCTAATTTCAGTAGGTATATACAGTAAATATAGAATATACAAGAATCTAATGAAACTTTTCGAATCATACAGACATCACCCCGTATGTTGACCAGCAATATGACATATGATCACTAGCCGTCTCCGCAAAACAAGATGTTGGTTGACAGTCATCTCGTTAACATGACAGTAAAAATACTTCCCAGTAAATATATACGTTTCAGTAGTATCAAAACGTTTGGTGGAACGACACTAAAACCCCCATGAAAAGCAAAGAAAGCCTTACAAGCTGCTATAATTACCTATATTTTACTTCCACAAAATCTACTGTGCATCAAGGGCATAAACATGCACAAATTAAACAGTTTTTTCTGGCGTTTAGCTTCATTCTTTCTTAAACCATCCTGAGGTGTCAGGTATTTTATGAATATTACACTTTCGCATTATTTCACATCCATCACCCAGTATGTTTACGTCTAGTTACACGTCAAAATAACCCCTCCGCGCAAAATATGATGGTTGATGGTCACTCACCTCGATGACAGCGAGAATTCCTCCTTGTAATCTGGTTATCCACTAAAAACACTATCGTCAAGCACCGTATCACTCGCGAAGGCCGTCGGCCATGTAGGCGCCTCCGCCAAAAACGCAAAAAATCCGCGTCGCGTCGGTGTAATGGTCGTTGTTTCGTTAGAAACACTGATGAATCGCGTCGATGTGCGCAGCCCTTCGAATTTCAAAGCCCGCTCGATGCGAGGGACAGGATGCGCAGTAGCACAGTGCGCAGCACGTTGGACGTGCTTTGTCGTGCTTGCAAAGGGACCGTTTGGAATCGGCGACGGGGGGTTACGGGTTATGTCCGAGCCGAGATATTCGATGCCGGAATGAAGATCATAGAATACATGGCTTGCTCATCTTGTATTTTCTACTTGCGGCTAATTGAAATGAGTTTAAGTGTTATAATTCGGAAGGTACCTATTTGAGTGCGTTTAAGTAGCGGAAAAAAATAGTTATAAACCCTTCTACTATTCAACAGGCATATGTGTTTGTTATTTCTATAGCAAACGCAATAATGTCCCTTAAAAACCAACTACACGACGGAGTAGATAAGAAAACAAACATCCACCTATGAAGTGATATGTAGACCAAACAGCTAACAAAGGGTTAATCACCCTCGGCCGATGTTGATAACACACGATTGCCCGAATCTCTTTACTAACGTTTCGGCTGCCTCGGCAGTCTTATCAAGGTAAAAAACATGGAAAAATTATATTGAAAATGATATGACATTGATATTTTTTCATTTTGTACTTTGATGAAGGCTGTGTGGTATTGATTAGCTGGCAGTAGAAGATAAAAGGTAAATCAGAAAGATAACCACTGGATAAGTTTGAGGAACTTCATTTATTATGTGTCTTGTTTCCGATCTAGTCAAAATACTATTTCGTCTTATAGATTTCGAACTTTGATAGAGACAGCAAGGCAGATATGCCAGTAAAGCTATTTAGTAATTCGCATATAGTTTCAATACAGGTCATTAAAATAATATAAGATGATCAGTGAGACGATGACAGGATAAGTTTTGGATGTTTCAAATGCTGTCTGAATGATGACTAATTATTTTTGCATAACTACTAATAAAACCTCCGAATTGAGTAGTTTTCGCAATGACAGGGTTCTGTCCGAAAGTGACGATGTTTAACTTTTCCGAAAACAATGTTTTCCCGGTTTATGATAATGAAAGCATAATTTGATGAGCCTCCACGTAGATCTTCGATATGAGCTTGTATCTGCACTTTTTGTGAGTCTATGATCTTGCAGAATACCTCGAGAAACACTGAAAACGAAGTTTGTAAAAATTCTTATATATATTTTTTTATTATCCACCGTCCAACGATTTATAAAAAGAAATTTGCATTATGTACTACGACCCTTATGATCTGCATCCTAATGATGGAGATGTCATGGAACATCCGACAAATATGGCCTATGTCGCGTTATATTTTGTGCACCTACCAAGTATCAAGGATAATTGTTGAATTATTTAACCATGACTATTTAACACCAGAATTGATAAATAATAATAATTTGGCGTGTCCCCTTACGACTTTTCGATCAAAAATGTGTCTGATGCAGGCTCATATCAAACTACAACCATAGTTCAAGTTATGGTGTCATAATAGATACCTAATCATGAGTAAAGTGTTTTATACGATCTAATACAATTATCGAAAATATAATCCAATCAATTAGGACAGCTTCCTGCAGCTATCGTGGGATTCGTGAGTAGTAAAAAATATATCAACCTTATTGATCCCCAGACGACAGAATTCATTCATTTAAAACCAGTTGTCACGCTATAATACGTTTTAGTTCAGGTCAAATAGATACAGATCTACATTTTAGACGTAACAACTAAAGAAGTACTACATTGGAACAAAAAAGGTACCAATTGCGAAAAAATTAAGGACGATTCCAAAATATGTGAAACGCCAACGTCGCACCCCCGGCTAGGTGAATAAAGGGTGTTCACCTCATGCCCTGGAACAATATATAATCCTACCCTTTTATCTGCCTTGCCCTCTATAGCATATTTCAAGCATTCTAAAGGCAAACTTTGCTTTTTCGCAATGTGTACGTTACTTAAATCGTGATTGAAATACCAAATTCAGCTATATCGATCAACATCATGGCGCCAATATATGTCAATTATGGTCTTATGATCGGTCTTATTTCAGTGATGAAGGTCATTGAAGCTATGCTATTTTCATTTCAGTTAAGTTTTAGTTCAATGACACTTATTGCACGGTTTGACATATAAACAGGAATAGGATACTGTGAACAGTTCAATTTGCTTGCTAATCAGCAGTATGGACACAATACAGAAATTTGCAAGGCGGGATTCGAACTACACATCTTTCCTCTACTGGATAGGACCAATTATGTTTCAGTAGGTCTTTTAGCTGGAGAAGATTTTTATACTGAATATTCAGAAGACGTTCAAGATAAATTGCCTCACCATTGTTATCGTTACGAACTTGTTTCGAAAATAATTTAATAAATATGAGGACAGGAATAATAACTGCTAGTTATTTTCTTTCTCACTATTCCTGGCATAGTAGCAAGCGCGGAAAGATCTTTTTCGAAATTGAAACTAATCAAAAATTATCTGAGAAGTACTATGGGACAAGAGAGGTTGAGGTCTGTGGCCATTATTTCTATTGAAAACGAAACAGCAAGAAATCTGGACGTTTCCAACCTTATCAATGTATTTGCGAGTCTGAAACTTCTCAAGAAAGTTTTTTGTAATATATATCGCATGTTGTTTGAAACTTGTAGACAAGGTGGATTTATCAAAAGTTTGATTTCGGACTTCCATTGTCTATAAAATTTTGAGTATCACGACGTTTCGATTGATATGCTATCTGAAGTTCACCTAAAGACGATTGAAGATAGCATACCAATCGAAACGTCGTGATACTCAAAATTTTATAGACAATGGAAGTCCGAAATCAAACTTTTGATATATCGCATGTTCAATGTACAATATACTCTTTACGAGTTCAGTTTCTCTTACCGCTTTTATCAGAATGCATTGTGAAGCCTTGCGTAATACTTCCTCACCTATGGATAGGGAAGTGAAACACTAAATGAGTCTTTTTTCGAAAAATGGAGAGCATGTAGATTCAAACCCAAGCTTCCTGTGACATAATGTGGTTGTTCATCCCAAAGGATACACAAAAATCCTTTTTCCCGATAACTCGGCTGACTATGCAGTTCACTTCCTTTTTTATTTCAACCGGTCTGGCAAGCGCTGATGTAGAGGGGAAGGTAAAGGGGTCGGAAAAGGGGGTGCACGCGCGGAGGGGTGCGGCGATGGGGTGCTTCACTTCAGCAATGAATGTGTTTGATTTGCCAAAGTCAAAAAATACTGTTGCGTATGCGGCGCTACGATATTACGCGACCTTTTTCAGCACTTAAAGACTGGTTTTTGTGCGTAGTTGTTCAAATCGGACCAGTTTCGTGTTATTTAGGTTACTGTGGCAGTAGAACAAGCATGTTCTCATGACAATGGTGATATTTTTTCATTCATACTACTGAAAACTTGACAGTGCCTGATTCGGAAGTTAAATTGAGACCGGGAAATATACTTGTACTGGTCGCTAATTTAACCCTCAAAGTGTATCGTTGGTATAAATTACCTTAAAGTGCATTGTGGGTGTTTAACACCCTCACGTGTTTAAACTTAAATTTCTCAGCCGCTATTGAATATTATGGTACAAAAAAATATCTGATTGGTTTAAATATAGAGTCATAGTTGTAAGCATTCATTTGTTTTAACTATGATAAAAAAATTATTGAAAAAAAGTCTCTTAAGTATATTTTATTAGAGCTCGAAAACCTCGCAGGGTGTCGAACACCCTTAGTGCACTTTGAGGGTTAAACCACCTGTGATTGACCAATGTTGGAGCTATCTAGACACGCTTGATCAAAATACCAAAAATGAAAAAACAAATTTTGAAATTATATTGACGATCAATTCTCAGGAAAACTGTACTCTTTTAAATATTTTAAAAATATTAATATCATGCGAAGGGAATTTTTTGAGTGCGTTCAACTCAATATCAATCACGATATTGAGACACTTCAATCAACTATAGCAAAAACTTACATCCCGAAAATAAAGATTGTATAAAATTTATAAAAACATGCGCTTTGAGCGATTGTCATTTGCGGTATTATAAGATGAACAGAGTAATTGAAAAATGTAAAACAGGTATAAATGATTGGAAATTCCCAAGTGGAATATCCGGTACTTGGGTCATTACGTTGTTTTCAGATCAATAGTTGTTGCAACCAATATTGAAAATGAATATGAAATATAGAAATGAAATAATTAATATGTAACATGGCCCTCCCTTTGGAGGGTGCTTTTAAAATTAACTAATAGTATATAAAAATACATATTAAAAACCACCAAACTATACAATGTAAATATATCAGTATACAAAGCCCTAAATACTCAGTTGAGTATTAAAATATAATTTAACACTATATGCTAGAAAATCTATGTAAAAATCCAAAATTATTAAAATTTGAAATACAAATATTTAAAATTCTTTATTTTCGTATAAGTACTTTACAACCTTGTGATGAAATTTATTTGGGCGCGAGATTATTCTGATAGCACAAAAGCAGGGCATGAATGTGTATATGAAGAAAACCTAAATGCCAAGTCATTTTTTAGGTTTTTTGGATCCCTAGTTACTACCAGGTATATTACGTGTTTTTCGAATTCCTGAAATCTTTTGCAATACAACTGCTAGATATTTTGGATATGTCATATCTGATGTCAGTGGAATGTAACTTCATTCATACGATTTATAATGTACATGCTTGACAGCATGACTTAGAATCTTAACAAAATATAAGGCTCCTTAATTCAATTGATAAGCACAGCCTTCTAAGAGAATATTTGGTGAACATGCTTCACCTGCCGCATTCTAATTCATAATTATGTTTCTATAGCGTATACTGGCTTTTTTTATTCAAACTTTGAGGAACATCTCATAACCCTTTATGGTAAATTCTGAAGAAATATTTCAGATCGAACGTAAAATACACACACCCTGTAGCTATATCCGGTTCTTTAGGTCCGCCGGGTCCGTTGTTATGTTTTAAAATAAATAGAAATAAATTACATTTTGTGTAATCAATCTAAATTGGAGTGAAGTAATTTATTTGAATTGGGGCGGATTTCATGAATCCGGTCAGTTCAAAACCAGCTAGTCGACCAGCTGTAGGCCATTATACGAGGGTTTTAGGATGATACTACCGTGAAAGCAAAATTTTGTAGAACTTCTGGCTTGCTGTTTAAGAAGACCTCCCACATAATTAAAATCATTCACGGTCCTTATCGAAACAAGTACAAAAATATATAATTAATTTCATATACTGTCACTGTATAATAATGACAATTTTAAGGACTATCCATACCCATGAGGTTGAATTATGGTTCAAGATTTACAATTATTATGCTACACCATCAAAACATTATCTAAAAGTTTATTTCAATATTCTCGTTTCTTGAATCCAGAGACTGAAATCCTTGATATGCTGACTTAACATCCATGATTTCCCCTGGTGATCCATAATGAAGTTTTAGGCTACCCCACCCCCTATATAATAAGTGAATTAATTTTTTCACTTTTTATTTCAATATACTTATATTGTTATGACCAGCCAAACTCTCTTCGTCGTTATTCATATGAAAAGTTACTACTCAGTTTTCAACCTCACCGTCAATAAACCAATTGTCTCTAAACCAATTCTCATTACACTAAAATTGTCGTCAATTGGTGACGCATCAGATGTTTTGAATAATTGTCAATGTATGTACACCTTTAAAACACTCACCATGTAAATCGTCTGCAGAGTTACACGCTTGCCCTGTAATTATCAATCTCCGGATTTACGCTACATTAGTCATTGTTTAGATGACAAACAAAACTTCCAATATCATCATGCTTCGTCCAATTCACAGCTACACTGCCACTAAAAATCGGATTAAATAGATGGAATTGGTACTACCCAGGCATTAATATGAATCCAGTTTCTTATCCACAAACAACTTATCCACATCAACCGTTAAACTAAGAGATTCTATTCTGAGACATTTGAATAATATATCCCATAATCATGCTAAACTGAGTCCAAAAATCAGCAACTCTATTTGTTTAAAGATTATTCGGTAAGCAGCATTGCCTACTGTGAACAGACAACCTACTTGCCACCAAAGTTGGCCGATGCAGCTGGTACTGAAAGTATCTGGAAACGAAAATGGCGAGAGACATTTTATAATAAGCATATTGACGCAAAATAAAAGTCAAACAACCCTTGTAGACTTGTAGCTTTGTGGGCGTCTAATTATGCTAGACCACCTAAATTTCGTTTTACTTTTATAAAAGCCTGCGGACTTTTCTAAAATATTTTCAATCCGTTTTCGAACAGCGGTAGCCTTTTGCTTTAATAATAGGTTGCTGCCCGTTTTCCAAATACCTATATACAAGGCAATAAATATTATGTTAGTTAATTACTTAGTAAAACTAGCTAGCCAGAGGCAGCGTGATAGTAGGTTCTATGAAAATTATTTTTTAATTCATCTGCGTTAGCTCACAGGACTCTGTGTGATAAATGCAGAAGGTTAAAGCTAATGGAATACAAATAAGCAGCACTTCTAAAAACCAGCAACGGAAGTAATTTGCACTTATTTTTATAATGTAGGCATCATGAAACGATCAAAAAAGTATAAACCTCAAAATAGGATGAGTATAATTAACTGAAAATATTAATAAGTAATAAGCGTGTGATGTGTTCTACACATCTCTGGGGATCAAATAAATCCAGGGTCTCCCAATCCACATTGAGACCTGCGGTACCATCTGACGTACCCCTTAAGAAAATCAAATATCCAACAAAATTCTAAAAACGTAGACTAAGCAAAAAGGGACATTAGGCGCCAGGATATAATAATGATAATAAACCGCCTTTATTTGCTGAAATATACAATACAAAAAGAAAAAAGGTAAACTGGTGGCGAAGTCTAACTATTCTACTTAGCTCAGGCGCTAAACAGCACACAGAGTGAAAATATTAAAGATAATATTTTGCTAACGCATAAAATCAATGAAAAAAATAACATGTAGTGCAGTAGTACAAAGTACAAGTACAGAAGGAAAATGAATAAAAGAAACAAAAGGTTTTCATAAAAGAAGCTACCTGGTCATCAGCCCTAAAATTATATAATAATAACGATCATCATCTATATTAGAAATAAAAATTTAGCATATCAATGTTTAGAGAGGAGGTATAGTTTTACTTTATATTTGAATTTATTAATATCATAAGAAGAAAATACTCTGGTACAAAGGACACGCGACCAAATGCCTATAAAATGCATACGCGTCCATAGTTGTTTGGGTCTGTATAAAATAAACCAACTGTTGACAAACGTAAGGAGTATCGACGGCATACCCCATATTCATACGTATTTTACAGACGAATGATAAATAAATATGTCGTAAGGTTCCGAATGAAGCCGCGGGATACAACAGAACAATAATGCCTATCATCTAAACAAGAAAGTCGCAGATTGCTGACAGGAGTACTTAGAACAAAGGGCTTACTTTTGGGATATTTTCCTGCATATATCTTTTTATAATTACAGGATGACCCAAACTTTCTTCACACGCCATGGGCAAAGCAAGTAGTTATTATGGTCAAATCATGAAAAGACAAGAAACTAAAAGGTATATACAAGTTAATAAACCCTCTCAAGAAACATCGCTTCGTTTTGCTTATCTCATACTCTGATAAGTGTTTATCTATAAAAACCACATGTAGGATGAGCCCGGCATTCATTCGTCTCTTGTCTCTTAAGCAATAAAGTTCTTTTCAAAAAGTCTGGTTTTTGTTCGGCCGTTATAACTTACACTTAATTTTTAGATATTTAACTAGTTTCTTATAAATTTAGGGCGTGGTTTTACTAGTGTGCATTCGTTTCCTTATTATTTTTCAACCGACTTCTATTCTATAAGAAATCAAAATGGCATTTGAAAATCATGAATAATTATATCTATAATCTCCCCATTCAGTTAAAATACAGTAATATGAATTACTTCATTACTAAAAACCCAAAGTCAAAGCCCCCTTCAGAAGAAAAAGTATCTAAGCCCTGACACGCCGTACAAATTGTGAAAAAATTAAATTGTTTAATTCGCTTATGCCTCAGAGTTAAATAATTCCTTTAAACCATTACTATCATTTTATGCACAACACTTGGCATCACTGGTAGCCGGTACTGAGTCGGATGTGGAATGGAGGAGCAGTTCACCCTAGACGTCGAAAGTGGTGTGAGTATGATAGTCAGCGTCAGCGATTGTATTTATTTATGTCTCAAAATATAGTTTGTTTAGCATTTGTAATTTAAAAACCTAAATAGCTCAAATGTGTTTTCTGAAGCATTCGGAAAGCATCGAAAATGTATGATGTCCATGCAAGTAGGCTTTAGCCTGAAATTGTAGCTATTAAACATAAATATATCATATCTGTATTTCGTGGGTAAGTTGTGAACATACATTATGCTCTCCACTATACATAAGACCTGCTATAGTCGTCTTTAGCGTAGATTCGTCAGTATAGCCTGGCGGTTTAACTGTAAATCAAACCAAATCAAATGTTTATTTGCCATTATAATTAATTTTTTTACAATGTTCTCCAATATATTAGGAGAGCAATTTGGCGGTATACGTAATCCAGTCAAAGGACAACAACATGAACATTCATCTCCTAGCGTCACGAACGGTGGCGTTGCCCCTTGGAATATTACAAAGTCTAGGTTCTAACGCTTGGACTGCCTTGAAGCCGTGACTAAGGTCGTAAGGGGTATAATTCATTGGATCAAGGCAGTTCAAGTCCTTGACCTCGTTGGTTGCCAATGGGTAGCGCCACTGTGCGTGACGCTTCGAGATGAGTGCTGATGTTGAGTATCTTTTTTTGAGATGATAGAATGACAGTTTCAATAAATTGGAATTTCTGCCCCTACCCAGCCACCAATTTCGCCGCATATTCATTTCCAATTTTGATTTTGATCATAGGTGTTACAATCGTATAAAAATTAAATTTTGCCGCTTTTAACGTTTACACTTTCTGGCGGTAACCAGTGCCACTGCACCTTTTTTTTTTGAAAACTGTAAGACATTTTGGACATAAGGTAACCTAGTTTCAAACTACATCAACATTCGAATAACACTTTCCGAATCATAATAGAGACAAGGAATACCACCGACGAGAGACAAGCACAGACAGACGAGTCGACGCAAATATGTGATATAGCTTTTCGTGAAACATTAAAAGAACATAATACCCTGATTTTGCGATGACAAAAACGGTGGATGAATTGTAATCCCACCATGTTAATGAAAAAATGAATCATATTTGAATTTTCAAATTGGATGGAACTGTGTCACACTATATCCAGTATTATCTGTATGGCTACAATGAGAATAAAACAAAGCTGACATGTCCAGCTACATCAACAACTTTTTCCATTTTGGCCGTTATTTACACTATCATCAGTGCCACCGATGCCACGTCGGTGTCCCGGGTTGTTATGATGAATCATGGAGATCCGTATCGCCTCCGTGATATACGACACGGTCAAATGCCATTGTTTATTGGACATTGTGAATAAAACCCGTAACAGAATCTGCACTTCACTGTTGCCGTTTCGCTATTTCAGAATATTCCATTTTCTGCTTCATAGGCAAGGGAATTGTTGTGATCGCGAAGAGTTTCCACTTCAAGATAATGCGTTTTTCTGTTATCAACATCATAAACATACATATCACAATCCTGTCGATCCGTCAGTCAGACCGACAGTCGATCCGTTGGGGTGTTAGTCATCGCGTAATCTCAGTAACCGTTGCACTGATTTTGATGAAATTTGATAAGGAACTTAATGTAGGTCTACATATGGTAGGTAATACTTCCTGTAGATTATAGATGCTCTTACTTGGTGAAACTCTTCCATCATGCAGATGAAAAGGTTCTGTAATTAACACACAGTTTCACAAATAAAACTCTTTTTCTTTCAGTGACGCGTTTCGATTTATATTTGAATCATCGTCGTACTGTCAGATTTGACTGCTAACAAGACTACCCAGATTACTTAACAGCTAACTAACTAAATCCTATCTTAAGTTGATAATATATTAAGATGAATGAAATAATTAAGAAATAAAATAGTCAATCACATGGAATATCTTGAGAACATTTTGATGGCGATTGTTAAGGTTTTATAGGGGTGTCCCTTAACACTAGTGTAAATGCAGTCGCCAAAAAAATATTTCCCCTAAGACAGACACAAGGAAGGAAAAAGAATTTTATAGAAAAATAGCTAGACAGGATAAATAGTAGGCAATATTTGAGAGCTTTAGTTTTGTATCCATGATAGTATCTAGTTAGTTAGTTGGCAAGTAATCTGGGTAGCCTTGTTAGCAGTCAAACTTGACAGTACGACGATGATTTAAATATAAATCGAAACGAGTCACTGAAAGAAAAATAGTTTTATTTTTGAAACTGTGTGTTCATTACACAATCTTCTTATTCGGTAATACTTCTGTAATAAATCGATAAATCTATATTCTGAGATACTCATGGGAAAACGCATAAATCGGTTGAGAATGATCAATCGTTTTTGGTAGACAGCCAATTTGCACAAAACCTTGACGAATCGATGAGACTGAGATTGATTACCAAATCAAAATGTGCTTACGCGATAGCATTATTGGAAGAAGAAACTTAAAATCCTAACTGCATGTTATATAAAACATTTTGTTTTTAAATTTGGCATCCGTTGAAAATACTCGAAAGTAGAACATTGTATATAATATACAAAGCTTAGACTGATCCTTGAGGGATGTGCGATAATAATCTAACCCTAAAAAGACAATTCTGCTCGCTTCATCTGATGGACTGTTAATTATGGATAAGGTAAGATGAGATAAATCTAACTTCCCTTTTTTAAGAGCGTAAATGAAAGTCATGTCAACGTATTCCCATTGTAAACGGCGCACTTCAGACTAGTATACATAAATAATTACTCATCACCCTTAAGATATCCGTAGAAAGTTTCTAATGTGAAGAAAATTATCTGGCGAACGTAGCATCATCATCTTGCTTCATCCAGATTAAGCCGACATATCCATTATATTTCATTGTTTCACCACCAATTTGTCGAGGTTATGGTCCAGGAAGACAAGTCGAGCAATAAAAGTGAATTTACGGACGACGCCGAGATCCTAAACTTCCATTAAAATCTTGTAGTAGTAAAACAGCGACACATCTAACCGAATCAAAAGTAATGGCGATACTAAAAATACAGTATCGGCGTTTCACCTCGGAAAGTACCGACTTTATGACGGATTCGTGGCAGTTCACGACAGACAGTTCATTATCAAATTACATTGTTGTTTCTTCTACGAGTCATTCTAGAAAGGTATTCATAGTGATTACTTTCCCCCAGCTCATGGTTATCTATAAAAAAATGTATTTAAAAGTTATGTATTTGAATTCTAACAAAGGAACCTCATCTGCTGTGAAAGGTAGAAAGTAGAAAAGGTCCGCGACAGTCATATTATTTTAAAAAACGACACCAAATTAAACTAACTAATCCCTGGTATAGTCTATAGCAGCATTTTTTAGACGGTGCTCTGTTGAGATCACCCAAGGGTTTCACGATTCACAACGCCCACGCGCCCACTTGTCATGCGTCTTTCCTGGATTGAATCCAGAAGCTTCAGGAAATGCTTCAGAATCCACCACCACACATGCAAGCAATATTCCAGAAATGGTCTTACCTGAGCCTCGTATAATATATTAGTAGGTTGTCTGGGTGAATGCAACTGGAGAGGAAGATAACCCCAACTTCTAGGACACCGAAGTAGCAAGGCTGGTAACATAATCGTGATTGTTGATGTTTATCTCCAGAAGCATCATGGAAGATGACTGGAGTGTTCAATGATGAGTCTCAGACAACTACCTTTCTTGTCAGGATAGTTGTCTAAGTCTTCGTTAGCATCTTCAATCCCGCCCATGATTTGATCTCTCGAAATGGTAGTGATTTGCCTGTTTCCATACGTAAACGGAAGTACAAAACAGTGTAGAGCAGGAGGCAAAGAATATCCTCTTTCATTAATTTAGTTGTTTAGCTATCAAGTAACGTCATGCACTATCAGCGTCGCTAAAGTAAATATTGATAAATCAGGTTTATTAAACAAGTAAAACATAGCTTGCCAGAACAGGTCCATAGGCATTACTCATTTTTCAGATGCTTAAAGTCTGTAAAGAAGATAAGCCGAATGCTCCCATACACTGCTTCACGGGGAGCTTTACGAGCACTTTTCAAATGCGCTGGGGTTGAAATCGAAAGGGGAAGCTCCGTAAAAAATCACACGCCCCCTTATATCGCGCACGAGCTCCCTGAGTATGTTTGATTTGATCATGTCTCTGGTTTGGTGTGTTAGCCTGCATTAATGCCTGTGGTGTTTCAGACTGGATGCAGGGGTGGAACGAATTTTTAATATTTCATTATGTTTACGAATGTAAAAGTTACCTGGAAGACTGATAATTTTTTGACCATTGCTCAACTCCGATAACAAGTTCGTTTTACTTTGCTACTTCTAAAAGCTTGTTCAAATCCTGAGATGATACAATTTGTGGGCATCAACACTCTTCTCTGAGCATCGCGCACCTTAGTGCTGCTCATTGTCAACTTACGAAATCAAAGTCCTAACTCTTAGACTGCATTGAAGCTGAGACAGATGTCACTTACGACATCTGTCACCAAGGGTAAACTGATTTATAGCGACATCCCTTGTTCTTCGTAAATACTATTTACGGTGTACTTTGACTTTGAAAGTTGCCAATGGGCAGCGCCACCGTGCACGACACTTGGAGACGAGTGTGTATATATTTATATATATACCAGCCAATTGCTCTCTACAGCTAGACCGCCAGACTATACTGATGAGTCTAGGCTAAAGACGAGACATGCATGTCTATATGCATAGTGGAGAGCATAGAGTGAATTTGTGGACAAGTCATCAAAACAAAGCAATACAATATTTGATCTGTAGCTTTCAATGTTTAGGTCAGAGTTGTGGAGTATGTGACTTGATTGAGAAAATATTGCAATCGACCTTATCCAAAAACTTCTCACAAAACGTGTGTCAAAAGATATCTCTCTAAAATGTACTTTTTTCAACCGAATGGGAATTCCGATGAAAAAATTAATGTTGCTGCAAGAGGCATATTTCGGATAGGCTTCGGTTTGGAACTGACACGCCTCTGAAAAAAAAAATTCTACGATGGTTGGTGGCAAGTAGCAATGCATTACAGATAAAAGAGGGTGTGACGCTAAAGAATGGGGTTGAGAGATAGTGAGGCTTATTTATTTAGACAATCGTGATCTATAATTCATACACTCGACGGCTAATATCATATGGAAATGTTTTTCCTCAATGGGAAGTACCCCTAAAAGTCAGTATCATTAAGAGACAATTGATGGACTAGATCTTATTTACTAAACTTTCAAATGGGCGGCAGCCAAAATTAAATCAAAAATCATTTTCGACCCCAAGGAAATGTTTGAGTTGCAGCGAATATTAAAATAAAATATGCAAAGTAATGACACAGTATTCCCCTTATTTGGAATTCAAGAACAACCATAAAGAATCCTCTCCATCACGGAGAGCATTGATTAGATTTTTCGTTGAAGTACCTTGAACGAGACGGTTTTGAAAAACAATCATGATTCAAATTCATATAGAAAGATTTTTCAAGTTTCTATAAGACAGGCTAGGCAAAAACGTTATGTTTGTGGGGTAATACATCATGTTCATGATTGTAATGAATTGAAAAGGTGAAACGTTAGTAAAGCTTCTTTATATGTGATTTTAATTGTCAGCCAGGCGAAATCCGATGGAACAAAATTTCGATGGTTACCTTGAGAAACCGCAATCACTTGAAACTTGTAGCTGGCACGGCATGTATCTCTGTCTCCCAAGAGATGCAGCATCGATCTGTGGTCTGTATGTGTCAAGCTGCGGTCAACCAACCATCAATAGGGATGAGAAGTGCACTACTGCCTTTTGCAATGGAATTTCAATTTCACAGACGTCCACCGTATTGCTTTGTCAGTCAGATTGATATTCACAACGCTTGAGGCTTAAGGCTATTGATGGTAAGTATTTCAGCTACATATGACAAATATTTAGTCCATACACTCAAATTATTTCTACGCTTGGGTAGTGGCATACTTCCAGTACAGACAGTAACGTGTCTGGACTTGGAGCCAGGAAACTTCAGGTGAACTGAAGACGATTGAAGATAGCACATCAATCGAAACGTCGTGATACTCAAAATTTTATAGACAATGGAAGTCCGAAATCAAACTTTTCATAAATCCACCTTGTCTACAAGTTTCAAACAACAACTTCAGAAAAGTTCATGCTAAATTATAGTACCATATCATCTCGAGATAGCTGTTAAAAATGATCGTACTTATCCTGGACGTTAATTTAAACCACACATACATGTAACTTTCGAATTAACTTTACTAACGTTTCGTCTGCCTCAGCAGCCTTTTTTACACTAAAAAATATTTTAAATTAATCATTATTTCCCTGGAACGTTAATTAATATACATTAGCGATAAGTGGTTTTTTAGCTGCTAAAAAACAAGGGGAACACCACAAGTTATCTTCCAGGAGTTATTTCAAGAATTTTTGCAAATTTCTCAAAAATTTTTAATCGCCCAGTGCGAATATAAATTTTAATTTGTCCATTTCAGTTGCGGATTTGTTAAATTATAACCAGGGATTTTTCCTGAAATCCACTTATTTTTGTAAATACGATCTATCGTGCTTTCCTTTTTTTTAATTAATTTGAATTAGTTCTTTTTTTTCGAACTAGCGAACTATTGCATTCTAGATAAAGAAAGATCATTATTTGTTTCAGTACTAATTTTTTACGATGTCCAAATTTTCAGGAATCACTATAGGCACCCATACCGTGACAAAGCGACTGTCTTTGGGAGAAAAGTAGTAAGAACATAATTTGAAGATCTACCTCATATGCTTCTAAGAAGAAAATGTCTTGTCTGACTTAAAATTTAACTCCAACAAAAACATCTCATTCCCGACAGGATCCCCCTATTGTCCGTACATTTAATCCGAGGTCACCTATCTATGACTCTGATGCGGCACATGTATGGGACACGTGCTCCACCATCGTCACATCCGAGACTGTATCACGGATGCAGCTGCCTGCCAGTTTTTTGGAGGGTCTATTCATCGAAAAGGGCTCGCGAGTGAGGATCTCGGATCTGCGTACTTCTGTTTCAGCTCGTTCCGTATTTTAAAAGACGTCCGGCCCCCTCTGTATAAGGGTGGCGACCGCCATTCAGTGGCGTCACACAACCAGCTGTTGTTTGTAACTTTCATTATCTCACTCCCTACGCCATAAGCGAAGGCTGTCGGTCTGTCTGTTGATTTCTTTGTCACCTTATCGTCTCAGTTACCAGTTCATTGAATCTATCAATTTTTTTATATCGGTGGATTCGCAGCGGAATATCAGGCAAAAACTCAGAACTGCTTCAAACTGCATATTTTATATCAGTTACAGGTGTTTTCGGATACAAGGTTATAGAACATAATTTTATTCATAAGGTTGCCGACGTTTCGGGTAATTCATTCTCTTCTTCAGGTTTCTATAAGCAGACATTGCTTGTGAATACTAAAGTTTCGAGATAAAACGTTGTTTTTCTAACGTTTAATGGTAAACATATCATGGGGTATTTGATGATTTGTTGTTTCAACTTTATGTGTTGACAGCGCCGAATAATGAGCGCTTCACCGAATTTGGATTTTTTTGGAAGGATATGATATGAGCACGTAGTGGATAAAGCTGTAATTATTTTAAATTGTTGTATCGGCGGTAGAGCAGTTAATAAAAAACTATCCAACAAATTTAGATTTTATGTTTTTCAAGTTTTCATCATTTTTGAGAATATTCAAAATAGGTGAGTTCAAATGTTTCTGATGTATTCATTGAAAAAATTATTTAGGGGTCTATTTATTCAAAACCACAATTCAATATTCGTAAAATTTATATCCAGACTAGTGAGGTGAACAAGGCTTACTCCAACCAAAATTATTTTTCCATTTCTCAAGTTCCTGTCCTGTGATGCAGTTAAAAACAGGGCCGGATTAGTTATACAACAGGCCCTAGGCTAAAAATTACTTAAGACCCTATAATTTTGGAGTTTATATACCGAAAAGTACGGGATAAGATTGACCTAACACTATTATTTTCTCAGTCAAGGGCCCTTTCAGTCTTGGGCCTCTAGAATATAGCCTACCTAGCCTATTGGATAATCCGGCCCTGGTTGAAAACAATGTAAATGTTGGACAGGTTCCAGTTAGATCAAACTGAATTTGAGGGCAATTTACATAAATTACACAACTTTACGTCACATCCTCAACATTAACGATAAACTGAGAGAACTAATCAGTTTTCAAACCATCAGGACGGCAAATTAATAAACCTACAGAGGCAAAACCGTGGAAGTAATTTTTTTAATTAATTTTATAACTCATCGTTTGAGAATCTATGAGAACTTCAATTCCATTATATCATGAAAGATATTTACAAGCGAAAATGGTAACAATACATCGTGGGAAGGACCAAGTCACACTAACTGACTCAATTTTGTATATCACCTAGAAACGTGAAATAACAAAATTGGGATGTATGGAAAGTAAATAAGATGATTATAATTTAAATAAAAAAGAAATATATGCTGTATTCCTCCCAACTTGCAAAACCGCCGCCTCTGCGTATACTCAACACGTGCTGGATCCTATCCAAAGGCTTATCCCAAAACTGCGCTTGTATTTTTGGCGCGTGCTTGATTATATCCAAGAAATACCCTAATGAATGGATAGGATTTACAAAACGATTGATTTATGGAATTTATCAAGTAAATCGCGGATCATTATGTTCATTCCGCACACGTGTACGATATTGGTCCAGACGTGGAGATAAAGGGTAGTCCACCATTTTATTCCTTAAAGGTTGTGCTTCTCTTGTATGTGAAAATCTTGAAATTCTGTGATAAACTTCCAAGAGAATAATTCATTCACGATCCGCTACCATTACCATGTAAGCTCGCAAAATTCCAGAATTTCAATAGAGGAATTTAAAACGCATCTTTGGAATATGGAACCAGATCAGACATCTGCTGGTACAGAACAAATACTCATACCAGCTACTATTCTCAAATTTATTCCACAGAATCAGTCCTACTCATAGCATAACATGCGTATAAACTATAAGCCTGAGACTCTTCAGAAATGGTGTGTCACCCAATACTTGAATCATCTTCCATCAAGCTTCTGAGAATCAACATCAACAATAACGTGACATGGCACGATTATGTTTCTGGCCTTGCTAAGTCGGCGTCCCATAAACTGGGGATTTTCTCAGGCTCCAGGATATTGTATTCTCCGGAAAAGATACTGCTACTATACAAGGCTCAGATGAGACTATCGTTGGAGTACTAATGGCATGTGTGGGGATGCATTCCAAAGCACTCCTGATGCTTCTGGGCACAACTTAGAAACCAGCAATACGTCTAATGCAACGACGATAGTCAGTGTTCTGTCGTCGTTGGTCTAATGGATGCGCCTAACCTCACAAACGACCTCCACAGTCTGGGACATCGAAGGAGAGCAGCTGATCTGTGTCTATTCTATAGACATTATCATGGCATAATAACACCAAGAGTCGCCTGTGCAGCAAAAACTAGAGGAGCTCAACGGACGCTTCCTCATCAGATCAAGCTTACAACGCCTCGGACAAGCCTCTTCCAAAATTCGTTCTTTTGGAGAACCTCGGTGTTGTGGTCAATGTGAATAATAGTAATATATATAAACCAAGGAAACCACTACCAACTCAAAATCACACATATCCTCCAGTTCAGCGAGGGCATGGAAAACTTGTTGGGGATTCACAAATACCGTTCATTTCAATGTGATGGAATCTCAAGACAATTACCCTGAGGGAAGTAGCAGAACAGACATTACAAGGCTCAGATCACACCATTACGAGCAAACTCGTTCCTAAAACTAACTTAGAAAATGGCCGCTATTCGACTGTAGCACACATGAAGTATCAAAAATCACGCAACCTACTTGGTTCTCCTACTCGGAATTTCTGTGTGCTGTCCTGTTGTTTTTCACCTTCTACCTTTTTTTATAAAATAAACTATAACCTCTAATCAAGCCTGTTATAAGAAAAAGATGTAAATAAATAAATAAATGAATATTGTATTTTGCAACAATGGCACTATCGGTAGAACAGTGTGACACATTATTAAGGTAAAGTATATTTATCCAAAAGTATGCAGTGGTACTGAATGTTATTCTGTAGCATTTTAGATTTGCAAAGTGTTCACAACTTCACTCTGGAAGCTCTATGCAATGATATTCACAAAAAATTTGAGACACGCGACTACTTTAAAGGTTTGTATATTAATATATAATTTTATAATATGAACTGTATTAAGTTGCAAGATAATACTGGATAGTAATAGACAATATGTAGAGATATTTTCATTATAACACTAACTCATTTAATTTTTACTAAACTACTTTCCAGTGTCCTCTTACTTCCAACGTTCCAACCAAAATGTCTCGTTCGCTGATCAAGATACAATTGATAAGTTATATAAAAAATTATAATTCAGCAAATATTTGTCATAGGTTATCAAGGCAGTTTGTGAGATGTGTCTTTATTTTATAGCCCATGAAAAAATGCATACACATCACTATAGAAATAACTTGTGACCTTATATACTTCTTAGATTGTATGATTGATACATCTATCTCCATGGTTTCTGGTTCCTAGTGGTTCCATTTTACATTGCTTGGTCCTTCAAACAGTAATGTAACTCAAAGTAACCATCAATCTATATCTTATAACTAACTATTTCAATATTATTAGTGGGAACATGCATAGTTATGCTACTGCAGAACAATCTACTTCCTGAACCTGAACAAAGGCTAACAGCAATTACTCTACTTTATGAACTTTATCGTGGTGAGCCACTGGCAAATACTCCATTTGGCAGTGTTTTTATACACTTGCTTCATCCTCCTGAACATCAAAGCAATGTTGGTGCCCCAAAATTGGAATACCCTGGCCAGTTACCAAGGATATTTCCACAAGAAAAAAGTTTCATAACACAGTTAATGTCAGATGTACCTAAAGATTCTGTAAGTATTATTTGAAATTGAAAATTATAGGTTAAAATAACATATATATAGTGGGTATTATATAGAATCAACTGAGCAGCAATTAAAATAAGTTATGGTTATCAAAATATATGATGTGATACCTTCAACAATGGATGGATTACATATTCAGCAAATTGCTGGATATTTAGAAACTAGAAATAAACATCCTTTTTTAACATCTGTAAAATGATTTTTCATAACTATATATACCTAGTTGAACTTTTTAAGTATAATACAACAAACAAACTCATTATATTTATTGATAGTTTAACTGGTTATACTACAAGCTTTTCGGCTACCCTCCCTGATAATAGATTGCTGAGGAAATGTATTATGTAATTAAATATGACTCATTGAATTCATCTGTTTTTCTTAGAAGTGTTTAGAGATTATTTAATTTTTATTTAAGATTGTTTATGATTAGAGAAGTGGACATGTGACCTGGAGATCTATCCAATATTATTCTAATGTTTTCGCATCATGAAGCAATTTGTTTAACGGAAATCATGTGGTTTCTTTAATCAGTCAGGGTAAGCAATATCAGCTTGAGCAACCCTGACAAAACACACATTAGGCAACTGTTATGTGAAGTGTCTAGTTCAAGGCATATAATATGTGTTGCTTTTTATTTCCAAATATATACCTTCCAGATGTGATATTTCAAGCACAGTATATTATGTTTCAGTTCATGAAAAAGACAGCAGTACAAGTCATAAATGCAGATCCACCACAACAAACAACAACAGATTTCTCAATGATTCAATTATTATTAGCTGAAAAACAATCTGAATTACCACAGACTTGCAAAACTGGAATTCCAGTTATTGTATCATTACCGGAAAAAGTTTCCAACAGGTACAGTTTTGTTTTAGTTAGATGTTCCATTCATTACTTCTACAGAAAGGCGACTTTAAAATTTGGTTTAATGATTTAGGGTGTTTAAAAACATCCTGTGGATAGCTTTAGATTATCCCACTTTGACCAGTAATTGAATTCACATGTACAATTTCAATAATTTACAATAGTTTTCAGTGATGTTACACAACCATGGGATTGACTTTTAAGTGATACATTAATCAAAAAGAAAATTAACTGAAATATGAACAATAATTTATAAGTGTCAAAACAAAATGTCATTCCAATCCTAAAGTGGAGGCAGAGCTAATTATTGGTTCTGTGTCAATGTTTCATTATAAATCATCCCACCAACACTAATATTTATAGGTACATTTTATATTTGATGTTTTTTATTGTAGCTACACTTCAGATGCGGAGGCAGAAGATTCTCTAATAAAGAAATTAGCCACTGGAGATGATGCACCAATGAACAAAGTGTACAAACCTGAATTTGTAACTTTGGCTCCACCTCTGCTGAATTGTCAAGATGAAGTATGTTGTGTGATATATATTATCATATTAATGATTACTAGTTTATTAGATCAAACTCAAGATAAATATATGGTATTCATAGATGGGAATAATCAGTGTGTATACTAGAAACAGTATGTCTTACCTTCCTAAGCACATTTCATATGTTTATACTTAATGCAGACCATGAAGTTAATTCACACAAAAACACAAAATCGGACCTTAAATTAAAGACTTGCTGGAAATCAAATTTTGCTATAATATAAAACTCAGTGCCTACCAATTGTTGTAAAAATCTATTTTCCATTAGCCTCAAGAGTCTCAAACTGTTCTTACAGAACCACTGGTGAAGACTGCTAAATTTCATTAGTATATCAAATCTGAGCTTTATTCCAACTAAACTAATTGTAAACTGACCACTAATAATGACCTTTTTGTAAAAATGTCTGGGATTTGAGCTTTACTATGAATTAAAGAAATTATTGTCAATAACTCAATAGCCCCCAAAGGTGGCCTATGGAATTTTACAAAATTCTACAAGTTTTGGCCATTTCAAATATATTCTAGTATAAAAATTGGGTTAATCACATGCTGCAGAATTTGAGCCTATTGCAACCACGAAAGGTTAGAGTATCTATTGATGCATCTCTTGATGCTAAACAATATACTATTCCTAAGAATAAATTGTTTGTCACATTTTAAGAATACTCTTATTTTTTCAAGCTGGTTTGGTTGAACCCTACAACACCCAAAGAGCATTCACCAGTGTATGACTCTAGCATGTGTGTCCCAGATATTACAGGCTATGAAGCCAGGCAGTTGATGAACAAGGCCTATAAATCGGCATTGTCTATTCCACAGCAACAGCAGCTGTTGACTGAACTGGAAAATGATTCAAAACTTGTATATCATATTGGCTTGACTCCAGCTAAAGTAAGTATGTCATGCTATTGGCATGATGATGATGTATTATGCCAAGATGCTGTTATTTGCTAGGAAGCTTTATTTTTTACAAATGGTTTGAAAATCGCCATGTTTACAAATACTTCCACTATCCATTCGTTGAATGTTTTTACTCTTCTCAGATGCTGCAGGCTTGCCATAGAAGATTCCAAATTGTGACAAAAAATAAATGAATTGAGAGTATTTGACTTTTGATCTAGACATTAAGATCATTTCAATCCCAAAACACCTGCCTTACAGTTCGCAAAATGGCAGAGCTATTAATTTTTTGAAAAATGTTGAAGTTTTCAGAGTTTTTTTTGTTAATTTTTTCCATTACAGATGATCCAGTTGAACATTTTTGCATCTCATTTTATGAATATTTGAATTCGCTACTTTTTATCTGTTTAGATTATACAAGTCGAAATACTTTCCCCAGGTCATATTTTATAAGGAAAAATGAAAAAAATTATTTTCATATATCAAAAAGGTATCTTTGTGGTATTTACTTTTTGCTTTTTTGTCAGATAAAATGCTCTATTGATACCGGGTATTAGCAAGTTAGTTATCAATTATTTTGTACATCTAATATTCATTTTTTCAGCTTCCTGACCTTGTCGAAAATAACCCACTTATAGCAATTGAGGTTTTACTGAAACTGATGCAATCAAAACAAATAACCGAATATTTCAGTGTGCTTGTGAACATGGAAATGTCTTTGCACTCCATGGAAGTTGTTAACAGGCTGACAACAACTGTTGACCTTCCCACCGAGTTTGTTCACCTGTATATTTCCAACTGTATTTCAACCTGTGAAACTATCAAGGACAGATATATGCAAAATAGGCTGGTGCGACTGGTCTGTGTCTTCCTGCAATCTTTGATCAGGAACAAAATTATAAATGTGCAGGTAAGAATGAATGTTTTTCATATTCAAGCATTACACAGTTTCACAATTGAAAATGCATGAAGTTTGTGACCCTTTTCACTTTAGCAACATATAGCAACCTTAAGTATATGTTGTTATTACACCCTTACCTGGAATAAGTTCAAGCCATACTCACTTACTGGGTGTCAGATGTGATTTAGTCTGAACAGCCTGAAGCTCTAATGGAAATTATTAATGCCCTTAGCGAAGGTGAAGTTCGTGAATCTGAGCCTACATCTAGCAGTAGTACATCACATAAACATATCAATCAACCAAACTGCCCAACAATCATCTAAGATCCGGACATATGCTACTTCTGTTGTATCAAGGTGTCTCTGTAGCAGGGTTGTAGATACGGAGGGTATCAACCCCAAAACATGACTTTATAGTACATAGAAAATAATGGTCATGGCGGAGAATATACTTTATAAAAGAAATTAATTCTTATTTCCCCCATTGCAAAAATCTACCTGCATCACTGCTCCTTGAGTACTAGCCTTATTTTTGTTGTTTTATAGTAAACAAATATGCCTTTGCTACCTCTTACCAAATCTGACATATTTCATTCGATATCTTAGCTGTATTACTTCTCTAATCATTGAACAGAGTATTTATTTATAGGAGCTGTTTATTGAGGTGCAGGCATTCTGCATAGAATTTAGTCGTATTCGTGAAGCTGCTGCACTGTTTCGGCTACTGAAGCAACTTGAATCCGGGGAACTAGGCCTTGTCTCTTCTCCAACATTAAATTCAAAAGCTAAACTAGAAGGTTAAACTGGAGTATATTTACATCATTGTTAGCAAGATTACAAATGGACTACCATGGTCACTGTTTTATTTTAATAAATGTGATATTTGTACATTAGTTTTTTAATTATTGAAATGCCTCTGTCAACAGACTATTTTAGAGAATTTAACTGATTTGAATTGAGCCTGTGAATTGTGAAAAAATACACAAACTCTTTGTTCACAAACACCTAAACAAAAATTCTCGCCAAACTTGTAATATGAAAGTTCCTGAATAATCATAATGATTTAGAGTAGTGCAAAACTGCAGAACATGGGTTTGCTAGAATCTCTAATTATTTTGTATAAACATGTTTTTTTCTTAGCATTGATTTTCTAATGTCTGCTATTATTGGGAGAATTAGGATGGGTAAAGATTACCTCAGTATTTTTCCTTTATTTAGTTGGTTTGGTTTTATCTCTCCAATTCCCCAGCTTTAGGGGAAGAGGGCTGAGCACCACTGAATTTCCTCCTGAATTATCTCAGCTATCACTATGGCGATCTAGTGTAGAAAATACCTAGATGCACAAGACAACATTTTAATATTTTTGGGTAAAATAGCAGATTTCAAAAACATATTTCAACACAGTGTAAACAAAATATCCATAAAGTGGGAAAGGACAAAGTGCATGAGCAATTTTAATTGTCAGTTGTGTATCAAAAAAATTCCACTCGAATGAACTAATCTATTTTTATTTTCTTCAAACTTAAAGAGACTACTGTTTTAATGCTTAGTGTTAACACCAACATGAAGGGCCACAACAAAAGGAGGTGGAGGGAACAAGTGCCCAACTCCTAAAATTTTTTCATATAAATTATAAAACACCTCAAACCACAATCGGTGTTAAAAGCTTGAATAGTATGTTACTGAAATGCAAAAACGAATTAAGATTCCTTAGATTCTTAATCTTACTTAATTCGATAGGAAAGTTTGAATAAACTTAATATTTTTTTGAATAAATTATAGTGGAATTATCCTTCCTGTGCTCTTTTTCACTAACCATAATTTTGATATGTAATTATGTGTTTATTTCAAGTAGCTATGATATTCATGCTGCTCACAACAGTGTAGCATTATCATAATATAGTAAGTTTTGTTAATTTATTTCCAATGAAAATACATATACTTTTCAAATTTTAGTTTAACTTTAATCTATCTTATAACTATGATCAGTTTGAGTTAAATCAAAATAATCTAATAACCTTCTTGCAAAATGTCTTCCTACAAAAAAATCTAGTAGGAGGCCCTCACATCAATCTTCATTGCTCTGGTCTTGCCAACCTGCACTTCAGATACCAGATCAATCAATTTTATATGCATAGACAGCATAAAATACAAATTACACTAACAAAAGCATGGCAAACAAAATGGGGCAATCACATGGAAAATGAATGAGTGCCTCAACTTTTATACATATTATGTCAACTGTAAAGTTTAGTAATAACAAATATCATTTTTATATTGTAGTGAGCTTTATAAATTCGTATTCATCCTAGGTTTTCTATGAAAGATAAACTTCTTGATTACAAACATTTATTTGTATTGAATATTACATGTAGGTATACTACTTTTCAAAGCCTGCACTGTCTTGTCACGGTTTTTCACACTTTGTAGATCAAATAATATCAACTGTTTCAAGTTACCCAGACAATTCAAAGAAAGTATTCCTTTATCAGTAACACTGCTACATCCTGTCACTTGCAAAAACAAAAGTGACTTCTTAAGATAGTGGAGTTTCTCCAAAGCTCTATCATCAACTAAATTACACCTGTGTAAAATTAATTTGGAAACATAATTGCACCCCTGAAAATGGTCAAATCCATTGTACATGATGCTAGAGTTTGTGGCATCCACTTCCTGAATATGATAGTTTGTTCCTTCAGGTGGGAGAAGATTATAATTAATAACATAGTCTGAAGAATTTGTCCATTTGATTGTACCACCATTTCTTAAAATCCACTCCGCACAGGCACGATCTGCTCCAAATTGCTTGACACGTTGTTCATCAATAGCATTGAACTGCAAGTTGATCCAATGAAACAATGTTCTCTTGCATTCCAACAGTGCAGAGGGTTTCAAAATTGTAGATACAATACTGGTCATGATGCTAGTTCACGTTAATGTTTCACCCTTTGTAACCTGAAATTATATAAGAATATGTGTCATTGAAGCGACTCATTTCAAAATTTAAGAATATTCTTACGCAAGCTTCAAGATAATCAATTTTTCTCTCCAACGTTGTTAATTTCTCGTTCAATCCGGCGAGTTTTGAACGACATGACAGATCTGAAAAAATGATGGTAATTTGATATTGTCAATCAAGTTTTGATAGGATTACCAAATGAATTTAAGAAATCCGTTATCTTTTTTATGCTGATTGTAATTATTTCAATGTACTCTCTATTCACCCAATCTTGCTGAATTTGCTTTTGAACCGACTCACTCCTGTTTGGTGTGGCCATTTTCAACACAAAAGGACAAAAGCATAACAATTTTAATTTTTGTCATGGGAAAAACGCAGAACGGCAAAAACAAGTGTTGTTTTTTCCTACGCTTGTGGTCTGTGATCATACGTATTTGTTTCATGATTGACAGCATTGAAGTTATCAAAACAGCTAATGGAAGGTAAATCAATTCACAAATCTTCATTTTGAAAACCAGAAAGAATAGAAGGCGAAGGTTAATTATTTCTCATCTGATGGCGGAAAAATATACCGGAACCTGCATGGTCGGCAGCACACTGCAGTTGCAGTTACCAATGCCGTTTAGAAAACGTCAGAAGTCACATGTCATGCAAATTGATAAATCGACTAGCCACTATGCAGACCACGAAAGAAGATATAGTCAGGGCCGGAATTACATTCTTTGAGGCTCAAGGACAAGGTATGGTGAGCATCAGGTATTGCGATTTATAATATCTCCTCCGATTAATCATGTATTGAATCAGCGCTGAATGTTTTCAATTTTTCTTCTGAAATCCGGCTCCACATATCGCCAATACCTACTGTCAGCCCGAATGACCAATAGGGCCCTTTACACTTACACTCTTTCGCATAGGTTTTGCATAAAATCGTATTTCCCATAAAAGCATGTTAATAATTTCCCTGCCTGTATACACCGAATCTGTCGTCTTATCTTTCCGGTCTTTTCTCTATCGAACTCTAAAAGAATACTGCTCTGATCTTAATTATTAATACGATTTTTGCTTTTTCGCGTTCTTAATTGTTGTTAAGCTAAGTCAAACAAAATCTTAGATTGAGTTCAGTAAAATAGGACCAAACTTCGTTTGTATATTGTTTTTTTCAGGTTCCTATTCATTTCAGGGCGTATCAGAATTCTAAAGTGATAACGGTTTAACTTAGCGCGGTAGGCAAAATTTAAAAAAAAAGTTGACGAAATTGGTAGATTTCGACGATTTTCAAGTGGAATCGACAGAATCTTGTTAGGAAACGCTTTTTGTCGCAGCCGTGGCTCATAAAGTCATCAATTTGAGGTAAATTCACAAATAGAAATATTTACGTTTTTAAGTGTGTGTTTACTGTAGATTACGTATATAAAATTCTGGTTTGTCTGTATTTAGATAGATTTTCGGCGATTTTATTTGGGAAACAATGTGAATTTCCTGTGTAATTATAGTGAAATCAGAAAAATGGGATAGTTTAAAAACTCTCAAGAATGTGGGAGATATGTCAAATCTGACATATTATGTCCCTTAAACATTGAACCAGATTGCTATGTTGCCACATGTTCTTTTTGCAATAACTGAATAATGGACTACTGGAGACGTATCAAAGTACAATTACTAAAGCTACGACAGTTCAACTTTGCGCAAATGATTTAAACGAGTTTGACAAAACATAGCTTTTGATGAAATTTATCAGAAATAGGAAAAAAAACTGAAAAACACATTTTGATATAACTGCCGTAGTACGGTTCCAATGAAAACTTAGTTTAGTAATGAGTTTTTCCGAAAGAAAATGAAAAATAGAAGGAATAAGATCATCTGTAACTAGTGTATGAACTAGTCCTATACTGGCACTATTTTCAATGAATTAATGTAAGAAATAAAGAACATGCATTAATTTTGCATGGGGGGGAGGTGAATGAGACTGTTTTTTTAGATGATTTCTTTGAATACAAAATAGATGGCGAAGCAACCGCAACTGCACCCTCAGCGCGCGCTTCGTGTGCAGCTGCGGTTGCTTTGAGGAGTGGTGAGGGGGTGAATGAGAATGTCTTTTTCAATTTATTTATTTATGGCGGAACAACCGCAGCTGCACCCTCAGCGCGCGCTTCGTGTGCAGCTGCGGTTGTTTTAAGGGGGTAATGAGGGGGTGAATGAGACTGTCTTTTTCAATTTATTTCTTCAAATACAAAATAGATGGAGAAGCAACCGTAGCTGCACCCTCAGCGCTCGCTTCGCGTGCAACTGCGGTTGCTTTGAGGGTGGAGAGGGGGTGAATGAGACTGTCTTTTTCATTTTAATGCTTTGAATACAAAATAGATGGCGAAGCAACCGCAGCTCCACATGCAGCGCAATCACAGCACGGAGAACATAGCAAATCTGAGGAATTTGTAAAAAACCGTAAATCCGACAACACGGCTCTACCTCTCGATCAATTGACGTTTGCATTAGTGGCTTTTGTTTTATATTTGAAAGTCAAGATACCGGTTTTGATTGATTTCGTGGTTAATTTGAAAATGAATACTGAAATATGTTACATGTCTATGTGAATATAGAAATATTAGAGAAAAACATATTGTAGCTCCAGAGCCTGACAGTGCGTTGAAGTATATGTAGTAGTCTATCTGTGTACAGTGTTTTAGTGCGTAAATAGTGAGAAAATATCTCATATGGCTGATTAGCAGGAGCTTCATAGTGCCTGTTCAAAAAATGATAAGTACAGTAAAAAATCCGAATGTATACTTTTCCTAAGTAATAAACCGATGTTATAGTTCGAATTACATGTAAATCTACCCATTTATGTGAAAAATCCAATAATCGACGTACCGCGCTAAGTTATAACATAGCCAAATCTTAGATTGAGTTCAGTAAAATAGGACCAAACTTGGTTTGTATATTGTTTTTTTTTCAAGTTCCTATTCATTTTAGGGCGTATTAGAATTCTTAGGCATCCAAACCAATTTTGAATGTGTTAGTTTGCATGAATACAGCACTAGGTTGGTGGTCATAGCTTCGCCTCCCCCAGAGCCAATTTTTGTTGTGAAACAATAATCTAAAATCTTCAGATCTAATAAAAAGTATAAGTAAAGTAGCTCATATTTTAACAAAAAATATCACTTTTTTGTATAACTTCTAAAATACACATCTGCTCGTATTAGTTATATATTGACTGCGATGTCTTCATGTGTTTTCAATACGGATTTGCAGTATTTATTTGGGTAAAATTTTTGCTAATTATGGATGAACAGTAGAAACAGCTTAACAACTTAACCTTTTTAATGTATTAAAAAGTTGTAACATATGAATGAACTTAAATTGTGGGAAATAACTGCTCCTACAATTTGGCGGCATCTAATACTCATCATCAAATGGGAAGTGTGGATGACCTCTAGCACTGAAAAAAAACTATGCATTAACAATCGCGGAAGGAATACTAAACTATGATCTCTTTGGTATAGAACATGAAGCTAAAGTAAGTATAAAAATAATAAACTTTTTCATACTTCCTAACATGAATGAAAATATGTCAGTTAATCTTATAAACATATTTGTCTCCAGGCAATCCTACTTACTAAGTTAACTGATGAGCTCTGGCATTACAATTGAGACTATCCATCTTTGACATTTCTTCTGGTGATAGCTCAAAATCAAAAATCTTTATATTCTCTTCGATTCTGGACTTAGTCACTGATTTTGGGATGGTAATGACACCCATTTGTATGATATACCTGAAATTATTTTAATATAATCGGCTTCAGATGAAGCTTTACAATTTACAACACACTAGCAAAATACCACATGCAAAATTGTATATCATTATCCTACGATGAGGTATCAGGCTCGTCGGTCCCGCCAGATGTGCCTTCGATTTCCGGGCACTTCAAAACACCTGGGTCGTCATTAAAAAACCAAACGCCCGCCAAATACCTGGGACGACTACTAAAAGCCAAAATGAATTATTCCCCTGCTGAAAATTTTGAGTTGACCTGGCAAATTTTGAATATGCTGCCAGTGTACGTTCATCATTCCGCATTAAGGGAATGTGTATATGTAATTATTTTCTTGGCCCGATGCGATGCTGACCACTGATGATACAGTGTTTTGATTTTACAGCCTAGATGACCTACACCACACATTTTTGAATCTCTGATTTTATCCGTGCTGCCAGTGAATATAAAAGTACTATTATCAGCAAAGGCCCAAACTAAACACTGTGGAACTGGTGATGACTGTTTAATATGCAATCATAGCAATTCTATTATCAGCACAATGTGCATTTTATGAATAATTAAATTTAATATCTCTAACTTATATCACGCTAGTTTTTTAAAACACCCACCCATTTACTAGGAATATCAAAATATATGCAAAACGTATATTTTTATGTTTTTTTTAATTCATAATAATCCTTTGCATAAGTAGTGAAAGAAATGTTTGTATTGTTCAGATTGTGTGATGCGTATTTTGAACCTGAAGTTAAACCAAACGTAAAATCGGTTCAGTCTGCTTGAATCTATATTTTGGAGTTCATCTATTCAAAAGTCAGGTTTATTTGTCACAAAAATTTGAATGAAATCAAATTGTTGTCTGGATTTACCTATATACCACCTGAGCTGTAGTTTTTCCATACTTGGCTGCTATATCTTTTATAATGGGCTCCTCTGTTAGCACAGGATCTGTTGGTTTTGCCCATTCTCTGTCAGGGGTTGACAAAGGAGAGTATCCTACTATTTCAATACCTTTACTGTTACAAAATGCGGTCAATTTCTTTTGATTCAAGTACGGATGACATTCAACCTAGAAGTTAATTAAATAATCCCTATACAAAAAATATTAGAACCCTCGATAGTAATAATTCCATACTTCTCATGGACATTTTAAACATGAAATTTAGTAGCATATTATAGGCTGAATAACTTCATGTTAAAGTAGAGTAACATGACTATAGCGTGTGCAGCGTATGTTATTTTTTAACCAAAAGCTTTGATACATACCTGATTAACAACTGGAGTAACTTTAGCATGTTCTAAAAGCCTTGTAATTTGTCTTTTGTTGAAGTTAGATACGCCAATACTTTTGGCTAGGCCTTTTTTGTGTATATCTTCCATAATCTTCCATGTATCAAGATAATCAACGTCACTGAAAATCATCATTCCTGGATTTTTTGGATCTTCTGGAAGATAGTTATCTCCCTCCTGAAATATGTAATCATAATTTCAATTTATATTATAGCATCTTTTGTCACTTATAGTTTCCACGCCAGTAGTAAATGCAATATCTTTGAGATAAATATGATTGAAGTTTCTATAAAGGATATTGTTCTCTGCTGTTACCTTGTAAGCTACAGGCCAATGTATGAGGTACAAATCCAGATAATCGAGCCCCAAATCCGCCAAAGTCTTTTTCAGTGTGGGTTCGACAAGGTCTGGCCTCATGTGGGTACACCAAAGCTTACTCGTTATGAAAAGGTCTTCTCTCTTAACGACACCTTCTTGAATTTTTTGTCGTATCGCCTGGCCAACTTCAGGCTCATTTTCGTAAAATCTGGCACAATCAAAATGTCTATACCCAACGTCTACAGCATGTTTCACTGCTTCTTTCACTTCACCAGGCTTAGACTGAAAACAATAATTATTAATAAATGGTGGGTAGCTCAGCATCTGAGTTGAACAACGTACCCGGCACCCTTAATTAATTTTGATGATAAGTGGTTTGTGCGGTTAACCCGTAAGTCAAGTAGAATCTTACTCACTTTGCTGATCGTTGTTTGATGGTTTAGCACGATTTCATATGAGGTATAATGATGACAAACTACACGAAACTAGATATAAGTTGAAGCACTCACTCGAAGAGCTGCATTTTTCTGCTCGGCTACCTTGGCTAAGCCAGCCAACCGTTTATCGGCATAGCTCGTGTCGTTACTTGCGCTTACACGTTTGATTCCTCTTTTTTTTAAATTGCTCGCATTCAGGACGTTGTTTGCATGAATTCACTTTGATTTCAAATTAACTCATCCATTAAACTACTTAGCACTAACGGTAGATACAGATGTTAAAGATGCCACCTTGAGTGCATTCTGAATTCTTCCTTTTTATCTACGCAATACTTTTTTTTTAATAGATAACCTCACGCAAAGACAGATAGCCTATCGCGCTTCATAAGCACTGCGCGAGTATAAATGTCTAAACACATTGACCTTAAAATGATGCTGATTGTAATCATCGGGTAATACTCTCCTCGGTAGCCCATTCCACAACGCCGAGGTTCTCCAAAAGAGCGACCTTTGGAATAGGCTTGTTCAGAGCGTTTTAAGCTCGACCTGGTGAGGATGCTCCCGATGAGCTCTTCTTGTATTTGTCCAACATCTGCTATGATAATATCTATAGAATAGAGACAGATCACCTACCCTTTCTTCGATGTATCAGACTGTGGAGGTCGTTGGTGAGGTCAAGCGCATCCACTAGCCGTATTGCTCGCTTCTGGATTGTCTCAGAAGCTTCAGGGGGTGCTTTGGGGCGCATCCCCACACATGCAAGCAGTACTCCAGCGAAGGGCTTTGTATAGTAGCAGTAGTTGTTTCGAAGAATATAATTTCCTGGAGCGGAAGAGAACCCCCAGCTTTTGGGACGCCGAGGCAGCAACAAGATCGTGCCATGAAATGCTATTGTTGACATTGATTCCCAGAAGATTCAAGTAATGGGTGTCCCTCCATCTCCGCGGCTGACAGACCAGCATGCGATTTTTTTGTCAGGGTTGTTCTGCCCGTTAAACTGAACTCCGTTTAGATATCCCCATTCCACAATTCTCTCAATGTCCTCATTTATCTGAACTGCATGCTGCCGTCGCCGAAATATGGTATCCAATAAAGGGATTGTAGAAAGGACAGATCCTTGAGGAACACCCGCATTGATGGTAAGTACATCGAAAGCATATCCATCCACCACCACAAATGAGGAGCGATCCCCTATCCAGCCAGTTGCACAGACCCGGTGGCAGCCCATAAGCAGCAAGCTTTATCACAAGTCTCTCATGCCACACCTTATCGAAAGCCTTTGATATATCGAGCGCAACGACTCGAGACTCTCCATGAAGCTCTATTTCAAGCATTGAGCATGGTTAAACAGAACGACCGAATATTTCACACAAAACATCGAACCGATCATCAGACTAACCCAATCTGCATCAGACTACGCATACAAGAGTCTCGACTGTATGTGATCAAAGGACAAGCATTAACTGATTTGGTCTAATTTCGCTCAAATCTTCACTAAATTTCGCGATCTGGTGAACCTTTTTACAGATCTTACGATTGTATGAAGAAGCTAATTATTGTCAAATTTCGTGTATTTATCAGTTCCTTCACGGTGAAACGCACTTTGGGCTCTGAATCATTGGAAAAAAAACAATTAATGAAGCAATAATTTCAGCCTGGGCCTGGGTAACATTCTCTCGTTCTTAAGATCATTCCCGTCAATACTCACATGTAATTGGCACAAAAAGTAGCTGTGAATTGGAAATCTATGTTTCTCGAAATATCTTGAGTGAAGTCAAAATACATGCGATCTTTAAGATTACAAAACAACTATGAACACCATATTTAACATATGTAGGTATACTTGGCAATTACGGTAATATAATATATGTGATAACAATACCAAATTTTGTGCATAAATACCAGACAACTGAACATGATGGACCGATTTGACTATTTACAAATAATCTAAGGAACTGCGTATGTCGTAAATTTTTGTAAGTTTATACCCTTCTTGCAAAACTGAATATTAGAAAACATCACAATGGAATTTAATGTGAAGCGATGCACGATTTTGCTGAAAGATTACCGAATTCATGGTAACGTTACTCTATGATTCAAGTAAAACTTTGAAGTATATGCTCACCCTCCATGTTCCCAAGCCGAATATAGGAATTTCCTTGCCATTATTTAATTTTCGTTTAGGCACATTTGCCATTTTCGGAAGCTGATAGTACAAACACTAAAATGTACAATAATTATCATTATCAAGGTTATATACAATGCTCAGATAAATACTTGTATCAGCGCTTATCTGCTCACGTGATGTGATACTCATACTGATATGCTTAAACAGAAAAAGAAGACGCATCTAAAAAGCACTGAAAGGAAAATTACTATGTTACTAATTTGGGACATGAACTCTAAAGAATCCCGTTTTCTTCAACGTCGCTGGAAAAAATATTTTTTTGTCCTCAAATGTCTCCCGAATTCATCACTACTTGATGATATTGTGTGATACTGTACTATAATCATATATGACATTGGTTAATAATCAATTGGAAGAGATCAGAATATGACTTGATCTTTCGACTTCTTATAAATATAAAACTGTAATGTAACTTCTGAAACGTATCTTATGGTTCAATATCTTTTTATTAAATACTGAGAGATCGACAGACCCAGAATTCAACTCATATATTTGTTTCTAAAATGAATGACAATATATATGACGCCATTTTGTCCTTTTGCTTTCTCATGAACCAAAATCATTAGTTACTGGTTACTTTACGTACGTTCTTTTTCTGGCCAGCTTCAAGAAATCACACAGTTGTCAAGCAAAAGTATAAAACTATTTATTGATCACATTGAACATTTTATAACGTAACATAGTAAGAAATTTTATTGACCGATTCAGACTTATCTCTGGCGTGTCGTTCAATATTCGTCGTTTGCGAAGGGATGGTCTTTATGCGTCAAAGCACTGAAAAACAATAATACATGATGAATTAAATAAATAGAGTTTTAGTCACGTTACATTACTAATGTGAAAGATTAACCAAAGCATTGAAAAATCCTACAATCTATACAAATTTCCAAAGAACCAGCCAGTTTATACGGGTTATTTTTTCAAGAAAAAGGCAATACCAAAGTACGATGACTACTATAAAGGAGTTTTTGAATTTATCAACGGTTCCAATTTTTGGACGCTCTAGGAACGAAGGAGTGATCAAACCGGTCAATGAGTGAAGTATATATGGTGAATAAGAACCATCAGTCTGACAAGTTCATGTAGCAGAAAGCGACGGAATCCGTGGAAATTTCGGCAAAAAGCGCCAGGTCACCGAACTGCTCATCGATGCAGATGACGCTGAAGTTTGTGCGTTTTTTTTATAGATAACTTCTCGCAATGGCAGAAATCCCATCGCGCCTCGGAAGCACTGCGAGAGGAAAAGTGTATATCTATGTACATTGACCTTAGAATGCTGTAAATTGTAATCATCGTGGACAAACTCCCCAGTATCCCATTTCACAATGCTGAGGTGCCCAAAAAAAATTACTTTTGGAAGAGGTATTGGAAGCTCGACATGCCAAGAATACCCTCATTAAGACCCTGTAGTGTTTGTAGTACTGATGACTTTTGGTGTTATTATTTGAGACAGCTCGGTTGAATATTAACCATGGTAGAATATACAGAATAGAAACATATCAGTCACATTTTTCGTTTTTCCAGACTGTGTGGATCCTTTGTGAGCTCAAGCGCATCCACCAGTACTGCTCGTTCTTGGATTGAGTCTAGAACTTTCAGGGAGCTCTTCGGAGTGCATCCCCACACATGCGACCCAATTTTTTGGAGCAAGATAGTACCCCCAGAGAAGCTTTCGTCATTTGGAGCTAAATCATGTCTTCAGTAATTCGTACTCCCACAAATCGGATTTTATCGCTAAGATGTTTAGCAGTTTCGTTTGGTGACTGTACAGCTGGAAGATTCAACGAAGTTGAAGCAAAGCTCAGGATCATTGCCTTTGAGAGAGAATCCAGACCAGGGGTTATGAAGTACGCCTTATCCTCTCTTTTTCAACTACTTGTGTGGGCGCAGTTCAAAGACTTTTCTAATAGAGAGAAAGGCATTTATCAACGCTATTCTAAGTAGTTGATAGTAGGTGTCGAGCGTGGGGTAAATCACTACGTTGCTTCCCCAATTTCGAGGAGCCTGCTCAGAACTGTTAGGAAATGAATTTGCGAAGTGTTATGAAAAGTTTACTCACTCTGTATATGGACAAATGCGTCCGTTGCAATCAAATGTATCGAGAAGATTCATGTCTTCCGGCGACAATTCAAAATCCCATATTTCAAAATTTTCTTGGATCCTCTTCTTATTTACTGACTTTGGAATCGTTATACAACCTCTTTGCACTTGATATTTCAATACTACCTGTGCTGGTGTTTTACCATACCTGAAATTTATTAAGGTATAAAGGTATACATGATATATGATACATTTTTATTAGTTCTGTTGGTTAATAGAAACCAGACATGACTACTGAAGCAACATTACTAACGTTTCAGCAGCCATTTTCAAAATGACAAAAAATAAAAAAGTTCAAATGACATTACAATTAATTGATCCAGGGTAACAGGGTGTCCATATGTTTTTTTCGTGAAACCTAGTGTAATAATAACACAACTCCATTTGAACAATGTTTGATTTTCAAATTAAAACTTGATATAAACTAGTCACATGCTCGAATATAGAGTGACGCATTTGCATTGTATGAACCTTGGCTGCCGTAATGATAGTAAAATTGTTTAAAAGTCAAATATGACCACAACGATCAAGACAAATGAAGATATTGAAAAACAACACAGATTAGGTATCAGAAGTTAGATGTATCTCAAATCTTTGACTATATTAGAATTTTTTAAAAACAAACATACGAAAATGTAGAGTGGACGACACGATTTCAAAGTATGACATTTCAACGGACTATTCCCATTTTGTATAAATCAATTGATTTCCATTTAAAGCAAGAAATAATTTGTAGTCCTTGAATTATACATTCTGATCTTTGATATTGTACCTTAATTTAAATCTTGTTAACAAAAATGACACTTTACAAAAAGATTACAAAAAAATGATAATAAATTATAATTGGAACTTCAAGTCTGATTAAGGACGACATAGCTGTATTGCGTAGTAAACAATGCATATACTTGAGACATGATAAAATACCTGCGACTTTAAACTTTTTAGTCTTGGGATTCTAGATTGCAAATTACTTTCAAGGTAAGTCGATTATGTTAAGTTATGCGATTCAAATTATCATCATATGCACCATTTAAACAGAGATAAGTAAAAATACTGTTCAATATTGACATTTAACATAGAAATCGACGCTATTGTCATTCAAGGAACATGTGGGCGGAATCACCTCCTGCTTGTATACGCACTTGACTTCTATTATCTAAGTGCATGACCATAAATGGTCACCACGCCACCCGTCAGTATATAAGTGGGTCTACAAGAAAAGAAAGGCATTGTAAAATATCCGTTGAAGCTACAATTACCTTTCAGCTATAGAACTTATTTTGGGATCTTCCAGTAATTGAGGATCATCAGGTTTTGCCCAAGGCCTATCTGGAGAACCTAATGGGCTGTAAGCAGTTACGGTGATGTTTTTAGACTTGCAGAACTCAATCAACTTTTTTTGGTTGAGGTATGGATGCACTTCAATCTGTAAAAAACACTCAAATAAAAAACAATTGACGCCTACAATTTTTCTCAGCATGATAAGATCTCATGTACAATTGTGGATAAGTATTGTCCACCAATGGCAAGTTTAACCAAAAACTCGCTACAGAAACATATAATATATTTAAACCAGGTGTTTCATATTTTAGGTGTTGCCTTGTCTCATTGACTCTTTATGAATGATAATAACAAGCCGGATCTGGTTCACTCCCAACTTATATTGATAATTATTCTTCAGACTTTTTTAAAGATAATATATGATATCATCTAGTACAATGATCCATTTGGCTGTTTGTCTCAAAATAGCTAAAAATGAACTTCGCAACATAGATCCAACAAGTTGTAATGTATGTAAATAAACTAATATTATTATCATTATTATAAAATGTTTACCTGATTAGTGACTGGCAGAATTGTGCAATTATCCAACAGTCTCTCCAACTGTCGTTTGTTAAAGTTAGAGACTCCAATTGATTTTGTGAGTCCTTTCTGTTGAACTTTTTCCATTGCTTTCCAAGTATCGACGTAATCTACGTCGCTGAAGATTGCTTTGCCTTCTGCATCTACTGGAAACAGCTCATTTCCTTCCTATTTGAACCATAAGTTGAATTTCAATCATGAAAAAATTATAGGAATATTGGAATGTTAACTTCAAAGTGTGCTTGAAAATGTGTTTCTCAATCTCAATATCAATACAGTTGCCGATTAAAACCAAAACCCATAGCCAATATGTAAAAAATGCTCAAATGTAAATACCATACATGTAAGATCTTCCGCAATTTCCATTTTCAAAATTTATGTGCACTGATGACGCTAAGGTTGGAACTACAAATATTCAGACAGACGTTCTACCAATTGAACTATATAGACATGTTTCAACCGATCTGATCGCTAATGTAAGGAAATGCCGCTACAAAACCATGTCTTGGTCTTCTTCGCGCTTTTCATATCTGGAGATACAGTTTTTGGGTTAATACAAAGTCTAAAGTGCCCCATACACTTACCGGATTCCTGTCAGTTTCAACCGAACGTGATATACCGTACGGGTAAGCACGAAAGTGTATGTGGAATCTCGAAATAAATTGTCCAGAAGCGGTGATTAGGACCCTTGTCAGATGCCAGTCGATTTATGTCGTTTTTGAGTGTCGGGGAGTCCCCTAACAGCCGTTGTATTTTCTTCATCGTTTAGCTGTACTGAGTAATTTTTTAAACGGATACTCGGTTTTTTGTATTGGAAATGTTTTGATATATAGTTCCCAACCGAATATGTGGAAGGTAAAAAGTAAAGATTACTCATACCGGAATTATGAGGCAATTGTGATTCCAAGTAAACAAAACTCACTTGCCCACATGTGCCCTCTACGCGGCATTCAAAAAACCAACCGGATAATCACCTACAGTTAGAACTGTCAAGAATTGCGGTGTATGAGGCGCTTAAACACGTCTACCGACAGACCCCTGCAACAAACATTCATATGTTCTTTTAGGTGAAACTTGTAAAAGCTATTTACTTTCTGATCTATAAAAGGCAAACGGAGATACAAACTTACAGTTAGAAACGATAATAGTGGGGTTCGAACTACACCTGTTCTGTTTGCCGGACAGATGCTTGAAGATCGAAACGCAATGAAAGATGGTTTCACGGAAGCGTTCCCTTGAATTGGTGTTCAGATCAATTGAGCGACATGGCGAAGATTTTAGTTGGTAGAGAATCTCTTTGACAAACAGCAGATTGTGGTTCGAACACGCTTTCGTTGCATTTTATATATTTATATTCTTCTTTCGGATCAGCAAGTAAATAGCCTTCACGGATATCTATGTTCTATCCAAGCACATATACTTTTATTTTCTTCTTAGCGACGATAACAAGGAACAAGAGACTTGTTTCAAACATTACCTTCAGCGCAAACGGCCAATGAATCAAATACAAATCCAAATATTCCAAGCCCAAATTCTGCAGAGTAGCTTTTAGAGCAGATTCGACCGTATCCGGTCTATGGTAAGTGTTCCAGAGCTTGCTGGTGATATACAAGTCGTCTCGTGTAACGGCTCCTTCTTCCATTTTCTTCTTCAGAGCCTCGCCAACCTCTTTTTCGTTGCAGTACACGTGCGCACAGTCAAAATGTCTGTAGCCCACATCGATGGCGTCCATGACTGCTTGAGTCACTTCGCCTGGCTTAGACTAGAAAGTATCATGTAGATTTCAAAAAGTAGTACTTTCAAAACGGTAAGTCATCAATAAATTCATAATTCATAAAGGCTTCAACATTCAGACGGTAAAAGTTCCAGTAATAACACATTTTCAGCCAAAAAATATAATTTTTCAAAAAATGCCAAAAATAAAGTGTCGATTTAAATTATTATGTATGTAACTTCTGGAACTGGTACATAATGTTTTGTTTTCAAGTTAGAGCTTAGTATAAATTATTATGATATGCGCGAATATAGAGTGATACATTTGCATTATTAATAAATCCAAAATTTGGAGAAGAATTGTGAAATGTCAGTAATACCATTTTCTACAAACTTAGAGTAGTTGTGAATTCCAAAGTTAATCTTGGTAAGATAAAAGACAAAAAAATATAAAAAACGCAGCTTCAGAACCACAAAAAAAAGCTGTGATTGAATACTCAATTAAAAATAATAATTAAATTCACCGCCTCTTGGTATACTGAGATGTTGATATACTTCCAAATAGAAACCCTGATTGTGTCTATTTGTTGTTTTGGTATCTCATAAGAATACGGACGAAAATTGCTCTTACCTTCCATGTGCCTAATCCAAAAATGGGGAAGTCCTGACCATTGTTGAATTTTATCTTAGGGGCTAATGGCATTTTTGATAACGCTTTGATCAACTTGTAACTGGATGTGATCGTCGAAAGTAATCGTTGGCAAGCCAGATTTTCTAACGCGGAAATGCAGTTTTGGCAGATATCCCAATGTTACGTCAGATTACGTCTAATGGTCATATACGGAGCATCAGTTGGTTCCTGAAGGCTCTCGTACAGTCGATGACATGATATTCAGTCTGAGCTTTCTCCTTAAGTCAGTCGCTCAGTAGATAGCATGTATTTTTTAATATAAGTTCAAAAAGTGTGAACGACTGCGTGAATCTTCCGTTCCAGAATTCTAGCATTCAGTATAGTCTACCTGTGATACCCAAGGAGATTTTTCCTGTTCGTCCCAGTGTACACACGTATCTTTGATTATTTATTACCTCCATACTAAGCAAGTGGCGTCAAAACGTATTGTGGCATGTCAAAAGAACCACCAACAACATCAACATCTACTTTCAAGAAAGGGGCATAATTGGAATGAAAATTCAATAAAATGGAACGGAATAGATTCAGGTTGTTCTTCCGATGCAATGATTGGAAAGCCTTGAATATTTTAATTAAAAAAAATTCAAAAGTGTTCTAGAAGATACTTCAAATGGATTAGCAGTTCTGAAATCTAATAATAATATTTAGTAAACTTATATCAGTTCACCTGAAATACTGAGTCAACCTACTTGACGCTATTTTTAAAGACTATGTCTAAGTCTTCAGCGCATTTAACTGAACTCACATAGTATATCCCCATTAAACAATTCTTTTAATGTCCCCATTGATCTGAACATCATGCTGCGCATGCCGAAATACGGTATCTCGGGATGGTACTGGTTTCTGGTTTGCCTGGTTCCATGCAGGAAATATGGGTGCCATCAGCTGAACCGTCATTGATTCAACATGTTCATTTAGAGCCGCATTTGACAGCGGTGGATATGCCAGTGTATTCGTTGTCCTCAACTGACTGTACCACGAGAAAAAGATTGAGGTTGAATTCAATAATGTGTAGTCTCAGCAGTTGTTGAAGAGGGTTATAAGAGTAGACGTGGCAATCTGACAAAAGCTGGGTGGTTATATTCAAACTTACTTCTAATGCGACCGTTCAGTATGGCTTGAACGACAGATCTGAATGTATCTCGCGTTCTTATATGGATACGTAGCTTCGGTATTACTCTGTTGCCACTGGATCGATACTTCAGACTGTACGAAGTACTACGAGGGTAATAATTTTATAGACGATAGTACGTCCTCTACAAAACACCTTTTTCTGTTGATCTCCATTCCTCAACCCAGAACCGCAATTTTCAATCCCTCCAAAAAAAAATTATCAAGGACCTTTATAACTCCGCCGCCACTGACTTGATTCAGTAGACTGTATAATAGATGACATACGGCAGTAATCACAAAATATGAAAGCAAAGTTGGCTCTCTCCTTTTTGTACGCTAGTGTGCCAAGTATCACATATTTCGTAAAAAGGTTTAATTTATCATGTGGAAAGTACTAAATCAATTTACTAGCCTCTTTTTAAATTAAGAGCCCAAAGAAATATCTTAAAATACATATTATTATGCACGATTTCAGTTCCTCCATTTTTTGTGGTATATAGCAGCATAATCATTTATCAATTTAGTATTTTTTTTTGTTGTCAAATGTTCATTCCGTACGAATTCAGATATCTGATCTGATTAATGCAGTCTATGGGAAATATAAATAACATCTCATGGTTTATTCTAAACATTTATTCAGTGGTTACTTGTCACAAGTAGGTATAACAAGAACATGCACAGCATTCATAAAACCATGGTGTTTAGTGTACGAGTAGTAAACAGTGCAGCGATGGGATTAATACCACAATACGATTGAATAATTGTGATTGACAGTACATCCATGTTGATACCGGAGATATTCAATACTCATCATTAATGAAGGGATGGTCCTTGTGTTTGTAAGCACTGAAAAAAATAAAAATAGTTTCATCTTTAGTGTACATGCATGTGGGGTCATGTTTGTGTTCTTGAGCTAATTCATTTTGAATTTAAACATAATTTTCTTTATTATTTCATATATCACATCATCACATGTAATATTGTGCTTAGGAAAAACTATGCTGTAATAGGAATTGATGCATCATTTTTGTGTTTCCATTCTTTAGTGAAGGAATGCTAAAATAACCCCTAGTATCATCTATTTCTCCCAAGATACGAACTGACCTTCTAATATATTCTACAGCTCTTCTACTCATGATATTGTTTTTTTTCCTTTTGTTGGAAAAAAACTGAAAAGCTATTAATAGTTCTCTGCAGTCAGATTAACAAGAAAAATAACTGTGGTACGGTAATAAAATATAAAACATCCTAGAAGAACGATAATTCAGAACTTGATTCTTTCCAATATATTGTGGCGTTCAGGTACAGCCAGAGAACATGAAAGAATTCTTTGAGAAAGCACCTCGTTGATTCGGAAGTCTAAAATACATGTTAGTATATTCCCTTCTCTCTCAATGTTATATTGTAAATTCGCTCCTGGTTTCCCATTAAAATGCAATAACAAACTACACTTACTCGTCATATGGGCAAATCCTTCCATTGCAGTCAAAGGTGTCAATCAATGCAATATCTTGAGGAGTCAGTTGGAAGTCCCAAATATTGAAATTCTCTTCAATCCTCTTCCTGTTGACAGACTTAGGGATAGTGATGCATCCCCTCTGCACCTGGTACCTCAACACAATCTGAGCAGGTGTCTTCTTGTATTTGTCAGCAATGCTCTTTATCTTGGGATCATCCAACAGCTGTGGGTCACCAGGTTTAGCCCAAGGCCTGTCGGGAGAACCCAATGGACTGTATGCAGTTACGATTATGTTTTTGGATTTGCAGAATTCTATCATCTTTTTTTGGTTGAGGTATGGATGAACCTCGATCTAAAAAATAATTCTCCAAGCTTAATTTAGATTTGTTTACGCGAATAATTACAATAATGTACGTATCCTAGATTTATAAATTTTTTATTTGGTCTATTGACATGCTCACAAAAGTTGTATTACAAATTATAATATAGTTCTGAAAAATATATATGCAAAATATGTAATAGTTACACAAATCTAATATCACCTTGTGTATAATGATTTACAGGCCAATCAAAAAAAGTGCAATGCTTCCATGGTAAAATAAACCAAGATACTAGACTAACAATGCTGCTAAATAGAATGATATTATAAATAGTGAATTTTAATTGACTTTTTTGTTTTTAGGTTGTTTGATTTTTGTATACATATTAATGTATAATTATCAGCATGGCAGAGAGAAAATTGTAAGTCTTGTGATTTGCAATGACAGCAAACGTTCAGCACAAAAAAAATTACTTCAAATAAATTGAATTTACTATATATGGTACAGCAAATATTAAGGAAAAATCTTCGTTCCAACTATACGAGTATAGTTGTATTATTACTCAGTTTGGGATGTCTAGACATCCTATTGATAGGCAATTATTAATTCAAAATATCAGATATAAATGTTTTTGACCATTCCTTCACGCATATATCCATGGGTGTTCGGTATATATAAAGTGTTAATTTGTCGTGGTTCTAGAATTTTAATTTGGATTGTGTTCAGTTTTGTTCACAGTAAGGAATGATAATGAAGAGTTTAACTTTTATTGGGGACCACTGTCCAATTCAGTTGAGTACTGTTAACTGAATATTTCTAATAAAATCAAGGACACCAAATAGAATTAATTATCTCAACAATTTTCAGATACTATCTATCACTCAATTTTTCTGATTTATCTGACTGTGAAGATTATATTGAATACCAAATAAACATTTACTTGAACTTGCGTTAAAGTTCTTATCAGTGGTACATAGCAACAGTATTATTTTCTCATTACATAACAAGCGATTATAATCCTACATCTATTTTCGATTCGTTCAGGGAAAGCTTTATCTCTAGCCTTAGAAAAACCTTATATTAGGGTATCTATATCATAGGATATAATAACTGAAGTAATCATGCATTTTCGACACATATTTGATATTCACCAAAACAGTCCCTGTTGCCACGTTTTATATGATATTTAACGGCTGATTTTTCTATTTTGTACTGCCGGGAAGAACGAACATATAATTCTCAAATTAGAATAGAGACGATATTTTTACATGTTGTTACAGCGTTAAATCTACTGTTTTCATTCCAAGGTCAAATATTTGGAGCGCACTGATCCGGTTTAAACGTGACAGATTTTTTTTAAACGTACGTATACGAAAAAGTATTTGTTTTGTAATTGGTGATTATTAATTTGACTATCTTTCAGAGTTCAGCGAAAACAATACCTGATTAGTAACTGGAGGCACAGTACAATTGGCCAGTACCCTCTCCAATTGTCTTTTGTTAAAGTTTGATACACCTATGGAATGTGTCAAACCCTTTTTCTGAACTGCTTCCATTGCTTTCCATGTGTCTAAGTAGTCTACATCACTGAAGGCTACAGATCCATCGGGGTTAGTTGGAAAGAGCTCTTCTGTCCCTTCCTGTAGAATACAATATTATATGAACAATCAATGATTGAGGATTCGGTCGAACGATCATAATAAATAAATAATTTAAATTTCATTGGCATTCATCTTTTTTGAGTTGACAATTGATCTGCGTGGAGACTGGAAGTGAACTCCCCAAAAATCAGCACCTACCTCTATGTAGGTAACATCGGTTACAACTATTCATTTTTAATTTTTTATTCACAAGTAAATAACAGTATGATGTGTGCAATTTGTTCAGAAACGACTGCATTATCTCAGTTTTTTATAAAGCTTATGTCTAAAAAACATTCAATGTAGCTATAGATTGAGTTTTGTCATTGATAATTAAAAATATTTTTTGCATTCTGAAACTTTCATGATTGATATTTGAACTGTTTCCCACATAACAACTTATCCAAAAGGTCTGAATAAGAAATATTTCATCATTCCAAAAATTAGGCTACTTGTCTGAGCTTTGGGTAAGAACGAGGTTAATAATTCTATCCGATAATATGCGGTCGCCATTAAATGTTTGCTTGAAATCTTTCAATGCAAGATGTTCTGTTAATCGAATACCATTTTTTTCTACAAAAAGTGCCTACTTGGTTTTTATCACTTAGCCCATATAGACATGTAATTGTATTCTCTAAAATATTAACGTAACGCAGGTCTACTCGCACCACTCTTGGATCCTGCCCTTCAATACTGAAACATCCTACCTTCATTGCAAATGGCCAGTGGATCAAGTACAGGTCCAGGTATTCCAATCCTAAGTGTTCCAAGGTTGTTCTCAGGGCAGGTTCTACCATGTCTGGCCTATGCATAGTGTTCCATAGTTTACTTGTGATGTATAGATCCTCCCTTTTGACAGTTCCGTCTGCAATTTTAGCCTTGATGGCTGCTCCCACTTCTTTCTCGTTGCCATAGACATGAGCACAGTCAATGTGTCTGTAGCCGACTTCAATCGCATCTTTCACAGCTTGAGTTACTTCACCAGGTTTTGACTACAAACAAGGAAACTAGTTTCAATCAACTTGCTTAAAGTGGTTATTGTAATTTTCTAGGAATTGGGACATCGGCAAACAATAAGCAAAAGGAGGCAAAAGAATATTGAATATTTATGAATCGTCGGTACAAAATATAGAACGCTAATAAAAAAATCGGAAAAGGGTTACGAATTATACAAAATTCAATTTGTGGGGACCGCGTCCTTTTTTGTTCTTCAGCTGTATGGTGCGACAAGGAAGGTTTTACGGAAGAGGTTTTTGCTCTTCAAGTTTGTTGGAGTATGAATTCCCAATAAAGCGGGAGAAGGTTACTGGAGATAACTGATTTTTAATACGGCGAACCGCGATAGCAAGGCAGAAACCACAAAACGGTCCCCAAACGAAACTAATTGGTGAACCCTGGAATAGAGCAGAGATTAGTAGCTAATATGCAATACACACCACTTTATCATAACAATGATTTTTGCTCCTTATCATTCATAATAAATACTCATACTGAAATAATTCAAGGTGAATATAAAGTAATTTTCGCTGAATACCTCATTCACTCGTGAAATGTTTAATCGATGATAATGCAAAATCTTGTAAAATCACCTGGATATGAATACTTGATTGCTAATAAATATCATGGGTTAGAATACAATAATATCGAATAATTGTGATAAAGACATGCCTATAGAAAAGGAAGAGATAATCACATGAAAACTCTATTCGAACGCTTCACAAATATTTTCTCTTCAAAATTAAACATATTACAACGACAACAAAGATTTATGATGTATTTTCCGTCTCTGTAATTGTTGTTGATTTGTCTTTCTGTCGCCCTTTTTATCACCTTATAGTCTCAGTAAATGCCTCTTGATGAAATATGGTTTTGAGTATGGCACAAATAATTAGGAACTGATACTGCTTCATTTTGAAATCGGTGCATCGGCGACGGAGAAAAAGGTAGAAAACCAGGAATAAAATGATGGAAAGTATTATGGTTCTAGCATATATAGTGGCTGTATTTCATAATATAGATGCGTTTAAGCGTGAATATTTAAACACGAGGTGCATAGAAACCCAAAAGCAATTTACATAGATCCGATTTTGTAATTTTATTGATAAAATAAAAGGGCAATCAACAGTGAGTACTTTTTTCCACTTTAACCTGAGAGCTGAACCCAAGATAACAGACTGAACCCAAAATATAAAATTGACATTGATTGTATTGTAAGAATTTCGACGATAATCCTTAAAAATACAGGATTGTTAACATCATTTCTGCAATTTCTGTAATAAGTAGGCACTTTTTTCTAATTTCGCCCGAAAGCTGAACCAAAAATATTAAATTAGGACCGATTTTTCTGAATTTTCGAAGAAAATTCTTGTAATTAGGGACTCATTACCATTATTTTAGCAATCAACAACAGAAGGTACTTTTACTAAAATTCTTGAACCCCAATTATCAAATTGACACCAATTTTGCAAAATTTGAACGAACATGTTCGAGAATACAGGCTTATTTAGATAATTTTTACAATTAACACCAGTAAATACTTTTTCTCAGTTTCGCCCGAAAGCTGAAACCAAAATAACAAGTTGAGACCAATTGATACGTCTGCGTCTGCTGGAACTGGAGGTTTCATCATGAAATTAATCCAGATAGCATTAAAATACTCGATTAGAGCATACACGCAAGAAATTATGAGAAAAATGGAACGTAACACATTACTTACTGTTCCAATCCAAAACCTTCATAGATGAATGACCCTAATCGGGTTGCAGTTGTTGGTTGCTAAGTTTTATCGGCATAGTTACTTTTCTAATATATCTTGGATACACAATGTTAGATACATGGACTTTGTTACAATTTCAAAGCCGCCCACCACCGTCATCATGGAAATTTCAATGATCGAAATAAATTGGGATAGGTCAAACAGGGTAATGAATCTCAGCATTGCGTTGCTTCAAAGTTTCCGGTGGCATCCAGCTAACAATTGCTGTTATTTCCAGATAATTCTTGACTTGTCATAATCAGCGAACCGGATAGCAATAATATTGGTTAATGGCAATTTCCTGTTGGAACGATTCCATGGGTATGAATTAGAGACGTCACTGAAGTGCATAAAATACGAGGAATGATGATAAACTAACTTAAACTAGTAATTGGAAACAAAAAATCCATGTATGGAACACCTAACCCAACAACATTAAAACTTCACAAAACGTCGTTTTTATGTCTCTTCTATTGTCAGGCGTGATTAAAAATCATGTATATTTTAGTTGATGGAAAACTCTCCCATCAAAGATAAGTTTGACTTTCTAACGTAGGTTTAAAGGTTGATGGGAAGCACATCATTAAAATTCGACTTCCACAATTTTCTGATCAATGTAGTATAGAATAATATTTTCAATCCCTAATTTAGTTGTTGTGAATAGTATATCTAAACTAGGGATATAGTTTAGATCTGACTACAACCAAACTACTTTCGGTACAACCATAATGTTCTACTCGTCTACTCAGTGGCGTACACAGCTTTTCACGATGGGAGGATATCATTCAGATGACTTTTTCTTATAAAGCTGTATTTTAACAGCCACCTTTCTATATCGATGTATTGTTTTTATAAATTACTGACTCGTCATTCAATCAGTCCCAATGTCCGAGGTTCTATGCTATTAGGAATTCTAGGAAAACATAGGAACTACTTAAAAGCTGGTGCTTTCTCAAAGTATCGTAAACACTCTTAGCGTTCCCACACTGGAAAATTCTCGATTAAATCACTTTTTATTATGGTCGCAAAACTTTGCCATTGTTTAAATATTTCATGTAGATACGCGAAAAGGAATCAAATTCGGGACGTTTATGAATCACATGACTACTAAAATCCGAAATATCTTTTGTTTACATTTCAGGAATATTTCGTAACCATCAAATTGCTTGACGATTGCTAATTTGATAAACTTGCTATTATTAACGTAATCTTTTATCAGGGTATTTTGTAAACAATTTTTATCACAAATAAAAAAAATTTATTCACTGTTCGATTTTATGGATACATGTACAATGGAATGGCCTATAAATAGTGGGCTCTCGAGGTGTAATACACACAGGAGTTATCCATAGAACGACAACTCATATATTTTATACATTTAATTCCAAAATACGATCAGTTAATAAATACGATGCAAATCCATATAAACTAATACCAGTCTCAACCCACTTGGCTCTATTTTATTGTACGCCAAAAAATTATCGAAACTACGAGAAACGTATTAACGCGAAGTTTGGAGGAATTCTTTTTTTTATTGATAATTACATCGCCGCAATTGCACTACTTTTCCTAAAATAAAGCACATGTAATACTTAATACATGTAACAAACTTCATCAATATCATTAAATCAATTACTGAAATTACGGGGTGACAAAAATGCCAATAAACTGATCGACACACAAACACGGCCAAACTGACGAACATGAGTTACACCAATTTCTGTGATGCAGGCATCATAAATCTTCTAAAAAAAGCATATTATCTCAAATTTCAAACTTTATGCCATCACAATGGATCCCATCTGATTTTGGCGATTGACAGATGAATGAAATAACGTTACGAAAGATATTGAAAAAGTAGTGAAGTATCGCGTTAATTTGAAACGTCATACTTACCAAAGAAAATATTGTGGAAATTTAGCAAGACTAATAGAGAGATTTGAATAAATCAGAAACATAGGTGTATTTAGCAAATAAAAAAATAGTTCAACTTTTTTATTATCTCTAGAAAATTTTTAAAAAGATAAATGTTTTTCATTAGCTGCCCTTAAAGAAAAACGTACTGATTGGATAATATAATAAACAGCTTATTCTGTTAGATTCTCTATAGTCGGTGTTTCACGATCTCTCATGTTTAGGGTAAAATCCATTTCGTTTTAAAATTATTAAATTGATTTACTGAAATACGAGTATATGAAAAAGGCTAAACAAATATTTATACATATAATTTAGTTATTAATATCAATTCTCAATTATATTCAGTTCCTAAAAAAAGTAATTATTGTATAATTTAAAGTAACTCATTAAGTTCATATCAACTGTCAGTAAGCTTTGAAAATACGCCAAAATGTTTGCAAGCAGTGTAAAAACGAAACATGTTTGACCTCACCTTCCATGTGCCCAGTCCAAAGATGGGGAACTTTTTTCCGTTGTTGAATGTTACAAATGGAACTTTAGATGCCATACTTAATTCACTGTCTGGCGGGAATACGAACACTTCTCTTTATCAAACGTAAATAAGCAAAAAGCCGGTTAGCGAAGTTATTTAATAAAACCGCACCGGTTCATATGACGCATGATCGGAATTTACTAAACAGGACCGGATTCAATCAATATTTTATGGAAGACCTGGAGCAGTGGTGCGCCTCTTTATTTTTATTATTCGATTTAGAGAAATTGGCACGTAGACGCTCTCTATTTGGAGGAATAAATGTGAATTTAATTTATAGCACAAGTGGTCTGCCTTGAAAGATCTGAAAAAGGAAGATACGTTGATTATTAACACCTGGAAAACTGTTGCTCATCATATGATCGACTGAAGAAACTAGAGGTTGCGAACAATCAACATACAAACCTGACACCCTTAGTTTCCAAGGAAATTCAAGGACATTGTTCACATCAGTGGAGTATTTGTAGTTTTTCTGAAGGACACCCTTTATAATATTTAATTGGTTATATTTTTGGAATAAACTTACATTTTATATTGTGTTAAGCTCTAAGATCGATTCAATGCGAACATTTTATGTCATACATTTCTGACGGTCTGACTGTCTATATTGTCTATTCTTGGTTTCTTCATAACATTTAGATACAGAGCTGTTCTGATGGTTGATATTTCACTTCCTACAATATTTGCCGGGGAAGTGTTGTAATAGCGAAAGATTTCGAATTTGTGATATTGTGTTTTCTTGATGATTTATGACAGATACCAGATAAAAAACTATGTTACTCATTTCCGTCGGTCTGCCTTACAGTCCTTGGCCCCTCAGAAAGTGATTTTGATGAACGTTCCGAACGTTGGTTGTGGAGGGTGGTGAAGGTGAATCTCAAAAAAATCACGTGTGATAAAAGACGTTCTATCAATTGAAATTATCACCCCAGTAGTGCTTCGTACTTTTTGATATATCGGTCCAGTGGCAGCAGATTAATACTGAGGCTACGCGGGATATATCCGGTGTACATTACCAGTCTACCGTTCAAGCGATACTGAGAAATGGTTGAATTTGAAGCTATAATATAATATATTTAGACGCTCCTGGCTTGTCGGGTTATCACGTTTTTTCTAACATTCTAGTTTGTTCTACTTCTGCTTCAACAACTGCTAATTTGACAAATTAATGCATTCTACCTAAATAAAGATAAAAGATAAATACAAAAGTGAAATTTAGTTTTAAAAATATAGCGTAAGTAGGTTGACTACTTGAGTTCTAGCACATTCAAGTGTCACTTCTATCGATGAGGTATTAAATATTACTTGCATGGGTCAAAGCTGACACTGTGGTCGTGCTTCCTGAGATACATAATCATCATTTCTGACTAATTCCAGAATAGAAGAATGTTCAGTAAAAATACGCATCTTGTTACTAATCTCCTTTCAAATGCTTTATTTTTGTCACTGTAGGCTGTTGAACATTTTGAATAACTGTTGTAGGTTCATCAAAAAGTTTCCTCTGGTATGACATGTCCACCAGCCTGAAACTTTTCCCAGGTTTGGTCTTGGAAACTTCTAACCATTGTTTTCGTCGCTCAAAGCCATACAGAGGGAAGATGTCAGGAGAAAGAGGGAAGACCACCTTTGATGCTACTGTCTGAAGCTCATAAAGAGGCTAATTCCGAATGACTTGATTGCATTTAAATTGAAATCAAAGAATTTGAGGAAAGTGATGCAACTTAATTATTTCGTAAACTTTGATGCCAATCAGCTTTCAGCAATCACGCTATGTTATGCCTTAAAAATTACCATATTAAAATAGTATGGATATACAAATGGTATCTTTGCTGAAAAACTGAGATATGATGCATGATGGTACTTTATAATTAGAATGATATTGATATGATTATTCAAAATGACCAGTTCAATGAAACAATTTCTAAACAAAATCGTGAGCATTTAAGTGCTTAATCGTATTGCTTGTTCTTTAAATAACTGACAAACCACGTATAACTCTTGCGTAACCTGAATGTGTATACATCTATTGAAAAATAATGAATTGATAAGATAGGTTTGAGAAAAACAACCGTAAAAAATGTTTTATGTTCTGCTTAACAATGCTGAACTTTTGAATTCTTGCTAATCTCTCGGAATTTTTTAATCATTTCGAATCGTAATCCATCATGTCATGAAGTATCTCGTGATAGGGAAGATCAATAGAAGATTATACGTGAGAGGTACAGAAGGCTTGAACAAAATCAAGGCACATAATTTCATTTCTGAACATCCGCAGTTACAACTTCCAACGGTAGCTAGCTATCTATTTTTACAAGCTTTGTTACAAGCGTTTATTTAACTTGCAATGTATGTATTGTATGTAACTATGTATGTTAGTTCGGGTGGAATCTTGCAACTCAATTTTGAAGCAGATATCTTCAACCGATTGAGCTGAAATTTTATACACACGTTAAGTTTGGATGACAATGCATGATTAGCTGTGTGACGTGATTCTAAATCCAACAAGCTTCTATTTAAATGCGCTAAAAAATAAAATAAACTTAGATAATCAAGTACATTAAATAACTTGCCCTGATTGATTTCAATTTTTAAGATTTTCAAACTTAATCAATGCGTGTACTTAAATCTCAGTTTTTATACAAATATAAAACAATATTTTTTCACAGGTTATACGGCATTTTAACGCCTTTTCAACCCTTACTCAAAAAGGGATAATGTGTTTATTTTCTGTTTTACTAACTATTACTACCGCAAATCACTACATTTCAATTGCATAAAGATAATAAATAATTAAGAAAATGCTATCTAGTCTCTCTGAAAATGGCGTCAAAAAGTTAACTCTGTATTTGATATGAAGAGTAAATTTTCGGAACAATAGAGCTTTTCTAAACCTGAGAAAATTTGAAAGTTTTTGCATTTCTATTTTGAATTTATGAAATAATTTGTTTACCGATATTTAAAACATTTTTTGAATTTATTTCCACATTACAACAGTTCCAAAACCAGATTCAAATATTTATTCCTTAACTGATACGATGAGCTGAGCACAGCTTCAACATATTTGACGACATGTTATACGTCTAGCACTGTGTCTATATTTTCATACATGAACGTTAACTGTGTCCTTCAGGGTGCCATGCCACTATTATAGTCATGTCAGTAGATGTGAATTTTTTATGAGTCATTTCCTCTAGTGTAAACGCCAGGTGACCTGAAAGATTATAGCTTCTCGTAATACCACTTCACCTTCTGTTTACAAAGCGAGTATAAAAATTGTCTTCTGTAAACATTATACCGCAACGTCACGATAGTCCCTCCATCAGTGGCAAGGTTATTTGGTGGTTGAATATAATATATATAAAATGTAGTTTACACTACATCTCGAACATATTGTACCACTTATCTTCGTCGGCACGTCTGTCCGTCTGTCTGTCCGTTGCTTTTTTGTCGCCGCGCTATTCACCAATATAACATAATGGGTTATGCTGCAATAAAAGGTGAACCGATAATGTTCCTTATCATTTAATAGCTCTGTAAAAATATTTATTAATTATTTTTTTTAAATCTACCAAATTTCATTTCAAACGTGTATTCTTGTTTTGGCGAATCTTTTATTAAAGTCACAAAGCATACCTAATAAACAATTAATAGGCTGAATATCTTTGAAGAGGTAAATATCAAAATCCAACAGAAGTGTAGCAAACTATACAAAACTTAAATGTAGCAATGGTAGATGCAAAAATTCCAGATCTTACAATTGGAGAATTGAAATAAAATATGCGAGGATACCCCTTAAAATTCTTCATTATAACAGGGGTTCATTTGTGTAAGTTCATATCAATGCAACGTATTTTATATGTGTATGCTCTTCAATATGCATCAGATACTTGGAGATGAGTTGATATAATTATATTATAATTAGAAATCAGAAATAGCCACGTTATTGTTACTCGATCCTAAATGAAGTGACAGTGGGAATAAAATTGTAACTTATAAGCAAAGAAGCAGATTTAGAGAGGCCTATGACCAAAATCTGTTTTACATTTTCTCATTCCGGGATATATAAAGTAAATTATTCTTTCAGTCACAATTATTATTATGATTTCCAAAAAATTATAGAGCGAAAACGAATCATTAGGTCCATATCACAGTCCTCAGCCTACGCCCTTGGGGCTGATTCCTAAAACAGCTTTGACTTTTCTTTTCGCTGCTACGGTCCTTCCTCTGTAGAAACTACCTATCTCAGGAGTACCCCAGGATTTGATGTTAAAGAAAGACATGATGTATACAATTGCCCTTGCAGATTTTCACTATTGATTTTATTATTTAGTTTTCCCAAGGTTCTAGCGATATTTGAAATAACAGTCATGGTTAAAATAAACAAATAGAGAACTACTTATTGTTTTCTCTATCCCTAAAATAAAAATCAAGAATGTGTCATACATTATTATTGGATGAGTTTTCATTTGAATTTTTACGCTAGGGTTATCGCGCTAACCTGCGTACACTAATAAATATTTCATTATCATGCTTCAAATCACCGACTATAAACATATGGTTCAAAATAGCATAGTGCTTGTTAAGGCGTGTTCACATCTGAGCAAAAGCGCCGAATGAGCATTCAGATGTCACATGTTGCGTGGCAGTCCACCCAATTTTTTTAGGTCAATCAAAGAGAGTACGAACTGTTGTGAATATCATCTAATCCGAACTACAGCTTTGCAGATGATAGCACCTTTATATCATGTAATCAGCAAAAACACTGCTATCACACGAGCCTTTACATCGACGGGATCAACAGGTTATCCAAATCATCGAAAAAATTCTCGAATATGGATCTACGAGGATTCAAACAACTACCCTGACAAGATAATCACATGCTGGTCTACCAGCCATCTTCCATCAAGCTTCTGGGCATTAACAAAAGCTTTATATGGATTTAAGCCATTAAATATTTTTATAGGTTATACATTTTAACAATTTTACTAATTCGTGTTGTTGTCCCATCTACGCTGTCGCATCTTTTTCTCCAGCTTTTGATGAATAATAAATATGAATGCCACACCAACATTACAAACACCACCCAAATATTTCCTTTACCTTCTGAAATAATGTGGTTATGTACAGGCAAACAAAATTTGCCGTCATTCGACGCCCTTTTACTCATATGTGTACATGCCTTCAGAAGTATACATCAATTCTCTCACTGTTTTCGAAGTCCGGCAACCCGATGTGCCTAGACATGTTATTTAAAAATATATTGTTAGAACCTCATAAGAATATTTCAGTCCCGGAATAGGAAATTAAATTGCATTAATAAAGTTTTAAGATGTCTTGATAAACTGCAGTAACATAACTGATTAATAAAATATTCACAGCGAAAATACCTTGATCAATGTCAATACTATTGCAAACCCCAAAAATCACAATGTATCAATAATCAATATTCACTGAATACCATAGAAAATAGGGGATTTGAAATATTTCAAACCCATTCTGTTCTATTCCTTAAGTATGATTGAATATCTCTAAAGTAAACACGTAATAAAATAACTGAAAATATATCCTTAGGTCCTTCATACAGAAAATATTGCATTGACTAATTTTGTTCAAGCAATTATGAAATCATTTTTCATTCAATGTTTGTTAAATAACCGTAACGTTGAAGTTTTTAATAAAAATATTCAAATTGAGTATCAGCTTTAATCAAATATCCCCATAACCTGGCGCAACAATATGAAGGATCCATTTGCTTCCATAAAATACGTCCATTTACCATTCAATTAAATTATAATGATAACAAAAGTAACAAAAGTACTACAGATATTTTCAAGATGTGCTAATCATGTTCAACGGAAATTTTCACAGCGATTACGCACGATCCAACAAGTGCACAGACATACACTGCTTAACAAAATTATTGCTTGAATTTCATTTTAAAAATTTTCCATACGATATTTTTTCTCCTGTTGATTTTTTTCTTTGCTATTTACCTACAGTTTGACTATGTTACATATTTTTATCCATATTCTTTTTGGTAGATAATGTTTTTAGAATTCGGGACATTGCTACTCGTGAAGAGCAATGAGTACAGATCGTGCCAAAAAAAATATATATAAATATGCATAATTTTCTTTGGATCTTGATTGAAAATGATTCGATAGCTAATAAATCTTTTATTGAATCTAGCTTTCAGTCCAACCTTGATAAACCAAGCTTTTGACATCTACATATCATGAAACTGTCGCAAACAAAAAATTGTTGGAATGTTGTGTGTAATGTAAATGAATCCAATAAAACTACAACAAAAGATTACTTGGGCGCAGCATACATCATTTTATTGAGTAATGACTATACACAATGCAATGCAACAATGCTTCAATGTTATTTGTCGGTACACACTAATCATAATGGCTTGATGACAAATTCTTTTGCGACTTAAAACGCATCGTTCTCGAAAGGATGGTAAGGATTTCCCAGGCCGCTGAAAAAATAAAAAAAAGTATAATAATAATACTTCTACGTAACTAAAAACTGAATAATTAATATTTCAGTTTTATTTTACATGTCTCATTTACAAACAGTTGTTGTCAATATGGAAATGATGCACAGGTTCATATTAATGTGCAACACGTTTTGAATAAACAAATTCTGCTTCAGCTGAATTATCAGCAGAATATGAATGTATTACAAACTTAACGTCCTCAAGGACCAAAAGGAATGATTAAATATTAGTACGACATGACATGCAAAGCAAAAACGATAACAATAGCGATGTTTCGGACTCGATAAACCTCATCAGGACAGTATATAGTCTACAAGATGAAAGGATTCAGAAGATGCCAAAGATATCTACGAGAAAGTCATGGCAGTCTATCAATGACACAATTGTATCTGTCCATAGCCCACTTGGAAGGGTAGTAGGTTCCAAAGCCGCTGCGAAATTCACTATAATCTAACTGTGCAAAATAATTTGATTTATTATATGACAATAAAAAATGAATACTTACTCTCTCATTGGACAAAATCGTCCATTGCAGTCGAATGTATCTAAGTAGGCAACGTCGTCTTTAGACAATGAAAAATCGAAGATATCGATGTTTTGTTGCAGTCTTGATTTTGTTACTGATTTTGGAATGGTAACGACCCCTCGCTCTATTTGATACCTGGGGAAAAGAATCAATAGGAACAAATATTATCCCAAATATAAATTCCTCGACTATCAATTATAAGTTTTTTGTACATAAATATTATAAATAGTGCTAATCTCCACAACCTTCAAATAATTGACTAACTTGTGATGTACCCACAAATTCAATGTCCTCAAAAAGCACGCTTCATATTTTATCATCATTTAATTATCAATAATGAGTGTTTTGGTATTCGGAAAACGGAATCAAGTAGATGGACTCGTTTCCATTATTGCAATCATTCGTACATATCGATATTCTAACATACAACAAATAAAATTAGCTAGTTATATAAATTTTAAACATTCCAAATAATATAAATTGTAGATGCTCTTACTTGATGAAGCTCGCGATCACTCAGAAAATAAGAAATAAAAAAAATGTATTATAACATAAAGTTTCACAAATAAAACTCTGTTTCTGTAACGCATTTCGATTTATATTTAAATCATCGTCGATAAGCATCACAGCATGGGGAGTACAGAGTCAATCTACGTCACATGTACCGACAGACATGCTAAAGGAAATTATTGACATTAGCTTCTGTGATCTTATTTCACCAAATATCTGAAAAAATGATCGAAATGTTTTGTGATACAATATACTTCTAAACGTGATTTTATTTATTAGTTTTTCTCATATCCATTTGCTCTTGTTTGTCTTTTCATACGTGGTTACCCGAAACATTGAAGGTTTGAATAAAATTGCAATTTAATATTGCCTCAATATAGATATGAATAACAACAAACTAGATAATGAGGTCAAGGAGCTGCATGGTATAATGTCTACCTAAGTAAAATCTGTGCGGGAGTTTTCTTATATTTTTCAGCCAATTGCTTCAATTTTGGATCCTCGAGCAGTTGTGGCTCATCCGGTTTGGCCCACGGACGATCAGGTGATCCTAGAGGACTATAACCAGTTACAACTATATTTTTTGATCTACAGAATTCTATCAGCCTCTTCTGGTTGAGGTATGGGTGACATTCAACCTAAAAACATAATCAAGGTAGTACAGTCATAAATGTAAAATGAGCTACAACTGAGTATGAAAGATGAAAAGCTATCCAGGTCAGGTTCGCATCTTTCATGAATAGAAACTGGTTTCCGAAAAACGGTGAAGAATGTCTTAATCATGAATACTGTAGATTTAGACTAATCCACCTCAAAAAAATGTTTTTTCTGACCTAAAACTTTATAGTTCATTCGTGTTTTTTCTCTTTCTAAGGTTGAATCCCTATTGAAGTTGAAGAAAGAGGGATATTTAACAATTCCAAAAATATAAAAATTGTGAAGTAAAAAATATTTAGATAAAAAGTTGTGTAATTATCACACAGTTTCACAAATAGAACTCTACAATCTACATGAAAAATATTGACCATTTGCATTATAAAAACATGTTACCTGGTTCACAACAGGTTTGATGGTAGCAATGGACAAAACCCTTTCAATCTGTTTACTGTTAAAGTTAGAGAGCCCAATGGATTTCGTAAGGCCCTTTCGAACACATTCCTCCAATGCCTTCCAAGTATCTACATAATCAACATTACTAAAGATGATCTTGCCGTTAGCATCTCTAGGAAACAGTTCTCCATCTTCCTGTGAATCAATAATAATGTCAGTATATCATTTGCTCACAAAACCTAAGTATGACATTGAAATTCGTAGAATTTTATTCTTTATAAATTTCCTCAACGGAACTGAAGACAATCGAAAAAGGCTATAGTAATCCTAAATGTTATGGAAGTAATAATGGCAATAATATGGCACAGAGCAGAAGATTCGAAATAATTTTGTCTAAATAACATGCCACGACAGATTTTAGCGATTTTGATATATATATCTATACATATAATAAGATTACATATAATTCGATAGATAAATACACTACACTACATCCAAATAAATAATGGTAGATACTGACCTTATATGCTATAGGCCAGTGAATCAAGTAAAGGTCCAAATAATCCAGCTGTAGATTCTTTAGTGACTCTCTTAATGCTTTTTCCACTAAATCTGGTCTGTGAAATGCATTCCATAGTTTGCTCGTAATCCACAGGTCTTCTCTTTTCACGGTGCCATCGTTAAGCTTGGCTTTGATACCCGCTCCGACTTCTTTTTCGTTTCCATACACATAAGCACAATCGATGTGCCGATAGCCTAAGTCTATCGCATCCTTAACTGCTTGCTCTACCTCACCTGGTTTTGACTGGAACAAAAAATTAATGTGTAGCACTGGAGAAAACAGTGGATTACTCATATCAAATTTTTTATAAAGATCAGAACGGTACTTCCGGAGTTATATGCGAGGTACTAGGCAGCCTGATATACAGGTCGATCAAAATGCGCTACATGGTCTTTTGTGACATATACTTTATAATTAACACGCCAACTGGCGAGGAAATATTGTAATAGCGAAAAATTTCGTATTCGAGATATTTTCTTGGATTTTGATGAAACTTCGAGACTAGGTTAGTAGTGTGATAAGGACAAAAACGCTCTGTAGTTTTTGGAAAACAGGTAAGTGATGGCAGAAGTATCGTCAGAAAATGTAAGAGAACAATCGACCAAACGAAGAATCTCAGACAAGCAGCGATGTTCCGACGATCCTTGAACTGGACGATTGCGATGCAGCAAGAAAACGAACGACGAATCCGAAGGTCAAATCCATCCATACCTCTCTCTTTCTCTCACTATCACTCACTGCCCTGTAACATATACCATAGCTTCAAACAATGCTTCAAATTGATGAAACAGAAAAAAATGATCAATGCCACTGTTATAAGGAAATATCGTTCCATCACACTGAACAGGGATTTAAAAATCGTTCCTACAAAAGTGATCTACCTACCATTTACCAAAGAATAGTCTGATAGACTAGGTACATCCCACGCATCATATACGAGTAAATTAATTTTCTAATTATGCACACATAAAATTTTCCATCACCGATGATGCTATGGCATAATAGAACCTAATTCCCAATAATGTGTTAAGTACATTTGAACAGGTCCTGAACTAGACAAACATTCAGACATTGAATTTTAAAGAAATGCGATTTTTTTAAATCATCAGGAGCGTCGGAAATATCCATAAACGAAGTTTCATCGAACTTCCCCGCCACTAACCAAAAACTATAAAGCCTTTTCATCCTTGTCATAGTATAAATCCAGTTTCAATTTCATCAAAATCTGAATGATACCGTCCAAGTTATAGAAGGGCCAAGAACAACGACTGCAGCACAAAGGTTCGGAAATATCTCCTTCCTCCGCCTATTTGCATGAAAAATAAAAAGCCTTGGAATCTCTATTTACCTTACCTCTCTCTCAATTTAACACTTGAAACCGGCATAAGTTGCTAGACAAATATGTACAAAGGCAATATACCTATGGACTTAACATTAAATTATTCAAACATTATTGCGTGTATTATTTCAATTTCGATCAGCTACGTGTAGTCCTTGTATATTATTTTATTAATGGAATATTGGTTATGCCCTTACCTGCAGCTCCGATATGCTATAATTATCGGGTACTTATCATTTTTTTGACCGACAAAAATAAATACCAATTAAGTTGTGCGACGTCTGGTAATCGTTTATTATAAGGAACCCAAGTAACTCTATATAGAAAATCATTTTCACAACATAACGACTTGTTGTTGTTAGATTTGGTACCATTGAAATATGCACTTATATCGCAAAGATTACATTGTATAATAATCTTAGCGTCTCATAATGATCATTCCCTTATCAATTAAAACAGTCTAACTATGGAAGGCTAGAATACAGATGATGCATTTGCATTGTTAATGAATCCAATCTTAATACCATAATTTTTCCAAAATCTAATTCATATGCGGTTTGTCAATTAGCGGTCAGTAAATAATTAATCAACCAGAGAAACAACCACAGGATAAGTTTCAGCAGTTCCGTTTCATCCCTCCAATGAAACAGATTTATTTTCCCGCTAAGTTTGGCAAAACATAAACTTCGATCTCAAAAGACAACGTAAGATTCGCGATGTTCTGAATACGTCTCTGTCTATTTTCCTAGCTCCCCTTTTTATCATTCTGACCTTGCTACCGAGGTTAGCAAGGAATTTGTCGAATATGGAAGAGAATAACATCCAACATGGTGGCTGGTGTATGTGTAATTATCTACAAGTTATGTGAAAGAACAAGAAAATATTACGTGGCAAAAATGACGATAATAAGTGTTGAAATTCTTACCTTCCAAGTTCCCAGCCCAAAAGCAGGGATTTCTAGGCCGTTGTTTAGTTTTATTTTCGGTACTTTTTTATCCATGTTCAACTGAGTATGGATCAGTTTCCCACGACAGCCTGTGATCAACTGAATCAGAAACTCAGATACTCCAAAATATCAGCAATTAAAGTGGCACTTGTAAATAAAATGAATGAATGATTTTGCTTATCAACAGAGGATAAACTGTGATTTCAGAGTGTGCTATCTGAGTTGTTTGAAATTCTTGCATGAATACACTGAGTATACGAGGGAATATTTACATGTACTCCCACCAAATCCTTTAGCTTCTCTACATAAATTATCTTGACAAACAGTACAACGCTTATGCCAATTCATAGTAATGTTTTTTTTGAAAAATGTGTTATATTCTCTTTGGATTAACGATTTACATGATACCTATGATAAGAGTAGGAACATTGTTTAGGAAATACTCAAAGTGCGTTTGTTACACTTATATATGCCTATGTTTTGAGGAAAGCACTATTACTACAACTACTAGACAAACGTTGAGACAACCAATCAGAAGAAAATTAACACAAGTAATTTATGTGATGTTATTATTTTCCAAATAGCATGCCTACTTTTCCACTGATTGTGATGAAGAAGGAAGTAACTTCTTTCTTGACATATGGATTTAGATAAAAAAGTATCTAAATCTTCATTTTGATCTTCAGTAGGTATTTTTCGAACAAAATCTGAATTGAACCACCAAAAAAACTAGAACAATATCAATAACTTGAGTAGCGTACCAAAACAGTTTTTTATTTCACACAAAAATTATGTTTATCTGCGTCCTAACAGAATCAGGAACTTGAAAAAAATACAGAACAGAAGTTTGAGGAGGATTTGCTTTGCAATGTCTTCATATTTGAGCATTACCTACTACGACCCCACACCATATCGCTTCCCAAATTTCATCGAATTAACTGCATCAAAGATTATCCATTGACAAAAACGCTACAAATGAACAGACCAGCAAATTCGAACTACATGGATTTTCATGATCAAGACTCACTTATGCGTGTGAAGTAAAAAGGGAGGAAAACCGAAATAAACGAAAAAAATTGAGAGAGCGACTCACACCTTGAGTAAAGAAATATGTTAACATTTAATCACCTCAGAAGCTTATACAGACCTATCGGCCTGCCTACCAAAACATCTTAGTGATTGTTTCTCTAATTCATTATCAAATTCACTTACGTATGAATAAATATGTTTACTGACCTTTGAGTTTTATCTCAGCAGCCTTTAGAGTACAAATCATAGCAAATACGGATAAAGCATTGGAAAATACCATTATTTAAAAATTTCCTTACTAAAAATGTTCAGCTATCCTAGTAGCTGAAAGTTTGGGTACTATGTGTACACAAGAGTTCTTGTATAATCACTGCATATTATGACGTTTCAATATTTGTATACTAAAATGCCTCCCATTGTCTGTAGATAATTAATTTTCCACCTGTCGTCAAAAATTATAAAACTTTCTATAACTATTATATTAATTAAATTGACTCAACATCGCAAATTATGAAATATTATATTATTTGCATTATTAAAATGTTTATATATATGCATAAATATATATCATCCAAATGAGACAGCAGATAAAATCGTCAAATATTCAGACGCGTTTCAACTTCGAATACGCGAGCAGGTCTGGTTGAATTATGGGTGATCATTGAGTCCATATTTAGATTCATGGCTGGAAAATATCTCTCAACTCCACGACTAGATTCGATTCCAACGTTTAGATTCCAGTGGTTCGAATTTAAAAAAATATATACTAGTTTTAATGATAATGAATAATGATATGAAGTGTAGCTGGCTTTATTCCATCAGTATTTGCAATCAATACATTTTGCATCTAATCGAAGGATAAAATATCAATAATTATCACAAAAATGATGTTCAAGCTTGAAATAAAATAGATAAAAAATCTGCCGCTATTTAAAATGTGCCGCACTGAACTTATAGCGCCCCTAAATGCGCTATTGGTTTGTACATGAAACAAATCCTAACCAAAAATGCTTAACCTTTGTTCATAGTTTTAGCTGCCAGCGGCCCTACCTGGCTTGTTCAGTAATGTTTTCCCCCTAGCACGCCACACCAGTCACTTATTGAAGATTTTTTGATTATTCATCATCCAAAAATGTTATTCGATGAATTTTCATATCCCATCACTGTACCAGGTGTTTATTTTGACACATTTGACATATGTGGACGTCTTCAATTTGAAGGTCATGTCACATTTGTTATTTTTTGGGCTAGATTTCAGCTCTTTAATTTTCCCATGTTAATTTTACAAAATTTCAAAGTATCAGATTTTGTCACATGAATACCACCTTTCTTATCAAGCAGATCTGTGGCAGATGTCCTCTTAAATGATTAAAAACTATTGTTCATCCAATATCAATTAGCATATTTACTAGTTGTATGTTTACCAGAGTTTCTAATTGTAATCTGTTTAAGGTAATCCATTAGAATCATGTTAAAACCGTAGTGAATCATCAATGCTAATGCGACGTAAGTAGGACGTAACTAGAACAATGTCCAAGGAAAAAGAATATGGAGTATTATTGAGTAACAGTGTACTGAAGGATGTCTATCGACAGCAGACAAAAACTGCTCTGCTAGGACAAGTGGTCATTATCGACGAGAAACATCCACCAAACGTTATTCTGAGGTTCTTGAAAGAAGGTGATTCGTGGGAGTCTACACCTTTTTTTTGTCCAGAAGAAAATATTGTATATATCAGTGCTAAACTTTGGCCCTTCTTTGCCTCTATAACATCACCTCAGGAAAGAGTGAAGCTAGCTAAGAATACCAAATTGTGTAAGCAGTTGCAAAATGTTGGGAAAGATATGGTTGTTGGCTTTGCTGATGTTAAAGATGTTTACTTAGGAAAAGTAAAGTATATTGGAGTTGTTAAAGGAATGGGATATTGCTTTGGAATAGAGCTGCATGTATGTATACATTGTAACCTCCATTTATTATTATTTGAATGAGATTCAAATTACAAATAATTTTGTTTTGTACTGACATGATATGTTTCATGACTGGATATAGCATGAATCCTTGTGTTTCCAATCATCAAAAGACACTTTGCAATTCTGTTATTTTGAAGCTTGTTTATCAGCTGTCTCTTGGATTGTCTCCATACTGAGGTTTTTATAAATTTTATACTGTTTGTGATGTTATTCAGTCTCAGTCTATATGTAGTTTTTATTGCCTTGCTCAGTAGATGTAATTACTCAGATGAGGTATTCAGACATTAGATTTGATAGCATTAATTTAGCTGTATTCATTCTTAGTTATTCAGGTTGCATTAAGATTTGCCAGAGTATCAGAAATAAATAAAGATTGATGGCCACCACTGTCAATCTGACAATGATATTAAATACAGTAAATCTTCTTGAAATGTTTATTTGTCAAACTTTGTTAGAGTTTTATCAAAAATTTTATATGGTAAAGATGTCACAAATCAAGAGAATATAAAATCTATATGGAAATGATGAAATAATATTTATTTGCAGGAAAAGAAAAAAGACAATTACTGTAATGGATCTTGTGCTGGGATTCAATATTTTGAGTGTGCGCCAGGTTATGGCGTCTTCACAACAATAGAAAGAGTTATTCCACAGTGCTATGCTAACAGTCCTCCCTCTCCTCCTTTGAGGACACCCTCTGAATTGGAGGTATGTCTAGAGAAAAACTTCCAAAGCATGATCAATAATAGCAGCTATGAAAAACCAAAATATGAAAACATTGTCACTAAGTATGGAGAGTACTCTAACAAATCCTTAACACCAACCAGCAAACCTGTTAGTGGTTTGAGGAATTCTTTATCCTTGCAAGATATTGTGGAGAATAGTAGTGTCAATACAAACAATGACTTTGACCAGAATACTATCATCCAGTCTGATAAGACTCACTTAACAAACGAGCAAAGAAAGATTAAAAATAAATCAGAAATGGACCTTATTGAGGTAATTGGAGGTACATGGTCAGGTACAACAGATACGAAAACATTAGAATCCTTCAGTGATCTTAAGAAAAACCTTGATAAGAATGATAGTACAAAAGAAAAATACTCACAGTCTCAGTACAAAAGTAATACGTGGAGCAAAAGGAATAAAAGTGCGAATCTGCTGTCTCACTTCATTGACTCTCATCATGGTAACAACACCCTCAAAAGAACCGCAAAATTTTACACTGATACAGCAGAAAATGGTGATGAAGACGCGAAGATCATAAGCAGTAAAAAATTGGAAAATCCTAAGAGTAAGTTATAGTTATTTCTGGAATAGGTAATTTTAGTCCACACAGTGGCGTGGATGCGTAGGCAATCAACATTTGTTTGAGTTTGAGAACAAGCCATTCTGGGAACTCTTCCTCTTCCTCTTAGCATTCTTTAAATTGGCTGTAATTCTATTTGGTTTCAAGTAGAGTAAATAGTACATTTTTACTATAATGATTTTCTCCCGAAGCACATACACCGATATGCTGACGTGCTGTATCTTACATCACAGCGGCTACCGAGTGCTTGAGACAAGATAAGCCTATAGAGCTCTGCTCTTGATTTATATATAGTAAAGACAGGAGAATATAGTTATAAACTATAACTTAGAAAAATATATGTACCTACGCACCCAAAAATCAGATCTCTTTTTCAAAGAACCATAAACTATTACAGTATTTGAAGTAGTTTATTTTTATTATCAGAAAAATCCGATTTTATCCAGCCCTGCCAGGATAGTAAAAATGACACTTTTTGTGTAGCTATTTATTGAACGTAACTTCTGAAACATGTCTGTGTATGGGAGGTTTCATATTCTTAATCTGTATTGGACAACAGTTAGTAGTAAGAAGAATCCCTCATAGCATATAAATTAAACTTCAAAATTTATTTACAATATCCTGATTTAACTTAAAAAGCATTCGAATGTTACCGCACTGAACTCGTCCATTCCTGCAGCGTACATTATAAAATACAGAAAATCTAAAAATAGTCACTGTTATACGTTTGGCAGAGGTACATTACGTGCTTTATCAACCGTCTATTTTTGTATCATCAACACCATCATCATTAATTCTGGTCCAAAGTGATTCACGAACGGTACATGTGAGCCATGTGCTGTTCAACGAAACTTTTAAAAAGTTCGTATCAATCGATAACTCTCCTCCAAAATGTCGCTAAGCCATCGCAAAAACCATCACAAACTATGTTTTGACTTCAAAAAGAAACACCCACCATCTAAACCATCCCATCGTAACGTATATGCTAACATGAATGCTGGTAGTGATAGTGACACTGACTCATCCCCTAATATACCCCTGTTTATCCTAGAGCTGAACGAGAAGGTAGATCAGCAGTCGAAGCCGACATCCAAATTTTACGTCACAGAGAGCCCCAAGTATCAAGAACCCCAGCCAGGTACTACTAAAGAACTGGCAATAGGAAGCCTGGTAGAAATATCCAATGACGTTAGTGAAACACCACTGTATGGAGTGGTACGATGGATGGGAGTGGAACATGGAACAAACTTTGTGCTGGTAGGTGTACTGTACTATTTTTCATGAAATTTAAATTCTCATTGGTCATAGTTGAAGCCATATCATTTGAGGAGTTCACATTTCAATATGCAACTTGGTAATCATGACGATAAGTTTTTTGTTTCCATTTCTGGACCAAACACTGAGTACTTGCTGACGTTAATTGCATATGTTGCTAACGATAACTTTGTGGGATTGTGGGATAAATGAATGAAAATTTAATTTTATTCCTATAAAATTGTCTTATTGTTCTTAAGGCATTAAATGAAAAATAATACTTGAAAATTTGTATTAAGCATGATTCCATTTTTTTAAGGTTAAAATTTTAATGACATATTTTATTTAATGAAAATAATAAAATTTTATTAATAAAAAATTGGGTTCAAATTCCATCACAACATATGCATTCGATATACTACAATATTTCAACGCCATAAGAACACAGGATGAAATGTGCATTGGTTTTTATAATTTGAAACTATTTCTCAAAAACCTACAGACAAAAATGGTAGTATTTTTATGAAGGTTCAACAATAAAACTAAAAAAGTTTTCAGTTTATTCTGGTAATACGAAAAAAATCATCTGAGGTTTTGAAATTCACGCGATAATTAATCATATTAAATTTGGTTAGGTTAGATGGAGTGGGAGTGGGAGTGCTGTTTTGATTACCCCATCTTCTTTCAGAAATACTGCTGTTGATTTGGCAATAAATAACGTATAGCATATAATATTTTTTCTAGTACCGAAGTTTTATGTAGTTTGTTTCATTTATAATACTAGGTAGGTGTGGAGTTGGAGGAAGAGCAGTCGCATCTGCCATTGATGTTGACAGATGGAGTACATAATGGAGAAAGGTATTTCAGGTGTGCTGAGAAAAGAGCGTTATTCGTACCTTTGGAACAGTGCAGCAAGGATTCGAGGTTTCAAGATGGAAATCCTGCGCCTATTAGTCAGCCTACCGTTGCTGATCAAATCAAACCACTTGTAAGTTATTAACTATTCATCTTGTACGCGCCGCTAATCATATTATATATATTATATACAATATATTATTAAAAAGATAACGGAATTAATTTATTATCATCATTACAGGAATGTCCTGTGATACCTGGAGCCGTAGCTCCTCTTTGCATGCCTACGGAGGAAGACGTAGAAGCAGTGTGTGGAAAATTCAGAGGAATTCAAGGTCACCATAACTCGTGTTACCTAGACGTCACACTATTCTCAATGTTCACTTACACAGCAGTATTTGATAGTTTATTGTTCCGGCCGAAAAATAAAAATGATATAGATGATTATGAAGAGGTGAGTGCACTTATTATTAACGATATAAGAAATACAAGGATAACTTATGAAATTATCATTGGAATTGTTTAGGCTGTACCTATCCTTGTAGTGATTGGGAAAACACATGCTTTAAGTTCATGTTTCATGGACTAAGGACTAAAAAAGCTGGAAACCATACATACATACATAACGATTAAACTACCAATTTAGACAGTTCCTAAATTCCTTTGAACATCTGATGTACATTTAGTTATGTCTTCCAAAAGTATCAAAATATTTGAACTGTTTTAATTTGACCTGCCATTCAGTGCCATTTTCTCATTAATTCTCCATATAATGTATTTATGTATTTATTTAGGAACTGTGTAAATTTATCACAACCAATAAGTTTGTCATTTCCCAATTCTTATCAAAAGGTTCAACGAGTATTAAAAGAAGAGATTGTCAACCCCCTCCGCAAAAATTTATACGTAAGCGCGGATCACGTGATGAAGCTCCGCAAATTGCTGGACAAACTCAGCTCTGTATCCGGCCTAACATGTGAGGAAAAAGACCCCGAAGAATTTCTAAACTCCCTGCTTGCTCAGATCCTAAAGGCCGAACCGTTTCTCAAATTGAATTCTGGTCAAGAGGCTTTCCATTACCAGCTGTTTGTAGAGAAAGATGCAGGTCTCAGTCTTCCTACAGTAAGTAGCAATATTTTGATCCTACATATATGGTCAACAGGTATATTTGCTATTGAACAAATTGGAAATATTGTTAAATGTTGCCTTTGCTTCAAAACATATGTTTCAAAAAAATTGTCACAATCCTTTGTGGTGTAAAATATAAAGTTAAAAAAATATGTGTCAGTATCTTTACCACAGACCTGTTTTATGTAGGTACAACAGCTGTTTGAACAGAGCTTCCTCACCAGTAATATCAAACTGAAAGAGGTACCATCTTGCCTTATCATCCATATGCCCAGATTTGGAAAGGATTACAAGATGTATCCAAGGATTTTGCCTTCCCAATTGTTGGATGTAACAGATATTATAGAAGGATGTGAGTATACCTATCATGATCAGAGCCAAAAGAAATTAATATTTTTTGCTGACAATCAGATACCTATACACCTATTCACTTCTTTGTCCGTTAATTCTCATTTACATGTTAGTTCCGATAGGAATATAATGGACAAAGAACCCACTTTCTGGACAATCAGGGATAAGTCGAGCAAGAGTCGGAAATTGTGGGAGAAAAATGTTGTCATTGAAAAGTCAGGGAAAAGTTTTTTAAGTTTTAGTTCTAGGAATTAACCTATTTTTTACCAAAAAATCTCGCATGAGTTGAAATATGTTTTCCTATCATCTAAAAAAAGACATTATATGTCAGGGAAATTTGGCAAATTGGTCCGAGAAATTCATGGAAATGTCAGAGATTTTTTTGGCGATTTTTTGTGGAGACCCTGATGGACTATATCGAATATTTCAGCACCAAGGCAATGCATTGTTTGTGGAAAACTGGCCAAGTTTGAGTGTACGGAATGCTTTGATGATTGCAGTAGTGCCGGCCTAGAAAGCACCGCTTTTTGTTTAGAATGTCTGAAGATAACTCACAAACACGAGAAGAGGAGGAATCACACACCCACACAACTAGAGGTATGAAAATTTCCATGAAATTAATTTACAAAAAATAAAAAAATCCAATAAGTCGATCGGAATATCTGTATTGGGCTGATAGCTGCGGTGCTGTTTATTGACTTTTTATTGAAGCTGTCGTCGTAATATTACATTAACAAAGCATGTGGAATAATAATCTGCAACCTCGTCGCAGCAACCCTTCTATAAATGCTTCTGAATGATAAAACAACCATATCTGCTGCTACCATGTAGCTGCGCCCTTACCGTTTTCCCTGATTACTTTGGCAATATCAAAAGTATACTCTCCACTATACCTGCGACCTGCTTTAAACATGCATTCATTCATCTTACCTCTATTACGTGTCGCTATGTCGCTGTTGACAATCCAACGTATTATAACCAATTTCATTGTGAGATGTTATTGCACAGCGACACGTGTTTTCCTTGTATTATCGGCGATATGTTTTACTCCGTGTTATTTATGGTCTATCAAAGTCGATACGGTACTTCTAATTTTATATCATGATTACTATACATTGCAAGTTTTTCACTATTGTACTTATTACAGAAAGTTTCTATTGATTGAATCCGGAAAACTACGTTCATCTCAAAATGTTGTAACTGAATATATCTTCTAGAGCCTCTCAAGAAACCTTGGTCTCACGGATAAAATTACTTGATTTGCAGAAACTTTCATATAGACATCTTAATCTTCTTTGTAGCATGACGTGGAATCAGCGTTTCGATTAAGTTCTCGAATAATTGTTATATGATGATGGTAATTTGTAGTGGTTTCATAACTCATCCTCTGAATATCAGGCCACAAAAAACGTCAAATGTATTTTGATTAATTTCAGATTGCCGATGATTTTTCTCTCCTGCAAGATGCCTACAGACCACCACGACTGTTCATGGAGCTGTTTGCTGTTATTTGTATAGAAACATCTCACTATGTGACGTTCGTCAAATGTGGTGTAGGGCATGAGGCACCATGGTGCTTTTTCGATTCTATGGCTGATAGACTAGGTAAGAAAAAACTGGAAATTATTCTCTGACTCGATAAAACCACTAAAAATGATCAAAACCATAAATATCAGTAGGAATGTGTACTGAGATTTCAAATAACACGTTTTGTCTACAGTAATTGAAGTGTACATTTATCTCAACTGCTTATAATTCTGAAAGCACGATTCTAATAATAATATACAATTTATTAATAAACTAAAATAATATGTTATCGAATTCTCGGCTCCTACCGAGATGGACTTCGTCTTGAAGGAGGGGGGGGGGGGGACAGCTTTGGCCAGACCACACTGCTAGTCTGCTAGATATAGTCATTGAATCCTTGGGTGGGATGAGAAATACACTGCTTGCTCTCTGCTCTAAATTCTATACTGGAATACCGTGGATCGGCTAAAATCTTAGCCGGAAGAATACAGATAGCAGTCATCTTCAATTCCTTATCCATCTACTTAGGGAGCACGATGTGCGGACCCAGTGATAGCTTACCTCACGGTGTGGGGAGCAGTTACTGGGAAACGGAACCGCGACCCGGTGTATTGGGGCTTAGGCCACACTACTTTCTCTCTTTTTAAATGAATAATAATAAATAGGACGAACATTGAGAGAAGCCTAGTTTCACCTGGCCAACCATGGAAATCATTTTCAATGCAAAAATCGTCAGTGGCTCCTACAGTCATTATTACAAAAAACTGTCATTATGGAAACAGTCATAAAACTTACTGATCAATCCTCAATAGATAGTCCAATAGACTATTCTATAAGAAAGTTTATTATTAAGTTACCGTTCTTACAGGTGAAAGAAACGGCTTCAACATCCCCGAAATGGTTGCTTGTCCAGATGTTTCCAGCTGGTTGTCAGATGAACAGCTCTGTAGACGACTTCATGAAGAATATCCCAACGACCGGTACTTACCTGAACACGCGCGAAGATTGTTGTGCGATGCGTACATCTGCATGTACCAAAGTCCAGATGTGATGATGTACAGATAAAATTTCCGTGCTATGTACTTGTTTATGTATTTTTTTGAGTACATGCATTTCACCACCAGGCTGCAACAATTCTACAGAACAAAATTATATTTTATTGTAACATCCTGATTTCGATAAAAAGAGGTATGTGATAATCAAATATTGATTCAATTCTTACCATGCAAGAAGCGTAGCTGGTTGTAGGACAATGATTTTGATTATATTCAAACCCAGGAAACAGAAGTCAATCGCAGAACCATGAAGAAAACGCTACGATCGAAATTTTATTTTTTTAAAACCATAAAATCAGTAGGTGTATGATGTTTGGTGGTACCCACGTGATACCGTGCGAGCCCGGAGAATAAAAGACTTTCATAGTATTATCACATACTAGATCAAATCCACCAATATCATCAATCATATTTGTGCAGTATTCACTGTGTACGTGTTGCATATAAATCTGTATTTATGTATTAGTAGTAAAATAGTTTAATTGCATCTATACTTATACCACGTTAACGTCTAATGATATTGTTTATATTGTAAAGAGCAAATTTAGTGTATAGAACCGCCCTAAGTTATTTTAAGTTTAAGTCCTGTGAATGAAAATGTATTTTCTATTTCTAATAAGTCGACTGATGCAATATGTAATTATAAAATATATTGAGTTATGTTTATCAAAAGACATTTTTCAGACCTATACAAAATTTACTGAAATCTATGGGCTATGTGCAATATAATAGGATCAGAGGATATCTGCTACTACTTTTCCATTATATTTTCGCCTCCTGATGTATGCCTTGTGGGATTAACTTTTACAGAAAAGTATTTGTATGTAGTCCAACTCTTAGCGTGAACAAAACCTTGTGATGCACAGCTCACACCTGGGGAGCAAATACAAGGGGCCCAGTAGAGCCTAAGTTCTGTAATCATGGCAGATTACCCTTCCTCCGATACAATACAAAAAAACGTCATGACTACGGTTCTGCTTACAAAAGTCGATAGATTTTGTAACACCGCAAGTCAGAATGGAGTTACCCTTGTCTAGAGGTTTGTCCATCGAGATCATAAGTCAATTTTATCATTTCGGAATTAGTTATTTAGTTACAAAAACAAAACTACCAATAACCCCTCACTGGGGACTGGGTCTGTGTTGTGTGTTATAGGTTATCGGTATTTAGGGATGGCAACATCGAACCAAGAACTCGATGTATCGATACTATCGATAGGATAACATCGATGTTGTGAAATATCGATGTATTCATAGTCTAATCGACAGCATTCATACCTGCAAATATATGACGACTAACGAGTACATAAACTATAAATTAAATTAATAGCTACAATAATCAAATAAAACAGAATATTTCTAATATGCAAACCAATACATTTTTATCATTATAATTTATATGTATACAAACACAAACAATGGGTAAAAATACGTATGAGCATTCCTAAAAGCAATTTGAAATAATAAAGGATGTTTATGAGCTGGAAATGCAATATTAGAAGTCTATTTAAAAAGAAAACGCGACAAAATTATAAAACAGTATCTTTTGAATAGAGCAGCTACTTTTTCAGGGGTCCTCTGAGTCACCGAGTTCCGAATTTGGACATCGATGTCAGTAGATTGCTCCGATGCATTGATACATTGCTCTATATTGAAGATCGATATTTCTTTTCCGATGTATCGATTTTTTTAAAACATCGATACATCCTTTGCAGCCCTATTTGTATGACGGTTGTCACTGTTGTCAGTACTCAGTTGAGATTTCAGTGCTTATCAATTTTGACGTTGAATTTGTTTTTAAGTAAAGTAGTGGGCTAATCGAATCTGTCTAACAAGTGGTAAACATGGTATATACACATTTTTAAATACGTGTTCTTGAATCTTGGTTGGGGATAGTGTATACTGAAAAAAATAGAAATGGATAGTTTACCGGGTATAGCAGTGGCAAGTTGCAGCAGTACAAAACCCAGATCTTTAATAAAGCTAATAACAAAAAATAAAGACGTATTCGAGGACCCAAATATACCAGGGTTGATATCACAACCCTGGGAAATCAATAACAAATACTACACAGCAAAAGTGAAACTTCTTGGTTTGGAGATGCCATCAGAGCAAAAGCATGATTTAGATACCAACACAGAGGCTTTAATCCTTCACATGGATGCAAATAAAGAATCTGGCTTGGAAGATTTAAAAAAATGGATGTACCTAGATCAAAGTCACAGCTTTGAAGTGAAATTGCTTCTCTCAAATTACTGTACAGAAGAAACAAAAATTACAAAGTTCCAAGCTTTAGAATGGTGCTTGAAGCATGATTTTGAATTTATTGAGCTGTACCCTACAAAAACTAAAGATGAACCAGTGGAAGACAGTATAATAAAAGAGAAAATAGGGGTTGAACGGGTGATAGAAGCATTGCAGTGTTACACATGGCCAAATCTTGTGTTAAAAGATAAAGATAAATCAAAGGGTGAAGAAATAAGCTATAAGAATTCCAAATCAGATGAATCTGAAGATGGGGCAGATGATTTCACAGAATTGTTTGCTCAGCTGCATATGATGAAAGACAGTTTGCAGAACATGCCTGCCAATCAAAGAAAACAGTGTGCAGAACAAATGGTTACTGCTTTCTGGAAAGCTATTGGTGGTGAAGAAGAAGAATTGGTGGATTTGTAGGTTAATGAAGTCAAACTTCACTGTATTAACATTCATAACATGTTACAGAGCTTTTTTCTTCTATGTCAGACTCATCCTTGTTAAATTGTAAATATGCCTCTTTGTTAATTGTTAACATTAATCAAACCAGTGGTCTGTAAGTAGTTTTAGTTGAATGTATAATAGCTGCATTCTTATCAACTTGTTTTGATAAATTTTATATCATCCTCAAGCAATGCTGGTTAATTAATCCATTATTATGGGTTGCAGATTATTTATCTGTGGGTTACCCAGCTATTTTCTCTTCACTCAGATCAGTTAATATGCTTATATTATACTAAGCACAATTTACTTCAGGTTCAGTTATACTTGGACATAGGCAGTTAGTAACAAGCAAAACATGCACCAAATTGTTGACCAATATTATGACATCTTTGTTGTTCGATCTAATAAGAGAAGTTGATTGATATCATAGTTTAATGATTAAGTAGGGGAAATAATATCTAAGACCTGAATAAAAAAATTATAAAAGATCTTGTCCCATTATCTTCTCATCCAAATTTTAAATGTTTATTTATCATCTGTAACATGCTGTGGATATATGTATACTCTACCATGGAGTAGATAATTAGATCTCTACTCTTTCTCATACTATAGTTTTGTATTGAAATGACTGCAACATATAAGTGTTTATATGATTTATTATGTCTAGATAAAAAATATAATTATTTATGTACCTTATGAATGAATAAATATCATGTTCTTTCTATATGTTATTATGCTATTTTTATGTTGCGTTTTCTAATATCCCTATTATTTTATGTGCATTAAGAATACTTATTTACTGGTAGAGACCACTATGTGGAAAAATAATGACTAGATGTAGATGTAAGTAAAGAATCTGAATCATATTTCATATATTTTAGAAGGCTTGATATGTTTATTGATTCGCTAGTATAGTGAGGTTGTTTTTTATAAAGGCATAAAGAACACTGCACAATGTTTAGCAAAATCCCATGAATGTGAACAAACTGATGTCACTAAATAAACTGGCTGTGGTGGGATTCACAAAATGTTGCACAAAACATGTATGCTGAGTGGGGCTGGTGGGCCATTAAATGATAATATGAAGTCTGGACAATATTCAGTGTGTAGGTACAAGTGATTGGATCTTAATGAAAATATATACGGCGAAGAGACTTGTTGAAACCACAAAATTTAGTCTGTCATTATATCATGAGGATATTAAAAATATTCCTAACATCCATTAATCTTTCCTTATTTTCAAGGTTTGAAAGGGTTCATTTATATTAAGCCTCGGAGATGTATGTGTCCATTCGCAAAATGAGCAATATTCTTATGACTCCTCTGCACTAGGGCACAGTAAAACCGGGGTTTTGTACAACGACGATGAAATAATATCATCCCCAGCTAGACGCAACTCAAGATAATGATCGATGAGTAAGCTGAAAATATTTTTTCAATCAATCATCCCTTTGAGATTGCGCTAGGGACAGGTGTGTATGACTAAATTCTCTCCTGCAGATGAAAGGATTGTGTATTTAACACACCACGTAAGAGCATCTAGAATCTACAAATTCTATCCCTTTATAATTCTATATAGTAACTGCTTGCCATGGTATAAGTGTAAAACTTGCCGCTGTAATATGTGTTGCCTAAATTCAACAGGTGTAAAAAGTAGGGTTAAGTAAAAATTGTTCTTTAATTTTAGATAAAATATCTGGTTTATAGTCTAATTAGGAAAAATTATAAAGAAATGGATTTAAATGAAGATAAAGTAGACCCTGATTATGCTACAAATAATGCCGCCTTACGAAATTTGGAAAGAAGAGATGGTATAAAATCAATACAGGAATTGATAGGAGTGAAAATTATTTTGTTTTTATTTTAGAAAATACGGTGTCAGTAGAAACTATACATAGAACAATATCAGATGAGTTCAACAAAGAACTAACTTTAAGAGAAAAACAATTAGAAGAGATAGAAGAACAAATAACTAAAGCACAAAAGTTGTTACACTTAGTTCGCTATGTCCTTATAAGCTCATATTATAATAAAAAGAGTTTAGACCACACTACTACAGCAGAAGAACAGATGAGTACAGTATTTGATAGTCAAAACAGAATTCATCCTGCTGTAAAGAAACTTATTGGAAAAAATCCTAGTTTGGATGTGTTCAACATTCATGGCAAAAGAAAAGCTGCAAAAACCTCTCTTTTTGGTGAACCTTCCACTTCACAAGTTGTAGAAGCTAAGAAACTGAAAATTGAAGTGAAAGGCGAGTCCAAAGCAACATCTTTAGACAACAATCAGAATTGCTTACAAAGTAGGAAAAAAATAAGGCATAGAATTGTTATAGGCAATATTTCCAAATACATGTCTTCGGCTGAAGATGACAGTATGACACACAAGTGGATGGTGTATGTTAGAGGAGACAAAAATACGCCAGATATTTCAGATATTGTTAGAAGGGTTGTGTTTTATTTACATCCTTCTTACAAGCCAAATGATGTAGTTGAAGTAAAGTAAGTAACTGTATAATGATGTTGACAATTTGTCTATTCAACCCACAAACTATACCCCTGATTCAACCCTTAGGTCTTAGGACTATACCGTAATGAAGTTCATCATCATGTTTAGAGCATATATTACACAGTATTTTAATTATCTATACTTGTTTCAAATTCTATAACTATGAATTTTGAATATTCATAGAATATTTGTTTGATTTCCTTTGAACATTATATAGAAATTCTTGATTTAATAGTAATACCTATTAAATTCATTCAATCGTTTTTGAAATACCAAATTACTTTTTTATATTACTATTCACTACTGCAGTTTTGTAAATAAAATCTATACCTTGTCTAGTAAAATTATCAGGCGACTGACTCATGGTTATTTGAATATGTTATTAAGGATATGCTACAGGTCTTCTAGTATAGAAAAATTCTGGTGTACTTTTTTATTAAAATTATTATTCAACAGCTAAATTTTGTTGAACTTTCAGTTTTAAAAATAAATAGTTTTATTGGCAGTACATAAAATAATAAAAATATGAAAAGTTAGAACTTATTTATTTATATCTTCATCTTACAAACATTACTAGTAATGTAAAAACCAGTTAATGCTACATAAATTAGACAATATGTAAACAAAGAATAGCTAGAATGCTATTGCAGTACTACAAAATTACAATTATTTTATGTTAACATATTACATGTCTTGAGCATAAATGTTAGGGGTGTGTGATAATGATGGTATTATACTTTTTTTTACATAAACATGCTTTGGGAAACTGTATAACTACAATTAATCTTTTTTAATATTTTTGAAATAATACAGTCACGCTGCTCTTGCAACTTCAAACTAGATATTTGAATAAATTTTCTATTCTTTCATATCATTTTGTACACTATTTACTGTCATTCATCATAAAGCTTTTGTTATGAACAGTGCCCAAATCATAATGTACAGCAGTATTACATTGATGTAGCTACATCTTTTAGACACTCTGTGCATGGATTGCATTCATAAAAAGTGTTTACTAATACCATAATCAACACAATTGTAACTGATCTATCATGTGATAACCCTATCTATAATTGTTTGGAAAGCAGCCAAGTATCTAAATAAAGTTAACCTTTTAATTTATTTCCAGTGAATCTCCATTTCATCTATCCCGAAGAGGATGGGGTGAATTTCCACTTAGGGTCCAAATATTTTTCAAGAACTCATTAAATAAACCTGTTGATATTGTACATAATCTAAAACTAGATAAGTCGTGCACAGGACGTCAAGTATTAGGTAAGTAGATATTAAAACAAGATAAATATGTATGAAAGAATACTTATGAAAAAACAAAGTAACATGATATTGGATTTGGCGTGAGCTGCAAATAAACAAAAATTAGCTGTGTTGAGTGGAGCATCAATTTTTGTTGTATTTAGGGGAAAAATAGAGAGCATTTTTTTATTTCAAAAAGTACATAGCAATTGTTTAAAAAACAACACACTAGATCGCAACATATCTATGCTCTTTTATCTGATGGTTCAATTTTGGTTAATAAATATAGGATTAACGTACAGACTTGTTGTACTCTTCTATTGGTATCCATACCGTTTTCCTTTCTATAATAAGTTAGTCTGCATACTTTAAAATCAAGAAAAATCACTTCGAAATCAAGGGGTACAGTACTGTTCAATGACAGAGTAAATAACTTGTAATATTGGCCATTTTCAATAAATATTTTATTCATCATCATGAAAGCTTTACTAAAAAACAACTGGATTTCAACGATAAATATCTCATTTAAAGCTATTTTTATTTAATGCAGCTTCAATCAATTATTTTTTCCTCAATTGCATTTAGAATAGAAAAGTGTGGCAGGTATTTTTGCTGGCTCTGGACTTTTTTATGGGTATATCCCAATTGTAAGTGCTATAGTTTGGTAGCATTAGTATGAAATTTATGTAATAAATCTCACTGAGACAATGAGGGCAAAGCTTTGTAAAGAGGGAGAAACTATAAAAAAATAAATAAATAAAAACATTTGAAGTGGAACTGAAAAAACATTCATGACTCAAATTTGCTTGATGATTTTTATGTTCTATTATTGTGCTCAGGATATCAGTATGAACACATTGTGAAAAATAAAGTTCGCTTCCAAAATCCCTCAAATATGCCTTACGGCAACGTTGCACTATCAGCAAGGCAGATAAAAGGTTAGAATGATGAATGGTTTTATGACATGAGGTCAACACCGTTTCTCTACTTTGTTAGCTGAGCGACTTCGCTGTTTCGCAAATTTCCATTATTCTCGAAGCGAACTTCACTTTTTCGCAATGTGTACATATTTTCAAAATGAGTTCATAGCAATTTGTTGAAAGTTATGACAATCTACTTCATTCAATTCTTTTTGCATACTATGTACGTGTGTATGGCAAAATCTTATGAAGTACACACATGAACTGTAATATATTGTGAAAACCGTATTTTTGTCAAAATATCATCACCAGATACAAATTTAAAAAATGTATGTTTTAGGCAATGAAACTTTGGTAGATGTATACTTGCGTGATTCTTCTCCAGCAAGTTTGACCGAAGTAAAAACAGAACCATTAGATATTAATATTAAACAAGAACCTCTTGGTTGGCAAGGAAACCCAGAAACACAGAGTAGTTCTAGCACTACAAATATTGCATTTAAAGAAGAGCTTCCCCATTTAGTAGATAGTATATTTGAGTCAGACCTACACCTAGATGAGTCCTCAAATCTTGAAGCAATGTATACACCCTTAGATCTGGATAGTACCAACGAACACAGTTATTGTAATAATGGGATGGACAGTACCATAAGTCAAGACCATTCATATAGTTTACCATCTGACAGTGAGAGTGATTCGAAGATAGTTACAAAGAAAGAAACCAACATCACTGATATTTTGGAACAAGGAAATAATAGATTGATATTTGGTTTGGGTGAGAATTATTTAGACGAGAATAGAAAATCCTCAGTCATAGCAAAAAAGGTTAGTTTGTTCTCTGTGTGTGTTATCTAATGTTCTATTATACAACGGTCATATGGGTGCTATTTTCAATTTTTTTTCTTTGTCATATTCTCACGCACCAAGTGCAGTACTCAAGTCAAGTCTCACCAGCATTGTAATTTCTGACAATATAACCATTTATCTGCTCAACTCTTAGCAATGTTCTATGAAAGAGAACACCACCGTTTACACAATTTGTTTCAGTTTAATTATTAAATGCTTCTTATACTTCTTGTAGTGCACTCTTCATTCAATGAAGGACAGCCAACCTTCAGAAAATCTTTTTCTGACCTGAGCGGCTCGTAATTCAGCCCTCTTCAAATGTAATATCCATGATAATTTTTCCTACCAATTTCCCGTTTTCACTCTATTTTTTCATTTTACTATCAACTGTGGCATGCAATATTTTCTATGCCTCAGCAGATGTTCGAAATAGAATGTACGCCTCTATTCTATTCATAGTCGATTTCATGTGTTTGTGCTTTTGCGCTATATAACAAATCCGACCATACATAACATCTGATGATACGAATTCTGAGTCCTTGAAAATGAAAAATCTTTTATGTGTTACTACACATGCTTCAATGGTAAATTTCCAGTCGTCTCCTGCCTCATCGACACCCCAACATCAGTCGATCAGACTCTTGCCGGCGGCGTATTCCAAGCTGGTCAACTTGAGCAACGGTCACTCCGTCCAAGTTTGGGTGTTGCCCCAGGGTGTACAACACCAACCGAAACCAACTCACCCCAAACAGGCCGATCCTCCTAGAATACCACAAGATAAGCCAGCGATTAACTATGAAAAATACAAAGTCACGCTGCCGAAAAACCGATTCAAGAACCTGGGTGAGGCGCTCATGTTTCTGATGAGAAGGTTGCAGTTGTGGGACGAAAGGCGGAAGGATCTGGATTTCAGGTGTACCTATCCCTATGTGGCTGGTACGAAAGAGGAGTTCGAGAGTTGGAATGTCGGCAAGAGGGCTAATTCCGAGGTGAGACACAGAAAAATGTTAATAATTAAATCGTTGCATTAGTGGCAGAGTAATAAACAACGGCTAAAAAGTTAGGGAGGGGGGGGTGAGATACAAAAATGTTGATGCCTCATTTTATTTTGTTGCACATGTGTCTAATCCATTTGGGGCTTATTAAAAAAATGAGGGGTTCCATTTTATCATCAAATAATAAATGTTATATGACCAAACTAATTATATAAATTAATGCTTTTTACGACGAACCTTCTTTGCTATTCGAGTACTACTCTCATTACATTTTTATGATTATTGAGATCTTGTTCATATGTTGGTGAAATATAAAGGAATTCTAGTGATCACAGACTAACACAAAACTGCCAAAAGCAAGCAAGTTCTGTCAACAGATCTACAAGGAGTCCTCGTAAAATTCTGATTTGATTTTACCAAGGGAATAATAGCGTGGGGACTAACAAGTCATTAGTCAAATTTATAATTTTTCTCAAAGCAATCCTAATGGATCACTCCAAATGAGAAAATGCAAATTATATTATTAGTATCACTATTACAATCACTATGTTTTAGTTTTGAATTCATTTCTAGTGGTGCCGTGCACGAATGCTGAAGAAGATTCTATCTGAAGAAAATTTTCCGTCCCAAGAAAAATGGAGTACCAAAACATACTTTATGTATGCTAGATCCCACGGTTACTGCTCGTTTATGAAACCAGGATCACTATTTTCCAAATACTCCAAAGACATCACTTTGATTAGTGAATGTTTTTTCCCGTCGTTAGTTCTGCCAAAGAACATATCCATGGGTCTAGCAGACATGGATTTGGACTGTGATGTTGACGTAGAATCAAACGGAGGTAAGCATCTTTAATAAGCAAGATGATGCCAGTTCTTAATATATCAACTTTGTTAATGACTATCAACAAGTAGTCTATACTTTGCTTCCCATGCCTTTAGCGGGGAAGAATTGTAATTGCGTTAAATTCGAATTCCAGATTTGTTTTTTTTGCGTTTTATAGCATTCGCTTTGTTTCAGTGGTGATGCTTATACATATTATTGAACATAGGTACACAAACATTGAACCGATTTGCGGAAAACAGATTTTTTCAGATTTTGATTGAAGCAGAAAAATATGAGACATACAAAGACAGGTTACTCATTTCCACCCTGTTAAGGACTTTTCAGATTTTCATGAATTTGGACACCAGGTCACTACTACAATAAAGAGATTTTTTCGCAAATCGGTTTAGTGGCAGCGGAGTTATCGTTATAAATAAAAAACGCTCAAACTTCGTTTTTGGACGTTTCCGATGTACCTGATCATTTAAAGGGTTTAAAATTGGGGGTGGAGATAACCCCAACTTTTGACGTTAGTAAAAGGCTTTCTATCGTCTATAAACATTTAACCCCGGACGTATAGTGATGCCAGGTCTCATATGTTTGCATGAGATCATGATTTATAAGAGAACCTCGCATTCATCTTTGATGGAATCTTCTCTCTCCTTTTGTGTTGCTTCAAATACAAAGATGGGGATACAAATGAAGCGGATTTTAAGTACAATTACTGAAATATGGTGGTAAATTGACTCTCTGTTTCACGTGCAGTTATATCCTTTCAACTCTTTTGGAACCTGTTTTTTAAATTTTTGAGAATATAAAATAAGTTTTTAATATTTTCAATTCCAACTATCAACAGTTCTAAAATCCTAACCAGATTCTTGCTTGTTAAGTGATACCGTAGCGTAGGAAGTACAACGTCAACCTAATTTACGCCATTTTTATATTAGACTTTATTTTCGTAAAATAAAGGTTTTCACTATTTTTTTGCACAATTTTAAAATACAGATGTGCATAGAATTAGTTTGGTCAACCTTTGTTGATTCATTAAATTGATTCAGGATTATCGAAAAAATATTTCTATATTTACTAAATTAGCCACTGCAAATTCTTTCCGACTATTAATTTTGATTCGGTAATTCAGATATTCCCTACAACTTCAAATTATGTCAAATTTTATTTTTAGATGCAAGTAAAGATTCTACAGAATCAATGACAAAAATCGATTTATCAGACATCAGTCTGAACAACCAATCTGTTTTTATAAAAGAAGCTGCACTGGACGTAGGAGTCGTACTGAAACCAGAAGAAATCATAGAAGGGGTAACGATGAACGCGGCAGAAAGGGTTATATTGGTAGCTGTCAAATGTTTTGCTGAAAACTTAATACGGAGAGCTCACCATCACTTAGTATGCCAAACAACAAATAAAGAGTAAGTGTGGCTGAAAAATGTTCGGTTCAAGTTTGATCAAGCTACTACTACTACAATTGGAATTGTAGAAGCTATTATGTCACTTTTAATTGCCCACTCACAAACACAATGAATCCGACACATATGCATTCAAAAAAGTCGTTTACAGAACCACGTTTCCTTTCACTTATAAAACAAAACAAAAAAAAGCCTTATGTCTTCAATTGATACTAAAAATTCTATTTTAAATTCTTGCTGAATGTTTTTTAATGAATCCTGAGTGGTTAGCATGTGTGCTACAATAATACTATTTGTTTGATTTAAAATTGTGGTTGGATTTCATGAAAACTAATGCCAAACGTTCATAAGACATTCTCCAATGTATAATTTAAATCATCAGGGAAAATTGATGAGATTGATGCGTTTATAATTTCAAGTGAGAAGGAATCTACATACACTAGAAACATTGAGAACACACATATTTTATCATTACAGTCAATTAGAATTCAGGTTAAACAAATTATTAAATTATCAGTTACAATTACGTAAATCACGTGTTTTTTTAGAGAACAGTCGGATATTCCAGGCACGTGTTTCACGAAATTACAACTGATAATCACATAATTTCATTTTAATCTTTTAATTGAATTTTCCCTACCTGTAATGTGTTTCCCATACTATCAGTGCTTATACAGATTGCCTTATATCAATGTTTCTTAGTTCACACCATGTCAAAAATTATTTTTGTGAGTAGTTGTCCTGGTTGAAAACAAAATCAGGATGTGGAAGGAGAAAGCACTGTATAGATGAAGTATAACTTAATATGATTTTTAGTGGCTGTTCAGAGGTTACCAAAGACGAAATCCAGGTAGCTTTGAAGGAGCGTCCAGAAATGGAGTCCATTTTTAAATTCCGGAAGATGAAGAAGGAACGACAATTCTTCACATAAGACTGTGTTACTCATAATAGTCGTAACGTGTATTTATTGTACATTGTTTTAGTATTATTTTTGTTTATAATGACTGTTATGTTTTAAAATATTTTTAATAACTTGTCACGTGCCTGTAAAGTGAAATGAAGAAGGTATTTTTAAAGGTCCAAATAAATATACTGAACTTAAAAAAAACTTTATTTACACTAAGCTATATAGTCGCTAAATATATACATATTCTATATCTAATATAAAGGTTTATTAAAAAATTAAATATATTGATCACTATTTGGAAGATGATAGCTTTAAGACTTGTTTTCAACCAAAATTAAATGAGGGTAGTACATATTTTATATCTCTTTTGAATCAATTGACATTATATTAAAATATGGCACAATACATTGCAACACAAAACTTTATATTTAATAAAAAATCACTTATTGGAAAAATGTATCAATGCATTTACTTATATAGCAATATAGCACATATCAAGAAAGATGTAAAAAAATGATCCCATCCCACAGAAATAATTTTGCATGTATGTAACTTTCGAATAAGTGCTTTGATGCCTCAAATTTAAGACTTGCAAGTAATTAATTTGTTTTCCCCTCTCCCCTTTTTCTTTTGTGGATCTCGTTTCAGTTTTTTATTTTCTGTAAGAAATATTACAGCTACATAAAAAAAATCAAATAATAAAATGTAAATCATATTATTGAAAACTCATTCTCTGATCATATGTGGATTAAACTTGCCACTTATTTGATAGGCCTACATTAATTTATGCAACTAAGGAAATTCAAATAATTTATTATAGTTCGATTTATTGAAATTGATACAGCTTTGATATATGTGCTTCATATAGGAATATGTTAACTAAAATGTAGGTTGATGTACTTCCTACGGAATGATATCAGTTTTAAAATAATACAATATTTGATTGGATTTTCTGGCAGAATAAATCTTAAAAATAGGAGTTTGATTTCGGACTTCCATTGTCTATAAAATTTTGAGTATCACGACGTCTCGATTGAAGATAGCACATTAATCGAAACGTCGTGATACTCAAAATTTTATAGACAATGGAAGTCCGAAATCAAACTTTTGATAAATCCACCTTGTCTACAAGTTTCAAACAACAGTAAAAAATAGTAAATACTATTCATTTTAAAAAAATGACTATTTTTCGGTTATTCCGAAATTCTCCATATTTCAAAGACAAATCTTCAATAGATACCACTGCAAGTGAAATGACAGTCATCCTTCTTGACGCATTTTTTAAACGCTAAATAGCACTTTTGTTATCATTTGATCATTAATATATTCGGCGTTACTTAGCTTTAGTATTACTCTGCCGCAACTAGATCGATATCTGAAAGCTTTAGCCTTTTCGTCTCTGCTCCAGTAGTAACCTTTATTCAAAATTTCAATGATATAACACCATTTTCTGAGGAGAGAGGGATCTGGATCGGGTTATGGACTTGATGAGCTCTAACAAAATTAAAAAAATATGGAAAAACTAAATCTTTTGATACTACCCCGCCTATTGGCGTGAGCAGAATAATCATTTTCACGCCTTTCCTTCCTCTTTTGTGTTACTCATCGCGATTAATTAATGTTTACTCAAAATATTGGAAGCTATTTGCAAACTGCAAAATGCTGAAAAAAATTATGAAATAATCGATAAATCATTTTTGGGGTGTACACTGATTGTAGTAAATAAACTGTATAAAAACAATATTTGTTATTTGCACCAGGTAAGATTATTTATTCTTTACTTATAGAAATTTTGATTAATGACAGAATAACTAGCAACCAGAATGAGAATAATTTCTCTAAGAGGTTTTTAAAAAACTTAGTGACTATAATACAATAACCTGTTACTGCCATATATTATTAAACTTTTAGTAATAGTGTAAAAATCACTGCTTTCGACACGATGAATTTAGTGACTGTACATTCTCTAAAAATGTTAGTTATACTCGCACACTTCCCAATTAAATATATAGCATAAAAACAGATTTAGCATCTATATGTACAAGCCATACAATCGAATGGACCTAAACAGAATATATCAGTGTTGTCAAATCACGAAGAAACAAAAAATCTGATAGGCCATGAAAAATTTGAAAATCATGTATACAATCGACCAACAAAACTAGAGGAAAATGTCTGAATACTTTAATTAGTATTATGCATGTTTCTCTGGATTCTTCTCTCTCTAAACAAGATTTGGGATGCTATATTTTGAACAGTAAAAAAAAACTTGATTTTGAATGTTTATAAGGTTTAATTCTTTTTGGGAGTGATTAAACAATTTATGGGAATATCCAAAAGTTTTTGGAATCACTCAATCTATACGACTCCATTTCTTATTGCCATAAATGCTTTCTCAGATTCTGCCATGACCAAACAAAAATTGCACCAGTACACTATGAGTAAATAATAAGTTATTGGCTGCCATTCACTGCTAGTGTTTCTGACTGTGAATATTATGTAAAGAAAATAAATAATAATTTCAATATAGTTGTGTGTGTAATGCTTCTTTACTCTAATCCAGGATACTGCAACCGACTTTGCTAATTAGCCACTATATTTTGAATTTATATCCTACCAAAAACTACAAACTATTGACAATGGTAATAAATTTGGGTTTGGTTTGCATAACATCACCTCAATTGTCAGTAGCTAATCATTTGTTACACGTCAGTTTTATATGATTTCCAAACAAACGCTCTGAAAATCACTTTAATACCTGTACCGCAAGTATCTATTTGATAGTTCTGCATAGGTCACATCCATGTATTAAGTTGATACAAAATCAATTGAAAAGTGTTCATTTTTGTCATGAAAATAAAAAAGAATCTTCATATGATCACAAGTCTAAACATGTATTATTGGGGAGTTAGTGCACTCGGATGAAAATTCCACATAAATGATGAGGTACAACATAAAAGCACATTAAAAATGTTTTTGGCCTGGACTCACACATTTCACATTTTATACTAGCTAGCACAAGGACTATAAAAAAACTGAACATTTTTTTGCAGAAAATGTATCATAATGAACATATATTTTGAAATAACTTTTTTAAATCAATTTTAAAATCTGAATTGGACGTTCGTTATAGATCTTGGTTCCCAAAAAAAATTAAGCAAAGATACAAGCAAATTTTGTAAAGCCTTTGTTACCAATATATCATTTGAATTTTTATGTAATTTATTCGTTAATAATTCGCGTAATTTAAAGAAAAATATAAATTACCTTGAAAACGATGATTCAGGAAAAATTGGACCATTTCACTAGGATTGAAGTGCCTCAAACATATTTTGCATCGTGAAGATCTCAAGAATTTTTCTACTCCAGTCCTGATAGTAGCTAATGACTGACTCATAAAGAGAGCTTGCTCTAGATCTCTTAACAACCAGTTTCCAGAACCCATGTTCATAGGGACATTCTTTCTTACTTTTATAAGAATTAGCTCTTTCATGGTTTACACAATTTTGAATCACTATACATGGCATAAACTTACAACTATACAACCAGTTCAGGACAAAGATCTATGTATAAATCAACTATCCTGTTTGGACAACTTCATTGGTGTTGATTGCCCTGAGCACTTTTGTCTTCTCTGCCTTCCTTTCTGCTGCAGTTTTCTTCAGCCCTTTCATCTTCCTGGTCTGAATTCTATCAATTTTCTGTTTGCCTATGTGGATACGGCCATGTACATTACCCAGCTCATCAGCACTGATGTTTTTCTTCTTGGTTACTTTGAGTTCTTTTGGCTTGCGACATGCCTCACGCATTAGATCATCATCAGGCAATTTGCTGCGTCGTAGGCTGAAGTCTACTCGGGGACCTGGTCATCAGAAATACAGTCTAATCAGCTAAAGCACTATACCAGTTTCCGTGCATATAGGCATAGGTACTACACTATTTTGAAAACGGCACATGGGATAATAGGTTTTTTAAATGTTATATAAAGTATAATGAAAAACTGTTTGCTCTCATTTCAGTTGCTATCATTGTATGGGAAGTTTGTAGTAAACAAACTTCATCCACTGATTCATATTGTACTTGTACTGGCCACTTACTGAAACCACAAGTGATTGGGTAAATTCCTTTACTAATTCATTGATGTAAGTTCTGAAACTTTTTTATACTGTGTGTGCCTCTAGTTTCATCACATTTTTTACTGAAACCACATAAACCTCTTCCTGATGCCACCATACAAAAATCGCCCATGAAGTCAAATTAAGTTTTTTCTTAAAGATAACCTCTCAGAAAGGCACTGCAAGAGGATAAATGTCTATTTACAGTGACCTTGTAATGCTGTAAAGTGTAACTATCTGGAATTAAACTCTCAGGCACTTCATTCCACAACACCAAGGTTCTCCAAAGTAACCACTTTTTTAAGTCTTGTTCAAGGTGATGGCAGTTCAACCCATTCAGCAACCTCTAGTGTTTGCTGTACTAGCAACTCTTGGTGTTATTATGAGCGACAGCTCGGTCGAACATATACCACGATAGTATCTTTAGAATAGACAGATCGGCCACCTTTCTTCAAGGCTTCAGAGTCTGTAGGTTCTTTGTAAGGTCTGGCGCATCCACTAGATGTATTGCTAGCTTTTGGATTCTGTCCAGAAAGGAGTGCTTTGGAATGCATCCCTAGACATGCGAGCAGTACTCATCATGGTCTCATCTGAGAAGCAGTACTCTACTGTTAAGTGTACATATTTTCAATTGTTTTTCAAGTGTTACTGTGCTTCTCGTGAATTCCAACAGTGAATTAGCCTACCTTCAAAACATTTTTTATGTTTTCTTGCTGCTGATAGGCTTGAGAATTCATCTTTAAATTTCATGTAACCTCCAAATCTACATTTTAGTTCCTCACTTTATTAATTAAATGTTTTCTATGACGCCAAGTGTGTATTACTATTATATTGGGGACGCCCCGTAGCACAAATATCAATGGAAATGCCATAATTACACTTGTGAAGGGTGCGGCAAAGTTTTGCGCCAAAATTAACATAATTGCCAAAAACGAGTTAACTCATTCTTAATAGATAATGAAATGTGATAATAAAAAAATGACAAGTGGAGAAAAATGTTGTATGAACAGAAACAAGATAAAATAGGGAGAACAAAATTTTGAACCATATATCATAGGTAGATTTTAGGTGCTCATGGTGGAATTCTCCAATCTTTAAGTCAATTGTGTAATCATTACAGGAAGTTTTGCAAAACAAAAGTTGAGTCAGAAATTTTTCGTTTCTATGCATCATCAGGCTAATGTTAGTGTAACAATGACACAAGTTAATTTTGAATGTGTTAGCTTTCAGATTCATATTTTTTAATTATTCAAAATAAACCAATAATAATTAGGAGTATGCTGATTTAATACTAAAAATTTAATTTGGCTATAGAAAAACAGTATAAATATCAACAATTTGTCAATATATTGGAAAAAAATTATGAATGATATGACTGTCACTTCTGAAGCTTATCCTGTGGTTGTCTCTCTGATTCATCTTTAAACCAGAACCTTCTAAATTAACTGAATATTTTGACCACATTTCATCTGCCTTGATAGCTCTTATTGAAGTACAAGGTTTAAAATACATAACTTTTCAGGCAACTAAAATGTAATTAAAGATATTTCATATATGGAATTAATTAGCAGCCATAATAAAATATAAAATGAATTGAATTTGAATTGGACCTAAATTTCTTGTTATAGCTACATTATCCAAGGATATGATATGTTTTAAAATGAGAACTCACCTATTTCTTCCAGTTCCACCCGTGGTGTTTTCTGCCCAGACTTTTTCAACATAATTTTGTAAGACCTCAGGTGAATTTTACCATCTGCTGTTGCATTGAAACTTATAGTATGTTCTATACCTTGTAGCCTAATATTATCTACAGATTCTCTATGGAAAAAATCTATGAATAGTGATTTGAGCTGTTTCAGTTCATTATTTTGCTCCCAAAGTGGACCATTGAATATAAGACATGGTTTAGTGCCTAATAATATCTTTGGACCTGTAAACTCATTCATACCTTCATAGTGTTCTACAAACAGTTCTATCATATCTAACAGGTTATAATTGAATGTTCTGCCTATAACAACATTATCAGGTCTTTTTTTGCTATGAGATCCTAGGAGAAATAATGAAGTCTCAAATTTTTTACAATAATCTTCTAGAGGTTTTGCATTTTCAAAGACTGTGATGTCATGCTTCCGATTTAACCTCAGTCCATCAGGTTTTTTGAAATGATATAGGTCTTTCACCAGATTTCGGACTTTTTCGGAAGCTTTTCTTCCATAAAGAAACAGGGCACGTTTCGATTCTTCTATAAGTTGTGGTTCCTTCTTCAGGAGGACTTTTTTGCCTTTTCGTGTGGTAGGTTTTCTAAAATAAAACTTGTTTCACTTGATGCTCGGGGGTTATATGTTCTTTATACTTACACCACACGCTGTAAAACAGACATTTTTCAGTTTTTTTACACCTTATTTTCGGTATTTTTGTACTACCACGTGCATAGACAACCCCTAACTTGATATGTTGACATATGACATATATAATATTGACAGTTTGTAACGATCATTTGCCATAGCTAGAATAAATTTTACAAGAGAGAGAACACAACCACGCTAACACACCACGAAACATTAATGCCACGCTTGAGCTGCGTTATGCCTTTTAGTTTTGCGTTCCGCACAATGAAAGCTAGAAGGCTTTATCAAAAAAGCTTAAAACATTTTACTCAATTTATAAGCACAATTTTTCAAACACAATTTTTATCTGAACGGCATTCATGTTGACAGAAATAGTAAAAGCATGTATACCCCATCAATATGATCTTCTACAGCTAAATGTATGCGATGTGACTTGATTGTTATATATGATCACATGTATCAAATACTAGTGATGCATCTCGCTTGACAATTTATATTTAACTACAAAGATTGAAAATGCATTATTGATTATTTTTATTGAATAAAGTGTTTAAATTACTAACTTGGTGATCCCGAGAATGGAAGCCTATATAAAATTTCAAAATAAACTCTGAGCTTCTAAATCTGTGTTTCAGTATACAAACATTGGCGCTGCTGTACCTTGAGACACAAACGACATGTGCAGTTTGAAAGCTGAAAGACCAATGGCTTACGTAGAGTATAATCAGCCTTCTGGATCGAGTGAACGGAATGTCGATTTATCTCAGTTGCCAGAGCGTTAAACCGGCAATCCGATTTCTGTTGGTATTTTGACGCGCGTCAAGGAGATTAGCGTATCTAGTGGGATGGGTTTGTGGAAGGCTCTTTCCAAATTCAGTTTGCAACGGAGACTGGTGCCGGGACAATTGTTATTTTATTATTATCGAATAAAAAGAGACACAAAAATGGTATTCTTTGTAGACCTACAAATCATAGAGAATTTTGTGAAATCCGAAAGACATAACATACTGGTGTTTCAAGTCTACTCGAAGCTTTGATCCTGATGGTTTTTATGAAAACCCGTTAGGGATTGTTTTTTTATTTAATAAATTTGTCAAAAGTAAATCTAATAATAGAGCTCCACTACACAAATACACTATGTACTAAACTAAATGAGAAATTCATCACTCAATCAACTTGCCATACGGATCAGAAGTTCGCATGATGCTCGCGACAGGTTTGTTGGTCGAAAAACTGAGGCGCAACTCTAGCGTAACTGTAGCAACTCTCCATATGTATATACCGAACCCTTCCCTAATTATTTAGGAAATGTTCTTAGTTTAAGGCATTGCATACTATTATTACCATTAATATATAATTAGATGTATCGTCCTTGGTGCGGTTAACAATTACGTATAAGTATACGGTTTTAGTGCTAATTCATTTGTCAAATACCAAGTTTGGAAATCTTTTCCACACAATTTTGCAGTGAAGTGTATTTATGGGCATATTAACGTGCAAAACTTGTGGGTACCTCCCTGTAGTAGTATCAAGTTTTATCTTATCTAAGAGGGGGTAATCTGTGTCTTATCTCCGTTAACCCATTCTCTTTTATCTATGCTTATCTGTTTTGTGCGGACAACAAACTGACAAGTACTGACAAGGCAGTAAATAATTTGTTTTTACTAATGACAGGCATGACATCTGTGATTCTCGGTCATTCCCATTTGAAATATTTTTCACTTGTAAAGAAATATACCTAATTAAAGATTGAATTTGTCATGTAAATTATGTAATTTCCATATTGACTATTAAAAGATGCTTTAATTACTGAAGATTACCCTAAAGTTTGATTTTACTGTTAAGGTATCCCACATGCAAAGATTTTCAGTGGAGTTGAGGGCGATTTGTTCAGATGAAAATACAAATATATTGGAAAGATGAGTTGTGTAAGTGATTTAAGCCAGTCTCAAGAATATCTCAGCTTCCGGAGTAGTGTACCATCACGAAGAATTGTGGTAGATTCAGATAATTCGAAGGTAGTTATTACAGTTCATTAGAATAATATAATTGTTTCCAAACATATTTATCCATATGAACAAATCGATATTATCCGGTTGTAGATTGTTGATTGAATGTATTGATATTATATATGAATTACATTTTTCACTTCAAAGTTGTGATTGATATTTACTATCTCTCAAGTCTAAAATGATAAAATGATAAAAATACAATAGTCACTGGACCAGCAGTCAAATTATCACGTTTAAAAACTTAAAGCCTGAACCTTACATAAATATTACACTGTATTTTCTTTTCCAGTAGTTCTTTAAATCCTTACAACTGTCAACTATGTAATACAGATATGTATAGGTACTTCAAATACTGACAATATTATTGTCACCTTGCAAACTAAAAACAGATTTTTAGTTTTGATCAACTTACCAGTTGATCTTGTCAAATTATATATCTATAATAATATCCATAAAGATATATCATCAGCAGTTATAGTGTGAAAAAAGTCCCAGTGTAATAAGTTCTGATATAGGTATAAAAATTGTGCTAAGTTTTTAGCAAATTGAGTAAATACTGTAATTTGTATAATTTTTTCCATTCTAGGGATGGAGACTTTATGATTGTGGCCCCAAAAGTGTCAGCTGTCCTTTGATATGTCTACCACCTGTATCAGGTACTGCTGACATCTTTTTCAAACAAGCTCTAGCCCTTTCAGCAAAAGGAATTAGGGTTATTTGCGCTGAACCACCTGTTTATTGGAATGTGAGGGAATGGTGTGAAGGATTTAAAAAGCTCTTGGATTATTTGGAGTTGGACAGAGTCCACATTTTTGGATGTTCATTAGGTACAAATGTATTGTCCTTATCACATTTTCAGATTAAATATATGACAGGTCATATCTCTAAATTTACTATAAATGGTTCTTTGTTGTTTTTAACTATGAACCTACAACAAACTTAGAGGCTTACTTTATTGTCAAGATTTTGGGAAATACTGCTAATGAGGGCAAATGCATTATAATATTTAATTTCTATTGAAACAACTGAATAACAATCCAACATTAAAAACATTTTTTATACACAGTGGTCTTCAAGTAGATTTTTATATCAAATTAAGCTATTAATATGTCCTTTGAAAAAAATATATAGAATTAGTAATGGAAAATATCATTTTTGAATACAGAGGTATATACCTGACTGATGCAAATTGAGCACTTGGTTTTTTGTGAGTGAGAGATTATCACAGGGATTTCTAAAATAACTAGACCTATTGGATAGAGAAGAGATTATAATTATCCTTTAAAGGTCAATTCTACCATTACCATATATGTATGGATATTTATCTCTGGTCACTATCCAAAACAATGGTCAAAAATATGATTTGACTTATAAATGACCTTGAATGTAATAATCTAGATACTTAATGTTGCTATCAGTTGCAACATTGGTCCTTGTTTCTTAAAATGAAATTTCATGTTCATTTTAAAACCATATTCAATTATATCTTAAAATACAACACTCATTATAATTAAAACTTTTTTATTGTTAGGTAAAATTTAAGTTTGTTGGTTGTTATTAGGTAAAAGTAAAACATGAACAATGGTAAAAAATACTTGGGGTAATTCAGCAATGGGTAGAAATATGTTTTCCCAGCAGAATTTCTTTAAATAATTTATATTTATGTTTATCTGAATTATGACAGTTGGGCTATTTTTATTTTTGTCATAATATTCATTGATTGATGGATTAATCAGTGTTGATGATGACAAATCATGTTTTTATTGTTCAAGGTGGATATTTAGCTCAAAAATTCGCAGAGTATACAGTAAACTACCCACGTGTGTCTTCCCTGATATTATGCAACACTTTCACTGATACCTGCATCTTCAATAACCATGACTCAGCAGCAATATTCTGGATATTACCTGCCTTAGTGTTGAAACGAATGATCATGGGAAATTTTTCTTCTGGCAAGGTTGACCCTGAGATGATAGGAGCTATAGACTTTATGGTGGAACGGGTAATTTTCATTTTTAATTATTAGAATATATAATTTTTCATCTAACACCATATCAAATGTGATGGAATGAAAATATCTTGAGAATACTCAACACTCTGGCCAAGTAAGCCCGGAATAGTCCAGTACTTTATGGCAAAAATATTGTATTATCCCCAAATTCTTTCAAATGGCATCAGTTTTGGTAGAAATTTATTATATAGCTTATTCCACCCTCTAGACCAAAAATTATTTGTATCTGAAGTGCATTTCTCATTTTTAGTGATCAAGACCATACTTGAGAAGAAATGTGATGAAAAATGTTTTTTTTAAATGTTTTTATGATTGGTTTTCTGTCAATGTTCAATTCACTGAAACATGTACCTGTGAAATACAGTCAACACACTTGATACCATTTTTTAAGAGGTAAAATAGTATTTTCCTCATTATTCATGATCACTATACAGATAAAATGCAGTGACTTGAAGTGATTAAAATAAAAACGTAACAAAATTAGCCATATTTATAAAAAGTTGACTGCATGAAGAATATCGGATCTTATCATGTGACGTCTTATTTTTACCACTAAGCTTCCCACCTACAGTCTCACCATTTTTGTATTTTTCCAGCTTGAGAGTCTTTCACAGACAGAATTAGCAAGTAGACTAACTTTAAACTGTCTGAAAGGATATGTTGAAGCCCATAAACTCTCTGATGTTCCCATCACCATCATAGATGTATTTGATGAATGTGCTCTCTCTAGTTCAGTTCGAGAAGAACTTTGCAAATGTTATCCTCATGCCAAACTAGCACATCTGAAGTCAGGTGGAAACTTTCCATATTTGAGCAGGAGTGGAGAGGTGAATCTTCATTTACAGGTAACTGATTAAGCTTGTATTGCTTACGAATATAAAAAAATATTCATTTGATACATTTTGGACTACATTCTAAAAGTATTGAATTAATGAGTAAGAAATGCCACATTCATGTTTCAGATACATCTGAGGCAATTTGACAATACTTCCTATAGTGCTGCAGATCGACCTCTTGTCAACAGAAGCAGATGTTAGGTTAACGGTAAGACTGATACTATGAATTTGTTATTCTATTGTGCCAATTGTGTGATCAATCATCATTAGGGTAAGCTCAATTTTTGTGCAATATCAATCATTGACTAATAATAGACAATATGTTCTATTTCTCGTCATGGTAATGAATATGCTCATATTTTATACTGGTCTTCATGTTTTTAGAGGGATTTTTAATTGAGTTTCACAACAAAGTGGATGATCAATGAGAACAATTTGCACCTTTATTAAAGCGAATAACTTCCTTAAATATGTGTGTATTGAGGATATTTCAAAGTTCGCAGATATAGTGTTTATGTTTAGAATAAATGTATAAGACAATAAGGAGATTAAACAAATTGAGAAATATATTTTCAGTGCATTGATTGGCTAAAATTATTGTTCATTTATGAGGGGCATATTGACGCATTTAATGTCGTGTTTGCGCCATGGTTACCTCAAAACAATATTAGGTATACTGGTTGTATATTTGAGCCACAAATGATGGACACAATTTACTGCAGGTTCAACTGGAGGTTGACAAACTTAGTATCAAAACGTCAAATTGTTCTCTGATTGTCCATATTACTTGTGGGTGAAAACATCACAGCTCTCTATATATTGAATTTAAACTGGCGAGAAGATTTTGGTGTTGGTGAATTTTTTGTTCAATGTGTAAATTTCCTTATATCCTTCCTTAAGTGATAAATGTGTACCTAGCAGCTTCATTATTATGTTCCAAGATATTTTGAATCGCATTGTAATAATAATGATAATTATGATGGCTCTATAATATGTTTTCGTATTTTACATCAGTTTAATCTCGTTCTCATATAGCTTAAATATAACAATATTTCCCATATTTGTACCAAAAATGATATGTGATATTTGCTTAACAAATGATATCTATATAAGAATTATGTATATATTAATATTTAGATCGGAAACATAATGAAAAAACAGGATGGTAGATTGTTCGTCATTTTTGTTATTCAATAAGGTTAATTAAGATGAAAGGTTGTTATCTTAACACACAGTTTCTCAAATTGAACTCTTTCTTTCAGTCTTTATTTGTGAAACTGTGTGTACATAATCTTTTTTCTGCATGATGGATGAGTTTCACAAAGTAAGAGCATCTACAATCTACATGGTTAATTTAATTGTTGAGTCGATTGTAGACCCCCCTTACAGGTTCACATATCACGTTCAAAACATATTTATCATGATTTTTTCTAATCTGACGGATTTTCTATTTTGACTATTTTCCTTCTGGGTAACATCTATAAATTTCAGATTACGTAAAGCTAAAAGCATGATCAAAAAAAGTTTATTTGCAATAAAATTAAATTTAGTAGGCTTTCGTGGTAAAATCTCCTAACATTACTAGAATTTAAAATTATCTTTTGAGAAACATCTTATATAGTTGTGTCTTACATGGAGCACATCCATATACTTATATTGTATGTTAACTGGAATATATAGGATTTAAAAGTGGGGAATACTACCTCGCATTAAAACAGAACCTAAAAGTCGCCTACCGCAGTAAACTACACATGAAACTACGATAATATGAAAATACACATTCAATTTTTCATGAATATAATATGTTTATGGTAATATAACTTCCATGTTGTCGCTGTATCCTGAATATGCTGGGTTTTTTCTTACAAACCGTTTCCAGTAGTTTTGTAGTATAATAAAATTAATACAAAAAGATGATAGTGTGATGCGCAAATTTTCCATCTCTCTTTTCTGTAGTTTATAGGATAGGTAGCTTATAAGATATTATATTTTATAAAATAATTGTTTATTCCTAAAATATACTTTTTACAATATGTTTATTCCATTTTTCTTCGCCATTCTGGTATTTTCCTAAAAATATGATGAGACATTAAATAATTATTAATTCGAAGGAATTACATGTAGCCTCAGGAAGTCCATTATATTTTCTGCTGGCGGAAACAATATACGTATGAATGAATATCATGACTGACATTTGGATAAAGATATTTTTTCATACGTATGTGGCTTCAACTAGCGGCAAGCGGAAAATTTAATGAATCAGAGAGACAATCACATGATAAGTTCCAGAAGTTACATCGGCAAATAAGAATCAATTTTCCTTCGCATCCTTGCACTCCAAAAGTTGGATTGGTTCCATGTTACCTTTAAAACTTTTAAGTAGTCTCAAATATCAGAATTTTAGCCATTCAAGATCTAAACAAATGCCGATTTGAACATGCAATGTTTAGCATGTTTTTGAACATTACGATAATTCATTTTCATTCTTTTTAACCGTCGATTTATTTATTTATTTTATTTCTATGTATTACTTTAATATATTCCTTTGTTTCAATCTAAGGTAGGCAGTGATTGCTTTTGAAGCAATATAGGAATTGCTGTAACAATATTAATATCAGCACAATTGCACTTACAATTTGGGTAAATTGTTCAACGAAACGGCACCAACTGGAAAAGTAGTAACTTTATCATGTTCATCATGTACCCTGTTCATCCACTGTATGGTAGGCTTTAAGAGTCTGTCTGGATCTCTGGGAGCAAGCTGGCTAGACTTGCTTCTTATTTGAGGTTTACTCTTTTCTCTTTCTCGAATTTCCCTCACTCTAGCAACATACATGTCGTCTTGACTTTGGTATTGTCGAATTAATTTATTGGCCTCAATAGCTCTACAATGCAATGATTAAAACAAATCTGAATATTAACAATTATGTTCGTTAATGCACCCAAATTCAGTGAGGGGGAATCGGGTTGCAGGTTTAGGTATTGATGAGGCTGAGATTTGTCAGAAGGAAACGCAATTTCTGCTTGCAGAAATTTCAATCTTAGATAGCTCTGTCGTTTTTGTTAATTTATTCAACTTCACGGAAGTGTAATTTAAGTAAGTCATGAAATCAGGTGCAGTCTACGTCATAAATCTACATCACTCCACAAAATTACATAAAATGGAATGTTAGTTATAGTACAAATAAATCCTATTCCTGAACATCAAAAAAATATATATATAAAAAACATATCTTGCGCACAACTTTTACTAACGTCAATGAGCTGATTCGAATTAGCTGTTATCTGGTAAATCAATATCTTTTGTCTTTTCTATAAACCTGTTCTGTCCATTATACATAATAGCAATTCCTTCAGGCAAAATATAGATGAATTTCTTTGTCTTACCGTTTTCTCTTCTCAATTCGTTCCACTTTTTTCTGCTCTCTCAATTTCTCCTCCTCTAATGATGCTTTCATCATTTTCCATTCGTTCACCACCTGCTTCATATCATCATTCCTCTTTTTTTTCATTTCCTCAAGTTCTCTTTTTTCAATTTGTCTATCAATTTGAAGTTTACGAGCAAACTCAAGCTGCATTTGCTTCGCTTCCTACAATGTTTTTATTAATATAGTGCCAGAGATTGTTTTAAACTCCTGAACAGAACCGACAAGAGAGGGGGCTGGTATGAAACCCACCGGGCCCAGGGTTGAAGGGGGCCCAGAAATGATAGAGTCTTTTAAAATTTTCAAATTTCACATTATGTAGCAAATTTTCACTAATTAAAAAACAAGCTGCGCGAATCCAACTTATTTTGACCATATTCAAATCTCTGGAGACTATATACAGTGTGTTGTATAGTTTGGAACAAAATGAATTAACACTGGCATCCTTGTTTATCCAGGCGCTTACAGGATGGATGAATCTGCCGCGATAAGCCAGTGATAAACAGAAGCACAGTTGCCATTTCAATCCTTTGTGCTGTTTTGTTTATGACTTTTGCGATACACGTAGGTAGATAGTTGTGGCTTAAAAATTCGATCTGACAAAAATATTAAACCAAAAGATGTATATATATATTCAGATTCAGAAAAACATGACTCATTTACCTTCCATTTCATTAACTTATCTTGCATATTTTGTTTATTATCAGGCTGTAGCTTCAATTTTTGAGCATATCTACTTTCAATGTGATTCTTGTTTACACTTTGTATGTTTTTGGATTTCTTCCATTGTAATATAGCTTCCTTTTTCCTTTTATTCAAATCTTGGTACTTTTTGAACCATTCCTCATGAATGTAGATGTCTTGAATACTTATATCTGGAAGGTTAGCGTGATACGAACAGTACAGTTTTATTTAGGTCTACTTGATGAGACTGAATATTGCTGATAGTTATACTCAGCTACTGATTAGAACCTTCAAACATTACATAGTTAGCACATGTAAGCTAAAATTATATTTCAACAATTTCTAGGTAAACACTTTTACCGAAAATCAACCTTAAGTTGAAGAACTGGGTTCCAATGTAAAAGAGGACATCTTGATCGTACAACGGACAATATGAAATTATAATAGCTTAATTATACAGTTAAATATTATGAATACTGATTAAATGTTAAACCTGGTAACATCTCGTGAAGGTTCTCAGCAACGATTTTAATATTCTTATGCTTGTTTCTAAGTTTGACAAACAATTGATGGTCTTCCTTCCGCCAACCATTTTCGTGACCGCCACTTTTGTATACGAAATCCATGAACTCTTTGGCTTCCTAAAAAATGGAGTCAAGCAAATCGATTCAGTATCTACCACGCATTAATGTGTCTACCTCATTCCTGGTAGCAATACTGTATTTCTTTCCTTTCGTACCATTATTGAAGCTTAAGTACAAGTAAAAAATTGAACATGTCTTTATTACTTGTTGATGTTTCGTATGCGGTGAGGCTTAAGATTATTTTTCAGATATTATTCAGCCCATTAAAAATGTAATGTGATGTAAAAATAAATCAGTGTTCTTTGCCTACAGCGCATATTTCTCAACAGTACCACTGACCGACGAATTACTCATATCTCAAGTTCGAAACTCATGTTACCTTGCTCTGATGTTTTTTACTGACCGATTTCGGTTTAATGTGGTTACTATTACAGTAAATGTTTATTTTCATAGGTTGTTCCCATTCTAAAACCTTATTATTGTAAAATTGGATTTCTTCCCATAAATCATCATTTTGTTGTGACAGTTCCTTCAATTTTTGCCTTGCTTCATGCTTCAATTGCTCAATCTGGTCTTGGATACCTATCATTTCTCTTTTGAATTCATCCACATCTGAAATCGTACTTTTAATGATACTAGTATACAACCTATTAATTTCAATATCTCAGTCTCACCAACCTATATCAATGGTCCTATTTCTTAGCAGTATCTGTTTTGAATGGAGACTCTCGAGCAATTCTGTGATTTTCACCTTTAAATGATGCTTCGTTTCTTCCCTACAGAATAAATGGAATAAACAATGAAAATGTTCCAAATAATTATAGCTCTTATATAATTTGAAAGGTAGTCTGGTTGCAATGGAAGTTTGATTATATAGATTTTTGATATGGCTAGAATGAATATTTTTGAAAATTAGTGAGATAGTAGCAGAGTAAGTAAGTGTTATAAAATTCGAGCAATGTAAGAATTAAAAAAATCTGATTTTATGTGATGTATTTAAAACTTCTGACCATTTTTTTAAAGCGTGGTCAGAGCTTTTCCTCAAAGAAAAAACAATTGATTTTAATTAGCATGCTAATAATGAGAAAAATATCAGACAACTATTATTTCACTCATTGTGTTGGTCTGTGTCTCTCTAGTTATCTTTGACACCTGTATAATTCATTAAAGACCATTCGGATTTTAATGAAATTTCAGATATATGGCAATAATGACGAAAAAAGCCACTATTCGTTATGTCTTGTCAGGGCGGTCCGTGACTCCTTTGCCCTTGAGGTACAACGAAAAAAAGCTCTAAAACTTGAAAGTTGATCTGGTGGCGGCTCATTAAACATGAAAAACGTTCCATTTTTGACCGCTTCATCTCGGAACGTACAATATGATCTGATATTCAAATATTTACGGTAGAGGTTGCTATTGCCACAAACGCAAAATGAACAAATTTTTCAAGCGTTTTTGGAAGCTCAGATCATTATAAACAAAATAAAAGTAAGATTCTTTTAGCTGCACAAAATATTGATGCTTTTTTTTGCAAGTTAGAAAATATGAATAACTTATACCTAATTGTGATTTGGTAATGAATTATGGGATAATTATTCGTTTTGGAAAGTATTTCTTAGAGGTGAGTAGAAGTAACTAAAAAGTAGTCGTAAATGTGGATCTCACGATATAATAAAATTCTTCTGCATACCTTTTGATTTCGAAATCAGATTGATGATCGAGAAAATCGTATTCACATTTTTTCAGCTGCACTAGTATTGAGTTTATAGCTTTTTCTAATGCATTCTGCAGGGTAATAAGTTTTTGTAGTTCTACAGTTACAGATTCGCTCATTTTTTCATTGTTTGTATTGAAATCTTCATATCCTATATCGAACAAGCAACATTCAAATATCTTAATCACCCGCCCAATTTTTTGACCTGACGTTTCCTGACATCAGTTTGTCAAGGTCACCGATACGAAGACAAATCCAAGGTTGCCATGTTTCGTAGTGTATACTAACCTTATATATTTTGTGGTGCATACTCAGTGTATATGTTTTGTGGTGTGTATATTAAAAAAGTGTTCACATCAGCGAATACTCTTGGAATGCTGCGCCCCCCCAATGCATAATTATTGAAAAATACCTCCCCAACACAGTAGTAAAACTAAAAAGCAAAGTAAGGGATGAAAGTGAGAATAAGTGTTCAACAAAACGAAAAATTACCAAATTAAGCTCCTAAATCCTCCAGTTTAGTAATATAATCGATTCTGAATTATACAGTAATGTTCAGAAGCTTAACGATGTGACCCTACCTTTATCATAATAAACATACATACTTTTTCAATGTAGAGTTTTTTTTATTGTTATAGCTAGATGTTCATTAATTAATGTAATATAATTCGGAATTCCTGCACGACTCGAGTCGTCAGATTGTGGGCCGACCGATCCACTATTTTACAGGTCAGCAACGTTGCCACATCGAAGGTCCCGACCTAGTGTAGAGTCGGCCATGGCTGAATCGTTTACTGTTATTGACGACCTCCTGGGAATCTGCTTCTACTATTTTCATTCTAACCAGTTATCTGCCAAAAATGTCATATTTCTGTCAAGTTGACGTATAGAAATGTCAAATACAGAAACTTTTTAGGTTACCACATGAAAATAAAAATAACATAATAACATAAAATATAAACATGAATATCAGTATATCAACTTTGTAAGCCTTCAAGGTTTTCAAGGATTTATTATTTCAATCGTTCATTCAATAATCACTGTAAAATGGACTCTGAAGAGAATATTCATAGGTTAGAGGCAAGCACAAGTACAAAAGGTGGATTGATAGTGAAAAAGAAGCCTCCAACTTTCAAAGTGCCCCAACCTTCTCTATTTGGACTTGATAAACTTGCTGCTCAAAAGCGTAAAGAAAAAGAAGATGTTGCCAGAAAGATGTCTTTTAATGTAGATGAAGAAGATAATGAGGACAATTTACCAGGTTCTTTCAGGGGAACAATAAATAATGAAAGGAAGTTCAGGTCACCACAACAGGAAACACCTACTTATACAGGTGGTTTGACAAAAGAAGCTAAAGAGAGGTTTTTAGAAAGGTTAACAAGTGACAAATTCAAGGAGAAGGGAGTGTATGCAACTACCAAAGGTGAGAAAAGACACAGAGATAAAGAACATGACAGAGATCGTGAGCATAGGTATGTAGATCATTATTACACATATGAAGTAGAACATACATTTGCTTATCCATTAAATTTATATGACAAAACAGATCCTCTCTCATGGTAAATCACTTCCATCAGAAAATTGTGTACAATTTCTATCTGAAGAAAGGGTTATTCCAACAGTATTATTTTTTCTGCTTGAGTTGTCTGTAGCAATTTATTTTCTTACCATTTATATTAATTCCAGTTACAAAACCATATTGGTATTATTGGTACTAAATTTATTGGATATTTTCATGAAATTTACAACATGAAGGTTTAGTATCAAATCAAATATATGCTCAAATTCAATTTTATATACATTTCTGAAGGCTCAAAACAATATTTAAGGATAAAAAAAACTTCTGAGTGAAGAGGAAGGAGTAAGAATTAAACCCCATTATCTGTTGATTTGGTCCAATTATGGCAGTCTTTAAGACATTTGCCATTGTGTCTAATTTTCTTGCTAAACTTGAAATGCTCTATTTTCATAAGACAGTAACAAACAATTATTTCTATTCAGTACTATCACAGTATTATTTTGCATGATATTTTTCACATAGTATGAGATAGTTTACATCATATCTATTAATTGCATTTTTACTCTTCAATGGAATGATAGGAGGCACAGGCATGATGATAGAAATGATAGAGGCTATGATAGAGACAAACAAAGAAAGAGTAGAGAGAAAGATAGAGTTAGGGGCCGAAACAAGCATGAGGATCAGCATAGCTCTAGGAGGGAAAAATCACCTGCTTTCAAGGACGAACCAAAGACACCAAATTTGTACATCAGAGATAACACATCCAAGAGTACTTGGGATGAAGATGAAGAACCTGGATCAATGAAAAGGTCTGAATGGGATTTTCCCACACCTGCTAGCTATAAAGCAAAAGGTTAGTAGTTAACAGTTAGCAATGATGGATCTCCTAGCCGGTTAATCATATTATTATACTTTTCTTCAATTGCCAATTATTAATAATTCGGCACAAAACATTTTAGGTGATTGGTCAGAACGAAGTATAAGATCAGCAATGGAAAAATCAGATAGGAAAAGTAGTGTGAGACAAGTAAAACAGGAGGATGATACACCACGACCCACTCCTGCACATAAATTCAATGCATGGATGAAAGACAGGAAGAAAACTGGTGCAACTCCAGGTGTGGCACAGGATAAAGATGGAGCATTAAAATGGGATGCCACTGAAGATAGAAGGGATTGGGAGGCTGAACAGAAGAGGTTAGACAGGGAGTGGTATAATATGGATGAAGGTATGTGTCATATATTGTGCACCAACATTGTATATCTTTTGAGTAGATTCAAAACAGTACTGAATCATGTACATTGTAGATGCTCATACTTGGTGAAACTCTTCCATCATGCTGATTAAAAGTTGTATAATTGATATTTATATTTCAGTGATGAGTTTTCGATTCACATTAAAATCTTCTGACTGTCAGATTTGACTGCTAACAAGGCTACCCAGATTACCCGCCAACTAATCATCTAGTCCTATCATGGATACAAAACTAAAGCTCTCAAATCTAGCATACTATCTATTCTGTCTAGCTTATTTTTTCCTTTCTTGTGTCTGTCTTAGAGGAAATATTTTTTTTGCAACTGCATTTAAACTAGTGTTAAGGGAAACTCCTACAAAACCTTTACCATCGCGGTCAAAATGTCCTTACTATAGTTCATGTGATAAACTAATTTATTTCTTAAGATATTTTATTCCTTAAGCTATTTCATTCTTCTAAATACATTCTTTTTTTGCTATAAAAAAATGTGCCATGAGAAAAGGGGTGGTTGTGGTTCTAGAATATAGTTAGTGGAAAAAGATGGAAAAGATGAAAATTATAAAAGCATTAATAAACTAAATAATTAAGTAAGAGATGTACAAGCTTTTCAAATTTAGCTAGGCATACATTTGTGCTGGAACGAATTTGAAATATATTGATATGTATAAAATATATTAGTACAAATGAACGAATCTGTAAGATGCTGGGGAAACAAATTAAAACATAGAAGTTGAAGTTGACCGTTATCTGTATAAAAAAAACGACTAGTCTACTATTTCTATTTAAGGATATGATGAGGGGAATAATCCTTTTGCTGGAGTTAGTGATGAGTATACCAAGAAAAAAGAGGAACAGCTGGAACAAAGAAAGAAGAAAAGATTGTCAGCTCAGCAAAGGCAGATAAACAAGGATAATGAGTTATGGGAAAGAAATAGGATGTTAACCTCAGGTAGGTTTGTTTTAGTGTTTTGAAAAGCTCTATTTGGGGTTTATTGAATCAAGATTGTATGTTAAACTCCAAGGAGTTATTTCTTGCTAGGTATAAAAGTATTGCATGTTGCAAAGAAGTTGTATATTGTAAGCTAGGATGACAGTGGCCAACTAAATATTTTACTGAAAAAAGCGCTATAAATGTATCTGACATGCAATGACAAATTTTTCTTCCAAAATAACCAATTTCTTGAAAAATTGTTGGGATGATAATTTTTGAATGAATCCAGTTATCAATTTATTTCATAGGAGTATTATTTAAGTTTGTTATTCGTCCAATCAATAAAAAATATTGTGTAGTCTGTTTTAGCCATTGGGATATTTGCATTGAAACACAAAAAAAATAATAGAGCTTTTGAATAACAGCAAATATTATTTGAGTATGTGGTATAACCATACAATAATTCAATCGAAATATATTTGTATTATTTAATGCAGAGTTGTGTGTATCATAACCATTACTATTTACTAGGGGTTGTCCATTCGGTTGACATTAACGAGGAGTTTGATGAAGAGACGGTAGACAGAGTGCATTTGCTCGTTCACAATATTGTTCCACCATTTTTGGACGGCCGGATAGTGTTCACTAAACAGCCAGAGCCAGTTGTACCAGTTCGGGATCCCACTTCTGATATGGCGTTAGTAGCTAGGAAGGGATCACAGCTTGTGAGAATCTTCAGAGAGCAGAAAGAACGGAGGTATTCAAATTTATTAATTATAGTATCTTTTTCCAACAGTATAGTTTAATTTTAGATGTAGATATATTGTACCGATATTTCGATGATAGTATCAATTGATTAACGTACATATCTGATCTATTAGGTTTATTTGGAATCCGGACAGTTTTAACTCAGTTTTCTGGAATGAATAGAAATGTTGATAGAGTCTGATATTGATTACATAACTTTTCCAGAAAAGCGCAAAAAAAGCATTGGGAGTTGGGAGGTACAAAGATTGGTAATATAATGGGCATAAAAAAAGAAAAAGATGATGATGATAAACGATTTGATAAAGAAAACGATACCACAGACTACAAAGCAGATCATAAGTTTGCAGAGCATATGAAAGATACAGGTAGGTATAGCAACTGGTTGTTTTATACTAACATTATATTTGTTATCTCAGATAGATCATCAAGAAGACATAGTTTTGACTCTTTGACTGTGATTTAAACAAAATGTCAAATTGGTTAGGAAATATCAATTTTGATAATTGATTTTTCAGCCATTTGATATACATCTACATATATGTTTTACTTCAGGTGAATGATGGTTTGGGGTGAATGTTTTCTTGATATCAATACAACACAGTTCATCTAATCGGTAATATGGATATACACCAGTCTGACAAGGGGCAAAAATCCGTAAAATAATGACAAAAAAAAATTGCCACAATTTGTTTTTTCTACATTTCATGTTTTATCTTGAAATGTAGCACTTTCAGAGCAAAAATACAACCTCGAATATTTCATTGATTACATTAGAGTTCCGCCTATGGGTGGGAAGTAAAATACATGGTGGGTTCATTGTAGGAGAGGCTAGTAGTGACTTTGCTCGCAAGAAAACCATACTGGAGCAGCGCAGGTATCTGCCAGCGTTTGCTGTCCGTCAAGAACTGTTGAATGTGATACGAGAGAATAGCGTTGTTATCATAGTAGGTGAAACAGGCAGTGGAAAGACCACGCAACTGACTCAGTATCTTCACGAAGATGGATACAGCAAATACGGAATGATTGGATGCACACAACCTAGGAGAGTCGCTGCTATGTCGGTGGCGAAGAGAGTTAGTGATGAAATGGGAACACGGTTAGGTAACGCTTATTCAATACTCAAACAGACTGAGACTCAGACTTACACCAGAGTCACTCACATTCAACGTCTATTCATCTCAAAATATATCAGAACCCTGTTCTAACGTACAAAATATTTAAGTGCTTATAAATAATGTCTTTTAGCAAAAGTAATATTTTGACCATAAATAAAAGTCTCTATTGAATGGATACAGCATGTTCTTTATATGCTAAAGGCCAACAGTTATAACTCTGGACGAGAATGTTTTTTGAATATATTACCTTTCTAATATTTTCAGGGGACGATGTAGGCTATGCAATTCGTTTTGAAGACTGTACTTCCGAAAATACTGTTATCAAGTATATGACTGATGGTATTTTACTCCGAGAGAGTCTCAGAGAGCCTGATCTTGATCATTATAGTGCTGTAATCATGGATGAGGCTCACGAAAGATCTTTGAGTACTGACGTTCTATTCGGATTATTACGTGATATAGTTGCTAGGTAAGACACTTTTTCATACTTCAATCGTAGATACATTAAATAAACAGATGGAAATAGATTGACTTGCACTGGCGGCTCCGGATGGTTCACACATTATGGGTGCATATATTCATAATTTGCATTTATAATCCAATCCTCATAGATTTTACAAGTTTTATCAACACACCATTCACTTTACAGTCTGGTTTGATGAGCAGTGCAAAACTACTCAGTCTGCAAAAGGAAGCAATAAAGCATTAGAGTAATAGGCGGTCTAAAGTCAATTCAATCTACCATGAATTATGGCTATGATCTGTATAAATCTCAATAATTTTCAATAGGAGGCATGACCTTAAGCTGATAGTGACGTCAGCCACAATGGACTCCACGAAGTTTTCAATGTTTTTTGGCAACGTTCCTACGTTCACGATACCTGGCAGAACATTTCCTGTAGAGATACTCTTTAGCAAAAACGGTGTGGAAGATTATGTAGATGCGGCTGTGAAACAAGCTTTACAAATCCATTTGCAACCACCTTCTGGCGATATTCTCATTTTCATGCCTGGACAGGAAGATATTGAAGTCACCTGTGAGGTAATCTTGTTATGTTTCGCCCTAATTCATTATTTATTTATAGTTTTGCATATTAATATATATGTATATAACTTATTCGAATTTCAATGAGATATATCTAGCTCTTTCACTGTACATAACCCTGTCAGGTCACAGGTTAGAAATTACTGTCATTTTTCTAGTTTTTTTTTCATGTCATTCTTCTACGATCTAATGAAAGAAAACATTTTTTTACCTTCTAGCAATGATTACTTCCATACATACCTCTAGAAGACTCGTCAATCTTAGCAATAGCATTTGCCATACAGACAGATCATTTTATATATGGAATTTTTTGTATTAACTTTTTCATTTTTCGGCGTTTTATATCAAAGGAGGTATCTTGGTGAATTTATTGTATTGAATATTGATTGCTTTGCAAAAATTTCTCATGCAGTTTAATCAATGCTAACATTTAATTATAAAACGTTCCTAAACCCACATCCGGTTGTCATAGTATGAATATTTGCAATACTCCCCAGTCTGTAGCCAAAGCTATACCCGGACTCATATAAGTTATATGTGCGACAAAACTGAGCTATACCTGAAAGTCTTAAGAGTAGCAGCACCTACATTTTTTTCACTTATCGGACCATATTTTGTTTTTATTTTGTACAGGTTTTAGCTGAAAGGCTGGCCGAAATAGACAACGCACCCGAGCTATCCATTCTTCCTATCTACTCGCAGTTGCCCTCAGACCTGCAAGCAAAGATCTTCCAAAGGTCTCCAGAAGGGGTGAGAAAGTGCGTTGTCGCTACCAACATCGCTGAGACATCGCTTACAGTTGATGGAATCATCTTTGTGATCGATTCTGGCTATTGCAAATTGAAAGTTTACAATCCCAGGATTGGTATGGACGCCTTACAGGTAAATTATGGATGCTTTCTATTTGGGATGCGTGTATATTAAAGAATGCTTTTATTTTAGATATATCCTATCAGTCAGGCGAACTCCAATCAAAGATCGGGTAGAGCGGGACGTACTGGACCAGGACAAGCTTTTAGGTGAGCAAATCTTGTTGGGTGTCAATTATTTTTCAATCCATTTTCGATATTTTACTATGCTATGGGACATTTGATATTACATGTTCCCTAACTCATTTATTTTCATGACTTGAGAAACATAAGAGCTTGAAAATACCATTACAAGAAAAATTTCAAGAAAAATATCTGTGTCAATAGATTTTTGTTGAATGCACTATGGGGAACATGAAAAATGACAATAGCTTTCAAACTTTCAAGAATCCAATAATGATATACATACTTTCACTAACAATGAAACTTTTTAATTACCGCCTTTTGCTATAATGTAGTTTTTTTGGTCACCTCGTATAAATATTCGCCTTTTTGACGCATTCATCTGCCCATTTCTTTAAGGTATTTCATTTGCTATGATAACCTAATCACCAAAAATGCTGAAAAGGACCATATAAACATACCTATTTCTCTATAAACTAAAATTTCCCAGGTTATACACGGAACGACAATACAAAGAAGAGCTCCTGGTGACAACTGTCCCAGAGATCCAAAGAACCAACTTGGCGAACACTGTGCTACTCTTGAAATCCTTAGGCGTGCAAGACCTCTTGCAGTTCCATTTCATGGATCCGCCACCGCAGGATAACATCCTGAACTCTTTATACCAACTGTGGATCCTGGGTGCGTTGGACCACACAGGAGTGTTGACGAAGCTAGGTCGACAGATGGCGGAGTTCCCGCTTGATCCTCCGCAGTGTCAGATGTTGATCGTTTCGTGCGAGATGGGGTGCACTGCAGAGATCCTGATCGTCGTATCCATGTTGTCGGTGCCTTCGGTTTTCTATAGACCAAAAGGGAGGGAGGAGGAGGCGGACGGTATCAGGGAGAAGTTCCAGGTACCAGAGAGCGATCATCTGACGTATCTGAATGTTTATAACCAGTGGAAGCAGAACAATTACTCATCACACTGGTATGTGTTCACTTTTTATATATGAGATAAATGATAGTTTGTTCATTATTAGTCCGACCTTGCTTCACAATTTCATAAATAATCATGCACTAAAGCTGTGAAAGTGTGGTGATTATTGATCCCTCTTTGAATCGTAAAGTAGTGACCTTAAGAGGGCACTCTACCTAGAATGAAAGGCGTTTTGCATGGGTTTCCAATATTTTATTTACAGCGCTCATTTTTCAAGATAATGGAACGATCTTTTTTGCAAGTGATAGAGAAAGGTTGGTTCTATGCTCATACGAAACCTCTTTATCAATTTTTGATACAGAATTTCACATTATCTTGAAAAATGAGCACTAGAAACAAAATATTCGAAACCCATGTAAGTAAAACGCCTTTTATACTAAAGTTCCCTCTTCCGTCTTAACGAACCTTTGACTGGTTAAGGTTAATATTTGAGCAAAGTCGAAAAGATGATCAATTTGCGGTCCGTCTATAACACATTAAACATTTTAGGGAGTAGGTGTGGAATCGGGTACACAAACAAACATTTTTCAAGCTGATATTACTGTGTAGTGTTTCGACCTACACGAAGTTATATTTTTTTTCGAACTAATTTGGTTTCATTTAAAATAATACTTAGATGACTGGATTATTTCATGGAAAGTGTAGAGTCCTGATGATGCATATTTTTTTTTGCTGTAGGTGCAACGAGCATTTCATCCATGTAAAAGCGATGCGAAAAGTTAGAGAGGTGCGACAACAACTGAAAGATATCGTCGTTCAGCAGAAATTGGATATTAAATCGTGCGGCACCGACTGGGACATCATCAGAAAGTGCATTTGTTCTGCTTACTTTCACCAAGCTGCAAGATTGAAAGGCATAGGCGAGTACGTCAATTTGAGAACGGGCATGCCCTGTCATCTTCACCCTACTTCCGCCCTTTTCGGCCTCGGTAACACGCCTGACTATGTAGTGTACCACGAACTGGTCATGACTGCCAGGGAGTACATGAGATGCGTCACGTCAGTAGATGGTCAGTGGCTGGCAGAACTGGGTCCGATGTTTTTCTCTTTGAAGGAATCGGGAAAATCTGGCAGAGCGAAGAAGAAGCAGGCGGCGGAACACTTGTTGGAGATGGAGAATCAGATGCAACAGGCTCAGGAAGAAATGAAGGCTCGCAAAGAAGCTGCCGAGAAAAAGGAAGCAGCTCTGAATAAAGGACAAGAGATTGTTTCAGCTGGTGCGACTCCTAGAAGGACGCCTTCTAGATTTGGATTGTAAAATATAAAACAATAGATGAGATTTTATATTGTGTAAATAAATTGTTACGCTTGGTTACTATGGAAAATGATGCTTGTGATTTCATTCCACAGTGACTTCACGCGGAACGAGCAATCTGGTGTATGGTGTATCGTCTATCATGCTACCATACCATTTAGTTTTCTTATATTGTCTTTTAATAGTGTGTCTTGTGTTCAGATTATATTCTAGAATACCACACAGATTTGACCCTCAATTCCTTTGTTTCCATAGGAAATAGTGTGCTAACGCTAAGTCAGCAGACCCTAGCTGCAGTTTCTGGTATCAATTTTTGGAGAAAGACATACTAAAAATTGTCGCATATCAACTAAAATAACTAACAGAATACCAAAAAGTCTAAAATATGTTATTTTCTAGGGATCATATAGAAGGACTTGTAATGTTTCTTTCATATGCATTACTTCAATCAAACCTATACTTTTACCCTTCACCCTTCAAATCATTTTGAAAAAATACGCTACTTTGAGAACATCTAGCCGCGTGAGACCGTGACCTCTGAAAAGGTTTTTGTCTACGATTAGTTGAAGTATTTTTCCACTTGATTTATCCTCAATAATATATAGTACGACTCTTCACGAGTAGATGGTACTCACTTGACAATCTACCTTTCCAGGCTGCCACACTAAAATAATATATGCAACTTGGGGAATGAATAAAATCACCAGCGCTGCCCAATAGGAGCTGCCCATTAACCACGCGGATTCACAAAAAACATTTTCAAACTGGCTCTAGTTAATCGAACCACTATGGTACCTATCAAAATTTCAAAATAAACAAGGTATAGTAGTGTTGGCGCCCATAAATATCTTTTGCCCTGGTGCTCAATCGTCCGCCATTGTATCCAGGTACGAACTACAACGAGTTTCAAGTTGTAAAGAAACATGTTTTTCTGGTTAGATGATCCTGAGGTGGGGGGGTTGAGGTGTCTCGGGCCACCCCAAAATTATTTTCTGCCCTCCTGAAATGAGAAATATGCACTTTATTGCTCCTCATGTTTTTCACGTCCGAATGTTTAGGTTTTCCCTATGCCTGTGTTTTTTGTTGTCGAGCCTGACGATGCATGTTATGAAACATAATTAGAGTTGGTTCCGTTGGGCCCCCAAAAACTTCTCTCCCCTCCTTGGCTACTCCTGTAGCAAAAAGCTCACGACGCAACTGGATGAACGTAACATTGGCGTTCGGATCGATTGAGAGATGTGCTTTCGTAACTCAGTTGGTAGATCGTGTACCCGGCGAGCAGATATTTTTTCCGAGTTTCTAAATGCGAATTTTCAGCAGGTAAATGTTTGCCATTGACCTTAACACAAATACATAAAGAAGAAACATCAGTGGCAGCTGGAAGGGTAAATGAATATGTTGGAATGGATCTCGGTTAGTGAAAATATTGCAGCATCTCCTGGGCTATTTGATTTTGAGGGTTCAGTAGACACCGCTGAATTAACGCGACGGCAACCTCGCTGTGGTAGAATTCTCTGTCAATCGTCAAAATTCTGGAAAAAGCTACGTCATTCACGTCAGAAAACTAACGATCGTCGTCATTTAGAACTGTTCATTCGTGTGGTTTATTGTGTTTCTGCATATATAAAAATTAATTTAAGTCATTGCAAATACAATTTAGTGTACGCATTAGTTAACGTTTACATATATTAATTGCGAGAATGGCTGATGTACATCCAAGGTAAGTAATCATGCATTTCCCTATTTAGGCATTGCCGGTTCCTTTGATTCCATGATTTTATATTTTTTTACTTGTCATCATGGTGGAACTCGAATAATTTGATAGTAATTTGGCGATATTTTGAATGAGAATAGTTACTAAAATAGAAAATTATCGCTAAACGTAACTAGACTCCATTTTGTTTTTCATCAATTTATTTGCCTTTATAATATAGCCCAATCATCTTATTTTAGTTATTCGCGAAAAGTATTGTATGAAGTTATGAGTTTCCTGAAAAGCTATGTTGCAAAATAAAAATAAAATTTAATCAGTTCGGTAACGTGTACTGAATAAAACACAGTCATAGTGAGTAATAACCTATCCAGAGGTAGCAAAGTGCTGAGTCTTGGTTTTGGAAGCCTGATCAAGACATGCAATGATGTAATGCCAGGAGTATATTCTATGCTCCCTATTTTTGTACAACAAAAAGTTTTTCAAAATCAGTTTTTAGTTGAATATACATTTTTACTCACTCCTTTGTTTGCAATTCTTGATTCATTGTCATTGAACCTATCATACAGCATAATATATCTTGAATCATGTTTTTATTTTTAATATTTCTGATATATTTTTGAGCAAATTGTATATTAAGAAACCAATTTGGTTATCTATTGTGTGTGTCCATTTGTTTCACAGTTTGGTTTATTTGTAAATGATGTTGTTAGTGAAAATATATCTCAACTAGTTACTGAGGTGCATTTTGTACACCATCAAAATGTTTATGTTTATGGTGTTTATGTCAAAATAATTTAGAACTATATTTTTATCACAACACAAAACTCCAATACCATACATACTCACTGGCATCTATTATTATCCTATACAGGTGAATTGAAAATTGTACAATTGTCCTATTGACAATTATACTGATATTGGTTATTTATTTCACACATAAGCTTGTTCTTTAGCTTTTTTCTTGTTTGTCAAGCTATGCATGTGATTTAAAAATTTTTCTTTATGTGTTTATTAACTTTATGACAAACTAAACCTAGCAATAGAGCATTTCCTAGTACATAATTCACAGTAAATCATTACTATTGAAAATGAGGTCAGGTTTGCTACAAATAATTTAAAAATTGATTCAATGTATGGATATTAACTAGAGAGATCTGACATTACTCATTTTGAAATTAAATTTGCAGTAAAACAATGCAATCCAGCTTTTCATTAGCTCTCTACATTATCATCACTAGTAGATCAATTTTTCTGCTGAGTTAAACTGAAGTGTTCCAACATTTATTACAGATAATATTGTATTGCTGATAATTTATGTAGTCTTTGTTGTTTGAGGTCATGAAATGATCTTATGTATGCATCCAGAGAAGGGTAATTTATAGAGCGATAAAAAATTCAATTGGTAAGATTGATTGTGTGAAACTGTCAGCATTTTGAGATTTATTTGAGATTATGATTGAGCCCCTACATTCCAGTTGACTTTCAGTTAGTAAACTATTACAAGACATAAAATTAAAAATAATTATTTTATAGCATTGATAACATCTAAATCCCTTGCTTTAGACATGTTTCAATTCCTCATAATAAACTGAGATATAAATGTTCAATTATCTAAATATATCTGTAAGAATATGAATTTTAATCATTGCTTCAGAGTGTAATTAATCCATTAATTTGTAAAAAATGCTTTTAAAAACCTAATTGTAATGACTGTATACATTACTGATATCTATCAAAGGATGATTCAATCCCTAAAAATTGTATATTTTTGTAGAGCAAACCAATTTAATTCATTAATGTATTCAATGTCATAAATCTTATGAGAAGTTAATATAAACATAATTTTATATATTATATTTGATGTAAAAAACATTGGACAGAAATGTTACTCATTTTGTTGTTTTTTTGGTTTGCTGATAGAATATTATACATTTTCACTAGTTAGAAGGCGATCTATATGCATACTAGATTTTGTTCTGAATTATGCACAACTGATTTTGGAAAAAATGTATCTGCACAAACTTCATCATTATCACATTATATTATAATGAACTCAAAATATACTGTAAGTAGTGCCAAATAACCTAAAATAGAATCTTAAGGTATGCATTCAAGGATCTGTTCAATAACATTGTCTTTTTGTACAGTATCTCTAGATGTATCAAATGATTCTGTACAGTAGATTTGTTTCCAAGTAGTAGTTTATTCAAGTAGTTATGTTAATTTCATATTGATATACTGAGTACAATTTAATGTATTAATAACAATAATGGCAATCTTATCAATGCAATAATTTTTCAGTTATGTGTTTTGAACAGACCAGCTGAAAAAATAATTAATAAGGAGAATTACAGGATATTTTTCAAAAATTACTTTAAAATATGAGCGTACAATAGAATATACTACTTTCTGACATTCATAATCAGAAATCCTTCATATGTTTACTTGCTGCAGATTTACTTGTTCTTTATAATAGCTGTTGCAATTATCACAATTGCAATCCAAATATCTGTATCCTTTTTTACCTTTTTTCGAGCTTTTCAACCTTTTTTAAATGTTATAATTGTCCAAATAACATATGATAATACTGTTTGGAGACAACTTGTAAAGTTAGATTACTGTAATTGATATAGCATTATAGATCAAGTGTGGTTGAGTATGAACACCTAAAGAAGTTTTGAGTTAGATCATACAGCGCGCAGTAGCACCCCATTAGGGGTACTGGAGGCTTTCAGGGGGTAATTAAAAATGTTAGAGGGTTTTAGGTCAATGGTAGATTGAATGCAGGATAATAGTTAGATAGTTTTAGAGGATCTAGTAATTTACAAAAATAGCAGTGAATGTAAATACTCGATGTTCTACGTTCTTAGGGTACTTTTTCTTGCATGTGATAAGATTTATATGAGGCTTAGCAAAAGTGAGACTGATAGGTATTTTAGCTTACTATTATTGACATCTTACTTATCTATCAGTGTAAGATGTTACAGATGTTTCTCTATATGGCAATATTTGTTTGAAATTGCACCTTTTAACTCTTATAATTCATTTCATACGATACAGAATTTTTGATCAGAAATAAAATGATACAAAGAACACACCAATATTAAAAAGATAATCCAACATTTCTTCAATGAGTAATTATTGACATTTGATATACCAAGAGGTTGTCAACTTGTGGTATTACATATATAAACTTTCAAAGGATATACGATATATCAAATAAGTGATATTTAGTATGGATTATTTTAGGACATATTTTATATAATGTTTTGACACAGTTTGTTAGTGGAGCTTCATATCTCAAATTGATACAAAAAGAAAATGTGGTGTTCGAACATTTAAAAAAAAATGTTATAAGTAATTTTTTTTGTTTTGATTAACATCTACTGAAAAACAGTGAAAGGCTGTATATTGAAAGCTACTTGTGATCATATTTTGGGACTATACATTCTTCAAGTCTCAAAAACTTCCTCATACCAAACTTCTTAAGAAAAAAAATTGCAAAAAGTAATTTCATTCCTCGGGGTTTTACGCTTTTACGGAAGATATCCGGTTATGGAGATAGAATGACAAAACTGTATTTCCTTTTATAAGATTGCTCAATAGAGAGTAGTTCACCATTTTTCCTAAAAAATGCAAGCTAAATTTCAAGACGCACACACACAAAGAATGCATGAAACACGAGTACAGCAAATTGTATTTTGTAAAGAAGTTAATGGGCAGCGCCATTTGTCGCAACACCTTCGAGTTTGTTGTTAGATTTATTCTGCCACTGCCTACTTAGAGTATCTACTGCATTCTTCTTGCATTCCTTTGGATTAAAAAATAATTAGTTGTTCTCATGCTATTCCAATTTCTAGCAATCCTGATGATCTGGCCACCGCGATCTTGCGTAAGAAGGACCGTCCGAATAGACTTATCGTCGAAGAAGCTGTCAACGATGACAATTCAGTGGTAGCACTGTCTCAGGGAAAGATGGACGAGCTGCAGTTGTTCAGAGGAGACACTGTCCTGCTGAAGGGCAAGCGCCGAAAGGAGACAGTCTGCATAGTGCTGTCCGACGACACGTGTAGCGACGAGAAGATCCGCATGAACAGAATCGTCAGGAACAACTTGCGTGTGCGACTGTCCGACGTCGTCTCCATTCAGCCCTGTCCAGATGTTAAGTACGGCAAGCGGATCCACGTTCTTCCTATAGACGACACCGTCGAAGGACTCACTGGGTAAAGTTTTAATTATGTATTTAACATCCAATCTTTGAGTAAGCATAGGGCAAGGGTGCTCATGCTTTTTCATGAATTTACCACATAATAATTAGACTGCTAATGATTGACCGCATGTTTTGAGTAACTGGGGGATTCACTGGATGATTGGTTGTTTAGCTATTTGTGTTATACTGAATCTAGTGTTTTAGAGTATTTTTATGAACATTCCTACATGGATATTTTTGTGTGTTGAATAATTGTGAAATAAATCGTTATTGTTGAAAGGCTTCAATGATTCAACCTTTTTTAAAATGCTTTCTTCAAAAACAATTTATACATTTATTACATAGCTATTTTGTGTGCTCCTTAAAAGTAACAACAATTTTTCCATATTTATCGTAACTTGAGGCATCCGACGACGGTTTCGATAAAAAAACACTAATAAAATATGCCCAAGTTAGATTTATCATTGAATTAGCACTACACTATCGAATAAGAACAGGATTTTTTGGTCCTACTTTTTGTAGAGGGACTTGTTCCAGTAGGAACTGGATGCATCTGAATTTGCTTGAATAGACTTAAAAACTATTATTTGTATGTTAGTTTACAGCAATAGATTCTAAAACCTTTCCTAAACAACCAGTAGATTGCAATCGAATACCCTTCAATAACATTATTGTTGTAGATTTAGGGAATGGCTTGTAAACTTGATTCTTCATTGCAACTCTTTGTTTTATTGTGGTTCATACATATTTACATTCCTCCCAACAGATCTGCCTGCCTAAGAAAGTTGATATTGTTGTTGGACAAAGCATTTTTCAAATTATTTGCTTACTTGAAGTCTTGAATGCGTTTTTATATTCCCCCATGCTCAAGCCTTGTAACTTTTTCTGTTACCGACATGTATTCACGGCTGCATCCATTTGTTATACTTGTTCGTACCTGCCGGATAAAATTTGACATTAAGTTTAGGGTTTTGGGATTTTGGGCGTGGAGATCTACTCATTCAATGAAACTTGACTTTAATCATTGTTGCAAGTTCAATTTCTTGCCATTTCACTGCGTCTCATTCACTAGAATCATTGCCGTTTTCTTTGGTTGCCTGCCATTATTGACAGTCCGGCGATGATTTAAATATAAATCGAAACGCGTCACTGACGTATTTGTGAAACTTCTATGTTAAACACACACTTGTATGAATTTGGATTTTTTTGGAGAAGCTCGTTTTCAGACTGTTTGCAAATAATTTGAAAAAAATACATATACATACGTTGTTTTGAGTCGTTAACATCTTGCTGAGTTTTATTGCAAGAATAAATATAATTTTGTTTATTTGTTTTATTTGACATTGAAAAGATTTCATTTTATATTATGTATTTGAATCCTTTATCTGCAATAAACTACATTTGACAGAGGGTGCTTACAAACAATTCATCTGAATATTAGATTCTCTGTGATGCCAATGCCAATGGAATTGTTTCTATTTTATTGACAGGAACTTGTTTGAAGTGTACTTAAAGCCGTACTTTCTGGAAGCATACCGGCCCATCCACAAAGATGATGTATTTGTAGTTAGAGGAGGGATGAGAGCCGTGGAATTCAAGGTGGTAGAGACAGAACCATCCCCATACTGCATAGTGGCTCCTGACACTGTCATCCATTGTGACGGAGACCCAATTAAGCGTGAAGAGGAAGAAGAGGCATTAAATGCCATTGGGTGAGTTAGACGCACCAGTGCTATAAAATTTTGATATTTCTCAAAAATCTTTTGTCAAGTGCGATTGGTTTAGCATGCATAAATATTTCTTAGGAGTAGTTGCGCCAAATTTTTATACATACAAACAAGATTAAAGTAGCAGGTACTATTACTTCAAAACTTTTAATCCACCAGTAGATTCATTCCCTCTGTAATCGTTTCCAGGTACGACGACATCGGAGGCTGCAGACGTCAACTAGCTTCGATTAAGGAGATGGTGGAGCTCCCACTACGTCATCCAAGTCTTTTTAAAGCCATCGGTGTGAAACCCCCAAGGGGTATATTGATGTATGGCCCTCCGGGTACTGGTAAGACTCTGATTGCGAGAGCTGTCGCGAATGAGACAGGTGCCTTCTTCTTCCTGATCAACGGGCCCGAAATCATGAGCAAGTTGGCTGGTGAGTCAGAGTCGAATCTGCGCAAAGCGTTTGACGAGGCAGACAAGAACTCTCCTGCCATCATCTTCATTGATGAACTGGACGCCATCGCTCCGAAGCGTGAGAAGACACATGGAGAGGTGAGCACTAAGCACAGATCATTAACCACCAGACAATCCAGCAGTGTCAACTTTTCATTAACGAAATACACTTAAGTCTAGCAGAAAGGTTTTTTGAACAACCTACTTTCTAATCAACAAGTGACTGTGATAATTCGTTTCTTGACTCCAGGAAAATTTTCAAATTACTACCCTAACTGAAAAAATGCATCACTTTGCACGAAAAATAAATTTTGATTCTGGATGACCCGTGCGGAATATTTGGCCAAATACAAAAAAAAAATTGAAATGAAAAATCCTCTAAGGTAATGCGAGTGGCTTTTCTGTCGCCTTTTTTGTGTGTACATTTAAAATGGATACTTTCATACCTAAGGTGGAGCGTCGTATAGTCTCGCAACTTCTCACATTGATGGACGGCATGAAGAAGAGCTCTCATGTGATAGTAATGGCAGCCACGAACAGGCCCAACTCGATAGATCCGGCCTTGAGACGTTTCGGGCGTTTCGACAGAGAGATCGATATTGGTATACCAGATGCCACAGGTAGATTAGAAATCCTCCGTATACACACGAAGAACATGAAACTGGCGGATGACGTCGACTTAGAACAAATCGCTGCAGAAACTCACGGACACGTTGGTGAGTAAAAGTTTTATTGTTTTGCTGAAATACCTGAATAATGTTAGTTCTGAAATTTCGTCTACTCGTCTAGGCCGGTCCGTATGACCTTTGTGGTCAGCATGTTTAATTTTTGACGTACGTACGTACATTACATGGTGTTTATAGGCGCTGACTTGGCGTCTCTGTGCTCGGAAGCCGCACTCCAGCAGATCAGAGAGAAGATGGACCTGATTGATCTAGATGACGACCAGATCGATGCCGAGGTGCTCAATTCTCTGGCAGTCACCATGGACAATTTCCGGTACGCGATGTCCAAGAGCAGTCCCAGCGCACTCAGGGAAACGGTCGTCGAGGTGCCCAATGTCACGTGGGACGATATCGGCGGCTTACAAAACGTCAAGAGGGAGTTGCAGGAGTTGGTGCAGGTAATTGCTTTCAGTTTTTGTTGATACTTCGCACGCATGATACAGTTTCTAGATTATTCTCTTGAAATCATCTCGTAGATGTATTGTGTTTGTCTATGTGTATCCTCAGCTGAGACGGATGCTTCTTTGAGCACCCTGATCATGCCTAGCCTTAACTCTTTCTACCGTCCTAATTTCAGTATCCAGTGGAGCATCCAGACAAGTTCCTAAAGTTCGGCATGCAGCCGTCTCGAGGCGTGCTCTTCTATGGACCGCCTGGTTGCGGAAAGACGCTGCTGGCCAAGGCCATAGCCAACGAGTGCCAGGCGAATTTCATCTCAGTCAAAGGACCCGAGCTGCTCACTATGTGGTTCGGAGAGTCCGAGGCCAATGTCAGGGATATATTTGATAAGGTAAGCAAAAAAATACGTTAAATGAATTGTAAAAGTACTTTCCATCAAAGCTGACGAGTATATGGTGATCTGTTATATTTTGATGATCAGCGAAGTTCGGTGCGTAGCAAAAATCAGTCAACTGCAATCCGAAGGCATCAGCACTCCCTCCCCCTCCATAGATGCCCTACAAAACGCATGAGGAAACTTTGAGGAAAACTTTTGGTCTATCATTGAGCTTGGGAACATTGATTTTTAGTTGATCAATAGCCATTCAGACTGGGCAATAGTTTACCGAGAAATTGGAAGGAAATACATGATTCAACTTTATGAAGGCAGATTATTTGAAATTGTCTTCTTTGTGTCCTATAGAAGCGATTTTTCTCTGTTTCCTTTTCCAAATATGCTCATTGATTGTTGTTTTTCCTTCAGTTGTATAACTTGTCGATACCTCCAATACAATATTCTTGTCGGGATCCAATTAGACATCTCATTGACACAGAACAAATGTCAAAATTGCCAAATGACGTCACCACTAATTTAGCGTAGTATATGATTTTGATATAGCTGATATGTTGACGCCATTAGAGGGTTAATCAAGAACCTTGGGTTAAGCCAATGTGGCATTTGGATTTCTGTTGCAAAGCTTATATTATGTGACTCGTACATTATGTATCGCGAACATTTATAACTCTGATCTTACAGCTAATTTTCATTGAACATGGACGTGTGTTTTCAGGCTCGATCGGCTGCGCCGTGTGTATTGTTCTTCGACGAATTGGATTCGATCGCGAAAGCGAGAGGTGGCAACGTGGGCGACGCAGGCGGAGCCGCGGACAGGGTTATTAATCAGATTCTCACAGAAATGGACGGCATGGGTGCCAAGAAGAACGTGTTCATCATCGGTGCGACAAACAGACCAGGTTAGTAGTAACTTAGTGCGTTTGATATATGGGGTCATCATGAAGTAAGGGTTACTCTACATAACCAGTCAAAGCATCGTTAACTGCTGTTTCTGTTATACGCAGAGATTTTGTAAATTCATTGCCTCCGAGATTGCCTTATCTTAACCCATCTGATTACTGACTGAGAGATTCTTTTTAAAATTTGCTGTATATAACAAGAGAAGAATTAAAAGATTAGGGAGAAAATAGACGATATATTTGAGTTAACCACTTTTGGGCATCAATCCCATCATTTACGTAATCAAATTTCTTCCAGATACTTTTGTTAATTTAATTTGTTAAAAAGATACAATAAGGTGAAATATATTTGATTTTATGATAACCTTATGTGTCTATTAAACTTATAGGAACTTGTAGACAACGGATGGATTAAACATGACTGTATTACCTATTTTCTATATCCAAATCGCCAATAGGGAAAATTGACATGAATCATACGGTCACCCGCATATAATTTTTTTGATGGCTGGGTGTACTATTCAATTATCCTTTCTGCCCATAAATACATAGATGTGTTATCATTTTCAGATATCATCGATCCGGCTATACTGCGTCCCGGTCGTCTCGATCAGCTGATTTACATCCCCTTGCCGGACGAGAAGTCTCGCGAGGCCATTTTCAGAGCGAACCTGCGCAAATCTCCGGTGGCGAAGGACGTCGACATGACTTACATCTCGAAAGTGACGCACGGCTTCTCGGGGGCTGATCTCACAGAAATCTGCCAGAGGGCGTGCAAGCTGGCTATCAGGCAGAGCATTGAGGCGGAAATCCGGAGAGAAAGAGAAAGGGCGGAAAATCCGAATCACGCTATGGATGTAAGTATTCGCGAATTATTTTTTAGAGTTGGAGATACATACTCAAAATGGTTGGTCGAATTGACAGGCCAGTTTGTGATAAACGTTCTTCAGTTCATTGTCATAATGAGAAAATGTCGTAGAATACGAAAGTACCACCTTGAATAATAGTAGTTGATATTCTATTTTAGCTTTATAAATCCATTATAGTGGAACTCCAGTGCCAGAACTTAGCTTCTTGTCTTTAACGTTCATTCATGATGCCCTTCTATGGGCTATTAATATTTCCCGATTAACTATGTACACTGTATAACATACCTCGATTCCTTTCAGCTGGACGAGGAAGACCCAGTGCCCGAGATCACTCGCGCCCACTTCGAGGAGGCGATGCGATTCGCGAGGCGATCGGTGTCTGACAACGACATTCGCAAGTACGAGATGTTCGCCCAGACGCTGCAGCAGTCGCGCGGCTTCGGCACCAACTTCCGGTTCCCTCAGTCGGCGGGCGGCCAGGCGGGAGCTCCGGACACTGCCGGCGACCAGGCGAACTTTCAGGACGACCCCGAAGACGATCTATACAGTTAGGCGCCGGCCCGTTCGCGGGGCTTCAATAAGCACCAATTTTATCGATTATGTTTCTTTTGTATTTATTTACACAATATTAAAATACATCAGTTAGATACAGTTTAAATTGATTTGTTGATATAGTTTTGGAATATAATAAAGTTTGTCTAAAAAGAAAATGTTTTTTGTTGAGTATTGCTAGATGAGGGTGGTACGGAAGAAGTGGGTTTGTCTGCGGTTTTTCGGGAGTTTCTGGTGTTGACGAAAACCGACAGAAATAATCGAAGTCTGTGTGATCTCAGTATTTGCATGCACGAGGTATACAATGGGCTGTTATTGGTTGCCAGCGTTTCAAAATTATGGACACTTGAATGTAATGAACAGCTTGCTAATCAAAAATTATAAACAACGACATAGTTTGATTATCTATTTATTTTATACTTGTTTTGCATTGAGCTATATTTTATAATAAATGCAATATAATATAAGGCTTAAAATCACCAGTGTATGTGTATACAAAGAATATCAATTATCATGGTTCATATTCTAACAACTATTTTAATTTGTTCATTACACTAATTTGTTATTCTACTTCTGGTTCTGCTTTTCTTCCAACGCGATCTGCATTGACCAAATACTCAATGGTCTCATATAACCAATAGACCTATAGTGTTTTTTGGCATATAGAGCTTCTGGAACGTCAAACTCCAGGCCAAATAGTTCAGACATCGACTTATACATACCACCTGCAGTTTTGAAACCCTCGTCATACATATCCTGAAAAATGAAATGGTTTAAGCTGATTTTTTATATTTGTACAATAAAAGACAAATTTGCTGTTGAGAACTCGTAAGAAACCTTGCAATGGAGGGCATCGTACCACACATCTTTGATTTGCCGGACCGATGCTCTTCCCATTGCACTACACTGCCATATCGATGAATCGGACTGTTTAATCGTGAAAGTAATCACGAATTCCGAGACCGCATTTTTCATCCGCTCCTCATACTGCGCGTGCTGTTTACATCCAGACACAGCGTCAGTGTTTAATGAAATATAATCTTCGAGCGCGTTTACAGAATGCAGGCGAAATGCCTGATGAAATTTCTAGACAACGTAGATGTTCCAAATATTCTGTTTCGGACTTCCCTTGTCTATATAATTTTGAATGTCACGATGTTTTGATTGATTTACTATCTTGAATCATCATCAGGTGAACCTGGCTGGTCGGCATGTCTTTTGTGTGGCTAGTTCTGATTAGTTTGGACGGCGTTCCGGTTGAGCAACAAAATTTTCTGCTGACGTGGCTGTTGAGTGGTTGCTTAGTGTCACGTTCGTGCTCATGTTGGTTCGGTCCAGTTGTAGTTTCTTCAATTTTCTTATGAGTAACTGCCACATTGATTTTATTTCTACGATAGCTTTGCTATAAACTTGGCGGTTATTGGCGCTGAGTCCTTAAATTTTTGTCGATATCAGTGCGCTCCTTGTCAATGACTTAGCGTCGTCCTAAAATATTTTATGGTTTTCTGTCGAGCCCTGGGCCGCTATTGCGGATTTTTGTGGTCTCTGCCCCTTGTGTGTTAACACGGTGTTCTTTAATTATTATTTCTAGCGGACTCTTCATTTCTCCGACGTATTTTTTTCCGCATAAGCATGGTACTTGGTAGATGCATTTCTTGGTTTCTTGATGTTCAATATTGGGTTTGGTTTTTGTCAAGATACTTCTAAGTGTAATGTCCCTAGAAAATCCTTGAACGTATGGTGAAATAAGTAAGTGACTGGGTTCTTCTGGACTTGAGTCTATTCAATCGAAACGTTGTGACACTAAAAATTATATAGACCATGTAAGTGCGGAAACAACATTTGAAGCAGAGGGACCTGTTGGTGAGCACCTACAGATATTGTACTGACATTAAAAAAATAATCTCTAATGCTAACAGCCCGTGCAGTTCAGAAGGAGGATGAGAAATGGTTCTGCAGGGAGTGATCAGATCAATTGAGAGGTATCTAAATATAGAACGTCGGTATGGCAAACAAGATTATGGTGCTTCTTTTCCGACTTTCTAACAGCGAATACCGAACATCAACAAAGACAGTAAGGGACACTTTAAGCTCTGGTCCCAATTTTGCCTGTCTTGCTAGCTCGCTGATTCTCTTCCTTAACAGACGGTAGCAGATTGTAGGTGACCTTTAGCGCGTGTGTTGAGCGGCTCTTTTTGTCTATGTCTATGATCGGTTCTGTAAAATTGCACTTTACTCAAATCTGAAAAACATACCTCGAAAAGCATAGTCGCTGCTAGAGCATATGTCACCCCTGTCCACACCTCTTGACTCTGCAGGCTAATAGTATCTATATCTCCATTCAGAAAGCCATTAACTGCACCCATAGTTCCATTGCAAAATGATAATACGTTGTTTTCAAATATTGTTTTTAATGCTTTTCTGACATTGTCTTTTGGGAAGACCTGAAAAAAACATTGAATTCTTGTTAAATTAAGAGACTTTTGTACACATTTTATTGTATGATTATTACTGAAACTAACAATTCCATTGCTTAGGTCGTTTATTAGTATTAAAAATCTCATCAAAACTAACTTAAAGCTAGTGCTTCAAAACACATTTCCATAAATGGAACATTGACATTTTTTATTACAATAAAAACGTATTCTGAGCACCTGACGATTCTTTTGCATTTTTTTAGTAACGATAAGGTTTTCTGTGAGTATTATGTACCTACAATTGTTAAACTGTTTACACTACCATGCAACAGAATATATAGATAACCCTACATTAATCTTTATCCAAACAAACATCAATGTGATTCAAACAAATAATGCCAATGTCATTATAATGTTTGGTGTATCAAAACCTGCTTAAATTTTTCTGTAAAGTAGACTGACCTGTTACCTATATTATAGTGCAAATCTGCAGCCAGGCAGAAACATTATATATTGTGTAAACCATACTACGAAAAGAAATTATCGGAAATGTTGTGGCTTTAAGAGACAATGGGCGCTCTTAAGTGCAGTGTTCATACGTTTGATTAATCTTACATCATAATGCTTAATTCCACAGCATCTCAGATACCAATGACCACATAGCTGATCAGCCATAATAGCCTTAGATTCCTCATTGGAAGAATCAAAGTTGTAGCAGATCCCATTCCACAACTTTTGATCGTAGGATTTTCTGGCCAAAGAAAATACTTCTTCAAATCTCATCTTGTCTTCGAATTTACCCATTTGGTCAGCTAATGCAATCATAGCATACAGAGCACCCAACCATAGGCTTCCACAATATGCACTAGAATGGAAAGCAGAAATAAATAATAATTTATTTATATAACAATAATAAATTGCAATACTCTCATTAAATTGCTTTAATATATTCAGTTGAATATGTTACCATTTATACTGATGAAACTGACCAAATCGTTGTCTCTTCAAATCATGCCCATTGTCTTGGTCATATGATTTTGATCACAAAATGTTACCTTGTTGAATAAATTATATTTCAACAGATACCCTGCGATTTGTTTCGCGTGAATGGATGGATGGGATTGCAACTCTTTGCGATAAAAAAATCGCTCACCTAACTCCATTCATAACCCATGTGTCGTAAGTTTGATCGGGTCTGCCGCCATTCACGATAAGCCCATCATTATCGACGGCCGTCTGCAAAGCTTTATGCATCACAGTATAACACGTATCGTACATATCTGCGATGTAGTCTTTGTCAGGAGTTCCTGATGCTGTAACGAAAGCGTCTCTGTACGTTTGGAGTACGAACTTCGAGTTTAGGTCCTTCCAACTACTTACGTCTTGAATTGGGTAAGAGTTCGGGAGTATGAAAGGTTCTTCACCTGAAAAGCACGAATATATTTTACGAAAATCTGTGCATCGTACTAAAAGGATAAGTTCCCAAGATATAGGCGAGAATGATGTTGTGATCGAAAATATTATCGAATTGGAGATACTACGTTTTTGAAGTTTCATGGTACAGATACTCTTGTCAGCGCGGAATCTCAGAACGACCGCAGCTACATGATATTTCGATGGGGGAGGGGGGGGGTTCATAATATGGCCCTGTAATTTATTAACGGATACATTCTTAACACTTGGACTGCCTTAGGACCTTTGACTTCATAAGTCGCCAATGGGCAGCACCATACTGCGCGACGCTTGGAGAAGAGTGATTAGATTAACCCAAATTGAACTAATGTACCAGAAATATTTACCAGGAGATCCTGCATCATGTGGAACCGTGCTGGGATACTTTCGTTCAACTATACTACCATCATACATGATTTTAACCTTCTGTGGGATCTCTAAGGATATGAAATCTTTCAAATCATACTGCATACATTTTTGCAGATTTGGCCAATTCTTGAACAGTGCATGGGAAGCATAGAAGTGGACATCATAGGAGTTATACATTACATATTCATGACCTTCCAAATATGCGAATCGACCATATTCGTACCTGCAATTCACAAATTTTTACAAATAAATGATTACTATATATGTTCTCCAAATTCAGAACCCTCATCACCTTGGATCATTTGGTCCTAGTTTGGTGGATTCTTCTTCATCCAATGTCAACCAAACACTTCCACCATCACTGACAAAGTAACTTTGGTTGAATAGTGCTGACTTATACCAGTCTGGATATTTACTAGAACAAATGTTTCATAATAAAGATCTGAGTACGCCATATGGTTGTATTTTTGTATTCAGTATTAGACGTTTAATGCCCAATTTTTCGAATATAAGCATCAAAACGTTTTCATGATAACAAATAGATTATACAAATTAGACTTCACTATAAGAACTCGTTATCTTTTAGAAAATTTTGGAACAAAAATATTCTAATTCTATTCATATTCAGCAATGGCCACTCCTGAAACTGCTCACCCACTGTAGCATTGTCGCGAAGCAACAGAAAACTTTCCAAGTATCTCCAACTGTCTACAGTTCAATTTGATGCAAGGAAGACAACAACCCTATTGAAATCATTACAAACTCGAAAGTCCTAACAGCTTGCTTGTAGCCTGCATAATAGTGGTGACAGACCTTAAAGACTTGATTATGACGTTAGAAATACACAAAAAACAACAATAGTCTTGATAACTGACTGGCATTTGTAAATAAACCAAAAATATATGTACGAGGCAAATGAGGGGAAAATAGAAATACCGCTGACATCCATTTTAACACTAGACTAACCATCATACTGAAATGTACCAAGTACTGCTGTGGTACTGAGGAATTTTAGTATGCCAAATTGTTGTAGGGTCTCACACTTCGGGAGAAAGGCTGATAGAATAATTCTATACTTTTTTTTGCCGAATAAGGTCTATATGAGCTAATTCCTTTATTGGAAAAAGTATCATGCTAAATCTATTCAGATAAGCAAATTTCGCGACAACCTCGAAAAACGATCATCATATTCTAAGTAAAAGTTTCATACACCTTATAAGGAAACATACCTGTTCTCCAGAATATCCTTCTGCCATTCATATATCTTCTCTTCCCATTGTACATATTGGTCAAAACAATGCGACACAATTTTCAATACAGCATTGTCTACTCCAAACTTCTTTGTGTAATATCTATGATAGTTTTTTTGTTTACCTGGGAAAGTGATGGTTGGCAGGTCCCAGACCAGGCTCATATCAATTTGATTAGAAGTTGAGGGTTGTAGGGTGGTTTTTGCGGCAATACCGCATGCCATTTCACCATAGACATGACCATGGGAAGATGCATTCACTTTGTCGAATTCGCCTGAAATTAGATAACATTGATCTAAGCCTCAATGTAAGGAACTATTTGGGCATCTAGGACAGTATCAATATATGTTCATATAAAAATTTTGGTTAGTAAATAATCATTAACCACCATTGTCTTTTGTAGGAAAATTTTTGCTGTGACACTGATAAAATCAACTATAAATTAAATAATGATGGTGATTATGAATGATCTACTGCACCTTGATGTGTAAAATCAAATGAACTGTGAATTACAAATGAAGGATAACATGGGTTGTTAACTGATATGTTACAATGTTGTGTCATGCACAATTCCAATTTAATTTGCTTTGAAAGGTGAACATGTTAGAAAACCTTCTCTCTTCATGATTATGTTGGTATATATAGATTGTTTTTATTGCATGTCCAATTTTTTTGATTTCAATTAAGTTTTCCATTACACTAAACAGCCCATCTTCTGAAAATTTGTTGTATAAACTTACCATTATTTTTCAACTGTATCCATGGTTTCAGGCCATCTGAATTAGGGTCAAAATAGAGACACTTAGATACTTTCACTCCATCCTCTGATTTCACAGCGAGTGCATAAGTACATCTCATATTATCAATTGTGTGATATAGAATAACACCTTCTGAATTTATATATGAGAACGTTTTCGAGCTACAAGTTGCTGGAAATGTAATGACATACATCATTAATCATGTTATATTAACAAATTAGTACAATATATACCGTTTCTATCCTTCTTCCTGTTGCCTGTCCCATTCTTGAATGTGAATGATATAGTAACTGTTCTTTGTTCATCAGATACATTTTCTATGCTCCATACAAATACTGCACATGGTAAACAACTGTTCTGTAGATGATAATGCTTGTATTATTATGAAGATTTTATTTTATGAAGTACTTAAGAAAATAGAAGGTATTAAAACCAAAAGCACAATGGTGAAAATAGAGATCAAGATTAGATTCCATTAAAAAAATCTTAGTGAGAAAAACAAATAAAATATTTAATTTATTAGAATAGATTTAACAGTCAGTAATGATTATGGGTTGTTTGAGGGAGGGGAATAGGCATTGATACAACACATAATTCAGCATTATACATTTTCATGTAGATTGTAGAAGTTTGCTTGATGAATCTCTTTCACATTTCAGATAAAAAATGTGTATTAGAACACAATGTCTCACAAATAAAGCTTTATTCCATTGACATGTTCCAATTTATATTTATATCTGACAGTACAATGATTAAATATAAATTGCAAATCCTCAATGAGCGAGTTTTATTTGTGAAACTTCTTGTTCTGGTACACAATTTTTTTGTCTGGATCATACATTTTGCCTGACAAAGTTATTTTACCATTGACACCTGTCCCACTTTGCCCAAAAGCGAGTTAATATTTAATGACTTTTGCAGATGAATTGTGTATTAGAGAACAAAGTTTCACAAATGAGTTTTCAATTTAAGAGAGTCTTGTTTGTGAAACTATCATTCTAATACAGATTTTTTATCTAAATGATTTTACCAAGTAAGAGCATCTACAATGTACATTCACTTTCACATATCATAATGTCACAAATAATTGATGCTTTAACAAAAGACAAATAATAATGTTTATAAATATATGTTGATAAAAGCTGCCATCACTCAAGGAGAGGTTTTGGTAATGATTTAATACTCCAATACATAGAAAGAATTCAATGATATATTGAATACTTACAACATAGTCATGTGGCATAACAGGACTTATTTGTCTACAGATTAGTTTTATACCAAACTCAGTCAAATCATATTGTGTCCATGATCTTGGGTATAGACCTGTATAGTTACATTTGCTCCCATCAATAAGGCTTTGCCAAGACTTTAGTGATTTTTTTCTGAAATGATTTATAACATAACAAAATATCATATTTTATTCAGGAAACTATGTACAAATATATAAGCAAACAATTACATTTTTCTCTGAAATTGTCTATCACTATTCACATAGAAGTTGCCAGTTTAAAATGCTTTATGGATTTGTTTTTAGGAATCAAGATGTTCTGATTTCTTGTCAAAAACAACTTTTACTGATCTCTATAGAAAAAAGATAAGATGCCAATAAACAGAAATTGCATGGTAAGCTTACGGAAATGTAGATAACAGACTATGTAATATGGTTTCTTGGTGTTGATCTTTGATTGTGATGATAAATTGATTTGCATCTACAGTATTCCACTCATAAATGCCAGGTCTCATCTGAAATCGGCAAAATTCACCTCTATAACCTCTTCCAATGGTACCACTACCTATACCTCCTATTGGTACACCTATAAAAATATTATTTTCAATTATCAGTTTGTTGTATGTATGGACATACTGGCTAATCAGTTGTTGCTGTAAAATCGGTGAGATGTAGTATGCTGTCAGGAAATCAATCTTTCTGAACACATTAATTACCAATGAAATTGGGCTGTTTGTTCATTACAGATACATTGATGAATTGATGTACAGTAGTCTAATAATATAAATTTTATTCATTGATCATTTACATTAATGCTGATATAGGAAAAACTAGATGATAAATAAAATAAAGCTTACCATAAATCTGTTTCGCATTTTTAACAAATAAGTAATCCATCACAACATATGTTCCTCGTATCTTGGAGATAAAATAACCCCACATGTATCTTGAAATCAAACAATCATTAAATAATAAGACAGTTTAAATAGCTCTACTACCGTAATATAAGAGGTAACATGCTCCATATAATCTTCAATGAAGGTACGAAGTTCTGAGTTCTCTTTTCAGGGTAGACATGGTTCAGTTTTACTTTCAGCCCATGTTTGGGAACCGCTGTGATTTTATTTTTCTTCACTATGTAATCCCCCATCGTATTTTTGCTCCTGACACTAACAACTTAGGATTATCAGTTCACTTCCAGAACCATAATATACTTTGCAATTTCATCTGTTTTTAATCTTTAAAATAACTGACAATGACTACTATAACATGAATCAACTTTCTATGTCCATAAGATAAGAGATAACACAAATCAAATATACTGCGGTCAAACCATCATTTAAACATATATTTGAACTTCAAACACAGATTTCAATAGACAATCAAATTATGTATCTTATAAGTAAATAACCGATATACAATCACAAATGCCAAGTATTGACATGACAAATGAATTTTGAAACATGCCATGGCAGCTTGGAAGTAGAAGAATTATCATTCAAACCATCCGATGAATATTTTTATTGGTCGGCGCCATATTGCAGGTTGCACTTTAGAGGATTGCTGTTTTTCTGATGATGTATATCATGGAATACTTCTTCTCAATTCTTTATTAAACAGTTCTACAAAACTTAGAATTGAAGATAAAACTCCATACATCGTAGAAGTTTCACAAATATGTATGTAACTGTTTCTATTGGGTTGTTGTATCAGTCGGTATTTGCACTTTGTAGTCTATCCTTGAGGTTTTTCTTCAACCTATACATTTTACTGTAATAGAATATTTCGGGGCACCAGGCATTATCAATGAACGATATAAAAAAAAAACTGGATAAGCATGACTAATTGATTATTTTTTACAGTATTTGAAACCCAATGCACTTCTAAAAATATAACAATCACATCCATATCGAACATTTTTTATGGGCAAGAAAATAACTATCAGAAGTGAAGGAGATTAACAAAAAAATAAAGCATATTGAATTGCTGTGTTTGCTCATGACTGGCACGTCTGTATATAGACTTTGTTATTTTTTTCATTTTATTTAAGGGAATACATTTCATAATTTCGTTTTATGGTGACACCTCGATGATCATATAATGTACACAAATTTTGTGATATCTGAGCTTATATAGTTGGTAGGAAGGCAATATATACTCTGTATAAAATTAATATGAATTGGATTTGACATTCAAAATGACAAATAAATGAATTGGGTTACTTTTTGAAATATTCATAGAATAACAATGTTTGCAAATTTTTAATGAAATGTCCTTTCCATTATGGCTACAGGTGAGCCCATCACTTTTATTTTGAAGTTGTACTTTGAAGTACAATGGTTTCAATGATCTTTTGAATATACGACCTATTGAAATGGCACAAAAATTAGGAGGTTCTCAAATATATTTCAATTTAATATACTTGAATAATTTCATTTTCGAGCAATACTGAGTAAATTTTGGGAATGCTTAGATAATTCTGCAGTCTGTAGATGTGGTTACTCTGGGGACTTAATCAAACTCTTGCATTACCTCGATTAACATTGAACTATCGTGATGTTTCACAAATAAAAATGAAGTAATGAAGTTAGTATGTAACTTAGTTAATAATTATGGAAAGTTGCTTCAAATACTACCTGGATTTTCGTTCCGAAGGTCGGCAATCGACATGGTTACTCGATTCTTTGAGGTGGCAGGTCTGAATAATTTATTGTTGGAGCAGTTATACCAATTTCTCAGGTCTCTAAGCCAGGAGTGTCTTCTTCTTCATACACTTCTCTTTCCCAAGATTTTTACCTCAATTATGAGACTCAGTAGTTGATATACATTATGTGTCCTAGGTAATACATTTTTCTCTTCTTTATGGTTAGTTGTACTTCTTTTCCATTCTGATGCGTAATATCACAGCAATGTTTGTGACTCTATCCACCCACGGTATCCTCAACCTCGACGGTACAACCACAGCTAAAATAAAATGATATATTTCATTCGACATAAGTGATGATGAATTATACATTAATTTTTCTCTTACTATCTCAACAGAATCAAAAATTATAACTCCACCAGAAGAAGCCAGAAGATTTATGTTCGATTGTTTGAAAGCTGTTGGAATGCCTGAAGGAAATGCTGCAGTTATTGCTGATAATCTGTTAGAAGCTGATTTAAGAGGATTGTATAGCCATGGCATGAATAGATTAGGTACATTTCTAGATTTGCTTTATACAGGCTTGACGAGGGTGGGGGGCGATGTGAACAATCGGGCCCGGAGTCTGGAGGCGTGCGATTGGTTCGCAGTATTACTTTAAATGTTGAAAAAGACACGTCATAAGGACTGAAGGACAAGGATTCGAAAAACTAACTCTCTCAAAAAATGCTTGTCGAAGAAATGCGCTTGCAAGTCTCTAGGATCAGTTTGTAATTTTAAATGCGACAATAACGCCCCGTGTTGTAACAACAAAAATGTGTTTACCACCTATTAATGAATGATAATTGAATAACTGTCTTATAATATAAAGTATGTAAGGCTTTGACAGATAGTTAATTTAAATAAATGCATTAAGGAAAGGAATGAGGAGTACTTATCGTTTGATTCCCAAAACCAACATTTACCAGCTGTCACTAGTAAAACTCAGCATGTACTAAATTCTAAACGTAAAAGCCTGAAAAATCTTCTTTTTATAAATCCTAAGGTTTATTGGTGAAATCAATATATATATATATATATATATATATATATATATATATATATATATATATATATATATAAAAGCTACAGACATATATATATATATATATATATATATATATATATATATATATATATATATATATATCTGTAGCTTTTGTAATGGGGGTACGTAATAGTCTCTTTGCTAAGGTCATTGTTTCCCAATGTTCCCAATAACCGTGTGATTTAAAAATTTTATCATTTGACTGAATCATAGTGAAAAATACCGAATTATGTATCAGTCTTAATGATTTTATCTTTCCAAGAGAGATACATAAAGGACATACAACAAGGAAGTGCTGATGGATCTGCGACTCCGGTTGTGGTACAAGAATCAACGTCTGCTGCTGTGGTAGATGGTCGTAACTCAATGGGTTCCGTGGTGGGAAGCTTTTGCATGGATCTTGCAGTGAAAAAAGCTAAAGAGTCAGGCATTGCAGTTGCTGTAGCCTTCAGTAGGTATTCGACATTCATCAATCAGGTTCCGGTAAAACATTAATCAGTGCATTGAGGCAAACCATTATCGTCTGGAACAGCGGGCAAACTGAAACTCTTTCATTATGCACATAAAATGATTGTATATTTAACGCACAATATCACAAAAAAACTATCTTCCACTGACGCATTTTTATTTAAATCATAAACCAATGTAAATCAAGCGTTACCGAAAGAGAATTTTATTTGTGAAACTGTGTTAATGCATAATTATTCCACCTGCATAAATTTATTGCAAGCAAATTATACTTTCCATGAATAAAGGAAAACAAATATATATAACTAGCTTGAGATCAAGTCGCTGACATAGCTAAGAAAACATATTGACTACTAGAGAGAAATATGATAATAAGATAACATTCTATATGGCGGGGTGCAACATACTTTTTGCATTTGTGAGAGGTTATCTATGAAATAAATCTTCTTGTGAAATGCACAAACAGATTTATTCTATATTGTTACAACTATAACTATTACTGATTTATTTATTTAGGATGCAATAATTGTATAATGTCGGCGCTTTCTTTGAAACCTTAGTAACGAGCTTCTACAAATTATATGAGAGAACTATCAATCTTTTGAACCTAGGGGTAATGAATCAGTAATTTTTTCCCTCATTTTTTGAACTGTAATTACAGTAGTCATAAAATATATCATACAATCTCATTAGTTAATAGATCACAACGAATCGCGCATATATGCCTCATCTAAGATGATTTCAGATTCAAATCACTTTGGAATAGCTGGAATATATGCGAAACAGGCCATTAAACAAGGATGCCTGGGCTTGATATTTACAAACACAACGCCTATTATGGTGCCCACAAGAGCCAAAGAGGTAAGGTGCTCTAATTTTATTTGTTCTGCCTAAGTCCGATGATATAAGCAAAAAACAGCATTTTCACAACAGCAAGACTGATATAACCAGAGCTGGTTTAATACTATTGTGGATAAGATGCCATAACATAATTCTCATTAACTCTCCAACACATCTCCCAAGAAAAGTTCTACGCTGTTTTTGTGGTGGTTGATTATGATATATTTCTTCGAAAAACTCTTCTACCACTGTATAGTTTTCTCATATAAATGGGCGGGAGGGGAGGTGGAAAACAAAAATAAGATTAGGTTTACTCTGGCTTCAAAATACAAAGATGTTATGGAATAAATATGGAGAGCATTTTTAAAAGTTTGTTCATAGGATTACAGTTTAAATGGAGCTATCAAACTATAATTGTTAATTGAATAAGTAAGAAAAATAGTCATTTTCGCGCGGCGTTTAGTAGTGAACTTACGGGGACTTCGAACATTAAAGAGAGAGAGGGGAGACTGCTTTCGTATACTCTGACGTATGCCCTATTTGCATCCCTTTTTTATGTACGCAGTGTACTTTGTTATGGATAAACATCTTTCTATGAGCAATATCTTAACTTTTTTAGCCAGCCTTGGGAACAAATCCGCTAGCTATGGGTGCTCCTGGAAAGGGTGATGAATTCGTACTGGATATAGCGACAACTGCAGTTGCAATAGGGAAGGTTTGTGTTGTGTTTATTTTTAAGATTTCTTGGATTAACAGAGTATTCAAGCAAACACAAGCCAAAATGGCGATATTATTCCACCAAAACCGATGCAATAATTATTAGAATTTGGCGATTCCAAATGATTTTTTATGTATTCTGGCTGTTCTATGTATACCACATACAAGTTTACGGCGTTTTAGGACGTAGTTAACGCCTTTTTCCAAAAGGGGATAATTCGTTTCGTTTCTGTTTTAGCCAGATTGACTACAGATTACAGCATTTTACCTGAATAGGGATCATAAATAATGAGCGAACTGATATTCAGCCTCTTAAAAGTTAAACTTGGCAACGATGAAGATTTTGAAGTTTCAGAAAATCTATTTTTTCAAATATTCTCTTACATTCAATTCCATTTATCAACAGTTCCAATATTCGATTCAAATCCTTATTTCTAATCTGGGGAAATACAACCTATTTGAAACCACTTAAGTGTTGTGTGATACTGAAATGCAATACACTGATAGAATATTTTCATCAGATAGAATTTTACAAAAGGAAAAATGAGCCAATTCCGGAAGGCTGGGCGTTGAATGACGAAGGTAAAATCGAAACGGATCCCGACATTGCTCTGAAGGCAGGAAAACTGATGCCACTTGGAGGCACTGAATTACACTCTGGATACAAAGGATTTGGACTGGGAATGTTCGTTGAAATACTTTCTGGGATACTCTCAGGTTTGTATGAGTTTTCCACGATTATGACGCAAAACGATACAGTTACCATGTTAATGAGTTTTTTTTTTGTAAACCTGTGTATTAACAGCTAAACAGTTTTACCCTGAGAATGATGAGAGTGATGACCTTTCAATATTGTATAGAAATTTAATTTTTTGACCCTTCAAGAGAATCCTTAGCCCAGGGGAAGGAACTGGTAATTGCAGCAGTCTCAGCAGTCATATTGTCCTATGGATGGAGCTTATTCCAAACATTCAAATCTTAGAGGTGAATAATGGAGGTGACCCTTGCGTTACACTATTCTTTCAGATGGAAGTGATCACTAAACGTTGAATAATTTGTAAAGCCTTCCATTTCAAGTGCCAATTTCAAAAGTAAGCTTCTATAAAATTATGGACGTGGGATGTTTTCTCTTCTTCTCCACACGCGTCTCCTGAACTATTGCATGAATTTACTATAAAGTCAATGGGGAGCTAAAACAAAATCGGATTTAAAAATTATTCGAAACAATGAAAGAATATCACATAATTGCTTTTGTATTTGAGAGTCATAAGGCCAGTAATACACAGTCTAATTTCTATGCCATAATCTATGATCATATCTATGGTCAAAGTATGTGGTGATGATGGAGAATATTTTACAATATTTTTCCATCATATTTGAGCATCGTTATGATCATAGCTATGATGTATTGTTAACAATCGATGACTTACCGAAAGAACACAATAGATTTACGACTGGAACTTAAGCTGTTCGTGTTTGTATCAGTGCGAAAATTACAGTAAAGTAGAAGGCATTCTGGTTCAAGACATGGATTGCACCGCGCGAAAAGTTTGTGACTGATGATTTTTTAAAAGAGGTTCAGTCCGGAATTCCCAACCACTATGAAAATCATTTGAATATGGATGAAATTAGATTTTGTTTTGTATTATCAAAAGTGAATCATATGCTAGTGTACAGTACAGTAGTTGAATCAGTGCAATGCTTCTACAATTATCGCTGAATTAAAATTCTGGTCACGGCTTCCGTCCAATGGTACTTTTTAACTGTTTTAAACCCTGCATAATTAAATCAACGGTGTAGAAATTAATAATTTCTGAAAAAACTACAATTTGTGTTTTACAACACCCTCTAAACACAGCGCATCAACATTTTTCGCAGACAGTTACAAAATTTAATGAAACTCAAAATTAAAAAATAATTAACTGTCAATCCAACTCGATGGTATCAATTTTCACATTTTGAAAACGACTGCTCGAACATCCAATAGGAAGGCGTTGGAGCTATTCAACAATCTACTAAATAATTTCATAAAATGCTCTTATGAAACATTAGCTTCAATGTGAAACTCGTTTTCCCATAACAGTTGTAATATCATTACAAATATTACTTCTCTGTTTCGTTTGGATATCTTGTATATACACTCGAACTGTTCATGCTTGGAGTAGCTGGAAATTAAGATGTAGCAGCTCACTTGCATTATTCTTGCAGGATCAAATTATGGACCACTGATCCCAAAATGGGGAGCTAGTTCGGAATCCAGAAATTTGGGACATTGCTTCATCGCAATTGACCCTAAGCATTTCACTCCTGGATTTGAAGACAGATTGACCGATTTGATGGATATCATTAGAAATCTAGAACCGGTAAGTGCAACCTGTTCGATATAAATTTGATATTACCTAACCATATAGGTGCTGTATTGAAATCAAATTCTAGTTCGTCTTCCTCAATGGTGTCACGCAACGACTTATCTCATGATGGATATCGCTAGATGATACGACGTTCTAAAAGACGCTTAATATTTTATCACTTATAAAAATTTCCATGATTATTTCAACTGTAATAACAGTTTTAAAATCCGATAAGAATATTCAGTAAGCTGATATCAGCTAGCAACTGTGCGAACAATATATGTCTAAAAACTACTACGAAGTACTTTCGGGGTCAAATTTCATAGTTGAACTTATTATACGAAGCCCTGTATTGCCGTTGGCAGTAAAACTGAGACTGAGATATTTTGTATTTAGCACAGCTAGAATATACTGGTCTTTAAAAAGTACTCATATGTGTTCGACTATAAGTACCTATATGACAATATACTCGAAGGAGATTAATACAAAAAAAGTACCTTAGAAAACTACTACGAAGTACTTTCGGACTCTAATTTCATAGTTGAACGTATTATACGAAGTCCTGCATTGGCGTTGGCAGTAAAACTGAGACTGAGATATTTTGTATTTAGCACAGCTAGAATATACTGGTCTTTAATAAGTACTCATATGTGTTTGAGTATAAGTACCTATATGACAATATACTCGAAGGAGATTAATACAAAAAAAGTACCTTAGAAAACTACTACGAAGTACTTTCGGGGTCTAATTTCATAGTTGAACGTATTATACGAAGTCCTGCATTGGCGTTGGCAGTAACACTGAGACTGAGATATTTTGTATTTAGCACAGCTAGAATTGACTGGACTTTAAAAAGTACTCATATGTGTTCGAGTATGAGTACCTATATGACAATATACTCGAAGGAGATTAATACAAAAAAGTACCTTATAAAACTACTACGAAGTACTTTCGGGGTCTAATTTCATAGTTGAACGTATTATACGAAGTCCTGCATTGCCGTTGGCAGTAAAACTGAGACTGAGATATTTTGTATTTAGCACAGCTAGAATTGACTGGACTCTAAAAAGTACTCATATGTGTTCGACTATAAGTACCTATATGACAATATACTCGAAGGAGATTAATACAAAAAAAGTACCTTAGAAAACTACTACGAAGTACTTTCGGACTCTAATTTCATAGTTGAACGTATTATACGAAGTCCTGCATTGGCGTTGGCAGTAAAACTGAGACTGAGATATTTTGTATTTAGCACAGCTAGAATATACTGGTCTTTAATAAGTACTCATATGTGTTTGAGTATAAGTACCTATATGACAATATACTCGAAGGAGATTAATACAAAAAAAGTACCTTAGAAAACTACTACGAAGTACTTTCGGGGTCTAATTTCATAGTTGAACGTATTATACGAAGTCCTGCATTGGCGTTGGCAGTAACACTGAGACTGAGATATTTTGTATTTAGCACAGCTAGAATTGACTGGACTTTAAAAAGTACTCATATGTGTTCGAGTATGAGTACCTATATGACAATATACTCGAAGGAGATTAATACAAAAAAGTACCTTATAAAACTACTACGAAGTACTTTCGGGGTCTAATTTCATAGTTGAACGTATTATACGAAGTCCTGCATTGCCGTTGGCAGTAAAACTGAGACTGAGATATTTTGTATTTAGCACAGCTAGAATATACTGGTCTTTAAAAAGTACTCATATGTGTTTGAGTATAAGTACCTATATGACAATATACTCGAAGGAGATTAATACAAAAAAAGTACCTTAGAAAACTACTACGAAGTACTTTCGGGGTCTAATTTCATAGTTGAACGTATTATACGAAGTCCTGCATTGGCGTTGGCAGTAACACTGAGACTGAGATATTTTGTATTTAGCACAGCTAGAATTGACTGGACTTTAAAAAGTACTCATATGTGTTCGAGTATGAGTACCTATATGACAATATACTCGAAGGAGATTAATACAAAAAAGTACCTTATAAAACTACTACGAAGTACTTTCGGGGTCTAATTTCATAGTTGAACGTATTATACGAAGTCCTGCATTGCCGTTGGCAGTAAAACTGAGACTGAGATATTTTGTATTTAGCACAGCTAGAATATACTGGTCTTTAAAAAGTACTCATATGTGTTTGAGTATAAGTACCTATATGACAATATACTCGAAGGAGATTAATACAAAAAAAGTACCTTAGAAAACTACTACGAAGTACTTTCGGGGTCTAATTTCATAGTTGAACGTATTATACGAAGTCCTGCATTGGCGTTGGCAGTAACACTGAGACTGAGATATTTTGTATTTAGCACAGCTAGAATTGACTGGACTCTAAAAAGTACTCATATGTGTTCGAGTATGAGTACCTATATGACAATATACTCGAAGGAGATTAATACAAAAAGTACCTTAGAAAACTACTACGAAGTACTTTCGGGGTCTAATTTCATAGTTGAACGTATTATACAAAGTGCTGCATTGGCGTTGGCAGTAACACTGAGACTGAGATATTTTGTATTTAGCACAGCTAGAATTGACTGGACTCTAAAAAGTACTCATATGTGTTCGAGTATGAGTACCTATATGACAATATACTCGAAGGAGATTAATACAAAAAAGTACCTTATAAAACTACTACGAAGTACTTTCGGGGTCTAATTTCATAGTTGAACGTATTATACGAAGTCCTGCATTGCCGTTGGCAGTAAAACTGAGACTGAGATATTTTGTATTTAGCACAGCTAGAATATACTGGTCTTTAAAAAGTACTCATATGTGTTTGAGTATAAGTACCTATATGACAATATACTCGAAGGAGATTAATACAAAAAAAGTACCTTAGAAAACTACTACGAAGTACTTTCGGGGTCTAATTTCATAGTTGAACGTATTATACGAAGTCCTGCATTGGCGTTGGCAGTAACACTGAGACTGAGATATTTTGTATTTAGCACAGCTAGAATTGACTGGACTCTAAAAAGTACTCATATGTGTTCGAGTATGAGTACCTATATGACAATATACTCGAAGGAGATTAATACAAAAAGTACCTTAGAAAACTACTACGAAGTACTTTCGGGGTCTAATTTCATAGTTGAACGTATTATACAAAGTGCTGCATTGGCGTTGGCAGTAACACTGAGACTGAGATATTTTGTATTTAGCACAGCTAGAATTGACTGGACTCTAAAAAGTACTCATATGTGTTCGAGTATGAGTACCTATATGACAATATACTCGAAGGAGATTAATACAAAAAAGTACCTTATAAAACTACTACGAAGTACTTTCGGGGTCTAATTTCATAGTTGAACGTATTATACGAAGTCCTGCATTGCCGTTGGCAGTAAAACTGAGACTGAGATATTTTGTATTTAGCACAGCTAGAATATACTGGTCTTTAAAAAGTACTCATATGTGTTTGAGTATAAGTACCTATATGACAATATACTCGAAGGAGATTAATACAAAAAAAGTACCTTAGAAAACTACTACGAAGTACTTTCGGGGTCTAATTTCATAGTTGAACGTATTATACGAAGTCCTGCATTGGCGTTGGCAGTAACACTGAGACTGAGATATTTTGTATTTAGCACAGCTAGAATTGACTGGACTCTAAAAAGTACTCATATGTGTTCGAGTATGAGTACCTATATGACAATATACTCGAAGGAGATTAATACAAAAAGTACCTTAGAAAACTACTACGAAGTACTTTCGGGGTCTAATTTCATAGTTGAACGTATTATACAAAGTGCTGCATTGGCGTTGGCAGTAACACTGAGACTGAGATATTTTGTATTTAGCACAGCTAGAATTGACTGGACTCTAAAAAGTACTCATATGTGTTCGAGTATGAGTACCTATATGACAATATACTCGAAGCAGATTAATACAAAAAAGTACCTTAGAAAACTGTGTGATGAGTATGAGAATTTCAGCTAATTATAATTATAGACGAAGTCTCGGTCTAGGTAGAACATATAGTGATTAGTAACTGAGTAACAAAAAACCAAGCGAATCACTTACCTCCTATAAATTAGCACTTACCATTGCTATATTGCTCAATTTTTGCAATTTCTATATAAAGTGATAAAATTAAGGTGTATTAAGTAGAGGTACAATTTGAAAGTAAATCTGAAAATTATGAAAATATTTATTCCATATATTTATATTTTTATATATGTTTGATTTTTCCAGTTTATTTAGGATATCGGCGAACAGTCAGATATCAAAAGACATTGTTTGGAATATATTGGACGATTCCACCAATATAGATTATTTATATAACTAGCTTATAAGATTCAATTATTATGGGGGTGAAAATATATTCATAGTCTATGTCAACTTGTAGGTTGACCCCAACAGACCCGTTTTGGTACCAGGAGACGTGGAACGGCAGAATGAAGAAACAGTTCGTAAAGAAGGTGGGATAGCTTACATCCAGAATCAACACGACACAAATGCGAAATTGGCTCAGGAGCTGGGCGTCAAGCCAATGGGCTCGGTTGAAACAAAACCTTATGTTTGCAAGTGTAAACAAAAAAATAAAAAATAAAACATTATTTGGATATCTTGTTAATATTTCCTCTAAAAAGTGATAAGCAATCAGAATAAGTAAAACATATGCTTTGCTAGGGCATATATTGGAGAAAAAGACGAAGGAATTCTTAACTTAGACTATTTTATATGATGAGTGTGGAGATTCTACCTGTATAGTGAATATTGTATTGGCTACTGCATTTGCAGTAGGGTTGAGAGAAATTCTAGTAAACCAGGAGACCATCATCGACAAGATGTCCTTACGATATTGGATTCCTTGATATATTTCATTAATTCTGTCACCTATTGATCAAGATATTATATAGATAAGACTAAATTAATAGAACCTAGAAGTATGTGGAAAGCTATAGTGGTGTATCGATAAAAATTAAGTTTGAGTCTACTCATTCACTACACGGTAATCTGGATTTTTAGGTATTCAAAAATACTGAAGACGGTTAAATATTTCATTTCAAATTAAAATAATCCCAAAATTTTGTTTTTATAAAAATTGAATAATTCTTTATTTAAAAAATTTAAATGAAATGAGTCAGCAGCTCTTATATCCGATCAATCTTCAATCAACGGGTCTAATTATACATGAAATACAGATACTTAACATAGTTGAGACAACTTTTTAAAAGGCGAAGGGGCAGTTTCATCAATATCTATCATCCCTATTCTGTTAAAATACAATAAATCTGTGCTAAAGTCCTAAAATACATTTGTTTGAAACATTCGGAATATATCAAAAAAATATTTTTAAAAATTAATAACAGTCCACAACAATGGCGAAGTTTAATTTTTGTGATTTGACCGTAAATGTGTGAACAATAATGTGTCAAACAAATACGGAGTTTCACCGCAATCAAATTTTTATAGATGACAGAATACCTAAAATGTTTTTGAGACTAGAGACCTTAGAAACGTCCACAAACGAGCGTTTTCTATATTTTCATTTTCTGACGATACCTATGGCGCTAATGAACCGATTTTCAAAAATCTACTAAGCTTTGCCGTCACTGACACAGTTGTAGCAAAGTTTGATTAAAAGCTGTAATGTATTCTTCGCGTTTTATAGAGGGGTCATGGAACATACAAAAAAAAAGTTTTTGTTTTATGTAAATGAGCTTGTGGACAGCTTTTCAGAAACATATTCCACTGTACAATTCATTATAATCAAAAAGCATACCGTTCCTAAAACTAAATTTCATCCTAATTGATGAAGCAGTTATACAGATTACTCAGTAAACGAGATGCCAATAGACAGACCGACAGAAATTATACAAATTTTCTTGATGCAGACGTTATGCAATATAGTAAGGACGTATTGTTATGCATGGTAAAACGTTGTTGAAGTTTTCTTGGCTCTTTGGAGCACTACCCCCCATAGATGGTGGAATTGGCCAAGAATAACGTCCCAAAAACGCACGGAAACTGAAAATATCCGCCGTCCATGGCGTCACACCTGTACAGGTAGATAATACTCCAACAATGGCATGAAAGTAGTGGTACCGCGAACCAGCAGCGCCAGCGTCCGCGGTACCACCAGATGTATGCCGATGCGTATGCGCCGCTAGCAGTACCGCATTGACCGCGTACACAAATGCATCGTGCCGAAATGTTCACCTGAAAGGCGGTTTCGGAACCTTGGTGGGCTAAGTAGTACCACACGTAGGTACCATCCAACATCGCGAAATGGGTTCGAAAATCGAGTACGTCGACTCCTCCCAAATCTACGCGACCAGGTACGTCAGGAATTCGAAGGCCATTGGAGTTCTGTGGGCGATATTCACCATCTGCTATGCGATCATTGCTGTGGTCAGCTTTGTCACACCGGAATGGATCGGAGATGCTATGGTAAGCACTATCGAGATTTACATATTACTACATAAAGCATTTTGGAATGGAAACAGAGCATGATAAGTTGTGTTCCAAAAAGGTCGCTGTTACAATAATTGGTTTTGAGTAATGTTGGCTAGAAAAGCTATTGACAGCTTTAGTAGTTTTTGAAGATGTAGTCGATGACAGCTTTTTATTCTGTGTTGATGTGTTCTATGCATAGTGCATCACATCAAAATTTTGAAATATCAGTTATAAACTGTGCACATCAGATAATAAATGTAAATAATGTAAAAAACAAATACTTGATTTACATTTAACGTTAATACAATTCAATCAGTCTTTTTCCAATACAGGCCTCCTACAAAATGTTGAGCACACAGGCCAAATGTTTACATTGAAAAATAAAAGGGGGAGATATTAATCTTTAAAATTTCATTATCTGTATCTACTGTTATCTATAGAATCAGCACTCCCATTATCCATATACACATTTATTGGGGGACTGTTGAAGCCTAAAAACAGGAACACAGTGTCGTTCAGGATACCTATCCCTTTTCTCTTCCTCTACCATCTCCTTTATTTGCTGGTATTTCCAAGATATTCCTTTACAGCTTTCCATAATTTCTAGGACTCTAATGGAGACAGCCGTGGTAAGCTAGGGCTATGGTCAGTCTGTTACTCTACCGATAGCGGCGAGGAGTGCACCGGAAGACTGGATGACTTCATGAGCATACCCACCAACGCATTTCAAGCTGCTACAGCTTTCGTTGGGCTTTCCTGTCTCGTCGCCCTGCTTACCATTTGCACCATGATCTTGTTCTTCTTTTGCCATTCGACAACTGTGTACCATGTATCAGCCTGGTTACAACTTATTTCTGGTAAGTCCCTGGTCTTAATGTACGTTCTATTTTGGAAAATTTTTATAGAGAATATAGAGGCTTGTATCTTAGGACATGTAAATAATAATAACATCACTGTAGGTTCCAAACTGTAACACATTTAACAGTTTTGGTATCCGAAGTCTTACAGTCTAACAAAAAATTAAAAAATAAAGAACAATGGCATTGAGATGAACTGGTCTACACTTTGTCAAGAGTTGATTATCAAAAATAATTTCAATTTTAAAGTAGCTGTGAAGTATAAAATACTTTTTATGAGACAATAACAATGATAAGAATATTGAGATATGTTGAACATATCATTAAGATACAGAAATACAAAAAAAAAACCAATTTAAAATTGTTTATAGAATTTATTAGTCTCACAAAAACTAATCCATTTTGGATGGATTTTCGGAGAGAGAAAAGTTAACTTAAGGTGGCTTAATATATATGATAATTTAGCTGTATGTTTTATGAAAGTAACAGAAATGCTCTGAAATGTCAGTAACACAAGCACAATATTGAATAGTACTTAGTTGCTCAGATTTCACAATGATGAAATTTTCGGATTAACTTGGACATATTATTGCTGTAAATTATCGTACGCCTTTTACCTGGTCCATAGCAATTTTTTGGTACCTAAAATTCTATACCTTATTAACGCTCCTATAATACGATACATTTATATCTTCTAAAACCTATCGCTGGAATAATAATTTGGAGCAAAAGGGCTTTGCATCTACCTGTCATTCATATTACTTTTAAATAAATAACCATTTCTTTGCCTCCAGACCAAGAGCTTAAAATATAAAATAGTCAATATTTCATATAGATTGAGGACTAGTTAGTTATTTGGCAAGTAATCTGGGTAGCCTTGACAGTCCGACGATGATTTTAATAAAAACCGAAACGCGTGATTAAAAGGAAGAGTTTTATTTGTGATGCTGTGTAATAATTACACAACTTTTTATCTATTTAGTCAATATTATTGTACAGATATGATCAAACAAATATCCTGGTATTTTTTTTACACAATTGAAAGTGATAGGAAAGTATATTGAGTTCAAGAAATGTGAACAGAAATCAGAAAATACTATATCGTATGATAAACATGGTAATATTGCACTCCCAATACTGATATCTGAATGTGTTATGGCTCACTAATATTAGATTCAAATCACTCAGCTAGAATATAAGCTGTTCGTCACTAAACCACTATACATCAAAATTCCGTTTGTGATTCTAAAAATACTATTCGCAAATTCATATAAGCCACAGAAAAGTGATATACTCTGTGTGACATCATTTAGATCCTTTTGGAACTTGGTTTGGTATTTCTCGATTAGTAGAAGACATTGAAGTAAGACCATGTTATTAAGTCAAAACAACATGTAACATGTTCTTGCAAAAAATGCGCCCAGGCCCTTGTTTATCCAAGTTAGACAAAAAAAAATCGCCTTTAATGAAATTATTTCTAACAGTACATAGATTGTGAAGATTGAATAGAATTGCATCTGAATAGCAACTCTATTCCTTTATTATTCACCGAATAGGTATCGTTCGCTGTTTACAGTATACAGTTACCTAAAATTTCCGGTGTACAGGGTAAGGAATGCTCGGCGCAGATGGAATGGTTGACCTTTCGTTCACTTTTACTTCGAATTGGAATGGAAGGTTAAATCGTTTCCCAGCCATCGTTCACCTTTTCCTTGTAGGGTTTCATCACGAAATCAGATTTTAGCATCTACCATATACAACAAAGGCAACACCTACCAAGAGTACCCACCATTATGGTACGTTTGATATTTATACCAGAATCGCAGATAATGATCCGCATTTTCTATACTAAACATGTTTCGAACATTTTATTTCCACTTTCTAATCATAAGCTAATACAATGATAAGTGACATTTTTATAATGCGTTAATTAGCGTTGATTGCGAAAATCGATCCGTTCATTAAAGTCGATCTGTCAGTCACTTTTGTTTTGTTTTCAAGTCTGCTTAGTTTTCTGAAGTTCAATCAACTGAGAGGTTAGTGAACATTCAGTAAATGACTTAATTTTAATCTAAACGGCAGTAATTACCTCGAACATTATTTTAAGGGCAAAAATAATTTACCTCTATACCTTATATTCCTTGTTCGTTCAGATTAATAGTTTTTACATCCGAACTTTCAAAGTTTTTTTACGTACTTGGTCATTATCTCTTCCGTAGATAAACTTTTTTTGCTGTATTCGTGATCACATTTTTGATCATGATCACGTTTTTTTTCATTTGTTAACCTTACTAGCTATTTCTATTTTTAGTATCCCCGGGTTAACGAAACAAGTATAACATTAGTTTTAGCAGGGTGGAATTTGTCTGACAGTGATGAATATTCCAAAAAAAAAATCTTTGAGATCACTCTATAACATCGTTTGTAACGAGAATTTCGATATTGTCAGTTTGTAAATGGATGGATATTTGTTAAAAATGAGAAAAACAACAACAACATCGACTTTTGTTGCAAAGATATTGAATTTTAAATATGGATAACAACTTTGATTATATGACAATATATGAATTAACCACAAAGAGTTTTCTGATTCTTCTAACTATTTTTTTTAATATCCGACATGTGTTTCGCTAACTACGGTAGTATCTTTAAACGATTAATATTCCCGAAATCCAATTTTAACTGCCAATCAAATGATTCTCGCAAATTTATTATTTTTAATAAGGCGTTAGTAGTAATTTTTTGAAACTGGTCAAAAGTTTGATGATCCAAAAAAATTACCCCATATTCATTTATATGAGAAGATATTACCAAAACGTGTTTAAATGCAGATTGTAGATACTGTCACTTGATGAAACTCTTTCGTAATTATGATAAAAAATGTGTAATTTGAAAACCGAGCTTTACAGATGAAACTCTCTTTTTGTGACACGTTTCGATTAATATTTGAATGATGGTCAGACTGAAGTATGTGTTCAAATTACGCAATAGTCATCTGTTAAACTGCATTTTTGCTTGCTAGTAGTAGTTCATTTTCAAGAATTATGATTCCATATTTTTGTTTTTCAGTTACTTATGCTTGCTGGCATTTTATAATATAGTAATAATTGTTGGCAGAAGATAATAAAACGCATTATTCATAACCAGAAGCTTGGCTGACAAATAGAGTTCAATACGGAATTGAAGTGCTTAGACCAAGTTTTATTCTGTAATGTTAAGTAACTATGAACATAATTGGTTAATAAATAATAAAATCTACTCAGATTTACTCGGAGCGGGGGCTAATCTAAGTCAGACAATAATAAGCAGTCATTCAAGAAAGTTATCCATTTGAATGTCCTCTGTATGAAGCTCCCTGAAAATCCGCAAGTTTCAAAACACCCTGTACAAAGCAAGACCTGCGGTCGCCCGTTTCTTTCCGTATGAAATACAAAGTGTGTACCGTGTCCATATGTAAGAGAAAGCTCACAATAACCTCAAAATTACACTATTTACTACATCCCCGCCAGCATAACTTATATACATTTCACCGGTATCACAATTCAATTTAGGTTTCAGGTACAAGTTCAAACACCAATCCGTCTTTTTTTAAGAGCAATCATGTTTATGATGGAGATATGATCTTATTTAGACCAGGTGACCGCACTATTTATCATTTATAATATTTCATGCCTCAAGTAATCCGTTTCTCTAATAACATACCTGGCTAAATATTACTGCATAATGTTTATCATGCAAAAGTAGCACCCGTATAAATTATACAAGTGCAACTTTCGACTTGACGAGAAATATACATAAACTGTCCAAACATCCTTTATTGTTTATTTTTCCAGTAACGGTTGCTTGTTTGTCAATGTTCCAGAGCAGTGGCGTCAATATATATATGTTTAGTGCTGGAAAGAAGATATTAAAAATTTTTCTTCGAGTAACAAGACAAACTATCATATTTTGATAGAAAAAATAAAAAAAGAGCGCCGTCTTTATATTACTCGAGGCAAATTTCAACCTTTTTTCATATCCCCCTCTGACTGACGATTATCTTTTGTCTTATGGAGCTTTTCAATTTTGAATAGCAAAAACGTATGTAACAGTTCATCAGCAATTGTTTGAATCTAAATTTCTAGTTTAATTATATTATAAATCAACGTTAGGCTAAGCTATAATTTTGCTAACATCTGTGTGAAGCTATATAGTGTGCGTTAAAACCTACTTTTCATAAAACATTTGTTACAATTCCTAGTATTTTTACATCTACCTAGTTTCCGCCCAAACTTCGATTTCATGCATCTCCTTGTTTAAAACAGATTTTGCTAACTATCCACCGATGTTTTGAAACTAACATACTTTGATTTATGCTGATCATTTGAGTCAATATGAATTTCTGTTTTATTTGTTGAGATTCAGAACATAGTTCTGTGTAATATTATTCTTGTCATTGTGTTGGTACCAGATTTCGGATAAGAAAAATTTGGTGCACCGTCAACATTACTCTTCACTGATGCGAGGTTTCAGTGTTTTTAACGTCATCTATGAGCAAATAATTAAAAGCGTCGTTCTTTAAACACAAGTATAGATTTGAAAAGGTTGTGGTGACATGATTTTTCGTCATGAAACATTAAGAGATCATAATACCTCAAATTTTTAGTGTTTTGGCTTGCGTCGTCAGATTATCAAACATCATGAATAGAGCTGTTAGGATAATTGAGTTCAACAATAGGTAAAATACTGCTAAATCCAGCAAAAGATAATATACAAAGTAAGTTGTCAACAATTATTGTGGAGCTTCGTGGGAAAATAACTACCTCAGCGATAACTGCAATTGCCGACTTTACTGAGGCGATGATGATACTTTAAGTAACAAAACAACGTAAGGATAACTTTGTGAAAACAAGTTTGTATACCTATCGGTAACTTAGCTCATGTTCCACCACTGATTTGTGCCGTTTTTTATTTCTCACAGTTTAACTCTTCTTAGAATTCAATTTGTAGAAGTAGGTGATATTGCGGCTACGAAACATTACATAAACTTACCATCGCATCCCACAATTGTTTTGCATTTTGGTTTTGGTTTTCAAATTGCTTCAGTTCGATTTCATCGTTTATGCATGCATAAAATGATGAATGAAACCAGTAGGCTTTTCAATGACGACTATGGCCTACTTTTATGTTCCACGATATAATGTTTTTCTTATAATCAATATTTTAATGATTATTTCATTATAGTGATTAGTGTTTTATATGCCTTGTTCCTCAGATTTAATCTCTTTCGTATTATGCCGTTTATCGAACCATTTTCATACCTTGGTGATATTTTCTGCGGATCTGATGAACATGAACATTTAAAGTAGGGAAGTATCGAGGTAAACTACTCAGCTTTGTTTTATTGATTTCATTTCCAATGGTTTGTTTAACTCTTGGTCTCTCTTTGTTTGCTAATTGTCTTTGTCATCACATTTGAAAAAAATTATAAATCTTGTTCCAAGTTCGTGATCATTTAGGAGCGTATTCTTAATATTTCTTAAATTTTTTTTTTGGGTTGCCAAAAATTGGGGGTGGTGGTGTACCACAGATTGCAACATTTCGATTTAATAGGAATTATAAATAATAATGGACGTGCTATTCAGTCTCTTCGAAAGTTGCGTCATGTAGGTTGAGTATGTATTTCAATGCCGTTGTGTCAGTTTATTCAAAATTTGGATAGAATCTTACTGCTGATACACTCAAAGTATACGTTTTTTAAATAGTGGTAGTTATGAATTTTTTTTGAATATTAGAGCATATCATGAGTAACACGAATGCATGATGATCGATGGCAGATGCAAAGCCTGGCCAATTATTCAATTGCTCTTTTTTATCAAGGAAAGGAATAAATGCTTACAACTTGCGTCAATGAGGGTGTCTTATATAATTTTATAAGTAAATGCAACACATCAGACTATGATACTTTGTGGGCAGCAGAAAACTGTATTGCTAGCTGCTATAAAATTACGTGAATCAGCGGTAATACTGGAATCCTTTTTTTTCTAGGTACTGTTCCCATTTGAATTACATGGCATGCTCATAGGTATTGGACTAACGTGTGTCCATATCTATGTCACCTTGTTGTTTTTACTTTATACTTTCTTCAATGCGACAATACACAGTTACCTGTTAGAAGTATAGTCCGCGTTCTCTAATTATGTTATAACTGCACACAGGAACCGGTTGTGGATAATTATTATTGTATTCTACCAGCTCTTGCGGATATTGTCCATACTAATTTATCAAATATGAAACAATATGTAACATACTGTTCAACAGCCGTGTAATGAAGATTATTATCCATGAAAGTGAAGTAATGATGTCGTAACAAAGACTACAAAGAGTAAAATGGACAGTTTAAAATGTGCAATAGCATAACATTTGAAATAACGGACGCGGAAGAAGAATAAATAAAAGTATCATGAATTTGGAGGAAAAACCTTCTCAGAATCTATAAGCGTATCAGTAATAGAAACCTCTTATAAGTGAGAGGATACTTTGAAAAACTTCAACAAAAATTTTACAAACGCTAAGACATGTATAAAAGATCCTGTAATGAGGCCGATCAGTTGATCGTTTGGCCACAACCTTTTCAGATTGACCCATATGATGAATAACGTGCTTCGAACGCTCAGAAGCATTTAATTCTAAACTCCATTCATTCAGATGTTTAGCTGGATAATGAATACTTTGTAACATTGTTACTTTATATGATTTTCATTTCAATGTATATGATATCAAGTAAGCGTAAATCTATTTAAGTGTATGTTCACCACTATGCATCAGACCTGCTATAGATATGCATGTTTCGTCTTTAGCCTAGACTCGTCAGTATAGCCTAGCGGTCTAATTGTAGAGAACAATCGGATGGTATATACGTAACCCAGTCAAAGGTGGGATAGGACCTTTGACTTCGTAAGTTGCCAATTGGCGTCCTCATAGAAGACGACACTTAGAGATGAGTTGATAAATCTATTTATTTATTATTCTTTGATATACTCAAAAAATGCTGCACAGTTCAATATATATATATATATATATATATATATATATATATATATATTCTCAACATAGTCGATTTCAGAATTATAAGTTCACGCATGGTTTCTCAGCAATTTTGAATAAAGTTCAGAACTTCTTCTTCTGTTGGAACGAACCTAATCACTCTCTCGATTATCTCTGGGAGGTGAGTGATCAGACTGCCAAGGAATTTAAAAGGCAAAAAGGCCTCATGTTACCGTAATCCATATATCATCTTTTTGATATACTAACGGATAAATTTGTTAACAAGCATCACATGGGAAATGTTCCCATTATGTCGACGCCACACAGCAATACATCAGTACCTAATATGGCACCTGATTGCATTGTTTCAATTGTTAATGAGAGAGATCAACGTTCTTTATTCTTTGTGCGACTTTTACAGTACCGGCCTAGCTGTAAAAACGATGGGAGCGTGGAGATTACCGCATATTTATTATTTTCCTAGCAGCATATGGGCAATGTATGTAAGGAAAACTGTTCGCGGTAGTCCAACTATGGCAATTTGCTTTTATAGTTGAATGAAAAATAAAACTGCCGTTCAAGATTCATTATTTAAAATTGATAGTTAATAGTGATGTGCAACTTGGATCGATATCGAATGGATACTTGAGTTAAAGAAATTAGATCCTTTGGATACTTATGTATCTAAGAGTGATATAGGGAAAATATCGAACCTTGAATATTTGTATTTAATATAAGGAAAAAACATAAACATAATTCTGGTCTTAGTTTTTGAATATAAACAATCATTACAAATCTTATAAAATAACAGATACGAGATGACAAAAAATTACTAAACAATTCGTTGTCACATGAATCGTAATAACATAAATCGATAATTAAGAATAATTAAATACAGTAGCGGCAAACTAATTGCTATTGCAAAATTATTTTAAGATTATTAGAATATATGCACAAACACACAGTAGTGGTCAAACTAAAATGCTTGTAGTTTATAAGACAAACACCAGTAAATTTTTTATACTATCAAAAATTGAAATAAAAGCCGATAAACAAAAAAGTATCCAGATTTTTTATACCACTAATTCTTAACAGTTCCACAAGACATTATTTTGAATTAATGTATTTTTTTGTTGTAGATGAATATAATTTTATTATAATTTCTGAAACCTATTTTGCTGTTGTTTACGTATAAGAAATGAAAAACTAAGTAACTAAGCATAATGACACTTGCATTTAAATTTAAGACTTAGAGGCATTGAAAAATATGAACGTTAGTACAGTTATCTTGTCAACTGCATTTGGTTTTATTAAAATTGAAAAGTGGAAGATACTAAAAAACCAAAATGTCATTGAGAATTCATTTGATTTACTATCTTCACAGTAAAACTATTATGTTTTGAAATTTCATTCATATTGACTATAATGAGGATCAAATCCAAATTAAGGCACATAATGCAAATGATTGGCTCTGTATTAATTCCATAATTCCGTAATTGTTCATAGTAAATTCTAATTCAAAGAACTGGTTTTCTGAAGATGGTGAGATGGTGGTATTGATATTCACTGAAATAAGTGTTTGACGTCATTTCATTGTTCCAGCTGTGTGTATGATCGCCGGATGCTCCGTTTTTCCAGCAGGATGGTCAGATGAATCAGCTCGTAAGATCTGTGGTCCTGCATCAGACAAGTACTCTCTAGGATCTTGCAGGATCAGATGGGCATACCTCCTTGCTGCCATAGGATGTCTGGATGCCGTTATTTTATCTACGTTGGCGTTTATTTTAGCCACAAGACATATCAGGTAATTATCATACGCGGTAGACATCAATTAATTTGACTTGATCTTGGATAGCCACCACATATACGACCTAATTGCAAACAAAAGTGACAACCAGTTGAAACACGATATTAAAAATATCGATATGTCACTATAAACATGACAATAATTCAGGTAAAAATGTCAATTATGTTGAAAGTACATTTATCATGTGCTGCTGGGCAGAATCTGTAGCGTCGTGGTGTCGAGAAGGCATATCTGCAAATTAAAATATTAGGAAATCGTTGCAACCTGTTAAATGATAATGCCTTCGATTTATAACAGATAGAATATGTTACATTGTCACTATGTTAATTTACGAAATCAGAGGAAAATTGGTAGAAGGTACAAGAAAACAAACAATTAATGCCAAAACGTCCGAAATTCCGTTACCTATATAAAATCACGGATAAAAAATAGAAACGTGGGTAACAGTTATTTTAAATATATGCAATTTCACATAAAATATAACCCCCTGAGAAAAACAATTATATATAACATCATCTATATTCTAAATGACTAACGAATATGAAAAAAGCTTCACAGTTGAACGAATTTTAAAGTAAATATACCTTGAAAAGTCTATGTACTCATGCTCTCCCATGCAAAACATTTATTGTTTTCGCTCAGACTATACCTACTATGGTGGGTTGACTGACCTTACAGTTGTCTAACGATACATTCAAATGATTGCAGGTTACAGGCAGATCCACATTACTCAACTGCTCCCAGTATCTTTAAAGGTAAGTTTTCAGCGACTGAATGAGTAAATATTCCATTATTATTCTTTATTATCTGTTTTAAGAGTTTCAACTCGTACTTTGATTATCTATTTGCATTTCACAGCGTTTGAGGACTGATGATGAGGTATCTTTAATCTGCTTTGGGTAAAGTTCACCTATCTAGTCAACCATGCTGCCATTGCAATATAGAAGGCGCCTTGATGGCGGATCATGACATGAAATGGTCTGATGGGAAGGAGATAAGCAGCTAGATAACCATTGGGGTTAATGATGCTGTGGGTCACAAAACTGGGGTTTCAAATTCAAGTATCTGAATTGTTGAATGGGGATTCACGAACAACATTGTGCAGAATACCCAGAAAGCTAGCCTGACAAAGAAATCACACGTTCTGCCAACCATGGAGATGGAGATACGCTCAATACTACTCAAGTTACCTTCCATCAAGCTTCTAGGGGTTGACATCAACAGGTGTCGGCCACAAATCCTGGTATGTCAATGTGGCCGACATTGTTAGATCATCATCAAAATAGCTTTACTGTGTAATCCGAAGCAGTATCTGAGGCTTCTGGACTCAACTCAAAAAAGACCAATATGTTTGGTTGACACGCCTGACATGACAAAGGGCTTCACATCCTGAAACATTAAGGTGGCCCGTATATCCCTATCTTTTAGAATCTACCACGAAAAATGTTCCAGAGAACTGCCTCGATTAGCAACATCGCGATCGATCAGTATAGCGAAGATTTTCTAGTTTATTTCCCGATAGTTACAACTTATAGCATTTGAAAGTCCATGTGAATAAACTTTTATCATATCATAGCGCTTTTGCAGAGAGATAGGTGTACATGGGTGACCAATAAAATAGTAAAATGAGAGAATATTGACAAAACTTTAAAGAAGAGCATAATGACGAAATATTAGCAGTGATATATCCAAATATTCATATACAAGGTTAAAATTCTTGTTCGTTTATAGGTGAAATGAATAGTGCCTTCATGAACGACAATGCAAGCGTGGCAGGTTCCAGGAAGTCAATGAGTATCCACCCAGTGTTAATGGTGCATCCAGGACAAGATGATACCTACTCCCAGTTTTCCCAGAGAACGGTTCCAAGGTCCGTGCATTCGGGACACTACGCCCATCCACATTCCTTGCATAGAAATTTCCAGCTGTAATCTCAACACTTATGTACCTATCTATATTTAAAATGTGTTCTGTGTTTTATATATCTTATCTTTTTTAATAAATTTTATAAATAATCTCAGTCTGAAATCTATAAACAAATTGGGTCGTGATGTGCTGAGAGATTTGTTCAAATAACCATATTGTTACAGAAGTTGCAATTACCAATTACAAAGTTCGCATGTTGCTTCTTAATTCATATCTGATATGTTTGCAATCCTGAAGGTTAGGAATTTGTGTGCATGAATCAGAAAAAGTAAATGTATTTACTGCTTTAATAAATGACTTGGGAAGCTAAGGTATACTGTTTATAGCCATTCAATTAGCTGAAAATAAACTATGTCTGCTTGTATCATACTATATACAAATCTAAGATAACCATACCTCACAAATCGAACAAATTATGTTTGAATATTTAATTGAATTCAATATCAGAATGAGTTAATGTTTCAGGTATTATTCGTTAATACTATGCTTTACAATATTACAGTTATCCTAATCTAGGTAGTTTTACTATTACATTTACCTAGTCTAATACTCTGTTAACATCCACTTTATAAGAAAGTCTAAGTAACAATTTTCAGGAGTAGTTTTTGAGATATCGATATTTCATATTTAATATTGGATCACGTTGTTGAAAAATATATAAAATACGTGTATATTTAATCCAAATAGCTGAAATCAAACTATGACTACTCGTATCCAATATGAAAATCTAAGATATCCATACCTCATGAATCGACAAATCTAAGAGCTTGTGGTAATTAAAATCAAGTCTTGATATGATAATTTGCAGAGAAATTGAGAGCTGTCATCCGTTCCAGACGATAATATTCGGATAGCTACTACTACCCTACAAAGCTCAGTATAGAACATCTCTGGAATACTGGTCTCATGTATGGGGATGCGTTCTGAAGCATTGTCTGAGAGCAATGTGTCTAGTGGATACACCTGAAATTACAAAGGGTCTCCATAGTCAGAACAGGACATCGAAAAAGGTGTTCTCAATTCTACAGAGTTAAGTTCATCCGAGCTGTCTCGTATAATAACACTGAGACTCATCAGCACAGTATGGCGCCCAAAGTGCGCAGCTTCTTCAGGTCGAACTTTCAACACCTCAAACAAGCCTTTTGGAGCGCGACATGATATATGTCTTTGCTAGGAGTTATCTATAAAGATATATATCTTATCGAGTTACAACCATATCACTGTATAATATCCATTATGTATTCTGTTCTAGACCACTTATATAAGTTATTAATTTGCAGCACAAGAGAGTCTGTAATGTATTTCTTCAATCTTTTTGAGCTACGGATATGCTAGCTTGAACTGAGATATGATGTCATATTTATCAATAAACCACTAATAGTCCATACAGAGGCTTCTGGGACTGCTCCCTCATTTTTGAATCTATTTGTAAATATGTTAATACCAACTTCCACGATCTGGTTTCCAGTAGTTGTGTCAGACAGTAGCTACTATTGCTCAACAAGGCTCAGATCAGAACATCACTGGAATACTACTCGGATGTGTGGAGATGCTTTCCAAAGCACTCCCTGAACCTACTGGACTCAATCCAGAGAGAAGCAATACGTCTAGTGGACGTGCCTCATCTCACAAAGGAGTTCCACAGTTTGATCGTTGAAAAAATGGCTGATGATCTATCCCGTTTCTATCATGGTATATATTCGAACTAGTTGTCCATAACCACATTATCAGTACAAAAAATACTAGAGTGGCACAACGCATACATTTTCACCATAACGGACATTCAACATTTTGAATGATTATTTTCCATTTGCATGAAAAAGTAGAAACAAGAAGAATCTCATGAAATATATAATAGTTTCTTTCACCTTTCACCTAAAATCACAGCAATGGTTCTGCTTAAATCAGGTCAGTCTTTGGTCTTCAACTGAATATATTAATCATCTGTTATTATATTTTTTGTCGCGTTATTAAATTAGTATCCGCCTTGGTCCAAGTTTGAAATTTTTATTTCCACATATGTAGACACCTTTACACAAAATTTCATTCAATTCACTTCAATTGCCTTGGAATCAACAATTGTATCCAGATGATTTCCATCAAAGACTAAGGTAGAGGAATTGCGTTCCAAATAAATCATGTATTTTATTTCGGTCCAAGTTATTGAGACTACTATTATGCTCATGATTACTATAAAACTGTCGTATTTTATCAAGTTTTTCATTATGTGAAAAACATAATTTGTCCACGAGAGTAGATACCAGTTTAGATTAGACATTTGTTTCAGTATTTACGCACTGTGTGTTGCCTGCATTGGCCTCAAAATGTTTAGCATCTATAGAGGAAAACATAAATAAAATAATTCCATTCAAAAAGCCATTCTGCATTTGTGATCTGAATAATTGTTTTTTTTGTTAAGATTCATAAGTTGACGATAGATATATAATCCAGACTGATGCCCTTGTATTCTTGATATTTCCAAAACGCATCGTCACAACATAAAAACTCTCCCTCTTCTTAGATCGGGATCTCAGAATGAAGTATAAGAAAAACTGGAGAAAGAAGTGGTTCACTTGTAGACTTGGGGAGGATCGATTAGATTCCTCGTTAAACTATACCGAATCAGACTGCTTCACAGTCTATAGAGGAATTGGAAGGGCAAAAATGATTCAACTTTATAAAGGTTCATGTTTAGACATTTATCTTGAAATTATATTCTTTGTGTAGTGTAGAAACTTGTTACCATTACGCTGTGTACAGAAAGCAACATTATAACAATTCATCCCGGTTTCTGGAATATTTTGAGAGAAATTATTTATATTACACATTCCCGTGGTATTTGAATATCTGCTTATTAACATTTATTATCCGTAGTTTTTTAGATACTCACAATAAAGTGCACATCAGTCTTTTCCGCTCTTTTTATATTCAAATCTCGCCAACAAGCCATGTTGTTACCCAGGCAGGAAATAAATTATGAATGAGTTGAGTATTCTACATTTTATCAACATCGGTTGAATATGATGTAAATTTCCAATGCGTGAATACCCGAAAAACATCGCAAATAAATACTAGATCGAAATACAATTATAATTCACTTCAACAGAAAGAGGATTTTATGAGGAAGAGAGATAGAGTTCATCAATAAAGGGCAGTCGTATCTATGTCACCAACAATCCAACCGCCATTCTTTGGAATGTTGGCCAATTATTCTTGTATTATTCCTTTCTTGCACGACAATGATACATTTTGGAAAAAAAATAATAGTAGACAATGAGTTGAGTATTTTGACGTAAGTTTTAATCGGTCGCCTCGCGGCCTATGAAGTAGAGTTCAAAACACTCAGCAAGTCTATCAACATCATACTCCCCACTACCAGTTATAATCACCTGTGAACTCACTGTGTGTGTGGAATAACTGCATACCGGTATTCCTATAAAACATTTTTACTTATACTTGTTCGATTCGGGTTGCTCTTCAACGGAAAATTTTAACATTGTTTTGCAATAGATATGGGTGACGGAAGTTGTTGCTATTCCTTCTGGATCACGATTATAGTTCTGCTGTATATATTTTTCGATGTGAACTACTTCCTGAGAATCGCATTTACCATTGGATGGGGAAGACTGTTCCAAAAAAAGAAGAAGGTCGATGAGGCCACTGAGATTTATGGTAGGATTTTTTTATTGGTTGTGGTGTTGGGTTGCTTGCAAATAAGTTATTAGCCATCAATATCGCTATTGTCGGTAACTGCGCCAATTAAAAGTTATAGTCATCCAATCAATATTACAGGTGAGGTTAACGATTTTTTGAAATTTCAATTCAATAATGGTAAATTTTATTGAGTTCATCATCTATGATTTATATCTGAAACCACGCTGTAGTATACTTGTTGTCACAGTTCGGCATCTGTGGATAAAAACCCAAAGTCATGGTGGGAAAATAGATGCCTTGGGGAACCTGGAAAACGGGGCTCTTCTGAGATGTGAAATAAAAATAAAAGGTTACTGAAGATATCAGAAAAAATGGCACGTAACGCAAACTCCATAGCCTACCTCTAATTTTTGGGAAAATCCCCACGGTTTCCCTTCTCGAAGCCACTGTGAAAATCACATTGAAACTGCTCAGAATTGTCTATGTTGTGGAGTCTAAATAATATGAAGACCTTCAGGTACTTAGATCTTGCCTTAAGGATGTTATTGGCTCATAATCTGTGTATGTAGATTATTAAATTCTACCTGGAATAACTAGAATAACCTATTCTGTGGTTATTTCCATGATTGTCGTACTACAACTTTAAATCCAATTGTTGGATAGAAAAAACTTCAACAGACTACCTAAGGAACAGCATCAACGTTAATAATCCTTTCCGGTTTAATGAAATGGTTTTAATTATTGGGCAGTTATATGGTTTTCTAAGCCATATACCATGATAGCTTTGTGAATGTATAAAGCTATAATTTCTTTTCTACGATGATCATACTCTCAATATCAGAATACAATCTCCAAGCTGCTTACAATATATCAAACACTCAGATTCAACCAACTTGAATCAAATTTCAGCTGATGCTAATAACGACGCATTGTAAGAATGTTTACGAATAACTAGGGATGTTGCTGTGATTGTTAATAGATGTCATAAGCGTCGCCGCTACTAGGCAGTGTCCAAGCTGTTAGTACCATTCCACTTCATAGAGACCTCAATGGCACTTATCGAGACAGTTTGAGAAGAATGTTACTATCACACCCTTACCTGGGATTGGTATATATGAAACCTAATTGTTTTCTATTTTAAGAGCGTCGGGTTTCTTGAAGCATAGATAGAAGAGCTTTCTAGAAACAAAAAATCCTTTTTCGTAGTACCGTGCAGACTCGAGCTTAGTTCTCAAAACATGCTAAAATAATCCCTCGCAAACTAATGCAGTCTATGTATGGGAATCTTGGGCTTGGTATTCTTGACGTGACTCGTGGAGTGTTTAGTATTTTAAACTATTTCACTAGTATTTCGTATGGAAAACGAATCGGTTTTATCATAATACATACGAATATTACAAAAATAAAAATTTGTTCTAGCTCGAAGGTGAGTTATTTTAAATTTTTGTTTTCTGAGGATATATTCCAGTGTTTAGTATTTTAAACTATTCCACTGGTATTTTGTATGGAAACGATCCGGTTTACCATAATACATAGGAATATTACAGAAATAAAAATTTTATTCTAGCTCGAAGGTCAATTACATTTAATTATTTGTTTTATTACAAAATGTACGTAGCGAAGCTCCTTCGGAAGAATTCTTGGAGGTGCCTAGTTATAGCTTAAAATTAAACAAAATAATAATTTCTGCAGGTTTTGGTTATGTGTGTAGTAAAACAGCAACCGTTATCTTGAACTTGGAGGTTCAAAGCTCAAATACCTCATTTATGCTTTATGAAACTTGTTGTAATCATAATCCTCGGCAGTATGATGAAAATGTATTGAAAAAATAGGATTATGCAGATTAGCTTCGGTGAAAGTACTTTGTATACCATACATAAATAATCAGAATTTGGAAATGCGACTGAATCGAGTAAATGTTTCTTCGCATTGTTACGTTGTTAAATTTTAAGTTATAGGCTGATGTGAGGCGCGTTTATTGTTCGTAGAAATGCTCACGGATGCCCTTCTTCCGTTTCAGCACTCTCCCGTCTACTGTAAAGATCTATTTTTTATTCTCAATTAGGTGTACACCTGGCTATGTTACCGATATTCTATTTTTGTTAAGCGAGTACCGTGCTGTAGGTACGAGAATAGTGCAAGATTGGAAAGTATACAAACCTAAGACGGCAGATGTGGATCAAATTTCCGGGTAAAGGTCTATGGTGCCTGATTTAACTTGAAATGCGATCGAACTTTGCCAACTTAAAGCTTCATAAGTAAGAATTCTGGAAATATTAAATCGAGTTCTCTTTTTTTAAACATCGGCATACTGTCAAATTGACTGTTTTCAATGTTTACCCGAGTTTTATTTAAATTAATTAGGAGTAACATCTCGTATCTAGTGTTCTTCTTCCTCTATCTTGCTCATACTCAAATAGCTGTATGTGGTATTTGTTTGAAATATTATTTGATTTCATTTGCTCCTCTTCAGTGTCTACATTCAGCGGACTGACAGGAAACAATACTTTCAAAAGCTTTCTCATTCCGTTCCTTGAGACATTTCAATTCATTGCACTTGTCCTGTCCGAGAATTAAGGAAATATATATGATTATTACATTAATTTTACTGCCGTTCTGGCAGCAACTAAACTAGAATAGCACTGACTCAAAATTAGGAGATCAAATTTTGTGTGCTTTGAAAATGGCTGCTGAGCTGGCCGAAACGTCAGCTAAGTTCATTTGATAATACCACATGTGTTTGTTCAGAGTTTAGTGAAGTCAATTGCTTCCACAATATTCAAACCTAACAACTTGTATATGTAATTATGAATGATAGGTATGTGCAGGTGCTCTTACTTGGTGAAACCTTTCCATCATGGCGCCTGAATTACACAATATTATTTTAAAATAGAGATCGTATTTTTTTTTAATTTCCAGGCCTTCTTGCAAATCCAACACTCATATCCTTCTCATATCTAAGTTTCGCGCACGGTGGCGCTGTCCATTGGCAACTTACGATGTTAAGGTCCTAACACCTAATTGCTCTCTACAGTAAGACCGCCAAGTTATACTGACGAATCTAGGCTAAAGTCGGAACATGCATGTTTATTGCAGATCTGATGCATAGTAGAGAGCATACATTTCTAACAAAATGTTTTAGCTATATCCAAAAAAGATCCAGGTATCGATTAACAAACGAACAATAGGTCATAGCTAAATTTACTACAAGTTGTAATATTTTTTAAATTCATTATTCATGAATTCATGGTATATATTGGACAAGGCTACCCACTTTTCAACATTCGATCGATAATCGTCTTTTATATAAATGACTATTTTGGGAAAGTGTACGAATTCAACATGCTATTAACATTAAATATGTTGGCGTTGTAAGCAAACGAACAATGGACTGCTTATCATGAAATATGGATATGCAAATTACCATGAAGGTTCAACTAACAAATTAAAATTAAAAGTTTTAAATACATTGCGGTTCTCCTGGACAGAATAGGAAGGTTGACTACTGACGGAGACAGACAAGGAAGCGTAATTGCAAAAAATTGAAATCGATATACACATTTACTTGATGTTTCATGACATAGATCACGGAAAATCCATCTCATTCATTTCTGTCTCTAGCTATCTGTTTGTACACTGTACCATAATTCTTACCCCATTTTTCACCCGAAAAGGAACTCGGAATTTGATGGCATTTTGACAACAGATAATTTCGCTGAGTGAGTTTTCGACGATGACGTTGCATTTCTAGAGCAGAGATGATCTAGTCCTCGGGGATGATGCTTGACAATCGGATATCTATGATCTCGTTCCGTACACCATGCAATGCTTGAACCTATACAGATTCAGAATGCATGGACGATGGTTGGTGTCATGAGTTCAATAAATTATTATCAACATATCACAGTACAATCAAATATCAATAAAGCACTGTATTGATTATGATCATTTTTATGAAGGGATATAGTGTTAGATATTGCTGCTCTGTTTTGGAAATTTGTGGCATTGGTGGTGGAGTAATGAGTAAACAACAAGAAAATATAGCTTTTGCAGATTAAGTCGACTGATTTTTCAGTGTAGTCATAAAATTCTGATTCCTACCAAGTTCACTATATCAGAGCATATTTTATTCAGCAGACAACAGTATCCCCATTCTATCTACTTGACACGACTTCTGACTATACAATGACTTTACTCATACATCCTTTACTGAATGGTTTTATTTACAGGAATTTGCACGACTCAGGATGTTGACATCTTCATGAAACACATGAATAATGCGAGATATGTGAGAGAGCTGGACTTCGCCAGGTTCCACTTCTATGACAGGACTGGAATCTACGAGGAAATCAAGAGCCATAACGCTCACGTCCTTCAAACTGCATCTAATATCCGGTATCGAAGGACCATACCATTGTTAAACGTTTATAAAGTTGTCACTAGGGTAAGTACAACATGAGATATATTTTTATTAATAATATAAAGCTTTTGTTCATTAGGTATTGACTATATAAGTGAATATTAGTGACATAAGGATGTCAAAATTTATAATTTCTTGATATAAAATTGAACACAGAAAAAAGTATTTACCACTAAGTTTTTAAAAAGATATAGAAAATCCAAATATCGTTTTGCTTATAGTCTTCTGAATCTCTAAAGTGTGTCACAGTTTACAGACACATGAGCGAAGTTTTATCTAAGGCCATAGTGGAACGCAGAGTGAAGCAAAAGCAGAAAAAAATTGTCTGTGACGCACCACCTCTTTGCTCTTCAATGCACTGGCGATTTTAGAAACATGAGTTAGTTTTCGACGCTTTAGTCTCTGTTTTGCTTCCTGTATTAATCGCCGTTCCACTATAATTGCATAATTTTATAGACAACTTTTGTGGAAACCATAGAACAGAAAACAACTTAAAATCAAGTATGTAACCGATGATTCAGCATGAGGTTTGTTTTTCAATAGGACTGGTTTGATAAATCAAGCGTGAATAGCACCAGTAGCAGTACCAGTAGTATTGTATACCATTCAATCATGAGAAGACTTACACCTGAATAGGATCTACACATTATGGAACTGTATTACGAAATTCAGCGTTCTGTCAAAAATGATCAATGCTGATCCACTGTTTTATAGCAGAATTTTGTTCATTGGATTATTTCTGGCTCAATGGGTGCGTCAAAAAAATAATCAAGATTAGAACAAAATAATATTCAATAAATAAATGGTATTCATTGTTCTTTCGGCTTACAATAAAATTTCAATAATTCTGTTCAGCTATATATATTTTATTTCATAATCCTTTTATGAACTCCATGCTGAAGCTAGGAATACACTTTTCTTTAGCGAACACGAACCAAGTAACTGTTCTGAATATTTCCTCAGAGAACAAACTTTCACCAGTGCGACCATCTAAATAACAGCTTATATTGCACTCAATCCACCTGTCTTAACATAGTGTTAATTGTTTTTGGTACTCTCCATTTCCAGATAATGTATTGGGATGAAAAGACTCTCTACATCGAGCAACAGTTCATTACTATAGCTGATGGATTCATTCGTGCAGTGGTCCTTAGTAAACAAGGAACAATCAACCTAAATGTAGCAGATATGATGTCAAAACTAACCGGCAAAGAAGCTTCTTACAGGCCCACTCCTCCACCAGAACTGCTCGATTGGCTGTCGTCCATGGAGAAGTCCAGTGTTAGGCTTAGGAAGAAGGATTAGGTTCGAAGACACATTTTGATTGTCCATTATCTCGTCTTGATAGTTCTTTAATAAGACAGGAGTTAGGGATTGTTGGTTCAAAAGTCTGCAAACATGGTTAAAGTTATGGGTTCCAATTCAAGCCCTATAACGGTATTGAGTTTATTGTACTATGATCGCTGATTATTTCTAAGGAAAAAACGGCAGAGACAAACAACGTTTTTAACATGAACTTCAAGCTTAAATTAGGTGTCTGTTGAGGTTGCCAATTATGTTTGTGATGATTATGTTTATATCCATTTGTAAAAGCAAACACTGACAGTTACAGTATTTCGCCATATTGACAGTTGTTTTGTGATTGAGCTATTTGTTTTTGGGGTAAGGATTTTGAAACATATTCACTTATAGAGAAGAGGAATCAGTACGGCTATAAAAATCTACTCATTTATTGTGTGAAAATGCTACTGCTTATTTATTGAAGTTCGCCCAATATTTATTTATATTCCGTTCATTAGTAGATGTCACAAATGCTAATGAACATTTGAAGATCAAGGTATATTATATTTTTAGCCGAAAAAATTGCCAAAACATTTAGCCTTGGTTTTTCATACTTTGTTACTGATAAATATGTGATAAACGGTGTTTCAATTTAATTAAACTCAAAGGCGCTTAAATTGTATTGTTCTCTTTGTAGGTAGTATATGGCGAGCATACGAAATATCTCAAATAGTTTTTACAGTTCTCAAAATACTTGTCTCTCGAGAGAAAAATGAATATTTGTTTTAAATTTTAAATTAAAGTATTCAACGATTACCACTATTCGATAGAAATTACATACTTTCGCGTCTACATTTTATTGATTTAAAAACTATTCGGTTCATGGAGGACAATGTCTCTTCACAAAACCTCATTCTTCCATAAGTACTTCAACGTTCTAAGACAAAATGCATAATTTATTTAATAAAATACACCTAATTCAACTGTCTAACCATAATTTTCACTATATAAATGTTTAAGTACTGTATTTGTGAAATGATTTCATTGCTCATATGATTTTACCATTGTATATTTTTATACTTTCAATATGTATCTTTGCACATATTTTTATTATTTATTTTCGTGGTAGCCTTAGCTGAACTTTGCCTCAAATAAAATCGATTTTTATTATAACATGAAAATGTTTGAATTCAGAACGAAATAAATATTTACATGTGCCTTATCTTACTTTGGGGGTTATCTTTGTTAGCTTAAATTATATATCTGATATGTTTTTATTGCAAATATAATTAGTATGCCAGCCCCTGAATAGGTATAAATACTCAAGAAACGGAAAAAACATATACCACTTCTTATGTTTAAAGCGAAATAATATTGAATCTGCTCAACTCATCAAAAAAGCTCTCCATAAATGAGACAATTAATTTTGTGTTTAAAAAAATAAAGATTCAATCTGATTTTCTGAATGCACATTTTTTATTTTCAATATCCACTTGTTTATGAATAATTACATTACATCTTGCGCGGAGATTCAAATTATGTATTGCATGAAATATTTCCCTATTTCTGGTATCAACCTTCCAGTATTGGAACACATGAATGTACGATTACGTGTAGTGTTTACGACCAGCTCTTATTTATGGTTATTTTCCTGTGTGGTTCGTATCAATATCATTGTGTGTTCTTGCTTTTATTGTTCCTTATAATAGTTTTCCTATTTTCGTTGCTTCCGTTTGTTAGACCTGCCTCCTGTTTCACAAAAATAGATACCCTTGTATTACATTACGTATTACGTACAGATTGGTTTGCATATTAATGTTGTATGTGTACTTTAGATTGTAGATGCCTAGTATTTGGTAAAATTCTTCCATCATTCACACAGAATAGTGCAATTTAAAAACAAGGATTTACAAATTGAAACGCGTTTCGATTTGAACTGTCTAACGATAATTATAGATGAAATCGAAACATCCGATAAAGCCCAATTTTTTATTTTTGAAACCTTGTGTTGGAATTACACAATTTTATCTGAATACTGTCTCATTATTTTCAATTTCTTTGTATTTTCCATATCAAGGGTGTTTAGTAGAACACGTATTTCTTAATTTCATCTTATATTTACGCTCACAAATAAAAAGGCGTAACTATAAGTACTAAATACACATTCCGAACGAATCTTGTGTACACTTTTATTATGCTACCAAAATAGACACCAGACCCCCATACCATTGATTTTAAATTGAATTATCAGTTGCGTAGTAATAAGTGGAACGAGTATGCAGCATTTGTTGAAGAGTTTTTATGGATGATTTTTATAGGCCTTGTTTATCTATTTTTATTGTTCGAAACGAATTTTCTACCATGTTGATCAATAAACGTTTGGAAAATATATATTGTTTTCATTTAACGATCTTTCAGATGGCTTTGTTTTGTTAGAGATCTATGGAGGGTCATTTTACGACGTTTCGCTTTATTCGAGTTCGAGGTAATGAGGAGATAAGATCAGACCAAGCACTTGAAGCCAGTCAGAAGCCGATCAAAATGATGCGTTAGGTATTTTTTCTATAATTCCTTGTAGTTGTCAAAACTTGTAACCTGAGCAACATCTGTATGAAACTTTTAAAGGTTTCGATTTTTTCAGTCTGGTTAATAAGGAAATGTGAAACACTGTATCAGTATGGAAATTTAATAATTCATAATAACTATGTGTATTTATTTGGAAAATAAGGTGACTCAAGATTTGAATTAAAAATAAAATTGGAGTCAAGTAGATTGATAGATTGGACCCCTTTCTTTTGTGAAACTATATGAGCGATTTCGTCTGAACTTCAGTAGAATACTTATCTGAATTTTGTTGAAAAATGTCATGCATTTCCTAATATTTCACTCATTGAGGTATAGGAACATTAATTGATTGATTGATTATTATTATATCTGGGAGGTATCCATGAATCAATATAATTTTTACTATCTTCCTATAATCAGTATTTGTCTCCTGAGGGTTTTTCTATCATATCTTGGACTTGCTAAAATAAAAAGTACAGATTACGCAATGTTTGAAACAATTTTTTTTCATCCTTCATTACACATTTACAACCTAATTTCTATTAATTATGATTGAGATTGCCACGGCAGGCCTTTCTGGTATTTTTTCAGAAAATAGAATGCTACTCATCACACATCTTAATAATAATAATAATAATAATAATAATAATAATAATAGACGTCTTCATTGATATTGCAATAATACTGTAACAAAGCTAACGTAAGGCCTATATGGCGAAGTTTAGCATTTGCTACTCTTATATTGACTACAAAACAACAGAATTTTGCTTTTTTTCTAGGATCTTGTTTCTCCTATTTATAACCAAAGAATAGTTGAAAATATAACACCTGAGTAATCTACATAGAAATATCCTGGATGAAAAAAATGCCAACAATTTAACTTCTAATTCGGCAAGACAAACAAGACATTAAAGGATTGTCACTGCTACAACAATTAAATAGGAATTCTAGTTGAATAGTGACAACAACTGTGGTAGCCCTCCAACCAGACTAGTAGTATACTACAATGAAAGTGTGTCAAAGTGGTATAAAATGCTCCCTATAAGCTTTACAATATACTTTGAATACGTTCTTAATTTTCTGTGAACGCACCTTGTAAAATATCACTGGGTAAAAAAATAACTTCGACCTTCAAAATTATTTTTATAAGTCTGCGTAACGTTATGAAGTAACATTGGAACCATTTCAGTTTCTGACGTAAAATAGTACTGTTTCATATCACATAGTTTTCTTGGTCGTCATAAGCTTTTTGCGTTGATGTGTTTCTAAGTATCAAGTAAACTGATTAAGTAATTATATTCCAGACGATTCGGATACATTTTTTTTGCTTGAAGAGTTTTTCTATGGTAATTGTTAATATATCATGATCAGAAACTTCACATTTGAAATAGTTGCAAAGGAATTATGTATATTAATTTAGGAGTAAAAATAAAAAAGCGTAAGTTTGGCAAGAGTGTGTTATATGACAGACATCATCACCCTAGATTTAGTTTTAAAGGGAGCTTGATGGAATAAAACTATAGCAGCATGAATTCCTTGAATAAATAATAATTGCCAGAGAGATGTGATTGAAAAACAGAAATATAAAAAATAGTATCTATCTATAGTACTCTGAGAATATAAAAGCACCCCCTCGTATGTATACAAAGTACCTGAATGTATAAATAGTAAAATGTTTGTAGTTCGAAAGTTAATATTTAACAGAAGTTCAAAGATCCTAGGAATTTACAATGTAAACATTCAGTGATTTCGATACTTCTAACCACATAGTAGACAAATATCAAACGGGTAATGGTCCGGGTCTGTTGAAGTACCCACCATTTCTTCGGGGCTATAAACTGTATGTTTACAGTACGCCGCTTTATAAGTACTAATTATTTATAGTAAACAAACATACATAAAACTGGTTTTTAATATGAGCACACAAAAAGTACCATCACTTACAAAATGATACTATGTATGCACTACTAAAAAACGTACGCATAGGAGAGAAATTGGAAGCAGCTCTATACATGCACTTACAACAATATTAATCGTCAACTGTGACCTGAAGTAACTGCTCTACAGTTTTGTGCAAATGAACTACTATGGCAAGGAACAGCTAGCCAGTCAACTGGTATCTGTTCTGACAGCCAGGCTATTTCGGAAGCATTGGTTTTATGCAGATCACACCGAGGTAGAAGTGGGGCTGCCTTGATTCATACAGTCAAAGTAAGTTTTCTTCGGTCTGGATATCAGCACGTGGAGGACATAAACGATATCAAAGGCCCACGAACAGCTCTTTCTAAAATCTAGCAAAAGTAACTGTTTCATCTTCCTGTTCATGTATCCTACACAGGGTGCTCAACTCAATCTCATATTAAAGAGTTGTTTCCTAGCATTCGCCTGTCACAACGCCGCTAACAAAATGAAGTTGCTGTCTGATAGTATTTTGCTATTTTTCTAATAGAGTCTTCCAGCAAATAGACAGAACTGGAAACCTTGGTGTACTCTTCAATTGCAGTGGCGGACTAAATAACAACAAACACAAATAAATAAACCAACTACTCATGCCCTAACTCAGCGTGATTGTTCTGGTCTGTAGCGAAGTCTGTTAGCCAGAACTTCTTCTACTCGTCCATACCACCACTAACAAGAGGAAATTGGGTTCATCGCCTTCGCCCTCAAAGAAAAACCAGGTTGGTTCTGTCTGTTAAGCCAACATAAATTTCTAAAGAGCAATTCTATCAACTACCATCAGCATGGGATGAAAAATGCCAGAAATAAGGTTCCAACACCAGAATGTAAAATGCATCCACAGTCTATAACATCAAGAGTTGCTAGTACAGTACGTGATTTACGGTATTCTACTCGTCAGGCTATTCCACTTTATACCCATCTCGAGGGTGTTATTATAAAAAAGATAATCTACTTCCACCACTTTTTTTATTGGACTTACATTTAACATAAGTACATTGTCATCCCAACTAAATGTGTATGTTAAGTTCCAGCTCAATTGGTTGAGGATAGCTGGTTAAAAATCGAGTCGCAAGATTCCGATGGTTCCCAGACATCGGATACAAATCAAAATAAATATTTTTTTGTAATATCATCATCATTCCAACAAAGGTCGAATGCGGATGATCTTCTCAGCTACCTGTATATTTCATTCATCAGTAAATCCGTGTTACACCCAAGGTCTCGTGTTGATCACTTCGCACAGTAATCAATCAATGTAGCATAGTGGGTGTTCACGTAGAAAGGCAAAATCTCGTATTTTAATCAATTACATTACTACTGCCTGCGAGTGGTACACAGACAGGTGTTTTTATGTGGGAAGTGAACATTTGTGCATGCCTATGCGGAGAATTTATTTCAAAGACGGACCATAAACCTCCATTAATCTCTACTTTTGATCACTGAAATGTTGATATTCAGGTATTCTATGTATCGACTGAATCAAGATACTCATTTTTGTGGCAAGTTCCTTAAATAAGACACAGAAGACAGGAAAATTCTACTACTACTAAATACAGTGTGATCTCGAATATCGTGTTTTCCTCATAACATCATTGGTCCAGTAAAAAGACGAACATGTTTTTGTTTCTGTCCTTAGTGTTAAATATAATATTGTTTGGAGACCAGTTACCCCATTACAAATGCAAGGTGATGTCAAAAAAATGAGCTAAGAAATTTGTGAAACATGTAAAAAATTTGTTAGGTTACTTTCCAAAATATTTGATTTTTTGGGAAGTTATGATAATGTGTCTGCTTTTTGCTATTTAATTATCCATTCGCCAATAAACCGATTTTTTTGGGAGTAGTTTCTTTCTAAGCCCACTGCATATTCCTTGCCAAATATAATCATAATTGATACAGTGGTTATTGAGATTATGTAATTACAAAAATAGGAAACCATTTGACCGACACAAATTAGTGCGCGATGTAAATAAAATGAACGTCCAAAAGCATTACGGAATTCGAAAATACTTGTAATCACTGTACTACCTGAAATTCTGTATTGGGACAAGAGAAATTGGTCAAGATCATTCCATTTTGGCCTCACTGGGTCTCTTGTACATCTTTCCCAAGGATTTCTAAAGGCCGAGTGTTCAACCAACCCAGACTAGTGAAGACAAAATCCATCAGAGTTTCCCTTATACTGGCGTAGTAAGTGTAAGTAAAATGACATTGGAACGCTTCAAACCATAGTCCTTCAATAGATCATTCGGTTCTTTCTTAATAATCTGCACTAAGAACGCCCATTCCAATCTTGGTACAGTTTGCCGGCAACCCTGTTCAATTATTATAACCAAATATCCCAAAAATTCCTATAATGGATATTCCAACTCTCTTGTCAAACAAACAAATCCTATTCCTAAAATAAAGATACCGCCACGTCGTTATGTCATCACGAAGAAATCTCAACAACAATCGAGTGTTTGATCTTCAAAGTCGGTCTATAGTGCCTTTTCGGTAAAAGCACACAAAGGCAGTAAAAGTCTCCAAATATGTCATAAACTAGAGGCGAAAGATATGGAGATGAGAGAACAGAGGATGTTCCTCTGTTGCCGGAATCCTATAATAGTGTATCTTCGACATTACATACAGTAAATAATATACGAGTATGTAGCACGAGTTGCAATTTGACTCTTAATTCTTAACCCACGAAAATCAATGTTAATCATACCTCTGCAAGGAAGCCGTACGTACAATATTTTGTAGTCATATGTCGTTGGACAAATAAGATGAATCAAAGAGAAAACCAAATAAATTACATCGAACTAACATTACGCGTTCTCGAATTTGCAGACGAGTTCTTATACATACGAAAAGAAAGGAGGGCGCCGAAGCAAAAAAAATCCTGCAGAAAATAGAAGAATGAACTACTATTTGATTCTAGTAAGGCGGTAATATCGATTGACCGATTTGCTCTCATGAATGAAGCCGACTAGATCCGATAGCATCCGAGTACCGGTTGGAGGGTACTCGTAGGTAGTCAAAACGTAAACATGGCCACAGTACGCGCCAGACCTCAGTCCGGCGGCTTTTTGAATCGACGCGATTCGAAACGCGCTAGCGCTATTTTTAATGTTAGTCACCGCGCAAAATGCGCTCAGTGTTTATACGTGATCGATGTGTTCGAATCATCGAATGTGCGTTGCCAAAAAAATTGGAATAAGGTCGTCCACCAGGAAGTACGGCGTCTCGGTGAAAAGGAAGAAAAGAAAACATTTTTCAAACACTTGGGCATTAGAAATTAAGGTACTATTTTATTCTTACAACGTCAACTTGATAATCACAATATTGTCGTTTAAAGGACACATTTGCTGAAGGACGGTTTATATTTAATGAGGTATAATACGACTGGTTCTGGATGCTTTGCAAGTTGATATCATCGCAAAAGGAGTTCAATCATTCAAACTAATTAGACAGACGAAATGAGAAAAAAATGCACATTTATATTATATATTAGATTACCTACATCATACTGAAAGGCATTTATTACATAAGTGATTATTGCAGAACACACCATCGTCAATATTTTGCATCTCCAGTATTCTATGGATAAGGTAACTTCCTGAAGTATAACATAATATACTTTAATATATCTTAAAATAATGTTGCAAAGCCTTGAGCTTACCTCAGATATTATCATGTGGATTTTTGAAAATGCTAAACCCTAAAACCAAATTTAACAGGAGATTTTACTGTATTTTCTGTATTGTGTTAATCTCATCAACTGCGTCATGCATTACCGAGATGTATACAAAATGAACATTAAAAAACTTATTTTTTAACCCGGAAAATATTGTGATCATCAAAACTTTGGGCTTATGTGATCACCTACATCTATAGACAATTGGCACTGAAAAAAGAAGACTAAACTGTCGTCTACTTGGTGAAATTCGCAAAAAATGATAATTGGATCCATATGGTCGGGATACGATTAACATCAATTTACAGAGAAGAAAGTGTGTGTGATTTTCCGCTAGTTTTATGTCAACCTACTCAAACATATTGTAAGATATGTTTTGGGCAACAAAAAACAGGTGTTAACTGGAAATCATCTTGATTTCCGTTTTGTGACGTTATGTAATGCATGAAAAGTAATACTCAAAATATTACGCCGCCAGTCGCAGAAATTTTTACTTTTAATCTTAAATCAGAACTTGAGCATCATCCTAAACAGATCGCGAACTTTGATATAGAAAAAATGGCGTCAAGTAGGTTGACACTGAGCTTTCCATGCAATGATATCAGTTTCTTGATACTTACATTTAGAAATATTAAAAAGGTTTAAGTCTTTCATAATTTCAAGTCTAGTGGCAAAATCCAAAAACTATACTATGACGTATAGAGCGGCCAAGACCGACAGATTGAAATGAGTACCTAACATAGTTTTTCGTGATGTATGTTATGGAACATCAAGAAAACGCAATAACCCGAATTCGCGATTACAGTACTTTTCCGTCTACTGGCGTACTGGCGTAGGAAGTAATGAAGTTCGCCCTGTCTTCAGTAGTTCACTGAATTAAAATTCAACGAGTTACTCAATCTCAGCTCTGAGTAATAATTTTGATAGTCCGCCTCCTTGCCTTCCTCTATAATATTACTTATCAACAGGAGAGACTGCAATTCCCATCAACCATATGGCTTGGTATAAACCCTGTAGATCTTCTTATATTATCAGAACTAGCCTGCCCGCAGGCATCTTGAATATTTCACTGATGCACGAGAAAGAAAAAATTGCGATACTAAGCTACTCTGTAATTTGCCCATCACTCTTCGCCATTATGAAAATGAAGTTCTGGCGCGGTTAGTGATAAATTAGTAATACTGGCAATGAAGGATTTCTATAGATATCCAGTTTTATGTCGGAAGTAGTTAGTCATAGGTATAAGGTCACAAGTTTTATTACATTTGTTAAATGTTTTTAGATATCGTACTGTGAGGTAGGTATGACAAGTGAAATTGAAACATGTCAATTTACTGGAAGTACTACGCACATCTTGAATCATTTAACAATTTTTACTTTAAAATTCCTGCATACTGAGCTGGGAAAAATTGCTACTACAAGTAATTGTAATTCGAGAACGGCAATACGAGATATAATAGGAAAGTCTAGTACCTTACAAGAGTGAAGTTAGTAATTAATTATAAATATCGTTTATAAAAATTGTATTATTAACCATTAACTGAACTAGCTAAATTATTTTTATATCTTCAAATTACATCCACAATAGTTAGAAATAGTTCATAGTTTAGAGATAAATAATTATAGTGATACCAATCGAAATAATCACAAAAACACCACAAAAAATGCTCCACAATGATGATGCTTTTGCCATTTAGTAGTTTTGCTAGAGCATCTGCATAGTAGACGGTACTGCTTCGATTAGAACTGACGTCCAGATTTTATTTTCACGTTCTCATCTACTGTGCTCTTCGTTCCAAGATTCATGACAGATTTAATAAGTTATTATATGTTTCTCAGAAATTGAGATAGGATCTTCTTTCTTCTATTTAGCGTAGCAAAGTCAAGTAGTGAAAATAACTGCATAATATTTTACAAAAAGGCAACATGCAAATATTTTTGACATTTTGATTATGAAAGATGCGTGAAGCTACGGAATAAACATACTTAAAATTAATTCATCTCCAAGTGTCGCCCTCTATGGGGACGCCAATAGGGAATGTACGAAGTGAAAGGTCAAAACACCTGGATTGTCTTGGAGATCTTGTTGATCACACCCTTGACTGGGTTACGTATATTCTACCCGATTGCTCTCTACACTTACCCCGCCAGGCTTTACTGACAAGTCTAGGCTAAAGACGAAACGTGCATGTTTATAGCAGGTACGATGCATAGTGGTGAGCATACACTTAATACTTAAAATTGGTCTTGATTAGATGACATTCCTGCTTCAGGAAATAAATAATCAAATATTCTTCACTTTCATAAAATAAAGGGAATCATGTGGATTGACTCGGTATTCCACATGTTGTAATAATTTGGATTTCTGCTTGGAAATAAAATTTTCCGCTGTAAACCGATGCGTTTATCAGTTTTTCTTGCTGCGGACACACTGCCATACAGCGCTCGGAATTTCCCCGTTGAAGCGAAAAAATATCATAAAATATTGAGATAATTTCTCCCGTTCCTCATTTTTCACTTCCAAATATTTCTTGTTAGGGACGTCGAAATCGTCCAACAACTAATTTTTTTTCGTTTTCTAACAATTATTCCGCTTGTACAATACCGGTTTTCAAAAGCTGCATAGCTTCTTCAACCTTTCCATAATAATAATAGTAATTTCCTGACAAAATTTCGTAATAAGTCCGAGTTACAGAGGTGCCCACGAATACCGGACAGACGATGATAGACAATGATCGACAGAAACGAGTAATTGGTTATTATTTTTTCTGATGTTATGTCATACATATAACAATATAACATAATATCTCGATTTCAACAATTTTTACTCCCGCCTACTGACCTGGCAAGCAATAAGTAAAGTGGTAGCTCTGTAAATATTCCCACGAGTCATACTGTAGATAAAAATCATGGTTACTGTTCACTTAGTTTGCATATTTTTTCAAGACATGAACTATCTTGGACAACTAAATGTCCTGAAGATGTAGGAACTGATAAATGACCAATTGTTTATGAATAACGTATGAGATATATACCGAAATAAAACATGCAACTTGATTACGACGGATCCTTTCAAAATAATAATTTAAAGCGGCATTGATAACTATTGACCATATTTTCATAGCCATCACATAAACGATAAACCCGGTCGAAATTCCTTTAAATTACGACCCACGAATACCCACCAAATGGTCGGTTCACAGGTAATTTATTACTAACTGTATTTAACGCCAACACCAACTAGAAAAATCTATCCTCTTCGTCTGTACCTGATCTCTAAATGCCGTGAGTGGATTTTGTTCTATTCTTCCTTGACACCAACTTCCTATTGAACAATGTTATCTTCGAAAAGAGATCAATCACTTATCGGTAATTGCTCTGCCAGTATCGGACTTCAGAAATTTACGGTAAAGCTCAAGTTTAATAATTCGTTCCAATAGGTCAGTATTCATTTATAAAAAAATGACAGCATAAAATTGAGTCAAGAAGATTAACTCGGTATATTTTCCACGCTGTAACGAAACAAATTTCGTTTTGGATATATCATCATCCCGTATATAGTTGTAGGAAACCGAATCGTTTCCTCAGGTGCATGATACTATTCGCCCATCTAATCGATCCAGAATGCTGTATTGACTGTGGCAACACCGCGCTGCAGACCGCGCACCGAATCTCTTAAAGAAGATTTGTCTGCTAACGTATATTTTCTAGTCACACTTCGATGTTGTTTCATATATGGAAAGCATTGTTGCCACCTACTCTAATATTTAGTTTTTCACAATTAGTCCGTTAAAGTTGCCGTTTTTACTTTCCACCTATACGTGGAGTATGGTGATCAGAAAAAAATTGAAACCGCTTACTGGAGTGGGAAGTAAAAACTAAGCAATCACTACACAAAAAATGTCGTAAAGCTTGTTCCTTAAGTTCCATTTTTGTTTTCGGAATCAGCATCTATGTTTACGTATTGGCAAGTATCAACGAAAATTGCAATTTGAATCGATATTTTGCATTTCATTTAGTATTTTGAACAAAGCTGCTTAAGCATACTTTTTAGATCACATACACATTCGGCTTACTACTCAAAACAGCAAAATTGCAATAGTCACAACTCAAATAATAGTATAAAATTGACTGCGTTAATATAATCTAAATTTGATGGGTCTTCAGCTGATATAAAAAACTTATCAAAACGAAAAACGTTTAGCGCCAGGCTAGAGATCAATGACGCCCCTGTCTCATACTAATTTGAAACAAACATCAATCAAAATTATGTGGTTTCAAGATAAGTAACAAAACTATTAATATAACTGACATGGTTAAAAAATGATACATGGAATGTGAAATTGTATCATTTGTTTTGACAGAAGAGCCAAATAAAACTGGTCGAGAAATTTATAAAAGCAAAAAAGTGCAAGATTCTTTGTGCTGTTTTATTTTAGTGGATTAATTTGTAAAACTTATATACGCTTTCGTCGTTGGATCCATTACACTACAACTGTTTTCCAAAGTAAATATCAAAGATATGCTGCTGAAAGAAATATTTCAGGTATGTGAAATTATAACTATTAAGTGGTTAACACACAGTGTAGCATAGAAGGTTGGGTCCAAAAAAGGTCAGGAGCATCAAGTGTGCCATCAAAAGCAAGACCAATAAACAAATAAACAAGTTAATCCAAACAGATATAATAATATTATAATGGCTATTGAATACGGCTTCAACAAATCATTTGTAGACCGACAAAATGACTTCCTCCTTTCATGTAAACAGCTAGCACCAGCAATACGAGTTTATATGCAATCAGTAATCAAATACACAAGTACACATATATTTCGCTTTGTTGACTTTAAAATTATTGCCGACAGGGCAATTTCAACGCAGACTTTAATAAATTCAGGATACGCAAACATCAAAGTTGAGATAAAATCGTTATTACACCAGAACATAGACGCTGGCATTTCACAAGCATTGCTCATACTCTTCACCGGGGTTATTCTAGGAAATTGACATCTCATGGTTCTTGCTGTTTTAGATTTACATAAATTCGGTCTGAATTCCATCAAATTAGAATAGGCCACAGTGATAAATGTTCTAAATTACAGCTGTGTAAATATACAGTAGTTTTATTTCATCATTTTGATGAAAGATATATAGCGCTATAAAGTAAATCTATAAGGATGTATTAATATCGACATGCTTTGAAATACCTATAGATACAGCATCGTTTCTAATAAAATAAATAATTGAGAGTAGACAATGGTTAAGATAGATACTTACAAGATTCACGTGGACCCTTCCATAATACCCAAAATATCTCACACCTTCATTGGGAGTGCAATATGTATTCTAACTAAAGAAGAGTTCTTGGTTGTTATTTTGAAGAATTGGTCCGAACAGCGGAAGACAGAAACAAACCGATAGATAGGCAGTTTGGTTTTCAGTTCGTATGAAGCTAAGCGCGAGGACAAACGGGTATTTGTGATTACCTACCTGTGGAAAGCTGTGAGGTTGGTCGTTGGCTTGGAACAATGCTTCTGGATTTTTCTCAAACAAGACCTATTCTTTTTTAATCGATACGTACATACCATCGTTATTCTCTTATTTTTTTCTGTCAATATCCGATTCGTATATGACAGATTTTCTATCATGCTAAAAGGTGGACGCCAAACGTTTTGAATTCGAGATGTTACGTTTTCTTCGCTCATTTCTGTCAATCGGTCTGTCTTCTAGGCCTTGGCCTTTCTCATAACTCGTAATCGGATTTTGATGGAATTTTGGAACTAGGTTACAACTATGCGAAAGAAGAAGAAAAGTTGATCGTTTTTGAAAATCGGTAGCAATGGCGGAGGTATCATAAAACAAATCAAAACGCCATTCTTCTTATATATCCAACTGCAATAAAGCACAACAGTTACATATGTGGCATTATCAACAATTGGAACATCAACACAAATTTCATTTGATAAAAATGAGCAATTTACGCACAAAGTATGACAAATAAAAGTTGTTTTTTGTGACGCGTTTCGCTTTATCTATTAACGCATTGTCAGACCATCAAAATTTAATTTAATAAAGGCTACTAGATCTTGGATTATCTGTGGACTAGCCGAATACGTCTTATCATGAATAAAAACATATAGTTCCAAAGTTTTATACACCAGATACTAATCATAAAGTGGAACTGAAATGTGCTTTAGCTGATTTATTCGAAAATCATTTGCGTATGGGCAGCTTTTCTTAGGTATATATTTTCGTACAAAACTATGGACGCACAAAAAAAAATTTACAATGCAAATTTATATCGAGATGCGAATAAATGTTTGTATTGCTTTCAATAAATCTCCTCGAATCAGAATAAACTCTCAATTTGTAATGGAGCCGATGAAAGATTCATGAAAATGTAGATTTGTAGATCAAGCGTATTACGTGACGAATGTGTTTAGGATTTAGTCGGCAGTCTCGACCAGGTGGAATATCCAGTAAATGTATGCTAATAGATTCTTGTGGTTTGGTTTTAAGATTATCAGTATTAATGGATACATGACTGCTCTGTGTAAGCCAACAGCCTTTTGAGGGTATTTGATAGAGCTGAAGACAGCAATTTTTCTATAAAGGGAATTACCTGAATTTCATAACCAAAAACAAAATTCAGGAACGCACATTTCATGATATTGATGGAAAAAATGTGTCCTTGAATAGCCACATATGACACATATTTTCATAATTATGTGCATTTTAATTTGTACAATATACAATCAATGAAAAGATCAGGATATAATTCGGAGTAAATATTTTCATGGCATCAACCTTGAATGGCATTTTTCGGTAATAATAATTTCATTCTTCTATTAGGCAAGCTGTTAGGATCATTTGGTTTCCTAAGATGCCACTGGATAGCGCCACTTTGCGCGACACTTGCAGATAAATGTTACTATCCAAAAACTGTATTATATCTTATTCGAAAATGTTCGTGATCACTTCTTTCCTCGCTCAATCTTGAGCGTAAATAGGGATAGGATTTATTTCCAGCTGACTTCTCAAGTTAATAGTGTAAAGGCATTCCAGCAGGTGCGTACCACCAACCCACAGTAATAAACAATAAGGACCAGAGGATAGATAGCTTTGTCTGATATTTCTAATGACCATTAATTATTCTGAGTGACCCTGTACACGTTAATAGATTCCCGCTGTTATGAACAGACGAACAGAGTTTCAGCGGCACGAGACATAAGATTTTTGACATCATTAGCGTGATTAGGCGAAACTTGTATTTTGGGCAGCCAATGCGTTGGCGTGGCATACAGTTACATTATTCAAATGCGGCCTATTCATCCAATTAGATATTATGTAGCTATCTGCTGGATGGTTTAGGATAACAAGAAATTTAGGGCGAGAAGGCATACATTATTTCGTGATGGTATTCAGGACAGTTTCTTGAACACCTGAGTATGAGAAGTATTAATTATGAAGCCATGTCGAGTAGATGTGATCAGAGAATTGGATAATGAATGCCACTGATTGGTTGACTGCTTTTTTGGTTGTGTCACAAGTCTGGAAAGTGCTCTAGAACACTTTGCGAGCAGTATGCACAAAAATAATCTTTGTAGAGCCTGATTTGAGCGACAACTTTGCTAGCCCGTGTTATCTGTTCGTATTATAAACAAATATATTAATAGAGTTTTGAGAATATGGAAATGTCTCTTATGCTCAATCCAGGTAACGATAATGAGTATTTCGTATTAAATGTATGCTTTCCACTATGCATCAGACCTGCTATAGACATGCATGTTTCATCTTTAGCCTAGACTCGTCAGTATAAACTGTCTAACTGTAGAGAGTAATCGGTTCGTATATACGTTAGCCAGTCAAGGGTGTGATAGCAACATCAACTCATCTCTAAGTGTCGCCCTCTATGTCCTAGTTGCCGATGGGCGTCCCCATAGAGGGCGACACTTGGATGTGAGTTAATTTTGGTAGTATTATTAGCGACACTTTGAGAATCTAGAGATTTTTTCGCGCTACTGAATCAAATGCTATGTTAAACATTTGGATTAGCTGCCTGTATGTTAATTAGGTTGAATAAGAACAAACAGACCAAATCACTGACGCCTTTTTCCATATGTTACTGATTATTTCTTGTTTGTAATTGGTAACCCAATACCATCCACGCCGGCCTTTCATAGAGATACATAATTGCATCCTAGCATTGCAATTAGAGAAAAGAAATCCGACTGCAATATAGCTCAGGCATATTAGGTAGAAATACTGAACAAAATTGACATTAGATTTTCTTCTATGTACGAAGATGGCAAGGGTGGTACACCACGTGCAAGTCCAAACTCTGATTAGGATGTGTCTTTATTTTATATAGAATGCGTCTCTAAGATGAAGACATATTCAAATTAGCGATTAGGTGTATTTTGTTTGTGGTGTTTATCGGTTACGAATGTCTGCTCCTTTTGTTAATTTAGAAAATAAGTATCTGGAACATAAAAGCTATTTATTATTACGTGAACTATCAGGAAACATTTACTTTAAATGTATTGTCTACATGTCATCATCAAAATCTTAACAGAAATACACTGTACTGGTTAAATTTACGTGAACAATTTAAACATATGTTATGCAAGACATTTTTACGATTGTAAGTGCTGGCCAAAAAATATCACAATATGAAATCAAAAATGATGTCATAGAAATACTTGAAGAAAGTATGATTTGTTATTAAAAGACATTCCTGTACATATAGACAGCTTTTGGTTCAGCATATGATTTTTCCTTTGTTTAATTATTTGAGAAAAGAAAATAGAATGCATATTAAGAAAATAATAAATACTACTCACTAATGTTAGCTATTATTTTGAATGCTTTTTACAGAATTTATTATTTTATAGTGTAACTTGACTATTTTATAAACCTATATTATAAATCAATTTAGAGAAAAGCAACCCGGTCGCTCCGTAGAAACCAGCTGGCTAATAATACACTATTTTTTCTAATACCAGCGACTGACAATGTGCCGGCTATGGTTGTTGATGGTATTATGGCATGGCCATTCCTCTTTTCAGTCGTGTGCACACATTGAGACAAAATCAGAACCTACTTCGCCATTTGCAGTAGCGTAACATTTGCAGTCGCTGGAGAAATTTTATCACTAACGAATGGCTATTTATTGGCGGAGTAATCTTTTTCTTTGTATGAAATGTGTTAACATTGTGCCACCATCTAAGTCTTCTGCTTCTCAGGCACAAGTAACGAAAATGTTCGAATGTGATAATAAGTTCTATGGACGTTTTATAATATCTAGATACGTATCGTATCTAGAAACACCTGAATTAATTTTGACTTATTTTCCAAAGCTCGTGAGACCCAATGTATAGCCGTAGAACAGAATATATAATAATAAAATAATATAACGTAAATACCTCAAAAGTTTGATTTCGGACTTCCATTGTCTATAAAATTTTGAGTATCACGACGTTTCGATTGATATGCTATCTTCAATCGTCACGTCGTGATACTCGAAATTTTATAGACAATGGAAGTCCGAAATCAAACTTTTGATAAAGCCACCTTGTCTACAAGTTTCAAACAACGTAAATACCTGTTCCATAGACCTGGTTACCGTTGCATTTTATTAAATAACAAGTTTTTTAATATTCTGGTTGCATTTTAAATGATGAAAATCCAAGTGTTTCGATAAATAATTCATTTAAAAAACATTCACATTTTCTTAGTTCTGTTTAAGTTCAACGGTAAAGCACAAATTTAGAAATCACGATTATTACTTTTTCAATAGTGTCAATAAATTTAACTTAACCGACCTGGAATCTTAGAATATTGTGATGATCAGGCCTGTTAACAATGTAGTTGCTGTTAACAAGCAGATGATCGATTGATGATCTTCAATATCTCATTATTTAAGTTTCAATTATTTTCTATAAAACAGTCATATTTCAATATTATGTTATTTAATGCCAAACGAATCTTATCAGACATAAGAAGCATTATAAGCACTACAATAATTATTATGGAAGAATATAAAGTCAAATTTAATGTTTATTGATATTTTCTGCTGAATTTCTAATAAATCATCCATGTTATTAATAACCTAATTCAGTAATTACTAGAAAGATACAATAAGGCGATTCAAATAGTTATAGAATTCCTTGTACTATCGTAAAATACAACTCGTTCTGTTGGTGGTCTAAATGATTTATAGGCATTCTTTCTGACTAACGTTCGTCTGTATACATATATATATATATATATATATATATATATATATATATATATATAACGAATCTCGACGTTTCTATTGATGTGGTACCTTGAATTGTCCTCAGGTAAGAATCAAATAATCCTTTATAAAGTTTGGTATATTTTTTGCAATTTACTTTAGCACCAATGCAATTTCTATAAATATTGCTGTAATATCTACAATAATTGCACATATCTTACTAGGAATTTCATCAAAATCGGTTAAGTAGCTACTAAGATTATACAGTGACAAGAAAAGAGCAGACTGACAGACAAACAGATGGAAATGAGTGGCTCAGATTTCATTGATGAAATGAAACGTCCAAACAAGTATTATGTCAATTTAGTGCTATCGCGTTATTCCCTCGTTTATGCATTTAAAGTAAAATATTCGAACAATAGACCCACACCTCTACACCACTGTCTTCTTAATGGGCTGTTCGCACCAGTTTGCGTGTTATGGTTCTTTTCTTGTCGTTCACTCGGTCAAACGTGATGGTCAGCTTTGTCTGGCCGCCCCATGTCACACACGCTCAGTACAGTTAGATGACATATTGTCCGTGAGATTTCTACACATATGAAAGCGTATAATGTTTATAGTTCTGCGAAGGAACAAGGCCTAGAGGTGCCTAGCCAAAAATAGCACGCACTAGTCGTACCGCGTTCACTCCTGTATTTGTTTTGAAGTTTGTGAGTAGTATTATTCTTGTCCTCGTTCTTGCAATTTCAAAACTAGTAAAGATAAAACTGATGGAGTCATTTATGTTTATTCAAACAGCTGTATTCAGATTTTTTACTTAAGTCATTTTCGTTTAATTTTTTTAAATCATTTTGAAAGAGATTTAATTCGATGCAATTTCAATAGTACTACAAAAATATAAAATATAAATATAAAAGATTCACGTTTAATGCGAATATCTTAAAAATTCTGATTTCGTTATACTTGAAAATGATGTTTCCAATTGTAAAACTAACATTACTGTGAAGCGTACTAAGGCGATTTACTTGATTCAATATTTTTCCTCTACTATTCTGCGAAATATCTAGACTAGTAGATTTCAAATTTGTTGATTTTTCATGGTATACACCTCACGAAAAACTATGTCATTCATTTCCGTCAGTCTCATAACTCGGGTTTTAATGAAATTTTGATCCTAAATTACTACTGTGACAAATACAAACAAGCTTTGTAGTTTTTGATGAATGGAAAAATAAAAACGTTCAAACTTCATTTTAGGACCTTCCCGAGCCACCGTTCATTTTACAAAAAAAAGTCTAACCAGTCAAAAATTGGAGTTGGGTTTGGGTAGGGGGGGGAGAGGGAGATCCAATTTTCTTCTTCTGCTAGCTTCTACAAATACGGTATTCTGGGAATGACGAATATTTTCATCTGTAATATTATTTGAACTTCAAAATTTGCTATTTCAACGTTAAATGCGAAATAAGAGGCACATTTTGAAAAATGCTCCATTTTCTATACCACAGTACCTATAATACTATAATTTAAATTATTTGTTCCAAGAAAAATATCTTTGACCCAAGTATTATTTTATATCAAGAGGATTTATAATTTTTGATTCAAATATTTTCTAAAATTAATTGTCAAAGTTTAGCATATGAATAAACACGACACTAAAGGGAGTATTCAGAATGGAGTGCTAAAAGTAAGTTAATCTTCGATAACTGGCGCGATTAATCAATCTGTCTAAGCCTTTGTGTTAGATTAAATTGAAAAACTTTCAGAAGTTATAGTACTTTAAGATTTACTTATATATAACCGAATAGCAAATACATCTTCCTTTCATTAAATCTAGCGTCAATTGTAGAGCGGACAAAGTATGATAAACCTTCACGAGTTACATATAAGCCTAAGACTTGTCTAATTTACTCTTACCCAGCAATGTCAATCAAATCCCGCATAAGCTGGCAGCACATTGAAATCTAGTACACTCTTTGCAAAAAAGCAACTTATTAATAGGAAAGATTTTCTCTCTCGTTAAGAGAATTAAGTTTAATTGAAATAATACCCGGACGAGATTGAAACTGTATTAATTTCAAAACAGCTTAGATAACTGTGTTCCCACTGAATCATTTTCTCTAGTAACCGCGGATTTTCACATTTTTGCATCGGCATGCCATATTATTTGCATTAATATAATTAGTTATGATGGATAAAGAACAATGGGGTACCTGACATAACTTAGTTTTTAAGACACATCGGGTAATGACATCAAATAAATTATCTTCATCACAAGATAGATGTGGATTGTAATGGAAATAATCGCTTATTTTCAGAAAGCTGCCAATTGTATAAGAATTGCATGTACAATTATAACACTGAATACAAATTCTGTACAACAACCATGCAAAAACTAGATTCTTAAGTATCCGCGAATAGATATTTGGTGAATGGAATATTGAACACGCAATTCACGAGTATGCCTTGAAGAATTTAGCAAATCACGACCTCTAAACGCATGAGGTGTAAGTGAAGATTTGATAATATGAAAAAACCTAAAGTATTCATTCTCTACCACTGCATAAAATATAAAATTCACTGTGGCCCGTATAAAACTGTCACATCCTTGAGTTTGGTCATGCATAATAATAGAAATCGATTATAGTTATGGATTCAGTGATGTAAGTACAATTAATCTTATTGTCATAATTATCTATATTGTACGAACAGTTGCATCATATTATTACATTACATTATGTTACATCTGATTCTTGGAAGATTAAATTATGCCTCCAGTTTTTTTTGCGCACTATAATAGGTATCCTACATCCTTAGTATTGTTACTCAATGGACTAATTTTAATTTTAATTATTTGCTACTGATTTAATGATTAAAATAGCTTGAGGTTGTTCAATCTTCATCATCATGAATCATATGACCCTGTTGTAGTTGAAGTTTCTATTTCTTCCACGGAGGCAGCTGAGACTTTAGTCATGCTCTTTCATTGGTCATATGTGGTATTAGCAGCCACTACAAGTGAAAGGAACCATATAGGATTTTTGGTTTGAGGAAGAAACGGACGTGGCTCTATTACTCCAATTGTTTAATTTAGAAAAATTCAAATCGTATCTCCTACGTAGCTAGTTGTCGCAAAGTTATTGTTCTTTAGTAATGATCCGTGTATAAACATATTGCCACCCTTTATTTGTTATAACTAAATATTTGCCTGATACAAAATTTCATAACCATTTGTTTAACAGTACACTTGCGAAACCACTGTTTTTAACTTTCAAACGTAGTACCCGCACAATAGGTTATAAATCGTGGAGGTTTCGTTAAAATGTGCCTATCGTGGCTTCTTCCATTTTGCTGCGAAAGTTCCAACCTCAAAATAAAAAATTATATTTATTTTTTCGCAATACAATTTTCTGTTGCCAGGTGTAAAAAATGATTTTCTGAGAAATACATTTATTAGGTATCCAAACTTTCCCCAAGTAGATTTTCAAAATATGCATAATATTAGCAGTTCTGATAGCATTTTCATGGAAAGCGTCTTGAATTTCCTCCAGTGACAGCACAGATGCTATATTCAAATCATTCAAGATATATGGAGCTGAAAGGTTCTGTGAATATTCAAATTATAACTTTTAAAAATTAACTTCCCCAGCCTATGAGTGTGCAAATGGCGTTGCTCATTAATGTCTTACGAAAACAAAAGGCACTAAAAATTAGGATTACCGACACCCTACCTGAGATACAGGGTCTTCGCTCTCTTCTGTCGGCCGCCGAGCTATACTGACAAGTCTAGGCCAAATATGGATGTCTATAGAAGGCCACACTTATAGTGAAGAATATATATAATAATGACCGGACTGTATGGAAATTTTATATCTGAAAAAATGGGTGTGAGCAGATATCGATCCTAAAGTATCATTTTTATAATTATTATCCCTTATACATCTCAATTTCTCCATATACTTTTTCAAAGAAACATAAAATGCTATTTTTGCGTCTTTAGATATCAGAGCTGAAGGTATCCGAAGCTCTATGGACCTCGTATAGGTTTGGGAAAAATGGATCAGATCTGTCTTTAAACCTAACCTAATCAGGTAGTATTACTACTGAAAAACAATGATAAACTTATTTTGTCAGATTTCCTAATGTGTCTCTAGTATCTGAAAATCCGAATCGTTTCACAGAAGTGGTTCTAATCATCGACCAGAACAACAAGGTGATGAATAAAAATATTCTTTTACTTGCAGCCATCTCTTAAAATGCAGTCCATCAATTAAGGATAGGTTATGTAATACATGTTTTTACGTTGATTAATTCCTACAGTTATCGCTATTTTACGTATCCAGAAAATTACTCAAAATTACCGTAGACAAAGTCCTGTTCACTGATGTTCGCGCTTATTGTTTTAAAATGCTCATTCGCACGAGAACTCGATGACTTTTTTCTAAATCATGATCAATAACAAATTACGTATAATTACTCATCCATCAGTTCGTAATGAGATATAAATAAATGTTTTGAAGCTAGACGCAACATAAAATTATAAATAATTATTTTATGTAAATTAAAAACACAACATATTGCCAATGATAAATGCTTACTTGCCTCTGTAGTTGTAACTGTGGATGACCCATAATATCTACACGTACACTGCTATCAAAAGTTCATTTTTAATTATTCGGGTATGCATACAGTGTGTTCCGCAAAGTGAATAATTACCTTGCTATGATTTGTGCAGCGGGAACTTAGGACATTTTGAACTTTTTTTATATATAGTTGTTTGCGGACATCAAAATTTCAATTAATTCATGTACAATACTGCACATATTTTTGTATTGTTTACTACATTTTCTAATCGACTACTCGCCACATTATATTATTTCTATCGACCCATGTCATCTTGATGAAACCATGCAGCGACACTTAGTTTCTGTACAATAGTTTTATTTATTTTCCGATATTACTTATATATTTTGGAGGTAGTCAACTTTTGTTGAGGTTATCTTTGAAAAAACGGCTGAAAATATATCCCACGATATCAGAAATTTCATTCAGCAGAGGTATAAGAATGGAACATTAAACTGCAAAATGTTTGATATAACAAACAACATTAAACTGAGCTCTGTTACTAATGTTGTCCCTGAAGCTTGAAACATTTTTTTTGCACAAATTTTGATTTTAAGAAAGCGAATTTCAAATAAAAAATCATTCTCCTAGGTTGACTTGGTGTTTTTACTTCGTCGGTCATCTTATAAAATATTCAACCCTACTCAAAATATGATCTGTATATCAAACTATAATCATGTTTTTTTGTGATGTTTTACTGTATATTGCTTGACAAGATATTTTTTATATGACTGCTTCAGAAAATACCCATCAAGGAATGATTAATTTTTTTCATTATTGCGACCACATACCATAGCTTCCGTACTATGAAAGTATTTAATCATTCAGTTATGAATTATTCTTGTACCTTAATTATATATTCTATGCATTATAACCTCTACGATTTTTTTGAAATTGTAGTAAAGTCTGATTTACAATATTTCAAATATTATTTCATATAACATAAGAAAAATAAATTGTAACAAAGCTAAAGGCACTCATTTTACTTTTGTTCTGTATTATTCGGCCTTATTGTTCTGGGGTTCACAAAATTCAGGGTGGGCAACCCTGGTTACAGGCAAGTACCCAAGGGGGGGTGCCCGAGCTCCCCCTCCGAAAATTCGGAAAATTTAATCATCAGGGTCTTTCCACAAGGTAAAGACACACAATATTGTCACTTTTGAAACTGCGGCCTCTCGGAAAGAAAATTCTGGGTACGTACCTGCCTAGTTACCATGAACTTTAGATATACATTTTGATGCTCCCTGGTATGAAAACTAATCACATGAGATATTTCTATTGAAGGTCCGTTTCGTAACGCGCCATATATTTCATTACATATGTATATTAAAATTATGTCAGATTACTTTTGATGTATAGGAAATCTAACATTCTAATTTTATATCTAGCGATGCTCGATGAAATAGGATTGGTTGTGGTATTCCAAATGTTCGGCTATCCAATTTATCAAACTGTTAACTGGACTTAACGCCGACACAACACGAAAATCGTTTTTTAATAAGTTTCTTTTAATAGGTAGATACCTTCTGGAAGAACGGTTTGGTTTAGTGTCATGAAATCAGAAGAATTTTACCATACCAATATATTGATCTATATAAAGCAAAAATTGGGTTAAATCGGCTAACTGATCAGAAGTATAATGATTAAAGCTCGAGGAAGTTACAAAGATGAGGATTGAAAAAATGTTTACGTGGAGAGTCCCGGAATTACAATTTTAATAAGGTGGGCAGAGTACCAATTTGCCGCCCTCAAGGCAAAAAATGCACAAGTTTTTATAATGTATTGTACTGATTTTCGACTGGCTGACCGCACTCATTCTTCACCCCCCGTGACAAATAGCTCTTCTTGTCCCCTCCCTCAGATCCGGGCTTAGATGTGGATTGTATTAAATATTAACTGCATATTCTCCACTGAACACATTTCAGTCTTAACCTAGATGCTGGTCAGTGCAGCTCAGTGGGCGATAGTAGGGGTGGGAAAGCAGTTTGACTGTATATTAAATATATCTACCTCGCATAAGCGTGTGATAATGACATGCACTTGATCATTTATGTTTGTGACGTTAATGATACGGAGAACAGCGGCGATTAAATTAATCGACTTCTTTGACATTCATTGTCGTTTGTGAACACCTACAATCGTAATCACACCGTCTGTTAGTGTCTTTCACCTCAGAAGCTGACGGCTGATGTGCACAGTATGTACATATTGCGAAAAAATAAGTTCGCCTCCAGAATTCATGAAACAAACTAAATGGCAACGTCGCCGCATAGTTAGATAAAGGGAGTACACCTGATTCGGACGCGCTGCTACGCTGCTGGCAGTACGAAATTTTCGTCTCGCATATTTGAGGCCTTCTGCAGATGAACCTTTCTCTTTCGTAATGTGTTGTAACCGTCAGTTGCGAACTTCTGACGTTACAGCCATTAATGCGTAATCGTGCTTATGAATTGCGAAGGACGTCGCTAAAAAATATAGACTACACACCACACACACATAAAATTAAATTCTCTGAATTGTACGGCTAGTTATTACGATTTGTGATGTGAACGAGAAGGGTCGAAAGAATTTTCTGATTTTCATAATTGAAGCTCATTTCTGGTTCGCCTAAAGCTGACACATCTTAGCTCAAAATAAATCAGTCAAAGAAAATGTTTGTTGAAGTTATTTTGAATTACCTTGTATACAATGGACTTGTTTTTGCTGTGCTTTTTCGTAGTTTGAATACTACGACTATATTTACATAATTACGTTGGTTGTTAATGAACTTTAATAATAATTGTCCAGTGTTTTTGGAGTTTTTATACGTAAACATCTTCCACACACATGGTACCAACTGGATCATACTTATGAGTATGTGTGTATTTGCTTGAGTATTAAATTTATAACGCATTTTATGTGTATTGTTCAAGTGTCTCTAAACAAAAAAATTAATAAAATTTTCTTTGTCATATTTCGCCTTAGAATTGTTAATAAACAGATGTTACTTGTGTCCATCAAGGTTGTATGTGTAGTAACGGTTTCATAGTCTTTGGTTCATTATTCATCAACATAATATATTGTAACATATACTAAGTATCGTAGAAACTTGAACTTGAAACTTGTAACAGGTTGGTAATTATTGATATATTACTTGACAGCCTATTATAATGTTATCGAAACCTTGTATATAAACAAGCTAAACGAGAATAGTTTTTTAGAAGTTTAGAATTTTAGATTATTTCTTGGATAAACAAATATTTGGTTCAGTTGCTAAATTTGGAAGAATTCTTTTAGAGGATTTGAATTTAATGAAGTTCTTGACCACAACTTTGTGTGCTTTTCAAGTCATCAACAACTATTCTAGAGTGTAATTTACGAGAATTCAACTTTTGTTTCGCAACCTCAATTTGTGTACAAACGCATATGTAAAAGTTAATCTATTTGATTCCATTTTGCTTTCCACGTCAACAGGCGGAAAAGTATTTCAATCATAATTTTTTTGTCATTACGATGGCTCAAAAGAATCAGTAAAAGCTAAACAAGGCGCCTTACTTAAGAGATGGTTTCATTAAAAATGACATACATTTCCACATTTAAAACTACTGAACGATTGAATGCATCCAGAATTGGTCTCGTAGTTTTGTTTGACTGCGATGCAGAAATGTCTAAAGGATATTTGAATTAATAATATTGAGGTCTTGATTTGATCATAATGAAATACTTTATAATTAGTATGAGTCACAAAAAGCTATTTTTAATGTATCCAAGGATTCTGTTTGACCGTTTCCACGTATTTTAACCTACGAATTTTTTTTACTTTCCTATTGGGGACCACATAAAAATCCATATCCTCGAATGCTTATGTGAAAATAGCTCTATAGTTTACGATGGAATCTAATCAAGCGTGAAGAAAGTTATTCGTAATCAATGAACAAAATCATAAGTTAGTCAAACTTGAGAGAGATGGTGAGATCGAATCCTGATATATATTATTGAGACTTTACAAATTATTTAAGCATCAATTTCTATGGACTCTAGTATAGTTATAGCCATCTAATGAGCTTCAAACCGTATGCTAACCATTTTTAGAACTATCAAAGTTGCGCATAAAGATAATTGAAAGCTATAAATGGAACTAACCAATAAGTACTTCATTACAGGTATTCCGGTAACGAAAAATGTCTACAAACGGATACACGTGTATAAGACTGGTGTTTTGCTGGATCAACGTTATTTTCTGGGTAAGTTTAAAAAAAAGATACAGAAGAAAATGTCTTATCGAATAAAACGTATCAATAAATAAATGAAAATAGGCGTTGTTAAGTAAAAAGTTGATCATTTGTAAAATTAATAAAAAGCATCGTGGTAGTGTTGTCAGATTTTAAAAATAAAATGATTATGGAGCCTTTTGCTTTTCATTTTCTAGGGTCTCCAAAAACACAGAAAAGTTGAGAGAATTTAGTAGATCAATATCTAGTCAAGAAATTGGAATGCAAAATGTGACAACTCGTTTTTGTATTGATGTTTGGACTAAGTTAGCTAGTTAACAGGCAGTCTGGGTAACCTTTTTAAACAGTTAATGTTAACAGCCTGATGATGCTTTGAAGATTGAAACGAAACGCGTCTCATAACATGACTTTCGGTTGTGAAACATTTCATGTAAATTGAACAACTTTATCTTAATAATGGAACAGTTGCATTCATGTATTTATACGAACTAAAATTGTTCATGATAAAAGGTAGACTCCACTAACAGAATCAGTCATCTTAGGTCTCTAGTAGCACAAAAAAAGATATCAACACTTCACAGTTATTCTATAATTTACCAATCTGTATGAGGGATGGGAAGGTGTGAAAAACGAGTTGACAAGGCGGGTTTGGACAAAAATTGCAAAGTTGCAATCTTTCCATGCATTGACAGATTTAATAAATAGAAACGAAGAATGTCATTGCGGAAACGATATTTAAACTACAAGTATTTGACTAGCCTCTTTTGTATTTTCTCTAAATTGCTTGAATGAACCTCGTAGTGGGGATTCCAAATAATGCAACAGAATACAAGCTTGGACCTAATAAAAGCAAAGAATAAAGTTGGGATTGTTCCATGTTCATTGAAATCCTTGGAATTCCTGATTACGATGCCTAAACTTTTATATGCATTTGATTCTATAGAAGTAATCTGAGGTACGAATGACAGTTTAGTGTCAAAAATGCAAATTATGGAGCAATGGTGCAACATACTACATGCATGATGGATCAATGAAACAACTATCATTCTACGCCTACTACTATGTCTCAGAAATCAGTACCCGCAGGCCAAAATGAAATGACGTGAAAGATGTCATTATAACGCGATTAGGCTTCCATTACAATAGACGATGATGATATGTTTATGTTTTCACTTCTCGTTACCTCCATAGATAAATGCACTACTAAATGTATCCTTGTTGATAAATATCAGCCTGTGTGGTCTTAATATGCGAATAAGTCTGGTGGATGATGGTAACTTCAGTTGAGAAAAATGATACAGAATTTAAAAATACTACGACTTTCTGAGATCATACAAAAAAATGCTTGAATTTCTTGCATGATTTGGGGTGATGATTCTATGGTTTCGCAAATTCATCATCATAGTAATTTGTATACTAGGAATATATCAGAATATTATCGAATGACTTGCTAAAGATAAAATACTGTAATAAATCTAGTTATCATTTTCGTCAAAATTCGCTCACAAATGGAAATAATACCGGTTTTTAGGAAAATACTATATACAAAATATACTGTAAGTAGTCAAATGCTATAGACGCAAATCAGTTGAGTGGCTACTAGTTTGTTTACTAATTAAAGTGGGTAATGTTCACAGTGCAAAAGCAATCAATCTTCCTATATCAAATTTATCGAGGGATGATTAATCGATGTTTTTAAAACAACAGAAAATTTTTGCCGTGCATTTGTAAGCAAGAGATCTGAGTGAAATGCTGCTAACAAGGGTGTGAACGAACAAGGAGAAACTGTTTTGTGTCTTAGAAAATTCATTAAGTTTTATCGTTTATCATAGTTAGGTAATCATTTTGTGCTTTCCAAGGTAGATAACACTTATTGTCAACATGTGCATTTTTAATTTATGTATTTAACAAATATTTTTTAAACGTTGTACACAGTCCACGTTGGTCTTGGTGTAAAATCAAATGATGCGTATGTGCTGCTAAAACTCACCAACTGAACCCGCCAACCCCATCAGATTATACAGTTTGATTTGGTAGCCCACCAACCTCAACCACGGAGAAGGTTTTAGTTTGGAAGTGTAGGGAAATGGGTTCCGAGATATAGGTGCCACAACATAATACTGTCTGATCATTCGATTTTGCCGCTTGTATGCCTTCGTAACAATATGCTATAATGTAGTATTATAATTGCAGTTTCGGAAGACGTATGAATCGGTTCTAATTTGTTATTTTAGATCCAGCTTTCGGGGTAAATCATATAAAGTATTGTTGTTCAACTTTAAGATTAATAGGCCCATATTTTCTAGTGTCTACTAGTTATTTTGCGATCTGTTTTCACATTCCTTTCTGAAAAAGTATCTAGTGTTGATATTGCAAAAATAATAGTAATATTCTTGTATACGAGAATTTTTGTCCAAAATTCTCCGAAATTGAACCCAATTTATTATTTTTGAGCCAGCTTTTTGGATAAATTATGAAAAAGTACCTGGCGTTTACTTCAAAAATAATACCCATTTTTTGCATATTTCGTCCTATTTTGCTATTTAAGGTTCAGCTTACGGGATAAAATGTAATAAAGTGTCTACTGCACTTTTTTTATTTTAATTTGCTCAAACATATCTCAGTTATGGAATATGATTACTCTATGAGGGTATTATCATACTATGCAGTCTAAAAATAGTGTACAGTAGTAGCCAACCCAGTCTACTCGTACACTTGACGCTTCATGGTATGAGCTCAAAATTAATCAATGAATGTCTCACTTTTCAGGTCTCAGCATGCGTGGTTCTAGGCATAGGACTTTGGCTGAGGATAGCCCACGAAGGTTATGCCACTCTTCTTCCTCAATACGCGTTCCTCGATGTCGACGCACTCATCATCGCCCTGGGAGTATTAGCGTTCATTTTTTCATTTTTGGCGTGCTGTGGATCTTGGTACCAAAGTAGATGCATGCTCTTTACGGTAAGAATGAATGAGTTAATATGTTAAAATCACTTCTGAAACATTCTATGGTTCGTTTTGCTAGTGCTTGCCATAGTTTGAACACATATGACTACTGAACGAGCTTTACCAACGTTTCGGCTGCGTCTGCAGAGTTATGCAGAGTACAAGATAACAAAAAATAAATACTTAAAATTATAATGAGATTTTCACTAATTACTGATTTGATTTCATCAATGAATGACCATGTGTTATTGCATTTTTGTCTTTTCGTACTATAAAAAGGGCTGCTTGAGCACCTAATAGTAATTTCCTCCAAATTAACGGCCAGTAGAAAAAGTAGAAAATAGAGTAAGCATCAAAATACAGATATGTAAAACATAATATAAATACATTATATTACCTTTCCATTTCTTGCAAAAAATCAAATGTAGTTTATTAAATTGTTGGATTAAAAGATTGCCATTATTGGGACAAACAGCGAAAGTAAGTTCTTATTACTTTTCTTGAAGTGAGGAAATGGCAGGCGCGTATCTGAGGGTGGGGGTAATGGAGGTAATTACCCCCCATGAACGAAAAAAATTACCAAAGAAACTGGTGGAATATAAATCAGTAAACATTAGGTTGATTACAGTACTGTCAGAGCCATCAGTAAATAATTGTTTAAATACGCACATAAACATGTAAATAGGTGCTCAGTATAGAAAACAGCTTTATTTTGTTTCTCTTATGAATGATTATCTTTATGTTAATGAATGAGTTTGTATTATGAATTTTTGCATACTTGTGACTCTCGCCGATGGCGACGTCAATCTTGATCTTGACATTTTACAAATTCTCAACTTTCACCCGCAATGATCCTCTCCCCTCCCCCATTCCCAAGAAGCATTACCCCTCCCATATGTTAACCCTGAATACTTAATAATTTGTTGAATAATTTCAGTAATAAAATCACCCAGTCATGAAATCTTCTATATGACTCCATTAAACTATGTATATGACATAGACACACAATTCGGGCTTTTAAATGATTTCACACTTTTCATACTGTCATTTCTCAGTATTCTAGCATGGTGCTGTTTATTTTCGTAGTGGAAATCACCCTTGGAGCTCTAGCCTTCTTTTTTAGAGAAGATTTGAAGCATACGTTGAGCGAAGAATTGAGGATTGGGATTTTACACCATTACAATCTTACCTCAACGGGAATGAATACTCTCGCCGATGTTTGGGATGACATACAATCGAAGGTAACATATTATTTCTAGTTATACATCTTCATAGGCATTTCATCTCACAGGTTTATAACGTAACTAAAAATGAGTTACAGCCTCTACACACGTGATGGATTCTTTCGCTCCGATTTAGCTCTCTTTCACTTTTATTTGTTTCTCTCTGTAGTGGCGATAATTCCAATGCTTTTCAAACTACACTGAATCAAAGCAGTAGAACAACATAGTTTAAAGAGGAAAAATGATTATGGTATACAAATTCTAAATTGTCTCATATGGATACACGCAAGAGGAATGTTTTCGTGGAATAATCGTACAGGAGCATTTAGTGGAAGTGTTTGATGTTTACGAGAGAAGAAAAGTGCCTGATGTGCCCCTATTTTATAGAATATGATGAATGTTTGAACGAGCTGTTTAGGATAATAAGACCAAAATATATCAGTGCAACCGCCAGAAGGGTCCAATGGAGTTACCGTCACTAGCTCGAACTTCCAATATCCAAAAATAGCTCTTCCAAATGCGATTATTTAGGAGATCCTTAGTATGGTGTAAATGCATGCCAGGGGGTGTATTCCTTGATAGTTACAGGTCTTGATATTGCATTTGGATGTTATCTTATATGACCTTGATCTTAGAAACATTTCAATCATGTAGAATGAGAAGAAATACGTTAAGCTCGGAATGAAGATACGTTACAGATTTGTGTAATCCTCTGCTTCCACATTTTTTAAGTAGCTCCAAGGTTTCATAGAACCTTGTATAGACCAGTCAAGATATTCAAAAGTAGCAAAAACAATTTTTGCCTCAATATCTTGTCTGCTTTGCTCTAAATAACATTTTGGGCTATTGCAATAGTTTTAGAGCATAAAGGTATTCAATATTTTATACAACTAACTCGAGATTTTATGACATCTTTGAGCTAGATTATAAAATATTTAAAAAATGACTATACGATTTTTTCTACATACCGAGCTTGGAAGCCCATTTGAATGGATTGTATTCTATGGAACATCCGTGCAAATCCTGATCCCTAAACTGTTAAATTTACATGAATAATGCATTTTACCAAATAGTATGTTTATGAAAGTACATATGCTTATACTAGGTTTAAACCTTTTTTCAGTTTGGCTGTTGTGGGGTAGAAAGTTACGAAGACTGGTACTTTATAGACGCTTGGCCGACGAATAGATGGGTTCCCGATTCATGTTGCCTGCCAGCCTACTATGACTTCAACTGTGGCAAAAGCAGGAACACACCAATTTATTTGCAGGGGTGCTACAGACAAATCAATAATTTCTTCATGAAGCGATTGGACCTTATTGGATTTATTGGTATCAAAATTGCTGTTGTGCAGGTAAATAATGTGAATATAAATTCCAACCTCTTTAGAAATTCAGGAAAAAAGATTGTGTCTGACAGTTCGACGATGATTTAAATATAAATTGAAACGCGTCACTGAAAGAAAAAGAGTTTTATTTGTTAATTACACAATCTTTTTATCTGCATGATGGAAGAGTTTCACCAAGTAAGAGCATCTTCACTCCTCATCTTCAGAAATGATTAATCATTTTGGCTAACTGTAGCATTCTATTTGTGAAATCATGTGCCTCAGTTACACAACTTTAATCTAATCTAACTGTATTGCTTAAAGTCCAGAACTGATTTTTTTTTATTTTCAGCTATACGGCCTGATCTCTTCAAGCTTGCTCCTCTGCACAATGAAACACAGGAAACTGTCCAACACTTACAAGTCGTATTCCTAGCAATATCAGTGATATAAGTGATTTATTGTAGTACCTTCTCGCAGCATGCCATGCTATATTTGAAATACTCTCAGTATTCTATGTGATCCACGAATAGTTTTATAGTTTTAGTCAAAGATATATTGGCCAACATTTTTTACAGTAGTACAGGCTGAATCAGTAGGAAGTTATAATCGGATGAACTTATCCAACACATCAGATTCAAAAGCTTGTTGTAGTTTTTGCGTGAACTAGTTTTCATGTATTCAATTTGTGCTTTTTTCTTGTTTCTTGTTTAATTTGACAAACATTTTGTAGTAGTACAAATGTAATCAAAACTGAGTCGGGAGTGTTATTTATTGATGATCGAGTGATCAAAACAACTCATTTTATCATTTCTCTTGATACTAGTACATACTAGAATTATTAAAAAATGCGAGAGTTAAATCAGAACATGAATCAAGATCATGTGTTGATTCTATGAAGTTAAAAAGTGTTCGACCTGCATCGTGGGTGCTGGGTGCTAAGAAGTTTAGTTTTTACTCGAATTCTATATTTTATGTATTTATTGTTTATTAATTAGGATCGTGAACGAAACGATGAATTTATTGGAACTGTTTTTTTAATTGGAGGTTCTCTATTAAAAAAAACAGGTAGGAAGCCTATGGCACCTCCAAAGTGCTGAGAGAGGACAAATGACCATTCACATTGACCTTAAAATTCTGTAAATCAGGGATAGACTACACGGCAACTTATACCACAAAGCCCAGGTTGTCCAAAATAACGACTTTTGGAACAAGCTGACGGTGGATGCACCTTTTGGTACCTCTTGTGTTTGCTATAGGTGTTATTATATCAGGAGTGAATCCATGTAAGCATCGTTTGAGAGGGGTGTAATTCAAGTCTCTAAAGCAACATATTTTGGAAGAACATTTTCTCAGGTTATTCGCGGATAGTTTTGGGAGTGGGGGAGAGGGTAGGTATCATTGATATCACCATTATGTTGATCCGCCCCTGGCACAATTTTTCAAAATAATTTTAATGTAGAGTACTACAAAAAGAATATCATGCAGAATTATTTATGTAATCAGTTGCAATGGCTCCATTTAGTCAACGAGTGTGATTTTAGCAGGAGGAGGTCTAGCGAATCCAGCAGTACAACACGAGTTGAAAATGTCATTCCATAACATGGTTCATATGATATTTTTTATCATTTTCTTTATACTTTATTCTTTGGTACGAATAAAATAACCCCCAGTTTTATATGTTTAACAAATTGCACAAATTGTGTACTAAATATCTGTGATTAAAGTGAGTACATTTCTTTTTGTTTCACTATTTTTTTCTGAAAAATCTATACCAAATTCTCTACTCAATCTCTAACTCATTTTTTCGTAACTTGTGAAACGAACTCTTTTAAGTAGTTGCGAAGTATCTTACTTTCCGCAAATAGTTTTTGAAAAGTACATAATACCTGTCATCAGTTTTGAAATGTACCACTTTACATGTTAAAATAAAGTAAAAGCAATATAATATATATATACTTAAATTCTTATTTTATATACTATATTTTATAATGGCGAATGTTACTTTCCAGTCATTTTAAAGAAAATATAAATGTAAATTTAACTGCTAAACATTGTCGTCTACATGTAATAAAAAAATAACATCTAACATTATTTATTATGATTTAAGCTGTACAAAATTATGAAGACATAAAGTATCTTAATGGATTGTATAAAATTTTTAGATTAAATGTGTATCATATTCATATATGTATTTAGTACTGCCCCCTTATACAATGTATTTATTTAATGTTCTCTCTTTTATGGGGAACAGATCTTAGATTTTAGAAAGAATTGTAAAGAGGTCAAGAATTTGTTCTATAAGATTATGGAATGTTATTTGGTATTTGTGACACCTTTTCATTCATGCTTAATTTCACTTTCTTCAATCTGGAATGAATGATGATCTGATCTATATTGAAGCTGGCTACAGAACAAATCATGCAAATCGTTATCCAGACAGTAACTCACACCACCGAACAGAAATATAAGCGTCTTGTTTAAAAAGAAATCTGTCTCAATCTTAGATTCAACTAAATCCTTTCCAAAATTATATTTTTACAATAACATTATATGATAGTGGTAAAACAGAACGTATGTTCTTCTATTGAAATCATTTTTGAAGTGATTTATCATACCTCTAAAAGTGAGTTGAGTATATAGGATGGGTTAGATATTTCAATATTGCTTTTTATATTCATTATTTCAATGTGAAGCCTTTGGGCTTAATCGGCCGTGCATATAGATGCAATTGTCACATTGACGCATTGCGTCAGGAACTGTGTCTATTGAAGACCCAAGACCTAGTATTAGGTATGCTATTGTTAGTAGATTTCCATGAAAATCTGCAATAATCAGGGTGATATGCAGAAATTATTTTTAAGTACAATCATCGGTGCATTAATCGCTCTAAATCCCATTCGGTACCAGTGACTGAAATACAGGAATGTATTTAAAAATGTATCCTTTAATGTAATGGTCGATTCAGACGTGTATTTGTATATAAGAAATGTAATCGGATATTATCATGTACTTATTTAATTTTATTATTAAGCATATTTAAGACAGAAAAATATTGTTGACGTCTCTTATTTATTTAATATATTTTGTTGTAAATAATATATTTAACATGTTTTCAAGATATATAATAAATTATTTTTGTTTTTGTTAGCTGTTTAATTATGATAATTAAAATATTTATCAACCCTTTAGATTATTATATTACGTATAAACGGACCTTGGATCATTTTAGTAAAAACAGATAACTTGGTAGTTATGTATCCCACAATGTACAGCGGCGTATCAAAGATTGATGCAAGGGAGCAGGGCAATAAAGCGCAGATAAAGCTAGGTTATGGTATACTGAAAGTATAGAGCAATATTAAAATTGGCTCCTAATCATATTCTGCAACTGCAACACATATATGAAAATGAGCCATATGTTTTAACCACGATGAAAATGGCCAAAATATCAGCTTTGAGTGAATGACGTAGGTCTGACGGCTCTATGTATAAACATAAACAGTCTAGTCTGTTTTACAGATGGCATATCTGTCTATAGGAAAATTGTTCTTCCTTTGCCATCCTAGTGGTACAATGCGATATATTCCGATAAAATTAAACGGTCCACAGAAGAGAAAATATAGTATATATTATGTTCTAACAATCAACCAGTAATTACAGTCAAGAAGCTCTGGCATCAGTTGAATCTCTAAGGTCTAAGGACATAATTATCTGCTTAGAGATCCAGGGAAGAACAGCTACTCAGGGGTGACTGAGGTCTGAGATGTGGCCCATATAGTGGAATATGCCAGATCATCGGGAAAAGTTTAGAAACGAAGGCTATTGATAGGTAGTAACGGATGGATCTAATGGATGAAACCGCTTTAGACCTAGGAAACAGTCATCCAGAGTTTTACAAAAAAAATAGATTTAGATTGATAGGTAAGTACTTCCGACGCGGAAAATATATGTTGTTTTCCCTTCGAAAATATTATTTGCTGGTAATCAAGTTTGTTTATATTTTATGAGGACTCCTCGTAAATTGATATAAGAATAAAATTACATACCTATGTACTTTTACCAAAGGAGGAAACCTGATTGATCCAAATTCTACTCGTATGTTATATTTCTTAACTTTAAGCAAATCGAATACAAATGCTATCTAGGTACCGTTTGCCATACCTTCAATGCTCAGATCCACACCTATAAAGCCTAAATGAAGTTTCCTTTTGAACTTTCTAATCTTCCACCTTATTTTCAATTAAACAACATAGATGACACTAATATGCGCTCACAGATGCCAGTATGGATAATCGTGAAATGAAATTTTCATTCGCTAGGTGGCACCCCTCAGCCTTGCAGCAGTTTCCATTTTATTCTACCTGTTACTAAATAATTTAAAGACTAGATGGCGCCACAGCATCTATTTCTGAATTTAATACCAATATTGGTTTTTTTATTTATATAATTCATTAATATCCTTAGTTTTCAATTCTGTGTCGCGTTCTAATAGATTTTAGTAGATTGCAGAAATAAAAATGCAGATTCCAATATTTATATATACATATATTATATGAGCTTTGTACAGCTGAATCCGCAAAAAAATGTCACACATGGGCGTCGAATGTTAAAAGTATGGTAGGGCTGGAATATGAAGATACTTCGTTGGGGATGTTTTCTACACCGGAGTGGAAAATCATTATTTTTACCAAGTTATTAAATCATATTTTGTTTAGGTGCGAGTTTTGCGACAGTGAGTGCTCTATCAACATGACTTGAACAAAACTTTATTTCCTAACGTGTTTCATTTAATCTTTCAACAATTTTGACTGGAACTTTACAAAAAGAAATGAGTGCTATGTCACAGGCTATGTTCAATAACAATTCAGTAAACTGTTAAAGTATCTGCACAAATTGTGACGTAATAACTATTAGACACTGAATTCAGTTTTGTTCATTTCAAATATTTGTTCTGGAATATTCTGAAAGAAACGTATCCTCAAATCAACAAATTTTTAAATATCAATTAATATTCTCAATTTTACTTCTTTGATTTATTTATTAACATGTGAAATGAACTTTTCATTAATATTTATGGAAAGCAATTAATTTAGATCTATCATCAGCCTTGAAATGCGTAATCTTGCATGACAAAATGAGAAACAACTCTTTTGCCCGGAGCTCTTCACGCCGAAACATTGAATTTCCGAAAAATGTGTCACATTTGCTAGCAACGGAGCTTCTCACGCATAACCGAGAGATGTGTCGTAGATGAGAACATTTTCGAATTTGAGATAACATGTTTTACACGAAATTACATCACTCACTTCCGTCGGCCTCTTGAATTCAGTCGGTCTGTCTGTCTGTAGCTTTTTTTGTAGCAGCGTTCTTTTTCAATAGGTGCATTGGCGGTGGAATAATAAGCAAAAAAACAAAGACTTTGCTTATTATTTATGTTTTCCGAGTTTCCAGACGTTATCAGTATATTATTATGAGCCAAATTTATGAATCGCCTCAAGGATGTTGAAAAAATAATAACTGTTTTGCCGTGGAACATCCTAATTATACTATATTTCCTGTTTGGATGCAAGACCAATGGTTACAAACGTTTGCTCAGTTTTGAAAAATTTACCCCTTAAAATGGTGTAAATATTATGTTCTTTTGCAATTTTTAGCTTTCGGAACAAATCTTGGTACGCTGGAAAATGGTTGAAAATTCGAAAAAAATAAAAAACCTAAGGTTGGAACATTTTTGCCTTTTTTTGTAAATGTCTAAAAATAGCAACTGTATGGAATTTGTAGTGAAATTACTGATTCGAAGTTGACAAAAAACAGTAAGCCTTCCTATCAATGAATAACCTCCTGCCGAAATTAGAATTGCCCTAGAGAATGTTTGATATTTTTCAAACTACCCCAGATACAGCACTGGCATACCGCACTCTAATCATTGAGCAGATAAGGATATTATAAATATGACATGATGAGATGACTGTTATTTTTACAGTTATCACCAGGCTGATAATTTTCTGATAAACTCTTGAACGGTTTCTGATACAATTCATATTGTTGACTGCGGATTTTATTTTAAGATCATATTACTCTGATTATGCCTAAAATATAATGGTTGTACGTCGATTTTGCATTCATAACGTCATTAATGTTCATGTATTTTATCGAATATCTACACACATACATTTGTGGTGTGCCCAAATCCTGGAGTTCTGCATTTTGCATTTTCATTACAATGGTCCCTGATTTAACGTTGAAATATGAAAAAAAAGAAAAACGCCCAAACTTTGGTTTACGACGTTTTTGAGGCACTTGATCATGATTCAGTTTTTTTTATTGTTGTGAGGTTATAAGTTGGGGTGGAGGTTGGGGGCAGAGTGCGATGTCAAATAAATGTTAGGTGGTAAAATACATCTGTAAAGTTTTGACCAATAATTCGTACTTTGTTAGACACATATGATTGCTTATATATTACATTCAAATAACATAAATGATCGATTTTCCAAATAGTTATGGACAACAACGACAACAATTATTCTTACGAGCTTTTCCGATCGATAAAAAAAATGTTCTAAAGTTTTGGTACAATGGCGATCCTCGAAAAAATAATAATACCTAGGTGCCTATGTATTGGCCCCGATTTTAACTTGCAATGTGTTAATAGTAGTTTTCATCTAGTGCCCTTTTACTATACTTGATGAATTTTGGATGCAATTTGGTGACTATTTTTTCTGCTAAATTTTCAGTTTTAGTGAGGGATTTTTTTATTATAGAGGGGATTAGTAGTGAAATAAAGGTATAATATGATTCTCACGTATTAAAACCTGAAAATATATACTGCTGACTTTCGAAATTTAATATTGAAGTTAAATACAGTACTGTAAAAAATTAAAAAAGACATTATATAATTTCAATTCATTCCATTTAGATATTTTCAATAGATTCGATTGTAACAAATAAATTTTAGTATTATGGTAGATGAATTTCATTATTTGTTAATGTACTTATAATAGGAAGCTGTCAGTTAATTTTCACAAATTAATCTCAGAATCGCTGTGACAAACGCTATTTCTTTTGTATTTTCATACCATTGGCATTGTCAGATTGAAAGCTGTCACCAGTTTTGTGAACTTATGCTACACTGACAACCCTTTCCACAAATGAAAAAAAAATAAAAATGTACATGTATAATATATTAAATTTTCGCTAATCATAAACCATACATAAAATGAGCTACATGTTTATCAAGATTTATAACGTTTATTGTTCCAGAAAAATATTGTCTCAGGTATTCTGTTACAATCATGAGTCACATTTACAAATACAGTCATTCAAACGCAAAGTGACATGCTATTAATTTCTTCTACTGTCTCATGACTAGTCTACTAATATACAGGGTGTTATTCATATTCGTGTTACAGGTGAGACCGTACTAATTTTGTAGCTGCTTGAACAGGCTTTACAAAAGTACAATATTAATATCAATTTCATATGGTATGAACATCTTATATAGGTATTTTGGTGAATTTGTTAGTCAAAGAGCTGCATTTTTTTGAGGCTAAAGCCTAAGCACTTATGACTGTGTAAATTGAGGAAACAGGACATTTTTTCACTGCTACCAGAGGAATAGGTTTCAATTTAAAATACCAAAATCAAAACCAACGGACACAGTACATTGCTACACTTGAAGCACAACGCTGGCTGTACGTATAACGTATAACTACCACGTGGGCAACAGTAGCAAATATTGTCGAAAAAAAAACATTGTAACGATTCCGTTTGTTTGTTTTAATTTGTATTCGGTGATTTCCCTAGTATCACTTTTCAAAATTTGTCCCGTCTGAAAGGTAACTAGTCCATCACCTCTGGGCTCTGAACTACGTCTATGAATGATTTTTCGCGGGTGACTGTGTGTCGTTGGTACCACCTGAGAAGAATATTGTTTAACTAAGTGAAAATGGTCTCATGTGCTGATGGCCGGCTGGAAACTTAATTTGTGATCTCTCATCAACCATCGCAATGGTTTTTTAGTTTGGTTTATTCTGGAAACTGGACTTTATTTTGAGTCTTTTGAGGGTCATACCTTTAATGTAGACCTTGTAACTTATGCAGTGGCGTAGGCGTAGGCTATGGCCAGTGTTCACGTGTCAGAGAATGCTGTACCGCCCTGGAGTTCCACTTCATGATTTCCACCATCATTAGTTCCGGTATTTCCATGGCCATAAAGGTATTACCCACCCTTTGCGTTATAAGATGAGATTCAACATTGTTTTTTGAATGCTGTCATTGCCAGATAAAATAAAGTCAGCACGTTTCACCCCTTGGTTTCACCTTTATGTAACTGGTGTAATATTTTTTTGTTCCAATATGTTTACTAGTAGTCCATTCTCTGATATGTCATTCTAACTTAACATCAAATGCTTAAAGTTTATGTCACCTCCAATAGTGTAGTTATTACACTTATTAATCAGCTGTAAGAGTCTGCATATATAGTTCTGATTTGCCTGTTAATTAATTTAGCCCATATATTACTAGAAGACGTGTTGACTTCACTACCCTGAGCTCTGAGCAAGTCAACAATACGTTACAAATTGAGATGGGGAAAATGAACAAAACAGCGCCAGCATAAAACGTTTGAGACGCGGGTTCCTGTTCCATTCGCACCGAACACTGCTCTGGAGTTTTGTCACACGTACCTTTGACCATTTTATCCTACGATAACCACGAGGTCCTCTTTATTCAACGGAGGAGTACTGGGTTCTCCAAATCGGTGCGCGATTTAAAAAAGGGAATAACTTCTGATAGATATCATTACATCTTTAGAGACCTTCAATACAAAAGGACGACTTTCTGCCAATTTCTGGTGGTAATATAAACAAAATGACAGCAATGTCCTTTACCAAAGTAGAGGTGTTACATAAATGGTATACATCAACAGCTAAAGATGTGGCAACGAGGTAGTCTATACAGCAAGGACCAGCAGAGAGGAATAAATAAGCTGTAGGCGTTTTGGGTGTGCCCGTATAGATACACACACCACACACAAGAACTTAGTAGATTGGAACGAATAAAAAGCTGCCACCAGCAGCCTCGGTCGCACAACTAACAAAATATAATTTATTGGTAATGATACCAGATACATTATTTGACAGGGCTGGAGATCAGATGCTGTGGGTTGGCATACGGGCAATGCCGATAGAGCAGAGGGTCTATTTCTTGCTCAGGTCATTTCAGATCTTTGGCCTAAGTGATTCAATCAAATTGTAGATCGTACATTGTACATTAGGCATGTATAAAAATGTTCAAGTTGATCCATGTCCATGGTCATTTTATACTTTCCATTGGATGTTTTATGAGACATAGATTACAGAAAATGGTGTAAGGTGGATCGCCCTTTGAAATTTCATCGTTATTAAATGAAGGTTTGGTTCAGATTTATAAGCTGTCTACCTTTTAAAATTAAATCCAAATCATATTAAAATTGACATTGATACAATCTACAGTTCTAAAATCCGATTAACATATTCTTTAACCTGATACTAATAAACGTGAAATGCATAGTAATCCTACTCCACGCTATTATTCAAGAGGCATAGGTGGATGTGTAATTACAAGACATACTGACGGACAGACGACAGACCGACCGATGGAAATGAGATTTAGTGATGTTTGTGCCATAAAACAAGAAAAAGACATCCTATTGGCGTGAGAAGTCATAGTTTTACTGCTTAATATGCGAGAAAGTGTTGTAGCATAGTGATGAATTTCGTTTCTGTGTGTCTGTTTTTGGTACCTATATAACTTGACACGTACCTGTCGTCAGGTAGGTTCACTCTGTTTCTCAGATTCAATGCTATTAGCTTATTTGGTCGGAGATTTAGACCTGTGGATTCACTGCAAGTAATTGTTGGAAATTTTGTAAAATTCTTAACTTTTGGACGTCTCTGAAGTTATATAATGTATTATATTCGAAGTCATATTCAAAACCAGGCACTTGTCATTATTTATAAACCGAAACCGTTGGGTTGGAAGTATAGCGTCAACCTACTTGACGTCAGTTTTCCATAGAAATAATTTATGTATGCCTCGATTTGAATGTAATATGAAATTCCACAATTTATGCTCCATCTTACATCATACTTAAGCAAGCTAACACATGTATATTGTATTAGTAAAGGACATTTGAAAATGGCTAAATTGGTGTCGCAATTATTCATGTAAATAACCTCGTTAAATAGATATATCACTTGTATTTGGTTAACAGATAAGCGAAATTAGCAGTATTTACTTTGAACTGTCGTCAGAGGTCATGAAACATCATTTTTTCATTAGGGCATCATGTAAAGTATCATCATCGATGATGAGACGCCAATATACAAATTATTGTAAGTTTAGTTTCAAATTGGAAGAGTAAACCTTGTGAAAGCCATGTTGCCACTACCTCGTCTGAGTAGTCCAGTAAAGGTCCGCAAATGGGGTAAAAGTATTGTATGCATAAGCTATAAATGATTGTTTGATAAAGCAATACGTTTGAATGTATTGCTAGAGAATAGGGATGCGTCTGACGTCACAAAGAACCTCCACAGCCTAGAACATTGAAGAAGGGTGGCTGATCTGTAGATATCTCGCAGAATAACACCAACTTGCCTTTGCGTGAGGTTATCTATAAAATTATATTAGTAACTAAATATTTTGATTATACTTCTTAGACAGAAACAAACCATGGAACACATTTTGACAGTCTCAAAAATAAGAATAATCTCTATATTATGTGAGTAATTTCGAAACGATTTTACCAGGATTGTCGTTTTTGTTGACTATGATTGCACGGCATATATTTTGTTGTAAACATCGTGTCTCTGAAGTTTTGTTATTAACAGATTCCACCTTGTATTACCTTCAGCCTCTAGTCAGCTGCGGTACAGAGGACTGGGATGGAGGTGTGTTTGGTTAGATACGGACATAAGTGCTATTAATAAAAATGGAACGACAATAAACGTACAGTAATCTATCTCATAAACGGCATGTTTTATGTTCCGGTGAACGGAATATTGTAAAAAAACGTTTAAACGATTTTCAGAACAAAGACTTAGTAAAACTTTGTAGCCATATGACCATGGTGCTGGTTACTACTATTTTTATAATACTTAATGAAAAATCAAATCCTATGTTCGGTAATCGCGAATAGACAAAATCGTAGAAGAAAAGTTTAGTTGTAGATGATGAAAACTGCAATACGTCGAATAGTGCATTCCTTTCACTTAAAAAAAAGAAATAATTATCCTAAAAGGGGTCCAACATGACCTAGAAAGTGACAGAAGTCTAGCAAAAGCAGTGCATTGATTGAAGGTGAAGCGCTGGTTCACACTATAATATTTAGGCAAAGGTTGTCGATTAATTATAACACATGCTCGCATTGGTAGCAAATCTAGATTTGTGGATCTCGAAAAACTGGTGGTTATTACGATGACTTGAATGCTTCCTCATTATCCAAGCTAGAACCGGATTCAATAGTCTTAGACAATGACTCATACCACACCCGAAATGTAACTGTGAAGAATAACAGCGCCAGATTTTCGCGTGATTCCACAAAGAGGTGTACTCCCAAAAATTAAGTTACATTACAAAATGTAAGAGTGAACATCGTCGCCCTACTACCACGCACCTGTACCTGCAGACATGCTCATTTTCATATTGTCTTTATTTGCGGTATCTGATTATAATATAATACTATAATTTGTCTGCAAATATATACGTGTATGATTACATATGGAGTGAAAACTCACTCGCTCTATTATTGTCGAATTGTATCCATTAATTATGAATAACCATATCGAATCGTGGGTAAAGCAAGCAATAGCAAGTGAAGACCTCTCATGTAATGAGGTGAAGTTAGATGTTGGCAATGATAGCGCCGTTGGATATACTGGTCAAGTGGTGTTTGTGAAAGTTTCTGGTGTAACTAAGAACGGACAATCTAAACAGCTCCACTTGGTTTTGAAGCACTCCAACGACAATGTTGCATATAGGAAAGTGTTGGGGCAGATGGCGTTCCACCAGGAAATCATCATGTACGAAGATGTGTTTCCCGCATTTGAAACGTTCCAGCGACAAAAGGAGGTAAATGTCGCTTTTGAAATATGTTTACTGTTGGAAAAAGCAAACGAGCTAAGAATTATGTAGATTGTAGATGCTCTCACTTGGTGAAGATCTGACAGTCTGACGATGATTTAAATATAAATCGAAACGCGTCACTGAAAGAAAGAGTTTTATTTGTGAAACTGTGCTTCGGAACAACATTACTCAGTATAGTGACAAGATACCATCATGGATCTCAACCTAAGCCTAATTATCCTTTTGAACCTTTGAAACGAGTATTGTAGTCGATTGACTATTTATATTGTGTAATACTGGCTGATGCCTCAGTAGCTGCTCACCTTTTGTGATGTTTATTATGGATGTTCTGTCACTCGAACAAAATCTGTCTCAACCGGTTCTAACTCATAAAAATGTTTTTATTTGCTCGAAAAAGGAACAAGGACTCCAGACATATAAACAAGCGAATGCGAATAGATGAATGGAATCAGCGTAGTACGGAAACTTGCAATTAGTTTAGTCCTGGCAATCCTCATTTAGGTTACTAGTTTCGATACAATGTAAGTGAACTAGGGATTAGAAAATAAACAACCCATTTCCTTTGAAATGCTCTGATTTGTCTAGACTTCTGATTTATGCAAAAATTAGGTTGAACTTGTCTAACTGTTGAAGTATCTTAGGTTATGAACTGTATTAAGCTTAAGGAATAAAATATCTTGAAGCATGAAACATCCCAAAAAGTATAATATTTCATGAAATATCTTAAAGACATTTTGACAGCGATCGTTTTCAAGGGTTTTCTGTCACCAAAAAATATTTCTCCTGAGACAAAATAAAAAGTAATATAATAGAACAATAGCTAGACAAGATAAATATAGTTATAATCTCTTAGACTAGTGAACAAGTAAGACCGATGATGATTTAAATATTAAATTGAAACGCGTCACTAAAAAAGATGGTTGTTTGAAACTTGTAGACAAGGTGGATTTATCAAAAGTTTGATTTCGGACCTCAATCTGGAACCATGGAGAGAGCCAACTAGAAACATTCTTCAGTCATCTGAACAACATGCGACCTTCAATAAAATTCACGAAAGAAGAAGAGAGCAACAACTGCCTTCCATTTTTATATGTCTTAGTAACGAGAAGAAACACCAAAATAGAAACAACAGTACACAGAAAACCAACTCACACAGGTCAATACTTACATTACACTTCAAACCACCCAACAGCCACGAAGAAAGGCGTCATCCGGACTTTAGTCGACCGAGCTAGGAATATTTGTAACACACAAGAGGGACTACAAAGAGAGCTCAATATCATTAAACAAGATCTATTAAACAACGGATACCCAAAGAAGCTAGTGGAAGTAACAATACAGGAAAATACCAACAGTAGAAGAATTAAACACGAAGAATCTCAGCACTTACTCATTCTGCCTTACGTCAAAGGAATATCAGATGGAATCAAAAGAATAGGTCAGCGATACAAGATCCAAACGAGATTCTCTAGGACTGCCACCCTCAGAAGTATCCTAACAAAAACTAAGCCCAGGAATGAATTTCAAGAGACAAAGGACTGCATCTACCAGATACCATGTCAGTGTGGTAAAATCTATGTTGGAGAAACAAAAAGGCCACTGGAAGTAAGAATCAAAGAACATCGTCTCAACACCCAGCGAGCAGAGACAGGAAAATCTGGAATAGCTGACCACGCATGGACGGAGCACCATAAAATAGCTTGGGACGACGCTAAGGTTATTGCCAAGGAACCGCATTGGTATCGAAGGAAATTCAAGGAGGCGGCATTCATCACCAACAACAGCAAAGTGTACAGCAAACCCAGCGTAGACATTAAACCAATCTGGCAGCCACTCATAAAGAAGATTAATAGGCTACGACTGGACCAGACAACAAACAATGACCGACAAACAGCCACGTCAGCAGACCGGAATACCGCGCATCGGGAACCAATCAGAACAGACCGCGCACAACGACACGTCACCGGACGGGGTATAAATAGGCATGAAAGGAACGCGTTCGCCAGTTCACCTGAAGACGATTGAAGATAGTACATCAATCGAAACGTCGTGATACTCAAAGTTTTATAGACAATGGAAGTCTGAAATCAAACTTTTGATAAAAAAGATACTTATTTTTGCAATTCAAATTAAACAATTTTTATCTTTTGAGTACACAAACATTTTCACTTCTTTTCACTAGCTTCCAATTATCTTCATATTGCTCCCATTCTGCTTGCATACTTTTTTCATTTTTTATTTTGACGTCTTCGACTTGGTCCTCATAATTTCCAAACCAAGAAGAATTTTTGAGCAAATAACATTTTTTGATGTACAGATATGCACGCCATTTAGCGCTTACCCCAGATGCTTGAAATGCTTGAAGCTGGAAAACAAAGAAGTCTTGGTGCTGGAAGATCTGAATTATGCTGGCTACGCACTTCACGAAAGCGAAATCTGCATGGACCTACCCCACATCAGGATGGTCCTTAGAGAGTACGCACGGCTGCATGCTCTATCATTTGCGTTGCGAGATCAAAACAAGCAGTTGTTTGACTCGTTGACTGCTAAGATGAAAGATCCTTTTGTGAGATTTTTATCAATAAGTAAAATAGCTTTAAATACCGGCATCCAAGAAACCCTTGACCTGCTGAAGCGGTCTGGCGATGAAGACCTGTATCAAAAGTACAAACAGCTGTCAAAAGGTGGCGCTGAGAGATTAATCGAAATAGTGACAACGATAGATGATAAAGCTGTTATTGTACATGGAGATTGCTGGAATAACAATTTCATGTTTCAGTATGGGGTATGTAGTTGGATTATCAGTGTTATTTTTTATTGCTAATTCTAAGTGCCATTTCAATTTATTTAAAATTATGTTTTTGCGTAATACACCAAGGAGCTTTTGTTTTAATATCCAATTGGAGGAAAAATGCAGCATGATTTTTTTTGGTGATGAATTTGTGAATAGTCAGAGGGAAACACAAAAACGTGGATCATTTATTACAAAAAATCAAAACGAAATCTTTCAGCCAACTGCTTGACTGGATGAAACCATCTCTGCATCCATCCTATAATAATCTTTCTTGAAATTTAGTTGATTAGTTATGTTTTCATCCTCCTGTTCAGTGCGGTTTATTTTTACAAAGAATATATGTTAACGGTGTATTTCTTATATATTTTGTATTTATAATTAGTTAACTCTTTATTACAGATATTAGTGGAGTCTGATGAAAAAATCTATCAGGGTTTTAATTACAATATTCCCACTATGCAAGAATCATAACGTCAACTTCTATGTTTTTTTCTTAATTTCAGAATAACGATAAGAAATGCCCAACATCCGTGGTAATACTGGATTGGCAATTTTCAAGCTTGAAGTCTCCAGCTTACGATCTAGCTTATTTTCTTTACTTGACTAGTACAAAGTCTGCAAACCTGTTCCATCAGTTTCTGCAAGAGTATCACGAACATCTCTCAGATTGTTTGATACAGCTGGGCAGTAGTCCCAACCTCTTTACATTTGAAGATCTCCAAAGACAATGGAAGAGTTTTCAGATTATGGGCTTGCTTTTCATGCCTACATGCTTCAAATTCGCTATGGGAGATAAAGATAGCCTACCAGATTTCACGTGCATGGAGGAGGGAAAGGAAATGGATGATTATTTGAAATTGATCCCACTGCCGAAAAGTAAAGAATATTACGAAAGGTTGAAATGTGCCATAAAATACGCCGATATCTAGTTCAATGCTTGATAAAGATGATGTGTATATTGAAACAAATACGGATTAATTGTAATATAATAAATATTAAATGTATTTAAAGACGGATTATGTTTCTAATATTATTATATAGTGCAAGTTGTTATCATATTGACCGATCTAGATCCATTCAATCAATTAGAGTAGCATATTGACTATAACAATAGAAATTGTAATATTACTTCAATAATGTTTGCCATGACTAGAATATGAGCTTTAGGTAAGTTGATCATAGAAAACGGGAAATTAATTCATCATAGTAAAAATCTTACAGAGAAATAAGTATTTGTTATTGCTGTGAATATATGTTGGGGATTTTCCGTTACTAAAGCACAAACAGTGTTGATCTTTAAAGTTTTTAACTACGCCTTAGAATGATCCAGGTCATGAAAATAATTGTTGAGAAAACATTATATATTTTAGATATATTATAGTTGCTCGTTGCATACTATTCAAACTTTTGAATATTGGAAAACAAATCGGACAGAAAGTATGATGGTCTTTTGTTGTCAGTACTACTATTTTTTCATCTTAAACCATTGAATTTTGATTCAATTCCGGGACCGAGCCTCATTGGTGGTGATGGATGGATGTACCTCTGATGTATTCACAATAAACGACGACGATCCCTTTCTCTCCAATCTTCTTGCTGACAATAAACGAACTGTTAGAAATAACATTCAATCTAATCTGGAGCCTCGCAGATGACAGCACCCTTACTTCCTGCATGGCGCCAGATAAACCTCCGACATCCCGAGAAACCTTACATCGACGAAGGTACCATGTTATTCAGATCAACGAAAACAGAGAGAATTCTATTTTCTATGTATACTTCACTCTTACATTAAGAAATATTATTTAGACTTTTCTCGATAGTGCGAATGATGAATAGATGATAAATTACGAAAATAAATCACTTATTGCCTGTCGGTCTTCTGTTTGCCTGCGTTTTATTCGGCCTGTCTTTAATTTTTTTGTAACCGATTTTCGTGAAATCTGGGGATGGAAATGATGAGTTTACGCAACAGGTTTTGATGCTTTCTGCATTGAAATCGGTGCGTCGGTAGCGGATTAATAAGCAAAAAGTAGACAAATTATCAGATCTTTCAAAACTGCATTTTTTAGGTTTTTTTTAGAATTGCAAAAATCAAATTCCAAATCCCTAGTACTAAATTGATTCCATTGCGTAAGAAGCACAGCGTCAACCTGCTTGAAGTCATTTTTTTTCTTTATTCTGTTAGTTAGTAAACCAATAAGGTATGGTATATAAACATTGAAAAAAGCTTAGTTGTAAAAAGTTGAAAACAAACTGGCCGGATTACGGTTACTTTTCATTAAATAACTACGTCAAGGAATGGCGCAATACTTTTCTGGATCCGAAATACTGCAAATGGCTTTTTAAAAATTGGCGACCCTAATTGTGGGCGACCCGATTTATGTTCGCTGGTGCGAAGAGAAGGAATCCTAGGTGCACGTCGCTATGGCCCCTAATTAGATTTATCAGGGCTGGTCTGGGAGACCATATATATCGGTTTTTCGATGGTTGGGGGGAAATAGAAAGACATTCAATAGAGGCAATGGGATATTGAGTTATTTCTGTATTACAATAAGGCCTCTTTCGTGGAGATTGCAGCAGTGGCGTAGATAGCTTTTTGCAATAGGGATTATATCAGGATGAAGCTTTCCTCATTTCCTATACCTACTGTAGTAGACAGAAATTTACGAAAATTGGAGACAGCAACATTTATGTATCCATTATTGGAAAATGCTTGTATCATCAAAGAAGAAAATCACTTCATTAGGATTTTGCGAAGAGAAATGGGGGGTTGGTCCCACCTATTTCCTCCACTGGATTGTAAAAAAGTTTCCTTTAAGGCGTGATACATTGCTCGAATACCTAAACTGAAGCAATCTACTTCTAAACAGAAACTTTTCTTGACAGTCCACAATAGCGCTTTACACTGTGAACACACTGATAATAAAATATGCAATATTTGTGTCGTTATTTAACCACACAATATGTTTTTCAACACTCGTCAATCTAGCTATGTATGTAATGAATATGAAACGTCCGACATATGGCTTTTGTAGCAACTTCGACTAGGCCATGTTAATTTCAACGAATAGGCACCACCCAGACATGATTTATTTTTCAGTAGGTTCTTGAATGGAATAAAACAGAAACGACATAATTGTACAGAACAAAATATAATTTATTGATAATGATACAAAGATACATTATTAGCTAGATACATAAATAATATACAGGTATTGCGTTTACTCCCGGCCAGTCAGTTCTCAGGTTCACCGACTGACACTGAGTACGACTGTCTACATACGATATTGCAATGTATAAATAAGTTACATATAAATTATTATATCATAAAATAACTAAATAACATAAACGTGTTGAAATGAGAAAAAACACACAAATTAAATAATGATTTAAATAACAAAAAAAATCTTATATCCCTCATCGGTCGCAAAAAGGCACACAAATATACAGGGTATCATGTAATCAGGTGGCTCCGCTTTATGACTGATGAAGTTATTCTGATGATAGTAATTTTGTACTTAAATTGGAGAATTTTATAAAACCACGTAACTCAAAAGAACTCCGATAAAAATTATTTGTAAAAAATTAATAAAAGGGTTGTTAAATTTCCCACCGTGTCAGAAATACATAATAAATTAAATGACTTTATGAAGAATAAACTGAAACTCGAGCTAGTCACTAAAAATTAAAGATAAATGAAAAATATGCTGAGGGCCATGATAATAAAATTATGTGTTCTATGTTGATTTAACATGCCATCATTTCAAACCACCTGATTTCGGGACACCCTAAAAGAAAAAAATTAACGAAAAAATGAGAAAAAGAAGTAAAAAAGCAATAAATAAAACTTCGATCACGGAATGTTAGGAAAAATCGAGACCGATGACGTAAGAACTTAACCTAACTTGCACATTCATATCAACATTCGTATAAAACACGCCATCTTATAGTATTTATCATTAATATATTAAAAAAATCACACAATATCAAAATCACGCCGCCATACTGGCGAGATATATTTGTAATATAAATAAGACAATGTAATGAAAGTCCTGATTTGCTTTTTTGGAGGCATGAATAGAGTTAATAAGAGGGTTTTCAGATGAAATTAAATGTGGTTGGTATGGCAGAACAAAGTGATGGAAATAACGAACAAAATTAAATGAATTCGTTGGAATATAAACAATAAGTAGCTTGAAACCATAAAAAATAAAAATGGCCGTTTTTATGCATAAGGAACTTAAAAGGTTCAACTCCACAGTGTAATGAATCACATCAATACTATTTTTGATATGTTGTAACTATGCGACTGTTATGTTAGGAGTTTCTCATCAATATTTTTTCATGTTATATGTTCTAGACTATACTATGCCCGGAAATATCTGAACATTTTAAAGTTTATGAGTGGAGTTGTCCATAAAAAATCGCTAACGAACCAAAACACAAGAATTCTAACGCCCATTTCTTAAATAAATCCTTTGAAGCTATTACGGAGTTTATATTTTGTAAAGATAATCTATGTTCTATATGAGAAAAATTCAAAGTATCTTATCCAGTGTTCTCATTTATCTCTCGGGTTATTTAGTTTTGAAATTTGCAGTTTGTACATATAGTATGGTATAAATATCCTTGCAGATAGTTCTGAACAAAAATACGGAAGCTGAAGAACTCCATTTTTTTTCTACATCGCTGATTGTCAAAGTAAATAATCAGACAATATAGCTGAATCGTCTTCAGTATATTTCTGTATCAGGTATCACAGAGATGGACTGTCCAAGGCTGACTAGATCGGCAATCATAAGCTCTTGTTCTTGACTTTTAGTAGTATTTAAAACAGGAATATATTGAAGATGAATAAAGTAAATTTTAATATCCGATACATCAGCAAGTGAGAGAAATCATTCTTTCATTTTAGGTGAACAAATATATTTATACAAAAAATTGAAAATGTTCTATATATATATTAGGACATCAATTAAACTATATTTCCAGAAATTCCAAAAGTTAAATCCTTTTTATACTACAAGCGTTGTAGAATGCATAAAAGATTCTAGCTTTATCGGAGTCAATCTGCCAAAAGATAATTTTACCTAAGACATATTTGGGTACAAGGTCATATTTTTATCTCAAAAACACCAAATCAACTTTCCAAATTTTTGTTCGCCTGCAATTTCGATCATGATCATCCTGTAAGCCGAACGACTTGCTCGTTACTTAGAGAGACAATAATCAAGTATAAGACACTCCTTCAACAAGTCGAATACTTACGCTAGAAAAGCGGCAATAGCGCAACGTGGTATCGCAACACTGTATCGACCATTTTTGTATTTAATATGCATGTTTATGGTAGGAAAAGGACTGCCTTCAAGCCAGGTACCGGTTTCTTCAACGACTGCCAGTTCGAGTGAGAGCTGCTAAAATCGAGGTACGCGTGTGCGTTTCATTATATGTACATTACAAGACAAAAGTTTAGACGTTCACTAAGGAAGTTGTACGATTCCGACATAAGATTAAAACGAAAAATTAAGTTTAAATTTGAGATGAGCTGGATAGCTATGAGTAACAATTTAATTTACTTTGACTATTAAAGTTGACATTTCGTAGTCCTCAAATCATTGACGCGAATCAGGTGTGAAAATGTATATAAGTAGCATTTTATTCTTTTGAATTAACTTTTTATTAACATATTTATATATATGCGTTAACATCAGAAATGATATTCAGGAGTTGAGAGTTTAAATTTTTGTAAATACCTTTCGAGCATTTAAGACGGTTTCGTTGAAGCTAATCTATCTAACTATGAATGGGTATAAAATGTTTGTTTGAATAAATCGTGTATATTAATAGAATATCCCATACTTCTGCTCTCTCTATATTGCATTCAACACGTGATATTTTGGTTAGCAGCACTAATTAAACGTATACTTTCGTTCTAAGCCGCATACTGATTCCAAACAATTTTTCCCAACAAGTTCAACAATGATGAACGAACAGAATCTACATGTACTTTCACTTTCACTCTCCATTCGATTTTTAATAAGTTTAACATGCTGCTCGCAACGATTATAAAATGTTTACAGAAAGAGGCACCATGAGCGTTCGTGAAAAATTGCAGAAAGGAAAAATATAGTACAAAATATGGGAAATATTCTCATCTTATAAATACAGGAATATATCAAAATGATGACACGACATTAGCGTATAATTGAATGGATCTCACCTACAAAAAATAAAATATCCAATACTTTATGATTAATTAGTATGCAAAACAGTTTTTTTAAAATAATTCTCTATTCGGAAATTCTATTGTAGGTGATAATTTTTGTCATGAATAAAATATTCAAGTATTTATTACCCTAACAGGAGTACGCGTGAAAGAAGAGACAAACGATACACCATCCCATGCATATTACTAGTGACTAGCGAAGACTACTGTATAGTCAGAGTCTAAGGTCTTGTGTAAGAGTATAATCACAATGTTCTAACAAAATAACCATTACTAGGGATAGTTAAGAAGTGTTTCTTTGGGACACCATCACATATTCTACGTTGCCTAACATGGATGTGATCACTACAAATGGCGGAGCTGTACATAATGTATTTATTTGGGCCAGAGTTTTATCTGGAAGTTCAGGCGATGATGTTGCACAATAGATGATAAAATGAGAGCCACTATCGCTATCTATAACGGAATATTTGAGATGGAATACTTGTTTTTTATGAGAAATGCCTCGAGTGCTCTGTTATCTATCCCAGAAATAAATCGGTACATTTCAAGTGCTGAATTTTGTATATCACACAAATCACGAAAGTAGAGCACGTCTAAGATATCATGGAAAAAATGAAAGGGTTATTTTGTGTTTATCTGAATTTTCAAAATAATACTAGATTTGCTAATTAATTATCTCAAAACGTTATTCGCATTATAATGCACTGAACGATGATTCATAACCATTGCATCAGATTTCACGAACATTTTCGAAGTTTATTTCCTTTATTTAGATATCGTACTTTTATCAAAGTTGCAATAACAATAAGTTCAATGCAATCATTTTATTGAACGAAATTCTGTGGACTACTCAAAATTGGAGAGTTAGTGAACCTACTTATAAAATTTCATTACAACGATAAAATTTTAGATTGAGAGAGGTTAGTAGTACTTGAATATAAATGATTATCATCATATAGAAGCGTGATTGAGGTGCAATACAAAAACAAGAGACAACATATTCTCGCAAAGTTTTTAAGTATTGAAGTTCACTCTCGTTCGATAAAAATAGCAGCATAGATGCTACAATCATTTAAATCACCTTAATATGAATAGGTGTATGCTAGATATTATATTTTATGGCATAAATATGGTAACGTTCATACTATAAGTGAACAAAATGCTTCGCATTGCTTGTATCAGTACAAAAGCATTACGATTCTGTGAACAAAAAACCCACGCTAACTGGCTTTCGGCAGACCTCATACCACCATGTGACATAAGTATAACCCTCTTGACTAACGTCTGAATCATTCTCTATGTACCACCGTTAAAAACATGTTTTTGTCGCATCTCCACTCTATTATAAAAATGCAGACCAAACCTCCTGGGGGGTGGAGTGTAAGCACCGCTTGGAAACAAAACAATTTGAAATGCCGCTATTTCGGTGTTTTGTCATGATAGAGTAAACAGAAAAAAAATTTCGACCGTGGAAAATATGCAAGGCGGTATATTTTATTTCATAATGTTTATAGGTGAAAGTGACATATTTCAAAGTTAATGTGTCATGTAGTTTGAAAAACTATTTCGTAGTATATGAAAATAATCCATTTTGAATGAATCCATTGATTATTTTGGAGGAACTTTTTTCAAATGACAAATACGCATTTTATCAAATTGAGTTCATAGCGGATCATATTTCAAACACCGCCCATGGTAGTTTGGTAGAATTGGATGAAGAATTTCAACAATTAAATGCAGGAATTTTAGAACGCCATTTTATAGAAGTTTAACAAAGATTCGAGTGAACGGTGTTTCGCTTATAACAAAAAACATGAAATTAGGCAATATGAAGCATGAAGCAGAAAAATGAACAGATGAGGCGGTAAAGTATCAAAATCGGTTTAATGGTTTTGCCACATTTTTTCATGCCTGTAAACATATTTCTATAATTAGCACAGACTTCAGGGGAAGCCGGTTGCGTTTGATAAATCTGTAGGATAAATTGGCTATTTTCAAATGTCTCTTGCTGAATAGAAAACAGATAAAATTTTGATTTTCATGATCCATAACTATTTTTGCGAGGTGTAGTTATAATCAAAATACCTTTTTATCACCTGAATTTTTGCTTAATTCTCGCGGTTTATGCTGAGGTATAACAAAGATATTATTCTGAAAACTATTTCTGGCGATTTCAGAGATTTTTGCCTATAACGTAGCGTTTTAACTCTCCTGTATTTAATGCTTGTTAATCTTCAATAAATTCTACAACTATCGGGAGGTAGCAGCTTACCGAGAGGCGGTACTCAGAGTGCCGGGAGGTAAGGGCAAAGCGCTGCCCGCCCTCACAGCATGAGATCGCTAAGCGAGAGCAACTGCGCGGCATCGATCAATCGGTTGAATACAGGCAGTCGCGCGTCCTCGACCGCCCCCGGGGAGTGGAGCTCGGGTTCGGAGGAGAAGAACGATCCCATGCTGCTGGCCGGCGATTGGCTGAGGCTGCACGGTGGGCTGGGACTGTCGAGCGACAGGGATGGACTCAGGGCGGCGGGTCGCGGACGGCCGATGCCCGCCCCTGCCGTGGTCTGGGGGGCGGTGCGCGTCAAGATTGCTGCCGCTGCCGCCACTGCGCTATGGTTTGCTGTCACCGGAGCTTTCTGGGCGACTTCGTCTTGATTATGAACGAAGTGACATCTGAAAAAAAAAGGTATATTAATCATAAGCGCCATGTACAGGAAAAGAAGTTACTTTACACCAAGCTCGATTATTATTAAGGCAGCATATGATGCGCTGAAAAGCTTTTATGCTTTTTCTTTCTGTCCTCCTAGTGCAAATATACAAAGCACGTTGAAAGGGGTAAGTGTAATAAGTTTCATTTTAAGATGTGCCAACTTATATCTGATATTTATTTACACTTTGGTTGAAAACATTAATGTTGATAATATGGTTAATTCCTTGGCGTTTATCTGATGTTACAGTCATATAATGTGATGAAAAAAAACAAACAAATCACACACAGTTTATAAGTGGAAATAACAATAATTAAGTTGTGACTGACTATAAAATAAATGAGGGATAGCCTACCAAAGTATTGGTAACGATCCTCCTTGCAATTCGTTGTAACTAATTTATTCAGAAATCATATGCGTAGTAAAATGATTCAACTATATATCTTTTATTCTGGAAAATAACCCGTCATATTGTTTGTATGTCATTAATGTCATAATAAACTTTAATCTTTTCATCATGCTTGCACGATGTTTGCTCAAGATAAGGACAATCTTTATCGTAAGAGAAAGAGCCAGGATATCAAGAGCATACAATCTATTGTTTCTGTTATAATTTCGAGCTGATAACAAGCTATTAAGTGATGTTCTGTAAATTTGATTTAACGCTGAGAATCTCCAGCAATAACTTGTGATTCCTTTCAAAATTTATTAACGCTCAAAAAATATATTTTCAAGCAAGGATATGCTGTCTTAAACTAACACTCTCTATATACATTTTTCAGGAATTGTTTAAATCAATAGATTGGAACGTATTTTTGAAAAAAATCCCTGAAACCTATAAATATAGATGTTTTAAGAATTCGGAATTTTTTCTCAATCAGTTATAATTTTTAAAAATTAAAATCAATTACCTAGGTCCGTATGGACAGAATCCAACCGTGTGGTATGTCCTGCACAGCTCTGTCTTATATTTGGGATGCCTGGCCAAACTTCTTAACTCGGCGTGACCGTGAGCGAACTGGCACTTATCTCCGTACTTGCATACGCCAAACTCCTCGAAGGGCCTACACAGCTCCGTTTTATATCTGGAACGAAAGGAAAACAAAGTTTAATAGACTTTTTATGCTGTCAGTTGAATTTTGATTTATTTAGGAGAATTGAGAACTACCGTGGTCGGATATTGAACGAATTCAATATCTAAGCACAGAGCAGAAAAATGGTCTGATGATGAAGACCTCGCCATGTTCTTGCATAGAAACAAAATAACTTATGTTTAACGCGACTTATCGGATATTGATTCAAATTGATTTCAGTATTGTTGTTATAGCGAGTACAGCCATAAAAAAGCTGCTATAAAACGACTATCATGGCATTGCCTGTTAATAAACTGATATATGGGGTTTTCAACATTGATGTTTTATAGCTATCAATAATATTAAATGATCAAATGATAATGGCATTGCATTGTTAGCACTATTTGGGGTTTAAGTACTATGGCTTTCATAATTGTAAACAAAAAATGGTTTTTAACCATAGCAGCGAATAGTGTATTATATTGTTTATCATTCGAATGTTGGCAGAGCAGCAAAGTCCACCTCGTAAATCGTTTAGTTAGATTAAAATTCAATAATGAAGACAAAAATGACTGCTCCCAAATACAAAAAAAAACATTTCTAAGAAATGTTGAATGAAATTTTGGTATACATGGAGAGATTCCCAACAATTTTTAGCTACTTAAAAAATATTTTGGACAGTACCCTACAGTAATGAAAGAACTAGAGAACGTAACGTTCAATATTTTTGAATCAATATTTTTTATACCCAAAAATGATGGGAATATCGAAAAATATAAAAGAATCTTGGGGATGCTATACATTTCATGTTTTCGTTCTATTTATTTCCCTCCCAAAATATAGATTAAAAAAAGCATCTCTCCCATCAAATGCCATCAAAATTGATGCGTCGGTTGTTGCAACTGGATGTGATAAAAATCCCAACGAAATATTTCCAAAATTTGATTAAAATCAATGGGTGATAGAAAATCCAAGAAAAAAAGCGACAGACAGAGAATACAGATCAGGCGGTGAATATGTGATCCCCACATCGTATTATTGATACCAGTAAATTAGTAAATTACAACTAAAGAACATAAAGATTCCCATTGTGTAGCCACTTCCTACTTGTAATTTTTTTCAACTAACAGTGCATCAGATTGAAAATTGCCAATGGAAAAGAGAAGCGATTGTTTGAATATCACAATGGGATGTAACAAGCAAGAAGGTAACCAGGAAGGAAGCAACCATTCAATATACTATTAATAAGAATTTCAGAAATAATAGAATTGAACCAGGTATGAATAGAAACGTTTGGGACGGAGTGGATCAGTTGGAGAAGGCATGAGCTATCCATCTAGGCTTGCTCCACATTGCAGGAATGCTATACACAGGGTTGCTGATATCAGTTTTTACTATAACTCATGCGTAGAAATAGACCCCTAATTTTGGGAGGAGGGAGTGTGTGTGTGTAAACATTGGAGTTCATACTCTTTCTTCGCATATATTTATTTCCAGTTTCCTATTAGAAAAGGTGAAATTGGTCAAAGAGATTTTCAATCAACTAACACGAGCTACTGAATGAACAAGTAGGGGGTGCTCCTCAAACAAACCCCGGTCCGTAACAGGCTGATAAACGAAATGAAAATGCTAGACATATTGATTTACCTGGACGTATTGGCTGCTGTCGGCTGTTGTTGTACCGCGGAGGCGGGCAGCGGAGGCGGCTGCTGCTGCTGCGGCGCGGGCGCAGATTGCGTGCGCTCCAACCGTCTGTGTTGGTGGTGATGATGGTGGTGGTGGTGATGCTGCGTCAGGTTGCCCAGCAACACCGCCAACTGAGCCTGCTGATTGGCCGGGTGACCGGCGGGGGCGGACTGCATGCGGGACAGCGTCAGGTGGACGGCGTGTTGGAGCGCGCCGCCGCCGTTCGGAGGAGGGGACGACGGGTCTGACATGCCGCTCTGAAACAACAAGGGAACATTCAAATTTCGAAAAGTAATTTTCAGATAATCATATTATTGAATAAAGGCAGTGTTTGAGGATTTAAAATGAATATCATCTATGTACTGGTATTACGCCCTGGAGAAATGTGACTAAACAATTTTTAGAAATTAAAAATCCTTTTTTGAATCAGCTTGTTGCTGTTGGTAACTACATACTATATCTGCAAACTTTGGAAAAGTTTTATGCTAGTTAGAATACAGTTTAGTTTGAAAAACGCTACATTCTTTCAGAAATATCATAATATTTTCATCTCATCTAAGCGAATGTACGAAGTTTTGAGAAATGGCAAGCAATAACACATGAAGAGTTGTTATTGGTTATCCGTGAAAATACAATGTCATCAACCATAACTATCATTTGAATCTTCATTCAACATCACTGTTATTATATAGCATAAGAAGTTTTCAACAGTGGCCTGTACTTAAGCTTAAACCAATTTTTTGCAAGGCACTGTACATTAGATGTCACATACATATATGTGAATGTACTGGAAAATCAGTGATGAAAGAATTGTTGTGATTATACACACTATACCTGCATTAATGCTACCTTTTCGAAGTCACTCTGATGATTTTATAATTTTTATACTATAATTACGTTTTTGCGTGCTCCATGCTGATTGTATTCCGACCACAATTACGGCAAAAAATGTATATACATTCATAATATTTATATAACAATTAATATCTACGTACACCCGGATATAACATTATACAATGTTTTATACTATTTTTCATGAAACCTCACATAACCATATGACGAGATTTTCAATAAAGTTCGAGGAATGCGGCACTAATGAAGTCAGTCTACCACATAAATAAATTGATTTGCACACGTAAATATCTTTTTATATTTTTGTTTTTTTGTCGATAACACTGGTCGATTTTTGATAACCTGCAAAGCTTTTTCGTCCTTGCAATCAGTAACTTAGTGTCAAAATTAACGTGATCTGGAAAAAATATTTTTTAGATATCTGAGTTATCTACAAACAGTGCATTGGAAGTAATGCTAATAATTTAATATATTTTATATAATAAAACAAAATAGACGAGTACATTTTTTTCTATATTCATTGTTTATAAAAAACAAATGCTCAATATCGGTTTAATTTTGGCTACTATTTCGACCAACATTAAAATAGTTTCCAGTACCACACTGCTTTACTATTAAATAACAGAAATCACTTAAAAGCATATCGAAATTCTATCTCCATTCCCAATAAAAGTAACTCACTACCTAATGACTACTGGCAATGCAAGAAACGTGAAAGGTCAGACGATTTCCATACCAGACATGACACTTGACCTTGAAAGTGCTAGCAGAAATTCAAATGGATATAACTAGTGAAAATTGTTGGCAGCCTGAAAGCGAAACTAATCAAGATCCAATCCAAATGAAAAACTATCATACTGGGAGGTAAATAAACATTAGCCCATTTTCATATCATTTAACGGTGAACAATCAAATTTTTAGGTATGTTTTGCTCATATATGAGATTTGAAAAATACAAATTGTATACCAGTTTTTATCAAGCTGCTCTCACCTGAATTCAAAATAAAAGAGGACTAAATTTAATACATGAATTGATTTCGAACAAATGCTTTTCTGAAGTTTCAAAGTTATGTCGTAGTAAATTGTAATTGCAATCTCCAATCATCGATATAACAAAATTTCAATGCCATAAGTTTGGGAAACATTGGAGTTATATCAGAAACCCTATTACTGACAGTTGAGAGACATCAACGAATATTGTTGTTTTAAGTTTTAAAAAAATGTGTTACCACCTCACAAGTAGATATATAGAAATAGGAACTTTGAAATGAGAATGGGAATTCTTTTAAGGAGACTGATCCTCTTAAATTATTTTATTTTAAATTCTTATCATATATATAATTTTTGTCACGTATATGAGTAAATATTTGTTCGGGATATAAAACATAGGCATACATGTTTCCTGACTGACCCGGAAGAAATTATTTAATATGTATTTAGAAGGAAAATTGGGAATCAAACCAATGTAGAAATTGGAAATGATATTTTTCAATCATTATTGATATATGTAACAATAAACAAAATGATTCTCAGCAGCATGGTATGAATGGTAGAGCACGAATACAAGATGTTTACATGTGATATGAAGGTCAGAAACATTTTTTTATCGTTTCCTTGATACTGTTATAGACCTAGAGGTGAGAATGGTTACACAACTTTTTATCTCCATGACGGAAGAGTTTCACCAAGTAAGAGCATCTACAGTCTACATGAGGAAACTTAATAATTTCTCGAAACGTTCTTTCGGAAATAATGTGCTGGGGGGATACTTTGTCATTCAAGTGTTAAGGTTATACTATATATAGGCTTTTCACGTGTTTCTTGCATGAACAAATCTAGAAAAAGTGAAATTGTAGAACCGAACAGTTGGGAAACCACATTCATATATACCTGCCTTATATTCAATTATGCAATAAATAGGAATTATGTAATCTAATTAAATAGTCATTGACGGTGACAAAGCTTTTGCTAGGTGTCACCCGGAGATACCGGTCAAAATCATTAATTTTTAAAAATATTGTTCATATATTTGTTTAATGGGATTGCATTTAAGCCAACTATGACATGAAAAATAATCCCTATTAGGGAACAATTATTTATTGTATCTGGGTGATTAATAAACTTGTTTATATACTCTTCATCAAACAACAGCAAATCAATGTGAAACGTATTTTTTCATAATCCAAAACTTTCACTGAATGATCCATGAATTAAATTTATCGAATACAATTATCATTGTGATTCAGTCCATACAAAAACAATAACACATTACAACAATAACTATCAGCGAGTAGTCGATATGAGCAACATACCTGACATTAGCTGAGACATTAGGCGTTAGTCTACCACACCGATATGATACAGACATTTATCATAGTTGACCTAACGATTGTAGACAGCCCAAACGCATTTTTAGTAACCTGCACACGTAGGATGAATAATTTCCGAATTTATCGTGTGAAGATTGCCAGCGAATCCGCAGTGCTTTTAACTGAAACGTTTATATAATTTTCGCACAAAATGAGTTATCGGTTTCTCTTCGACTATTATCTCCAATTAATATTGCAGACAGTTGCTATTTCATGTTACCATATAAATCACACACGTTTGTGTTGTCTAATCAATGCAAATAAGTTGCGCTTATATAAAAAATACCTTACTTATTTTGCAAACCAGAAGTTTATTCACCTGAAAGAAAACACGTAGAAATGCTAAACTTGTATTGTGACAAGAAGGATTGATTGTGCTTTTCAATACTTCCTTAAAAAACAAATAACAATCGGAAATGTGAGACGTAAATAAAACATCGGCGGTTTGAGGATATTTGTTATTTCATACTTACTGAATGGGGTTACTAGAATAAGTGTATAGAAATAAATTGATGACAGAATGGGGCTGGAATTGTACTTTAGTTACATTTGAGGCACAATGCGAGGTATTTAAAAAATGCTACGGAAGTATGTAGATAAACTCGTAATGCTTCATTGTTTCGCTAGACTGATGTGAGAAGCTGTCCATATTTGGGAGTTTATAACTCGAGCATCAGCGGCAAACTGAACATACACTGTAGCGTATGCTACAAAAGTTCAATCACCACAGAAAACTCGAATATATAGTATTTTGAAACATATAATAATGTCTTTAAAAAAGAACTGTTAAAGCCAACCAGTGCATAAGAATAGCTAATTTCAGTATTTGCACCTGGTATTTACAACGAAGCATGAAAGATATAAAAATTATGTCCTTCAGACAATTTGCTCACAGAGCCAGTTTATTTTCCAATTCACGCTCACTTGTCTGGCTAAACAGGATTGCGGTATTTTATTTCCTTCTGAACAAAACTCCCTATAAAATTTTACGCTGCAAACCCTGTATATAGCAAAATTTATAGTTTCATTATATTTCCTAGAATAATAATACCATGGGAGTGCTGCTATTTACCACATCATCACTCAACACAATGCTATAGAAACTGATGTTTTATGAGCTGTGTAGAAATTGCAACCGCATTTAATTATTTTCTCGTGTAGATTTTCTTTCAAGAGCTGGCAACATTGCGCCGCGCGAATGATTGAACTCTGCCGTACCAGCGACGCGAAGTCAACGAGTCAGCGTCCATCACCATTCTGCCTTTTCCCTAACAGCCGTTTCACCAAATTGCCTTGGATCGGTGAAACATCACAGAAAATATTATCGACTCCAAAGCCAAATGTATGCAAGAATATTTTCTTCTTCCGTCTCGACTTTTCATCATATGATTATTTCATTTTCACCGGCATAACTGATGCTAAAAATGAGAGTTGGTCTGTTTCCTACCACGACTAATTGCAACATGCTGTAGTGGAGTCACAGTTTGGGCGGAGGAATTCAATAATAGAACAATATTTCCAAACTTCATCGCCTGTCAAGTGCTATAAGAGTTTTTTCCCGGTCTAAAAATGGTCTATTTGTATAAAAAATTGCCCGGAACCGGAAATACCCTCTTGACTTTTGAATACTAACACATGAATGGAAGGTATTCGGGTTGGATAGCTATGATACGCCTTAATTAGGTTTAGGTGGAAAAACTCAATCAAAGAAAAGTGACCTGTCTCATAGTACTGTTACTGGCAGTTTAGTTTTGTTATTTAATGAACTTGTTAGTTTTTGCACTTGTTGTCTGTGGACAGAATTCATTTCAATTAATTTTTGGTAATACTTATTGATACCTCAGATGCTGGGTAGCCTTTGTAATGTTCATTATCAATGTTGTTACGCAACAAAGTCATGGAAGTTGCATGTTGATATAAACTTTTAATAAAATGAGTTTGGTACGACTACAACCGGATCAAACTCCTCAAAATGTTTTTTTTTATTTAAATGAACAGGGACTCCTGGACTCCATAAAGGTGAAAAAACAACAAACAAACGGAACAAGCCATATATAATATAAATACCACAAAAAACCTACATTGCCTCTAAATCACAAACATCCGACAGCCCTAAATGTAAAAGTAAATTAAATAAGGGATCAAAAAAACAGTATTCTAGCTACGCTTCGAAATTATCCGAAACTTCTTAACCCCCCCCCCCCCCCCAAGTAATTTTTGACTACGCCTGAAACTATTGAAATAATAACGAAATGAACAAAACATCGTCAAATTCGAAAATGTTTGCGGGCACAAGTCTCACCTCGTTCATGCGAGGAAAACACCCTAGTACTTGCAACAACTGACAAGATATCAGATCTGGTGCGACCAGATCCCCACATTGCTATGTTTCTACACAGTTCACCGTCACTTTCTCATAAAAACAAAACAATAGACAAACGCGTTTCTGTGTGTGACAAAGCATGGCAGTGGACACTGTGAAAGTCACACGATACGCCTCACTGAGGAAACAGTCTGAAAGACGCATTTCTCTTTCATTTCTTTTCTCTCGAACGGTTACTAATTTTATTACGTATTGTGTAACTATTATTGTCTTCCATGTCTACAAGATACGATATTAAATCCCACGTTAACTGGTTAGTGGCATCGTAAACCATCAGGTCTCTTGGCGTCGTTTGCTGAAAAATGACGACATTATTGACACCGTCATCGTCAACAAAATCTTCTTTTATGTCAATCACCGACTATTGACAACACCAAACAAATGCCACTCAGCGTTTGATGCTGTAACTAGTTGACACCTGTTTTTTAATTGACAAAAAAGCTTCCAGCTACAAATTCAATACAACAACAAACATGTTCCTAGATCCATAGTCAGAAAAAGTAAGAGCAATCTTCAAAAAAATACTTCGCAGTTTGAAAAAAAATGACGAACTATACTGAAAACCTTCATCTTTTAGGTTGGAGTTTTCCAATTGCAATACACGTATGCATCGAAAGTCAAATAAAATATTTGAGATTTTCACCTCCCCCAAACCTCCACCCCGAATTTGTGTGATCACTCCAAGATCTTTTTGAAATATGATTAGTAGCCTCGGAAAGTTTGAGCGTTTTTCTTGTTTTTTGACTATAATTCTGCTGCCACTGTACCGATTTTCTAGAACAAACCTAGTCTGCAAATAACAGAAAATATGGAGGAAACAAGGATTACCAGACAGCCAATATGATGGACAGATGATCAACTAAAATTATTGGCATTTGAACTTGATTTAGCTCTGTTTGTCCTACTGATACACCATAGTTATAAGTGGGAAAATAACTTTAACCAGCAGATGTGGAAATGTTACTCGTACATATGAAGACGTAGAAAAAATATCTTTCAAAAAATCATTTGATACCACAAAACATCTGATTCATCATGAATATGGTACTGATAACACCCACCAGCTCTGTTTGTCCATGCGCGGACGATATTTGTCATTTAAGCCCGCGTCTGCATGTTTTGTACTGTTTCACGCCCGAGTTGCAAAGCTTAAAAAACAAAAAAAAAACCATATCCAAGCGAATCAAATATCTTTCTACAATATATAAACAATAAGCAAACAAAACACGATCTAAATTCATACCGGCTAACCCTGAATTTCGAATGTCACGATTTGTCACAGCTTGCCGATGCTTACTCACGGAAAACGGACTGCTTCGATTAAATCGATTTCGATTATTCATTCACAGCCAACTTGAAACAATGGACGCGATGAAAACAAACAATTTTTCTGCCGCCAGAGCACTTTAACAGGAAACCAAATAACAATCCGCGCATGAATATTGAAAAACGGCTATTATATTCGGCCTGTTCAGCCGTTTTTAGTGCACGAGGTCATGCTTCCTAAAAATGTGAAACGCTGGGCTGTATGCACTTAGGGCACAAAATCAATGACAGGCTATGGTAATGCGACAGTATTTCCAGTTGGAATTCCTAATATTTGTTGTGTATTGTGAGTTAGGTTACCAAATAAAAATAATATAGTAGTGGATGTTCCATAAAAATGTGAATACTACTACAAGAGTTGTTATATAGAGAGAACAATGCTTACCAGAAGTCAAACCGATGGAAATGAGTTACATGACATAAGAGATATCTCCATGTTCGAATTCGAACTTTTTTGCGATTAAAATACTTTCTCTGCATTGGCGCGGTGAGTAAAATGACTTGCTAGATAAATGTAGTAATTATGTTGAGATACGGTGAAGTGGAGGCACGAGGAACCAAAAATTGGATATTGGAATTATTTGAGGTAGTCCGCCCTTTTAACAGATGCCCTTAATGTGACCCAGTTATCATGTGCAAGTTAAATAAGCACTTTTTTCATTCGTGAACGCTACACTTAAATTTTCTATTAAATCTATAATAACAGTTTATGCAACTGTGTGTGCTACTGCCTTTTAAATTGTCGGTTTGTACCTGAAAATTATTATGAAACTTTACGGTGTGCAGGTCGTTTTTTCAAGATGCAATTATTTTTCAATTTTCATTATGAGTACATTGTGTTTATTTAGAGGTATCTATTACAAAACGCAGTCAAGGGAAAAATTCGTGGGTCAATTTACATAGCAAGTTCATTCCCTGTTCTTGGCACAGTTTTAAGTTACACTATACTTTTAGTACTTACAGAAATATGGAAAGCTCTTATTACCTAAGCTCATACATACTTTTACTTATTTTTGCTGCTGCTATCTAGAATATCAATATTATTATTAAAACTTTCGCTCTAGATTTCACTCACAGTTTTGTTATAACCACTTAACATCTGTTATTTAAACCAGATTTCCTTATAAATACCTGTTAAAGAAAATAAGACATGATAATATTATTCCAAGAAAATCTAAAATAGTGGCATTGCTTTAGTAATGATTTCAAGATAAGGTTTTAGATTTTATTTTACGTGAAAATATATAGGTACATCGCTAGAGATCCATACAATTATGAGCAGATAAAGAAATGTTCGACAAATTCTTGCCAGCTAATAAAAATTATGAGATTCATGTTACAGTGATTCACCAATTGCAGAAGAGAGATGTGAAAATTTTTCCTCATAATGTCAGCTATTCCACATAACCTCAAAAACTCTATAATTCAGGCTGAAATAGCGTGATACGTGATGGGATGAAATGAGACTTCAAATTCAGCTTCAATAATGTCAAAGACAATTAGTAAACATCCCTTCACCCCAGGCCAGCCTAACCTAATATGTAAAACTGTTTTAATCTCCCCCTGAAAATGCTAATATAAACACGTGTCGGGTTTTTTTAGGAAAGGTGGTCTTGCGACTGGTGTTCCATTGACTCAATTTTCGTTCAATACTGTATGTACCACCAAAAGTAATCGCTCAAACGTACTCATTTATAAAACGAAAAAAAAATGCAAGTCTGGAAAACCACAGAGATAGACGTTTAATAACAATAAAGATGTCTATAGAGTCCATTACTTTGATAACGAAATGACATTCAACATGACGCATCATCCTGATGCTTTTTCATATCTCGGCATTAATACTGCAGAGAAAAATGTTACAAGAGATTACGTAATCGCATTAAGGTTGCTGGTAACATCACAGTTTAAAGTTTATTCAAACGATAAAAAACGTCCACCGGCTGTAATAGAACTGGTTATTAGGCAATTCTGGGAATGACTGAAAATATGTAAATAATTTAATGGGGTTTCTGATAGAAATGTTTAGAGGTGTCGTATCTGAGAAGAGTCGAAATCGGCAAAACTAACAATTGAATAAATGTTAATAACGTAATATTTCTCATGAATAATATTGATCAAATTTACAGCAGCTCATGGAAAAGTCGAATATTGAAAGCATTTAAAATTTTAAGATCCTCGAACATGCATTCCAAACTTCTATCAAAAGGAAATGGAAATATGATTTATCGATTGTACAGGCAATTAAAGCAGCACTTTTATACGCCTAAACAAAAGAAATGTTTTCAAATCCGTACAAACTTAAGTGTGAACACATGAAATTAAGTTTTATACGATAAGAAAGCAAAGCATTTTTCGATCATTCGCTGATTTATTACTACTTTCTTTTTTTAATATTCATTAAATGGTTTTAAATTTGCAAAGTATATAATTATGCAATATTTAGATAATAACCCATAAGATCTTGAAACAGAAGCAGCCGAATAAAATAATAAAATATCTAGAAATACGTGTAAGAAGCCTATCTGTTTTTTTTCTAAACTACGTTTGAGACTCGAAGGTCTTCGACAGAAAGAAATTTATAAGGTATTCAAAACCTTTTGTATCGAGGTGTATTTCCTTAGAGTGTCTTTTAATGGCAATAATGAAAAAGGTTAATAGAGCATCTTTAGAACATTCTGTATTAAAATCGACATTAATTAATCACTCAATACAAACAGGGAAAACCCCGGGGAAAATAAACATTGCTAGGTGATTCAGACGAATGCAATCGACGCATGTTAACAATTAGACGAGCGGCAGCAACCGTACTTTCTTTTCCATTAACAATAATGAATAAAGTGTGAAATTACTTTCGTTGATATTATCTCTCTCACGAGTCACCTCACGACCAAGAACACTTTTATTTTCAAACGATTAATACGGTTTTAGCACTCCGCTTATTTGTAAAAATGGAATGTTCTTATAAAAGGTGCAAAACGACAATGATAGAGAAAGCATTTTGTGACTGGTAGATATTTAATTACTTATCTGCAAGAGGAAAAAATCAAAGATACAACACTCGTGGATAGAAACTCGATAAAATCAGATATAGTGCGTCTCAATTTCAGCCAATACAAGTTTTTTTCTGATAACCAACTTCACTATTGTGAAGTGTAATTGTTCTATATATTTCTGTAAATATGCGGGATATGGGAAGCGGCTCGTTACTGATTATAATCAATGTCTATTTCCTTATGGCTATGTAACATATTTTAAAAGCAATATGGAGCGATAGAACTATCCTGAGAAAATGACGTTGAGTAGGTTGACTCTGAACATCTCACACAGTTGTGCCATATTATAAATAGAGCCTCCAATTGAATTCCATCCAGTATAACGTAAATATTATCCATCAAGTATAACCACTAGGAAGACCGAGATTTGTTGTAAACCCCCGTATTTCAGATACCTTATTGTGCCTTTTCTCGTCTGGTCTGCATCGACGACGCTACGACGTCTGGTCGACTGGAATCCATCGTTGCCAGTACAAGTTGATAACTTGAGGATATTCCATTCATTTCCCATATTGTTGATAACTCCGCCGCAACTGAATCGCTAATCAAAAAATATGACCTATTCCGTATCTATTGGAAGCCGAATAGTATCCTTCCAGTTATCAAGTGGCCAATGGTCTGAGATTTTTCGCGATTACAATAAGCAATGAACGAGATTAATGTTAAAATATCATTTTGACTATGCATGAGGAATCCCATTGTGTATCAGAGCCTATATTGATAGACTCATTTCAAACATCTACTACAGATCGAGATTTAAATACTACTAATGTAATATTTTTGTTTTCTTTCTGGAACAAGTAAAAAATCAGCTTACAAAAAACATCGATATCACAGTAAAGAAATACCAATACTGCAAACAATGAGGAAATGGGATTCTATTTTTTTATTGCACTAACAAGTTTTTCTTACTTGCCTTAATCTTAAAATATCTAGTCACATGCGATAATGATAAGTAAAACAATTGAGCGCTATTCAATTTTTTCATTTTTATTAGTCAGGTAGCCCAAATGAATAAAAAAACTAAGCAGATTGTAGATGTTACAATTAAGTGAAACCCTTCAATTATTCAGATTGAATTTTAAAATATTTATACTTCGTGTACTTAACCATTACAAAATTTAATTTGAATTATAAAAAAAAGGTTCGATTTCTCATTTTACTTCCTACACGTAAAAGAGCGACGTATTATGAATGCCAACAATGGCGAATTCAAAGATAAATTCCTTGTTTTGACAATCAATAGTCCCATCTCAAAATTCCGTTACTTGTCATTCTGTTGGTCCGTCTGGCTCCGTTTGGCACCACGTAGTCTAGACTGATAAAAAACGCCGTTTTTTATGTTTCATGAGTTTCCCATTATTTTGGGCGTATAAAGCATTTTTGAGGATCAAACATATTCGAGAATTCAATTTTTCTGGATATTATAAAAAATAATTTCTTCATTTACCATCCGTGTACAAGAAATCTGGATATACTTCAGGTGAGTATGAAGAAATACCGACTCAACCGATCTAATGTCATAAATGCGTGTCGCCAAATATTCATATCGGTTTCAGCATCCAAACACACTCGACTTGCTAGAATTCAAACTTTTGCGATTGATTAATGATTTCCAACTAGATGAATGGTTTCACGCACCAGAGGTCAATGGAATCAGCCAGTCTCAGAGAATGAAAAATAATGTGTCTGATGAATAATAGAAATGTTATGTAATTTTGGAAATGACCATGAAGAAAGTCAAACGGAGAAAATATCAATTAAAAAAACCAAGGTGATACAACTAGACTTTCGTTTCAATTTATGTGTCTGTGTTTCAATATACTGCATCTTCCCAAGGTTGTAAAAAAATAAAACAAATTCGATTTGGATATTTTACATAAAATTGTGGTAGGAACACATCAACAAGAATATGGATATAAGTACTAGCAATTTACAAAAAAATGATCGCTTGTTTCGTTAAAATAAATTCCTGAGCTAAGTGAGGCAGTAAGTATTCGAATGATTCACGTTCCACCATTCCCATTTACAAACCAGCATTCGGAGGCTCACCTCGTATCCAAAAAAAGTCATCAATTTCTATTCCCTGATTGTGCAATTAAAAAAACTGTATGAAGCTTACTTACCAGTTTTTTAAGGATGTGAGCTTTGCACAACTCAAAACATATTTCGTGAGGATAGATCGCGAAGCAAAAAATCCGTATGATTTTCATGGTTTATTTATCAATTATAGCTATCGAAGGTATTTATATTTTAAATAGATGCCGATGGATTTAAGAATTTCTCGAATGCAATTTGGCAACATCGCATAGAATCCCTGCCTAAGCTAATATATCAACAGGTAAAAGGTGATCCTAATCGTCGAAATCACGGCCCACTATCTGTCGAGTAGTTAACTGCAACGTCATTTCCAGGGTTTTTAAGCTCTTTTTTTTGTAACATCTTGTTTTCATGGAAAATCCTGCCTTTGTGGACGATGATTGCATAATTAGTGTATAATTTTTTATGTGGTAAACTGGTCAGTTGCTCAAGGTTTTGATGGCGTTTGGAATATAGGGGATACAGTCTTTATTGGAATGGCTACTATCTGTAGTATCTATATTATAGATACTATAAGTATTTCTATATTATATTGCTTGAAAAACAATCATTACTTGAGTATAAAACATTGATATATCATCATAGTTGACCATCATATCATCAGCGGAGCAGTTACGGCCAATACACTTTTGGGTCTAAAGAAATGCCAACGTTTGTGCAAAGAGTTAATCAGCAAAAAACACTGGTATTTAAATAAGAAACATAAACAATATCAGAAATTACCCACATTCCTATCCTTGCTTCGAAGTATACAGGAACTTGTGTAGACACGAGATCAGCCCTGATTAGCATTAACCTTCCTTGAGTTAATCGGACGATTGTATTAAAAAAATTATACATGAATTCACAAAAACCTTAGCATATAATAATCACGGAATGTCAATAGGCGAATGTCATTACAATTATCTATGCCGCAAATTTTATTCAAGGTTTGAGGAAACCTTCGCATAGAAACAGTCAAATATACCATACTATGCATTGGGAAATGCACAATTAAATAAAAAATTACAGATGGAAGCTCATAGATATCTGCAGATAAGCAACAAGTGAATAAATAATAGAATCTCTTTGATACCTTCTTATTTTATATTCAAGACAAAACTCCCACAAAGAACCTTACTTGAAAGATATTGATGTGTTTAGAGCATGGCAATAATAATATGTCTGCCATCAAAGCTGTAGAAAATACAATAGGCATACACAAAAATACGTTCTAATCATCAAAACATATATAGTTTTCAATTTTATTATTGATGTGGACTGAGAAATAATTAATGAGTTTAGGTACTTAAATGAAGAATTAGATCAAATTTGAACCTAGAATGCAGAAACCAACAATAAAATATAAAATATTACAAAATGCTCATGATTCTGAACATTTCCCAAGACTTAATTTATTCATAACTGATAATTTTCATATTTCATATTAATTACCCAGTCTGATATAATTTTCAGGTAATGAAGCCAAAGTTACAAAATATATAAACAGCAAAAGCCCTTCAGCTTAAAAGTTTTTTCCAACTGTTGTTATGGTACCTTAACTAGGGTTTATTATAAATTGCTTCAGTTGCTATCATTAATAATATACTTATACAGTATAAAACATGTTTAACGTTTGCATTTCCAGGTCAACCTAGTAACTAAAACTGCAGACCTCAGTAAAATATTCTAGGTGCTTAGGCCTAGTTCATTTTATTCATATTTTAGTTGCGTTTTTGTTTAAGTTTACAAAATATTGAAGTGATTGTTTACATATTTTTTGTAATTTGTATAATGAATTCCTAGCTCTTATTTACTTCAAATATTTTGTTTTTTTTTACAATAAAGTGTGTAATAGGTATATTATAGTATAAAAATGAACTATGATTGACTGAAAACGAATATTGTCATTATTTTGTAAAAATCATGGACAAAAACGAACAGCTCAGAACCAATATTTGTGGGGTAGGTATATATAGCAGCAGGTCGTAACTCGTAATTTTTTGCAAACAACCAGAGTGTATGTAGGCAGATTACAGAAACAATCATATTTCTGCCACAAGGTTTTCGATTACTTCCTTCATCCTAGATATTTTTTATAAATAAATATACGTCGGTTTGACTAAAATCCCGTGTAAAGCATAAAATTCCCTGATTGTACTTAATAACACCTGTGCATAAAAAACAAAATGATTCTTACCTTCATCAAGCTATCCCCGAACTCGTACATGGCATTCTGTGACATGATCGCAGTCGACATATTATCCTAAATAAATGTGCACGTCTCACGACACGCACTTTTCAAAATAAAATTCTGTCTTTCAACACTGCACAACTCGAAAAGATTTCCGGCGTTCTGTGTTCCTCAGTTCTGTTTGAATTTCAATCTAACAACCGCCCGCAGCACGTCACTCCGCTCGCAATCGCGCGCTGTCATCAACTGGCGAATCGGCTGACGCTTCACGTTACGACGCTGTGCACAGTCGTCTTGATTGTTGTGTTTGCGTGTTGTGGTGTGGTGCCGGCCGGGTCGGTCGGTGGCGACGTGCCCCCACCCGCATCGGTACCATGGAGGGGAAGAGAACGCTAGTGGTCGTGCGAGGTTGTCACGTTGTGTAGAATGAGTGAAAATGATTTTGATGGGCATAAAGTAACCTAGACTCAAAACAGTCTGTCTGAAGTGTTCAGGCGAAAAAATCTTGTTGAAAGTGGTTTGGCGGTATTATCTCTTTTGAATTTATTCAAAGTGGTCCATTTTCGATGGAGTAGCTAAACGGAAGTTTTACCGCTGTATGAACCAATTACATCAGTTGAATTGAATCAAAATGTATGTAAATTGGGGTTTATTGAAACCTTTCCAGATTGGAAGTATGATGAAGGGACAAATATTATCAACTTTTCAATCTCATCCATTTATATGTAATGAAAAATAAGCGCAACTTACATATCTAAATGTGGATTGAATTCTAAATTTAGACATTTTTAGCGTTTAGCGAACAATTTCGAAAATAGATATAACGTTTTCTTGATGTTTCATACATCATATTACCATGTCATTTATTTCCGTCGGTCTGTCTGTTTCTATTTATATTCTGTCCGGTAATTTTTGACCGCTCTAAAATTTGTAGAGGTCCATTCAGATTGTGACTAAATGTTGGGGTTACTACTATGGTAAAATGAAAAAGTTTTGCAAATTATAAAAATCAGTGCAGTAGCGACGGAGTAAATGCTCAAACTTGCTTTTGCTCGTATCTGAGGCGTTTGAAAATTTCAAAAACAAATTTGTTACAATATTGTGCTAGTAAATACTATACTAGATTACCTAAATTTAACTGAATATGGGTCATAAATAATGATGAAAGTGTGATTCGGTGTCTTTGTAAATGGCGTCAAGTAGGTTGCCTCAGTGGAGACCTAGTTTGCGCTATTTTTTATTTATTAAGTTGATACGTCAATTTTCTCAAGAATTGCAAAAACCTTCTACATAAACATTTAAAAAAAGTTACAGTGATTCTAGCAAGACAAAAGAATTAACTCTGACTAATATTGAGAGTCTATGGAGATACAGTGGTGAGTGTTGTTTGAAAATCTTGAATGTAGCCGATGTCATGCAAAATATCATATAAATAAATAGTCAACTTGTTTATAGAGAAACTGAATTATATTGCAGCAAAAAAACATAAATATCGTAGTACATTCTGATATAGTCAGTAGTAATAGTAGTCGTTTTATACCAACTTGATTTTGGTAGCAGTTGGAAGTACATATCTGAACGTTTATAAGCATTTAAGTTTACAATAGCATGTTTGCATTATACTAGTCACATGATGGTGAAATGATAGTTTACTATCTAGGACAATCCTTAGATTTCTACGGATTCAAGTTTGCAGCCATTTAGAAATATAACAATTTTTTTAAATTATTGCTTGTTTATAATATATACATTTGTTAACGAAGACTGAATCTACATCAACTTTTTTGACATAAAGTTACACATTTTGTATAATACTATGTATGCATCGCTTTTCTAAAAATACAAAACCACCCTCTTAGGCCACGCCACGTTGGACCTTGTATTAATCTACAATTCAAATCATAGTTCTACCAAATTTCATTATACTACCAAATCAATCTAATAACTGGCAACACTGAGCTAGTTGATAAGCCAAAACCTATTGAGTACTGAAACGAATGTTCAGTACTTTGTAGTATAGCACTTTAAAAATGACATTACATTGCTCGAATTTATTAAGTACAGGTATATCCCAAACGTGTGTTGACAAAAGTCTAGACTGGTCTGACAGTCCATAATTCCAGAACAATTATGAAATAACCAAAACCGCTCTGGGGTAGTACCCGGACAACCAACATTTAAATGATACTGTCAGTAACAAATTAATGTATAAATTTGGCAACAATGTACTTGTGATAAGCCAGAACGACTTGAGTACCGAAACGAAAGATCTGGAGTTGTCTCTCGCTTTAAAGATCACACAAACACTACGCTGTTCAAATTGATGACATCCGTCTGTGGCAAGAGATTTTCGACCTTAGGCTAGGCTGATTTAAAATTTTAATTGGTAGCTCATTCTCATTCGGACGACATGACAACCACTCGGTTTTCGGACGTCGAAAGTGAATTTTTGCCTTTGGCCATTAAAATTACTTGCTTAAAGTATCGAAGACCATATAGCAGATTGCCTTCTAAAAATTTATCTTAACTGTGGCACTTTAATAATGTAATCGACTTTAACGAGATATTCGATAACAGATGACATCAGTATAACAAGAAGGAACAAACAGCTTTCTTTTCAATTAAAAACATAAATACATGGCAGTATTTTAGCTTTTTCATATAGGTTAGCATGTAACTGAAAAGTTAGGAGATATCTTTTTTTTGTTTTGCAAATTCTTTTATATCCGAGGGACTGTGGCACCTAGTTCCGTAATTTGCACCCCTTTTGTAGGCATAACTTTGACACTCCCCTGAAAAACCTGAAGGGCACACAAACATCTGTGAGGTGAAAATATTCCCTCTCAAAAAAATTGAAGAACGAAAAAACTAGTCTACTGAAACCATTTCCCACCATTTGTACGAAAACGAAATCATTCTGAGTGATGCCGACCATTTACAAAGTTTTCTATGCAGTTATTTGGGTCTATCCTGCTCTTTTGAAGATGAGTGAAAAAATCAAAATCGTGGAATTTATTCACCCAAGAAAATCAAAATACACAGCAAATTATTCAAACATATTTTTTTTTATTCTTTGGCAAATTATTATGGATTGTGTTATGCGCCATGCAATGATACTAGAAAGATAAACAAACACATTTTCAATGCTGTTCATGTGGGTCCTGGTAAGAATTGTTTATTACTAAATTACAAAAATCCACACAAAGATAGAGTCTTAAAATTCCGCGTAAACACAGGGAAATGAGATTGGAGATACACATGGGAGTAAGAAATATCTAGACCTCGGGACTCGAACCCACGACTCTAGCATTCCCTGGCATTCGTTCTGGCCGCGCATCTACGTCATGATGGAAGCCTTCGAGCTTATAGGAATAGTGGGCGCATTTCTGCGTCGGAGGTATACATAATTTATTGGTCGCTTGTGATTTTATCCGCTGTGACGTCACGCGAAACGAGATCCACAGCGTCGGATGCTCCCGTTCGTTGTGACGCTCATGGACCCCGATCACTTCTCCTGCTCCTAGCAGATCCGACAAGTCGTACTGGTACGGCCGGGCGGACCAACAAGAACAGCCTCTCGATATACCAGTTTAACCACTTTTTACCAAAATTGACTATTACGGTTAAACTTCGTCTTTTTATTTCTGGTTGGTGTATAGTAGGCTCTCCTTGCCTTCGTTTTTTTCTCTCGCTCCTCATCGAAGAGTCGATGCGATGCCGAAGATAAAAACAGCACGAAAATAACTGTTGTTTTGTTTTTGATTGGCTGATAATTAGGAAGACAATTACATAAGATCCGGGCAGCGTAATATATAGATTTGTATTTATTTTTTTCTTCTCACTCGGTTACAATCACTCCTCTGTTATATTCCAGTGTTATTAAGCCCGTTTTAAAATTTACTTTACTTTACTTTTGATGATTGAGGGCTGTTACCTGGTTGGACATTGTCATAACAAATTAAGGCCTTGAGCATGTGTTTTTTGTTTGCTGTAGTTTAAGTTCCAATTTACTGTTTTTGTACCTCACCTCAATTTCAAATTTTGGATTTTCTATTTTCCACATATCAGTAAGGTAACATCTATCTTTCAGTCTGTCGGTCGGTCTGTTTGTCAGTCTGCCTGTCGGTCTGTTGTTTATGTTGTTGAAGTTTCCAAATATAATTTTTTAATATCTCACAAGATTCTAATTATTTAAGCCGTAAGTGAAAATATTTTTCATCCATAACACCAGAAAATAAGGAATAAGCTTCTCCCATGTCCTGACTCGTTATCATTCTGGTCTGTAGGCCAGGAATATTAGTCAGAACTTCTGTTATTCGCTCATACCGACACTGAAGAGAGAAGATGGGCTGATCGCCTCCACCCCAAAAACAAACTAGATATATCGAGGCCAATCAATTTCTAATAATTCTACAATAATTTTCCACGTAGAAAGTCCATTCCAGATGTTAGGTTTCAACACAGAGATATACAAATATTGGAAATACCACCAAACCTAGACAGAAACAGCATTATAAATCATCCCTAGTACGGCTTCAGCAATCAGTTCCACGGGTCGAGCAAAACAATTAAACTACATGGAGAGTCTAGAGTTGTCGCGTTCGATATGGTGTGGCATAAGAGACTTCTAATCAAGCCTCTGGAATACCACCAAGTCTGATGAAATAGATGAATAGTTTTTCCAGCACGAAGATTCTTATTTTTGCTGGTAGATGGATGATGAATTTATAAATAAACATTTTTTTATAAACCGCTTGTATATAGTATAGTATATAGTTTGCATATAATGCCAGTCGCCGTGTAATCTCAGTAACCGCTTCACGAATTTTGTTCAGATTTGGGGAGGGGTCTAGTACTTTATTTTGACATCACATTATACTCCTAATGTGCTGAGCAGTCTTCAGAGAATTTTATATTAAATATTTAAACCCTGTTGCATGATGATATACAACATATTGACACAAACATAACACAGATAAAAAGATTGTGTAATTAACACACAGTTTCACAAATAAGACTATTTTTCTTTCAGTTTTATTTGTGAAACTGTGTGTTAATTACACAATCTTTTTATCTGCATGATGGAAGAGTTTCACCAAGCAAGAGCATCTACAATCTACACCACAAACATAACAGACACAAAACAAGAATGCCTGGGGAGTTCGTAATTGACTATATTTTTTCTGTAATTTTGAAGTGAAACCTGACAATCACACGTTACAAAAACCACAAAAAACAGTTGACCGCAAACATCTACTACTAATTTGTGTGAAATGGTTATGATTTGTTATCGCGAACAAACTTGAACATAATGGATTTGTTTACGCAGCACCAATTTTTCTCGTATTATTATTTTTTATGGTGTTCAATAATTCGCGCACCATTACAAGTTTTAATAAAACAATGGGATCGTAAAGTTGCAGTAGTTGTTTTCAAAATACAAAAGGCAATGAGGAATTCATATAAGCATCGTGCACTTTTCCAGAAAAGGAAAAATGCCAGAACAATGGCTTATAGTAATTTCGTTACTGGTGATAAGTTACGGATACTGCTGTTAGTGGTGTAAAATAGTTATCGTAAAGTGCTATGCAACTAGTGGATTTATACATTTTTATGATAGGTTTTGAAACAGGTCGGCTACCATGTTGGTGGTAAAGAACCGCAGATTCAAAAAGTCGTATAAAACTTTCACCCTGGAAGCAATCAAATGTAATGTCAAAATTTAGTTTCCACACTTTGTGAGTTCTATAGAAAAGGCTGCAGAGGCAGACGAAACGTTAGTAAACATATTTCAATCAATCGTATATGGTTTAAATTAGTGCCCAGTTGAAGACATGATGAACCAGTGAGACAACCACATTAATGTTTTTCTAGAATTAGCATTATTCTTGTAGCTATGGAAGTGCTCTAAAATCTGCGCATCCAACATGAGTTCAGTGTAGAAACTATTATGCGTAGAGTGAACAAAACACCACCCATGAATAACGTGACATATTTGAAGATCCGTCTTATTTAGAGCTGAAATGTCGTCGATATACCGACCAGCCTAAAAAGTTTTCTAATCGAGTAAAATTGTGTCTAGATACCTTCTCTCGTCACCTTAAAGTCATTGCCACTATTCAGGGCATTTAATAAGTTCTTGAGCCAAAGCATCCGTTTATAGGTGTGTCAGATCTGGCAACCCAGGCACGCTACAATGTCAAGAAATATAGGGAAGAGAAAGTAAGGAATAAAGATGGCGAGCAAAGAAGAAAATAATCTTTTAGCACAGGACAGGGTCCAGTTAGGCATTGTTGAAGTGATTTAATAATTGGTATCAAACGGTAATCCAGATGGGCAATTTTTGCCTTTAAACCATAGGGAGAAGCGATTGCCTGGTTGAGTCAATACACATCGTTAAAATATCAGTGTGAAAGGAGGGTGTGACCTGATTTGTCAATTTTATCCAGTCAGAAAAGTATGTTTTTACCGGTCTACAAAAAGGTGACATCACAAGTTGATTAGTTATTTTTAGTTTAGATATGTATTGGTGTTTCGCGGGTTTCCTAATATTTGCAGACGTGATTAGTTTTGGACTTGGACCGTTCGATAAGGAGTTCAGAGTTACTCTTTTGGATTTTCTATCAGTATAAACTTATTTTATAAATGTTGTGCATTTTTTTTCATGACCTTGGTCTATTATTGTGACGGATAAAATTATCAATACAGCTAGAGATAAAAGTTTCCTGGCGCAGTGTAAACAAATCCATAAAATTCAAGTATTTTCTCGACTGCGGACAGCGATAAGAAATCCCACCGTTTCGACACGAAATAGTACTCGTTTTAGCTTCTGGCTGAAACTTTGTTTCGAGGCAATTTAAAATTATGGGCAATTTGTAAGACCCTTATACGACGACGAGTACTAAATTCACGACCATGAACGTGAACGAACGTATGACGTCGTCCACTTCTGACTACCTTCATGTTCTTAGCTGGCTTTGCTGCCAACGCTACGAAAATACGGGGTGGCTTCAATTAGAGGCACAGCGAGGCAGATATTGGAAAGCAATTTTCCTATGCAAAAATGGCCTCAAGTAGATTGGCGCTGATCTTCCAAAGCGGTATCAGTTTGGAAATAACGATTTTTATGGGACAAGAATATCTGATCCCATTTACTTGATGAGAAAATGATTATTTAATTGAAGCAATAAAAGTATATTTTCTAATTCAGTACTCACTCTAAACGAAAATATAATGTTTTTCTCAATCAAGTTTTCCATCCTTTTTTAAACCAGTATTCAATATTTTTTTCGATTTATTGAGGAGTCTGCTATTACAGGATGGAAGGAAACGAGTGTCATTGTCTTTTCATGAATGTTTTGAAAACATTATTTCGAATTCGAAAATTTTTGGCGATTATAATAAATACCTTACCCATCTATTGGACGTACATCCTAAGAAGCCGTAAAACTTGGAAAATTTAAAATGTTTCTGAAATCCGGATGCCGCCCTTTCAGATATATAGGGGCGGAGGATAACTGAACAAGCGACAGACAGACAGACAGACAGACAGACAAGATGGGTGGCGTGACATGTTTTTTCGTGATGTACGCTATGAAACGTCATCATCTCCATTACAACACTTTCGCCACTTATTGTTGAAGAACTGAAACTTGAAATACAATGCATTTAAGTTCTGATGCATATGCAGCTATTGACATACAGTTAGAGCTTGATAGTCATCCAGTGTATTATGAGTCATCGATTTTCGCAAAAAGGAGGGCCGCAGAGCAAACAAGAAGCACATCAAGAAATAGCAAGTGAATTCTCTCCAGTAGATGGAGTACCTACTTCTTCTATTGATTTCCCAATTGCTGTCAAGAGGTGCTCCGCGGTCGGTGCGACTACCTGTTATGTTCCGGGGCCAGCTGAAAGCGGTGAGCAGCGTTGTTGCTGGCAACCTTCGGGCTTAAAAATAACTAATCACTTCCTATAGTCACGTTGCGCGACGTTATGTTCAAGTTAGCCTTGGAAAACTGACCATATTAGATGTAGTATCGTTCTCGCCGTACTATCCAACGCACGCGGAGTACAATGGATCTACCTGCATTTTTACATCTACAGGATTAATCTCAGATGAATAATATCGTTATTTTAGGATTTAAACACGCCTTATTTTAAGGCTATCTTAGAATTTATTGTTATTTAGAGATATAGTACATTAAACATTTTTAGTAGTTGCCCGAGGTGATTTCGTGTCATTGCATTGTTATTGTCCCGGGCCCGTGATGTGTAGGGGGCCCGAGAATGATACATTTAATCATAATTCTTTGCCCATTCATGTCATTTAATATACCAGTTTTTTCCTTTTTTGCGCATTTCCACGAGGGCTCTATATTTGTGATTTCATCCCGGGCCGTTTTTCCCTAAACGTTCCAACAGACAAACACGCACACACACAAACATACCGATGATTTCCATAATGCAGACATCATCAAACGCATAAAAAATATGTTATCACAAATTAGAAAAATTTCGGTTTCGCGATACTTACCTAACTGAAAGTAATTCATTTATTTGTTGATACGTCTTACAAAAACAATAAGTAGTAACATGTAAGTTTGCATTTAAAGTACAATTGAATCTAAAATACAAACAGTGAATAAAGGTAAAAGAGATACAAGACAAATCAAACAATAACAAAAAAAGGTAACAAAAACAAAACCAATATTGGACGTAATGTAGAGACCATATAGTTTTTATGCTTGAGATAGTCTTTTGATATCACCTACTTTACAAGAAAAAAAGTCAGTATTAATCCTTTTTGTGAATCGGTTACATTCATGTTACTTATTATTATTCACTGGAAGATGTTTACATTTCTACGTGAAAAAACCTTGCTACCTTGCAATTTTAGGTTTATCTAGGGAACGTAAAACTTTAACAAAGTTCATTTCTAAGAAGGACTTATTATTGTCTATGTTATAAATGAATAAGACTGACCAAAAACATCTTCTGTGATGCAGTGTTTGAATAAGAAAACTCAGCATTTTTCTTATATGACACTAATAATGGGTATACATTATAGGTTCTTACGTAAAAGTTTCATTTTTGTGACGAAACAACTACAACATACTCTAAATGTGGTCTTAATATTAATCTTAGAATCAATCATTTCAAAATATTTGCAATTTCTGATAAAAATCCCAAGTGTTATGTATGCTTTATTAACAATGATGTTATGACCTAAAAAATCGACTAAAATTCAATTCAAGTCTGTACATCTATATTTATTGTGAGTATTGATTAAGTAGTAATCGAACTCAATAACAATTAATTATTTTACGTGTATATAATAATGAGTCAATCTACTTGATCTATTTTTTTGTATGTCATACTCAGTAAAAGGCATTTCTTTTGTAACATTGAAATCCAATAAGAAATACATCGTCATTCAATAAAAATAGTCAATTATTGTTGAAGAACTGCCTTCCTATAGCAAGGTGTCCTTGAATTCAACAATACCCAAGCAGATGTCTCCTGCTCCTACGCTGGAAAACTTTTTTCTTCCAATCTATTATAATAGTACGTGTTTACAATTGACATCCACCGTCCACGGTACACCGAAAGGCAGCAGTCTTCAGCATGACGAAACCATTTTAATAACCGCAAAATTGATTGTTTGTTTTGACTGGACCCGGTCTACAACAAAGAGCCTGCCTGTTTCTCCCAGATATAGGACGAACAAGAGAACAGTTGTTGTCAGATGGTGCGTTATATATGTTATCCCGAGGGATGTTTGACGAGGCTTTAATGAGTCTGGTAATTAAACTGGTTCGGGTTAAGCATCGCGACATGGTGTCTACCCAAAGGCGTAACATGAGGCGTATTTTTATTTTTTTTATTACAAATCTATCACAAAAAATAAAATCATATGGCACTCCAGAAGTGCTCTCGAAGGATAAATGTCTATTCACCATGGATGCAGCGTTGGAGAGGGGCGTAGGGGGCAGGCTCCCACCCAGTTCGGTTCAAAAGTTGAAAAATGTTGGTAAAATCAACATATTTATGCATAAGTTTTATTAGATGTCGAGTAGATGTACTGCGGCATATGGGTAATCCGTTGTGTACGTTTTTTTAAAGGGGGCCGAATTTCAGATTTCCCTCCAGGAATGGTTTTTCACAGGCCTATCATCATATTTGTTTAAAGGTCAAGGTATAAATAAAAATATTTACAAAATTTCTAAGACGGTAAAATCTCAATTGTTTTCCTACGCCCCTGAACAATAATCTCGTTACATCCCTCCTATTCACATTGACCTTGGAATGCTGTAGATTATAACTAACGGTGAATACATACTTGAAGCTTTCCTAAAAAATGGCTTGGAAGATTTCCAGGCAATTTGTAATATCAGGCGCCACCTACTTGACGTATTGCTCATTTCCAGACCGAGCTCAGAATCATCAAGGTGTGCTTCGAATCTCATTCTGACACATGCGAACAATATACCAATGATAACCTGATCTGAGCCTTGTCGAAACGTAGTGTAGTGGCGTTTGCAAAAGAACCTCTAGATTCTTTAGGTACGCCTATCGCGAACCAACAATGTCCACCATATGGCGATTTAACTTCATGTCATTTTGTTATAAACACCGATAATACCCGTGGATTGGAAATTATTTAACAAAGGTGCTGTCATCTGCGAATTGTAAATTGCATTGGATGTCATATCCAACAGTTTGTTCGTCTTCAATTATCTTCATGTGGTGATTAGTTTTGCGTCTGATAGAATATGGGCTCCCTTATTTTACTTACATAACATCCATTAATCCCTAAGCGTTTATTTTTAGTACGTCACTGCTTGTGCTGGACATATGGCTGGCAGATACGCCAATAAATGCTCAAACATAAAAAAGAGCACACACAGGGACTAAAAAGGAATGCTTTGGAATACTTTGTAGTGCATTGAAAGTAAACTTTTCTTCAACTTCGTAATAAAAGACACTTAAGCGATAACTGGGTGTGTAGAATGCCATTAAAGACATCTTGATAATTCATCACCTTGAATGAGTCCATTCAGATATGCAAAAAAATATGTTGGAGCAAGAATGATGTTCATATCTTGAAAGTTGACGTAAATATTGCAACGAAATGATGTTTTAATGTTTTAATTTCTATTTATCTATAAATAAATATGGAAATACATTGCGCTTCATTAAATTATCGTGAAACATTAATGTGAGGCAGAACAAAAATGATCATAGCATGAAAAATCTGATACAGGGCTGATGTATTTAGGATATGAATTAAGTATATCAATATGACTTAATTCTATAAATTCTACTATGGTTAATGTTGCACCGAACTGTCTCGAATAATAACAACAAAAGACATCAGTACGAAGAACACTAGAATGGGTCATCCTCTGCAGGTCGAAGTTCAAACACTGCGAACGAGCCTCATCAAAAACTCATCCTCTTATAGAAAGAACCTCAGCGTTGTAGGATGAGCTGTTAGGAAGTTTTCCGACAGTTTACAACATCTTGATACATTTCTCCCTCTGTGAAACATTATTTAGTGAAAAATAATAATCTTGTAATATGTTTTGCTTCTATTCCATGTTCAACAATTCGTTGTATATTTCAAACTGATCAAACATCGTTGTGTATCACGGAATAATCAAGTAGAGTAATAAAGCTCTGGATTATTCATAGTTTTTTGTACGAACCACCGATCAATTGATCACGGACCAATATTTTTACTCATAGTTGAAAGCGTTACAAATAAATATAAAATTATTAGGTTCTTTGGAAAGCACTAGATAAATATGTAAATATTAACTGGAAAAGTAAACACTTCAAAATTGCGAGGCTTACTATACAAATACTGCGTAGCAATGAGTAATTATGAGATTACTGAAGTGTATTGTTTTTTCTGGTTATGTATGCCTAAATCTGAATTTGTTCTTCAGACTATTTGACCTTGAAACTTGAAAAAAGCTCTGAAGTCACGTACCCACTTGGATACAATTAGTAGCAACATTGTGTCTGCCCACTGTATCTGTCTTGCGACTTTTAAGTTGGCCGATTTGAACTGGACACACAATTTTATCAGAAGAATCTCCGAGCTCGCTTACATTGAAAGCAACATGTTTAAGAGAACTGAAAACTATCGATTTGAGACCATCCAAACCTGCACTGGAAAATTATGAGATAATCATCTTTTTAAAGATAGATTCTCGAATACTATTATCTTTTTATTCCTCAGTAGACTGTTCATTGGGTGATCTACACAACTTATTTTATTTTGACCCTTTGAAATTGTATAAATGAGTATATAAAATATTGGAACTTTTATAATTTTGCAATTTGTATAATTTAAAATATTCACAAAACTTACTTTAAGTAGATCAAAAGTTATACAATCGGATTAAAATATTTAATACATGGATACCATTGCATCTGAAATACAGAGTTAACCAAGTAGACGACATGGTTTAAGAAGCTAAATTAAATCCTTCATAACTATTGATGACCCTTATTTATTTAAAATAATAAATAAAAACGTCTTTATTTGGGCGAAGTTTAGCATAAAGCTATTCTTACACTTAACCTTAATATGTATTAATAGGTGCTGAAACAGAAAAGGACTGCCGTAGAACTGGTGCATGATAAAACATTTATGTGATTCCAATGAAAATGTGTGAACAATCACCTATGTTTAACAAGTATGGTTAAATAACATGGGTGTTGAATTCGAAAATATACTTTTCTTGGTTCAAATCAATAATAATTTTCTTATGAAGTGAATTATCTTAGAGTAGATTTTGTCGTGAGTATATCTGTACAAGGATATTGAAATTCTTGAATTGAGAATTTCTTTTTATGTGTGTACGCTCCTGGTACAAACGATGAAGTATTTCAACAAACACGGAATCCTTTGGTCGTACTTCATTTCATGCAGCACGACTTCGAATACAACAAAGGCACACTTTGTAGTTAGTCATCCATTTGTCTGTCTATTATCTCTCTAAAACGTCGATAATATACGAACGTCGAGGAAATTCTGAGAATTACCAGCACTAAACAAAATTATGCCACTGCTGATAATGACAAGATATACATCATACATGTTTGCGTTTGCACCGCTTTGTTTGGATGGATCCGAGCAAATATACATTCAGTTATATAAAGCCCAAGGAATATCAGCGATGTTTTAAAAAAAAATGATACCTTCTTGAAATAGACTTTGGCTTTGTTCGGTTGATATTCAGATATTTTATCATCAACGACATGAAGACTCCATTTTTATTTTCTAACTTCAAGGAAAATACTAATTTATAGCTTTGTTATTGAATGCTAAAATGTTGATACATCTATACCGAAAATTAAAAATTCTTTATTTGTCTTAAAATCGAAGCATTTCTTGCGATTAATAAGAGTTAAAATATTATTTCGACGATACTATCAAACCAAGATTTGAGTATGTACGAAAAGAGTGGTTGTTTATAGTATCGACCTGAAGTGAATCCAAGAAACTATTAATACACGTAATGATGTGTGAGTCTATCGGGAAGGCACATAGAATTTCTTGGATAATGAAACCAGGCGAGCCAGAGTAAACACTAATTATAGGACTTGGTGGTAGTTAAGGGATTTGAATTAAATAGTAACAACATGTTTATATTGAGAAATTAGTGTGCACCAATGTTTCACTTTAGGTTACGACCTATTTTTCTATTAATATTTGTTCTGAGTCATATTCTGAATCAGACTAATATCTGAATAATCATGCTTGACTGTTGTTTTGGATAAACATCTGATGAGTATTAAGATAGCTCTAAATCAACTACTGTTTACAAGAATCAAATAATAATTTTTTTCTCAAGATGATTCGATCTAATAATAGAATAACATGATTTTTAATGAGAAAGAGATGTATTTTTTTATATTAGATAGAACCTTTCATTTCACAATTTTATTTTTCATAGTTATAGTTTATCTAGATGACTAACGCTCATAACTAATTTAACGTGATGTTATGAAAAATATGTTATGCCATTGTATTTTTGAAATATTTTACTCAATTTGAAATATTGTTCAACCATCGACGAGAATGCGGATTACTGGTTGTTGAGGTGGACAAAAACATTATTTTGGGTAGTGACAAACTTCATTCTCAATTTCTCTCAACTTCTTAGTAGCTTTAGGGCCTAGTAAAAAATAAATATTCTGGGAAGTTGTAGGTTTTAGGTCTTTCATCGTTTGATGGTGTCTACATTAGTGGTCACTGCTCTCATTGCCTTGGTCCACCACTACATATCCAATTTAAAAGTCTTCCACACACAGAATAAGGTTGCTTCGATTTGAATAGCTTTAAACTCTCCATTATACCTCAGAATAAATGTGACTATATCGTTATAATAAATACCACTGATCCAACCATAGCATCAAAATGACATACATGGTATAAATATTAGTGTTCATGAGTAATTATAAACGGAACAATAGAACCAACATCAAATCAGAACCATATTTATTTTAATATGGAATGAGACTGGTATATTCTAGCTGATAATAAATTATGTGTAAGTGAAACAGTATTATTGTTAATTCTAAATATATATTTGGCTCATTTAAAAAAATATTACCTCGTATTAATGAGAACCTGCTTGTGAAGATATGTATTTGTTAAACACATCAGTTCCTTCCAGCTTGGTTTTTCAACTTGCAGAGAATAACTTCAAAATTAATTTTTTTCATATTTTGTACTTTGTTAAAGGCCGCTCATGAAGTCAAAACCCCATTAAAGCTATTTATTCAATCGCATGTGGGTTGAACTATCGCCTAGTAAGAAATATAAAATAAACCAGAGATAGAAATACATGATGAGTCTCAGAAGTCAAATTCAAAAACACAAACCGCGTTTTGGCGTGGGGAGTAAAAGCATAACGTAAGCCTCTTACGATGTAGTTGTCTCGAAGAAAAAATCACATATGATGAATAAAATACTTGTACTAACGTTTCAGCTATCAGAGGTATGGATAGAAGCACTGGCTGTAGTAGCTGGGGATCCACCAATTGATTATTTCAAATTTGAAAAAGGTCGGCGAGGCAGTAGAAATGTCTGTAAAGCTTTGTCAATCATCAAATCTGATTCCAGTTACCGGCAAGGACAAAAGATATGAATTATCTACTCTTTCTAGAGAGTTCGACCTTCTCCTCCACCAGAAGATTAATTGTTGGGACCTTAGCTGCTACCAGTGATGCTTCTGACGATACTATTTTATAGACAGACATTAAGCAACAACTGTGCAAACAACTTCAAAACAGAGAAAAAAGATATGAATCGGACAGATCAATTTATTAGTGAATCTGTCTTACTAATATCAGTCTTTAATCAACGTATTTACTGCGAATTCATTTTGAGACGACGGATTGACAAATTAAATGTCTATAAAGGAAATAATTGGCTTTTGAGCGTCAGCCTAAAAATAAACCACGGGAAACAATTGGAACAATTGATTCGCACTATTGGACTAATTGTGGAAGAAACCGCTCGCTGTATGGTAATTTCACAGATGGTAAACATCAACTAGATATTGTTACTTTGAAGAAATTAGTTTCCATTATATACCATTTTGGTGTGTGCATGCTTGGAATAGACTAAAACCGTCCGCCGACATCTACGCGATAAAATCACCGATTAAAACTTTGTATTTTGCACGTAGGAATCCCATGACAGAAAATTAATATTGTGGAAGAACCGAATGAAATGCTGCTCTTTGTAGTCCGATATATTTGGCTCCGATTGATGTTAAAGGATCATACTTGGCAATAAATATAGGGTAAGTATTTTGAATCCTGACCTCATCTGAGAAGGTACACCATTGATATTCAGAAAGAAGTTCTCCAAAATGATGTAATCAATAAAAATATGACAAAATATCAATTAAAGCCATTTGAGATTCTGCAACACAAGACAACTTCATATTTTTCAGATGCAAATATTGAATATTGCTGTGATGAACGTCAAAGTAGTATTTCCTTGCAAACTAACAGTGGAGTTTCCACATAGGCTAATTCAATTATGTCCATGTCAATTATGACATTAGATTTTGAGGAAACGCTTAAAGTGAGACACCCATTCAGCAAGTTACCTCTAAAAGCTGCGATAGTCAACAATTTTTTATAATTTTACTTCTTTAATAATGTTTTTCTTCCATTAAAAAATGATGACTTTGGACCCCAAAGTCTGGAATCTATACGAATTCCACATATAAGGATACAATAGTTTTTTAAAATTAATAATGTAAATTTTGAGTATAATAAAACTGTGAATTATTGCCCGTTAGCTCATTTTCTTAGGAAGTAATAATGCGTCTTCTAAACAGTGAAAAAATAACGGATAGATAATTATGAATATTTCAAAAACACTTTTTTTTTGGGAAATCAAATGAGACTTTTTTCAAAAACTCAAATTGGCTTGCGCGAAATTAGATTCCTCGTTCATTTTTCGTGTGAACTCATAGAGCACCAAAATACACAATACATTTTCCTAAATAAAAATGATCTGAACAACTGCTAGAAAAGTATCTTTTTCATTGTACATTTATTTGAATTGTGCATTATAAGTTGTACTTTTCTGACTTCCTATGAAATCATCTATTGTGCAACGCTGATGTCTCAGAATGGATAGAATAAATGCAAATATAAATAAAGATGTATCTGGACCATTTGAAAGATTATTTCTATAATTTATTATGATAATTACACAGGCAGAATTGAGTGAATACTAATGGAATGGTAATTTTCCTTCCAACTTTAGACGACTCGATGGGTTTTTAACATGGCATTTAATTTTAATACTTTCTATTTCCATGCAGTTGAGATTATGTAAAAACGTTTTGTTGCTAAATTACGCTAGTTTGCATTAGGCATTTCTAACATCAAGGAAAACTTTATTCAGAATCCATGTATAACAATTCAGAGGGTTGGAATTAAATTTCGCTATAAATCGTCGATAAAAGTATGAAAATGTCTCTGGTGAAAATATAATATGAAAAGACAATTTATTACGATTTAAATTTAGGATTATCTTTTCATTGATTCTCATGAGGTAGATTTTGCATCATGATGTCTGAAAACATCAGTAAATAACCTTTTGCCTTTAAGATTTCTATGTAGGAGTCACTATCCTTACAACGATATTCTTCCTTATTACGTACCGCGCAGGAAGAGAAAGGTGTTTCTCAAGAAATGACAATTCATGAATATTATAACGCCGCATCTTCACAATGTCGTCATAGAACTGGTGATGGTAGATTCAGTAGGGTAAAGGCCATCGTATAGATGAATGTATAAACCGAAATTTCGATACATATGGATAGTTTACATGAAATTTACATGTGTAAATTCCATTTGCATAAAGCGCTAGTGTATTTTTTCCAGTCCAAACGACGACAGTCGGCCGTTCATAAAGTTTGTTTTTTATTTACTGACAAAGCAAGGCGTCTTATCGTTTTCTTTAATTTAAAGTGCATCTATATTTTCTACAGGGTTTCCCGAATTGGAGTGCAGATAGTTTCAGTCTATTTTATGAGTAAAAGGCAGAAAAAAGTCGCCTGGAGATGGTGCGGCGTCATATGAGAAGCCTAATGCATAGTCCCACAACCGGACCTCCAAACATTACTACATTAATTAATATATTTCTCAGACTTAATGATCTTTGAAGACTTATGTATATCCATACGCCGCTACTGAATAAATTAATTAGTGTGGTTTTAAGTTTCTTATTGGTTCAGAATCTCTGAAAGACTCTTCTTCGAGGTTCATTAAAAATACAATGTATAGTAAAGTATACAGTGATCTTGCTGTATCAAACACGAAAACAGACAGAAAGAAAGGCCGACACACAGAACAGAAAAAATGACAGTTAGGTCGACAGATAGACAGAATTACAGACAGACCGAGAGGCGAGACGGAGAGACCGAGAGACTGAAAGACATGGTCTTTCATGATGGAGATTTTGTTTGCTGGTAACATGTTCATCAATGGTTCATGATAAAATGCTTATTTTTAACTGGAAAACCTCATCTTCTGTAACTGGTTTAAATATCAATCAGGTTTACAGTAACGACGATTGATGTGATTTTATTCAGTAGACGTGTGATGTAATTATTCTAATGTCCAGAATTGAGATCGTTGTCATTCCGTTTGCGCAACGGAACGTGTCATTTGCGAATTGCAGAAACAGATGGAACATGTAAATTAGGAAGTGATTATCTCAGTGTAGTCAATGTACAATTTTATCTTGTTACAGCGATTTTTTATTTCAAGAAGGTTTAATAGGTCGAAATATATTTAAGGATAACAATTGAATATCTATTCAAAAAAATCTTTATAGTTGTGTCGCGGCTTTGTTCGTGAATAACTGCAGTGCCTATGATAAAAAAATCATTTAGATGAAGAATCTGATTTCACTATCATAATCGAGAGAAATTTCGAATTCGAGATATTGTGTTTTCTCGATCTTTGACGACATATACATCACGGAAGAGTGAGTGATATTTCCGTCGGTCTGTCTGTGCTCTGTCCGGTAATCCTTCTCCCCTCTATAGACTCGGAAAGTACTTTTCAGATTTTGAAGAAAGTTTGACACTAGGTTAAAAAGTCACAAGGACGTAAAAAATCTTTATTGGTTATTGTCAAAAAATGAAAAAACCAGTCGATCAAGCGAAGATTCGCCGACAAGCAGCGATCCGACAATTCTGGAATTGGACGATTGCGACGCAGCAAGAAAAGGTTGTCATATGTTTTGCTGAGTATCCGCTTTTCGGAGATTCCGAAACGTTTTTCATTTGCTACCCATAACGTCCAAGCTTTGCAACCGTTCATCACTACAGGTCTTATTATTGTTTTGTATAAGTTGATATTAACTTGAATTTCAGATGGTCTTGTCGAGACACCTATTGCCTGCCTGGATTTATAAATATATTTTTATTGCGTATGCTAGATAATTAAAAAAAACGTCACTCAAATCGAAATTAATATTTTCCATTGCTTAAATGGCTCAACAGCATATATAGATACGCGAACTGATTTATGTTTTATAAGGCACAAATCTAAGAAAAATATCATATTAGGATGATAAGTGAACTCACAGCAATAAAAAAAATTAGTGAACATTGATGCAATTGAATGAATAAAATAGGAGTGATTAAAAAATTTCTGACACTTGCACACGCTGTCTCTTGCATACGTAATGAGCTAAAACAGATCAAGGCAATGTCTGTCTCTGATTCGCTGGTCAATTATTTTACTTCTTTGCAGATTTTACTCGGAGTGAAAAGAGAATGCAAAGTAGTTTCGCTGCTACTGCATTGCATGTAATGAGAAAAACAGGATACTCGTTTGTTTTTGGTTGCTGATGGTGATTTACTTAGACAAACTGCGATTCCAGAAGATTGGAAGTTTCATCCAGTAATAAACTTGTACTCCGCATTGGCTATTCTGGGACTGGTCCTTGAGATTGCATGATAATGACCGTGTCTTTTCTGGAGTCTTTGGAGTCTTTCATAGTGCAGTTTGCTTTTTCTGGAGTTCTTTTTCTTTCAGTACGAGCTCGCCAACTAAATTCCATCCTCATTTCAAGCACTATTTTTCATATTGTGGTGTCCGAGACCGTTGATGTACGATTGATGGAAGATGTCTCAAGTATTGGACGTCTCTTCATACATCCACCACCACATATAAGGATCAGCCTCTGAGAAAATTATGCCATAGAAGAGCTGCCGTACTTCTATACTTGCATAGCAAGAAAGCCGTTCTAGCGGTCATCTATGACGTTGTTTATGTCCAGGTACTTAGAAGATGCGCATTAATGACAAACTGTATAAATTTGCTCATGATGCAGAGCAAAGTCACAGGTCTGCAGTTTCTAGCCACGTTTTTCCTGCTTTCTTAGAGATGAGTTACATGCATTGGATCTTCCATCTAGTAGAGAACACACCTTGCTGATAGGACAATCTGATCTTGTTTTATCAACTTAAAGACCAAAGAATATATCAATACTATTGATCCCAAATGTGCTAAGAGTCTAGAGAGATATTCAGACTATTAAAATATAATTTGATAATGTCCAAATGAAGAATTGTTTTTGGTCATAGCTCATCTATAAGAAAACATGATTGGTGGATTTTAACTACGTAAAATAAACTACGGAAAATATCAGAGAACTGTCGAACCTATAAACTTTTTCTGAAAATTACGACGGAAACGTTTGTAAACTTAAAACGCATTAAAAACGCACTTTAATTAAGTTCTGAGATTTTTTTATTCTTTTATTACCCCATCTGCCATAGACCGTTGAGAAAAGAAAACAGCAAGACCTTCTACGTGTCTATACCATACCCCTGCCCAAATTTGATCAAAATTGATGCAGCGGTTACTCAGAATATGCGGTTATGATCAAAGCTACAAACCTAGACAGCCAAACCGACAGACAGGTCGAGAGACACTCCAAAGGATCCATGCAAGTGACTCACATGTATTTACGTTATGTGGCCATTATAAAATGCTCAAAAACGAATAATTTACTTTTAGTAATCCTGCAGCAAGGCTTCTCTCTCTTTGGAGTCTATTAATTTGGTAGTATGAGTATGAATTGCAACAGGTCATCATCTGGCCTATATGTTGACATGTAATTATTCCCTTAAATTCAAGTAAACAATTATTATAGTACTTGAACTCTCACGCATGCCTTATATCTTATCTGGCATAGTATATCAAAACACTTGTCCTAGTTGTGAATACCGTCATTAACATGTCTTCTGCTCGTATAGGGATTAACATGAAACAGATACAGTCCAGAGAAAAACAGATAGTAAACAGACATAACCCCTGTCAAAAATGCTAAATTATATTTAAACGACGACAAAAACACGTGGGTTCTAACCGAGAAGTTATCTTAGGACCATTAGATGAAATCCATAACGTTTTTATGCTATGAGCGTAGGTCATGGGGTTTTTATGCGACATGACTACCCCTATTTATATTTATATATATATATATATATATATATATATATATATATATATATATATATATATATATATATATATATATATCGATTTTCGAAAGAATGTCATGAGTATCCAGGCTTGCAATTATGTCTTCTTATTCTTAAGTATATTGTGATGTTTTCCTAACAATGAGATCGAGGTAGCCGAAACGTCAGTAAAATTACGTCGTCAATCTCTGGATGACAAATCGGAATAATCAACATCTGTAACTGTATAAACACAGGAAAGGCAGATTATTATAGTCACGATATTGATAGAGTGAGTGAAAATTTTAAGTGTGGTCGGGCCTCGAACCCGTGTCTTCAGCATTCCGTGCTGACACATTAGAGCCACTGGTTACTAAACCGCGATGGGAGGCCAATCGGAATCCGTCTTGTAAGGTGGATCTTCGCTCACTTCACTAACTCTCTGTATCTTTCTCACTCCCAATCGCGCACGATTTGGAGAACCCGCTACTAAGGTGTGTAGTCAAATCTGACATCATCATACAAGGCCCGGGGTGAATCTGAAATCCAGATCTTCTAAAAATCTGAAGTCCAAAAAATAGTTGTAGAACTTCTTAAGGAAAAAATGGAATTTGCACGAAACAGCTTGTAAAATTGGAAAATTTTATAAAAACTTTTACACAATTTACACTTCAAGAACCGGGGTTTCTTGTGACTCGTCCCCCCACATCGCCTGTGCTCATGCTTAAAGATTATCAAACTAGGCCACTTCCAGCTCTCCTGATGAGGCGGCTTAATTTTTTTAATTGTCATAAAACCACATTTGTAAGTTTCCAGACTTTTGAAATATCAGTTGCTTCCAGATACTTTCCCCCCATCGCCCGTGGTGTAGGGGTACGTCTAAAGGGGGCAGAAAATAATATAGGCACTATCAAAATTTTAAACTTTTCACACTGTCATCTACCAGTTCTTTTTAGGTCTTCTTGAGTTTTGTTTTTTACTCCTCAGTCGTTCTCTAAAGTGGCCTGTTTCTAAATGGATTGATTTAACGAAGGATTATACTCTTCATCCATCTACCATGCCCCTAAAGTCAGTCAGCTCTTTAGAAAATATTAGGCCCTATCGTCTACATCGTGAACTATTACCAACCTTTAGTATGGGATGCAAAATTATAAGCTCATTATAATTCCGATGATATTAGCAGATAAGACTCAACATCGTTATTGTAACCTCTTTAATAAACGCATTGAATAAAAAACAGTTCTCGCAATTCTTCAAACTGTTTAAAAGTATGATAAACAATGAGTAGGCGACAGTGATAATAGCTTTTTCCTTTAGATTATCTTAAATAACATGTTAAAGAGTAGTTGACGAGTGCCTGATTTAATATTCAAAAACCTATCGAAGGGCTAAGAACAAAATAATTATAATAAAATATATTTTTTCAAACATTTAGAACAATATTGAGGGGACAATCTTCACTACTCATCCTACGTAGTATACAACAGTGTGGGAGCCTATAATCCAACTGTTTTGATTTTTATATACATAGGAATCCATTCCTTACTCGTGTAAAGCACACTTCTTATAATTAAATTGTATTTTTTACGTCGAAAAATGATTATACTGAACTCATATTTCCGGTAAGTTTACTAACCAAGCATTTATTGAACCCTCATCCGTGGATAAAAATAATTATGAAATTAGGAATAACAAAGAGTCCTGAGTTAATGTTTACAACTTTACATAAATACGACTTTCATATCTTTCTTTGATTATTTATATTGATACAATCCTTTCTTGAGAAAAATATCAAATCGTCCAAGACAGTCTTGCAACATTTTGCACAAAATCGCGATAGTTCAAGCTTTCTATTTATTTTGCCAGAGTTATTCTTCTTTACATTCGATATTACCCGAAACAATTCGCGTACGCTCATGCTAGTTTTTAGAGCCATTAGTAAAAACAGTTCATCTCCCGCTGAGGAAGAGAATGTATTTCTGGTGACTCCAGTGAAATGCATTCGTCCGTTTGTCATAAAAACGATACCTAGCGTTGGGTGTAAAAATAAACACTGATGCCTCGATTAATAGATAGACAGAATGTGCATGGATTATGAGAATGGCTCCTCTCGGAGATGAGGTTGAAGATAGCTAATTGAGTAACGAATGCTTTGTGTGACATCTAAGCAATTTTTCAAGTTCCACCCGACAGACTCAGATACACTGGTTTTCATGAAAATATTAGAAAATCGTAACGATTAACACTCAAAGCGTCGCGCACGGTGGCTCTGCCATTGGAAAATTACTAAGTCAAAGGCCTAACACTTGGACTGCCTCGAAGAGGCGACAAATGTCCCTTACGACGCTTGGAGTTGCTATCACACCCTTATGCATATATCACACAATTGCTCTCTACAGTGAGACCGCCAGGCTATACTGACATAGTCTAGGCTAAAGACGAAACCTGCATGTCTGATGCATAGTGGAGAGCATCAACTTAATCGCAATCATTTCTCGATACTTGACATTTAAATATAATCAAGATGATTGTCCAAAAATTTTAATAAACAATGCTTTGATTAGTCACGTTTCACTATATTTATTGACTTACATATTTATGATAGGAATACCATGAAAAGGCTGAAAAATTCAATCCCAATTCGAGGTTCATGATTACCTTCACTAGATTCTTCTGTTATGTTCAAAACCATGCAAGTGGAAATGGAAATATTAGAAGCAAAGGAAAATCTATATTGTTTTCTTCTTATTTCTACGTGGTCTATGCTTTGTTATTTTTTTATTACAAACTGGGCAACTGAGTTTGGTGCTTCAAGGCAGTTTTTCTGGCAATGTCTGAACTGGTGGCATTCAGAGGGGTAGCAGAAGGCTCAACAAAAATTAGGGGCATCATGGAGATTCGGAAGGAGCGAGAAAGTAAAAATTCGGATAAACTATTCCTCTCATCCCTTGCTTTCTTATTATCAAGGTGAGCGGTGGACGATATCGGTTTGAGATTGACTGTATTTGCGGCATAAATTGGAACAACTCAATACATGCGATCTAATACTGAATGTTTGCCTTACTGAGTATGCTAATAGTTTTAACTAATAGTTTTATCCCAAAAATCAGTAATACAATTTATATGCATATGATTGCATAGCTTAAAAGGTCAACGGTAACATACCTATATGCATATAGGTATTTTCCGTTATTTTCTTAGCATCTTTATACCAGTACATATCTTTTTGGATTACGGAACCCTAATACACTGCCATAATAAATCATACTATAAACGCAAACAATAATAACAGCCATAAACTTTTTAGGACGCTAAATTTATATACTGTTATAGATAACAAGTCAACGATCTTTGCAATATCTAGTGTTGCTTGACGGAGCTTATGCTGTTATTTCCTGCCTACAAAATGGAAAATATCGCACTGTTGAAAAACGGGTTGATTTATTTCGGTGATTGTTTCCTTTTTGTTAAAAAAATGGCGTCAAGTAGGTTAAAACTGTACATTCTCAGTAATGGTATCAGTTTAGAAATAAGAATTTCGGTAATTGGTTTTCAGAACTGTTGATAGTTTGATTGAATTTAAAAGATACTCATTTTGATGCAGATAAAAAAGAATGTATAATTAACACACAGTTTCACAAATAAAAATTTTTTTCTTCCAGTGACGCGTTTCGATTTATATTTAAATCATCGTTGGACTGTCAGAATTGCCTGCTAACAAGGCTACCCAGATTACTTGCTCACTAACAAACTAGATCCTATCATAGATACAAAGCGGCGATGGTTAAGGTTTTGTAGGAGTTTCCCTTGACATTAGTAAAAATGCAGTCACCAAAAAATATTTTCGCAGACAGACACAAGGAAGGAGAAAATAATTTTATGGAAAAATAGCTAGACAGGCCAGATTTGAGAGCTCTAGTTTTGTATCCATGATAGGATTTAGATTGTTAGTGAGCAAGTAATCTGGGTTACCTTGTTAGTAGTCAAATCTGACAGTCCAACAATGACTTAAATTGATATAAATCGAAGCGCGTCACTGGAAGAAAATGAGTTTTATTTGTGAAACTGTGTGTTATTTACACAATCTTTTCCTCTGCATGATGGAAGAGTTTCACCAAGTAAGAGCATCTACAATCTACAAATTTCAATGCCAACCCACAAGACACTATTTTGTTTCTAGCTACGACGCTGGGTCTTTGCACGTGATAGTAGTAACAGGTAATAGTGTACATAAGACATGATTGTTTTCCCGGACAAAGGTGGCAGCTTGTTTTCATCTTGACTTACAAGCACTAATAAAGGGGGAACGTGGACCTAATAGTGGTAATTACAATTTAAAACACATAATGTCCTATTTAAGTTGAATTGCTGCAATTTACTAGATATATAATTACGTTCACCACGTTAACTTTTTATCTTAATAAATGGTGTGGAGTGCATAACAACAGAATTTTACTAGTCCCACAATTAAATCTTCAAAAGAGCGAATTAACTTCATATCCATCTGAAGTACTATTATTTTGCTGCCAGTTTTGCAACACAATCAATTTATGTACCAGTACCTGTGATGAACAGCAGGATAATGTAAACAATGCGTCCGTAAACATCAGATATATTGTTCAGTTCATTTAAAATGTAAACATTGCTAGAATTTCCAGGCAATACCAGTTTTAAACGGAGTTAATATTATTGATATATAATGCTTTTAACCAGTATTCTGGCATATTCTCACGGCACGTGAATGGGCAAGTGTCGCCACTCAATCGCGACTTAATATCTACGCACTGTGAGATTCCGATTTGACTGGATCCTTACGCGTGAAACCTAGGGGCCGTGCTTTCTTTGACGTGTCGATTTACCACCAGTCCGCGCCGATAGAGAATCGCCAAGCTTGCCTTATCCCACGGAGCGTGAATTGACGAGGTTGGCCTATCCACGTGGGATTCCGCCTTTACCCTTCGATTAAAGGAATATTGAATATACATAACAATACTCCTCATAGATGATTTCAACCAATACATCATAAAAGAGTATTTGGATGAGTATATAAAAACCTACAACTACAGAGATACAGTTAAATACATTGCAGATGTACTGGATATCTAGCAGTTTAATAACAAAAATCCAGGGACTCGGTTTTTTGGACTGAATCAGGCACGTACCCAGAGCGACCCCCCCCCCAGAAATTCTAGAAAATTCAGTTATTTTTATCTTTCCCTAATCAGGCAAAAAATTACTATTTATTGAAACGATCATCAATGATATCACTTTTAGAGCTGCACCCTCCATCCCCGGAAACGAAATCCTAGTGGTGTTAACAATTATCAAAATTATCACTTTTGAAACCCTGGTCCCTTCTTGTAAGAAACTCCTGAATACAGGCCTGGACCGAATATCCAAAAAGCTTTTTCAATTGTTCGACGTTCTACGTTTAATTGCATGAAAGAGAGCATATGTTCATTTATTTATCTTTCCTAAGTTTCTAAGCATTTTTCGAAAAAGGCATTTTTAGGGCCTCATTTTTTTTAATAGTGTCAAATGTCATTCTTGTTTCCCTTAAATATTCCATAGTGTAGAAAGAAAATTTTTTGGTAAAACATTTTTTTTCGAAATCCTGCATTGTGAAGCATACATTTAAAAAAATCTGTCCAAATGACTATTTGGAGAATACAAATTCAATTCACTTCACTCTTGAGATCTTTAGCAACAAGTTTGAGCTTTGCAGGTACATTACTACCAAACAGGGGTTGCAATGCACAATCCGTTACTGTCTCTAGAAACAAGGTTGAATCTCGTCTAACGGCGGAGTTGATAAGGTTATCAATTTATCGTTGACTGTCTGAAAATTTCAGTCGCCTTATCGGTATTTCGAAACCTAAAAATATTATGTGTTTGGTGCATGAGTGTTATGTAAACAGGGACGACGATAAGTTAAACAAAGAAAGTACTTTCCTCAGATTTTTCATCTTATGAGTTCCTACTACAGTTAACGGTTTTGTTATGTTCATTCGGATAATGTTGCTATTATGCTAAATGGCATGTTTGTACAGGCTTCTGTTTCATTGCCAGTTAAATTTTGTACAAGGTAATAAATACTTCGTTGTAGTTACAATACATTTTTAATATACAGATTCTGGTTATGAGATGTATGGTAACTTTGTGATCATTTTCAGATTCCAGATTTGCATTGGAAAGTAATATAATTAATTTCTTCTTTAATTACTAGCAAACCAGTCTGGGGTAATCCCTGGATTTACGGAACAGATCAACGGAGGTATGCAATAAAGTATAAAATGCCCAACTCTAATAAAATTAATGCAATGTACTCGTAGTTAAGAACTGATGTTGCATTAAATATATAAAAACGTCGGAAATATAACACCATAAAGCTTTTTGCTGCTATAAAATTAACACGAACTAACGTAACCGCTATATGTACTGGGGTACTATAATAAATAATGCTTGTGAAATGATAAAAAGAGCTGAAATTTATTATTTTCCTCACACAAGCTGTTTTCTCATCCTTTCGGTACAGGGGCCAGCTGCAATTACAATAGGAAGACATACACAAATCTGAGGCTTTGCTCTTCAATGAACGCAGTTTATGTTCCCAGTGATGAGCAATGGATGCAGTCACTATAGTTGCGTCAGTCCGTGTGCGTCGAACTGTCAAATTGACGCAGTACAAAACGCGCTGCGTTTTTGGAGAACAAAGCCTTATGTTATTGAAATATTTTATATGTATAATGTTTCTGTTCTGTTTCTATATACAGGCCGAGAGTGGAGTGGAGTGGAGTGGTGAGAATTCCGAATTTCAGTGTTTGTATATTTCAGAGTACCATAAGCAAAAAATCAATTTAGGAGATCTGCTTGCACAATAATTATAAATCCATGGTAATTTGAATATTTGGAATAAGTAAATATCTACAGATCTATACATTCATTCCTACTGTTGACAGCTTGATTTGTCAAATGTGGAAAAAATATTGTTAAAAACACACCGAGTTTCAATACTAATGGATGCAGATTTTAGTAATTCTACAGCTTTTTCCTTTAATGCTCTTCTTAGATGCTTGATATAACAAGTAAACAAAAATAATGCTCCAATATTTATCTCCTGAGAGGCCTTCATTTAACATGAAAGTAAAGCAACCTCGTATACACTTATACACATAAATAAAGCCAGCATAATGAAGAATGATGATAAGTTAACGTTATCAGGTCAAAACAATGTAATATAGTTTACGATAATATAAGCCCAATTAAAACAGACAAGATTTTAATAATAATCTGTTTGTTAGAGACATATAATTGTTCTTATTTTTAGTCAGTTATCAAGAGATTTTATTTATTCGAATTAATTCCCAGAAGTACATACTCGGATTGCAAAATTTGTGCCAGAAATTTATATACAGATTGTGGATCCTATTATTTGATCTGAAGTTTTGTGATAAAGATGTTCTAAATACAGTGCATCACGGGTTCTTCTATAAAGAGGAATGTAGCGATACTACGTATCGTAAAATGCCGGCTTCACTGGATCTTCCGGCAGTCCACCTCACTATCTATGCTACGTTTGCCCTATCCTATAGAGCCCGGATTGGCAAGTCCTAACTCGAAATTTGCCAATCCAGATGTCGCTAGTTTCGCCAAAATGCGCATTTTTATAAATCACATTTTTAAGAGATTTCTAATGTGAAACGTCCAAAAACATTGTATTGAAGCCAAAATACTACATATTAATGAATCGAATTTGAATGCGTTTTGAAATATCCACCATTCAACACTATAGTCCATGACTACCTGTACCAAAACAAGGTGTGAGCTTTAAATTTGTACGCCTATCCGTTAAAGTAGCTCGAAAAATAGTAATACTATGCTATGCTTTTTGAAAGTGACACTCGCGCATTATTTCTCAGCAACACAGATTCATTATAGAGAGGATGGTATTATCCTGAAATTTTCTGTCTCTGAAATACAGTACATGGTTGATCTGAGTTTCTTATCTTGCCCCACATGGACACCACTGCGTGAGAGCCCAGCTATTATTGTGCAAATCGATTGTAATTCAGTAAAGCTGTCGATAATTGGCTCGTCTTATATAACTTCAATTTTGGCCGTCACACTGTGCAATTCGGCTACTCCTCACGCATTTTAATTACGGGTTAGGCGGGCTGGTTTCGAAAAAGGACTTTGTTGTCTTGTGGAGTTATTAATTCCGTTCGCCTCACTTATTATAGATTATACAATCGATAGGTGTAATTTTGACTGGCATGCTAATGGGAATATTTTTTTAGCGTTTTCTTACACCTTTATATGCTTTGATTTATTAAAGTATATAAATTATAGTTGAAAGGACAGTATCGAAAATAAATGATCGCCGCACCTTTTCTGTCTGTCTATCCCAAAAGGACTTAGCGTAAGCTATGTTTTTGTAATCATGAATAGGTGAAGTCTTAAATTTTGAGCGAATTTTCGAGATTGTCATTCGTAGCTTTAACTTAAGAAACAAACTTGTTTGTTGTTTAAAGTGAGCTCCTTCTTTAACAGCAAATATCATACTTAAATCACAAACATCGCTTACTATAAGGATCTGAAGTAATAGACAGGGAGAATACGATGGTCACTATAGGTACAAAGCAACTGAAATTTACATTACAAGTTAACTTATCTCAGCTCAGAGGTCCTGTTGAAGATGGAGATGTTCTTAAGGGTTATTCTTGGGAATGAAGATATTGTCAGTGATACAGTCACCTTGAAGTCTACATTAGAGTCCCTACATTAGAGTAATTCCAAGCAAATTAAATCATCTTTGAAATGTAATTATTAGAAATAAATATACATTTCCAAAATCTGAACCAAACTGCATGGAGTGTACAGCGTCATATCTTATGCATATGGGCGTGGAAAGTGAAACTACTGATTGACATGATACAGCGTAGCCTAGCTGCTTCAAACAGAACTTGTGAAGAATATATGTATATGTAGTTTTTAGAACACATTATTCTTTTCAAGCATTTTTGTGCTGCTATGTGTTATAATGAAGATAGTTGCCAGTTGCGTTAGCTCAAGCTCAAGTAGTATACAGTGGATCTTTCCATAGATATACATCCATTTTGCTTATACCATCAGGAGTCGATACCTGCCATTTGGCTCCATAATTTTTATTTAACATATATATTATTACGTCGATGATACTTAACAATCACCAATCAAGCTAAAATATAAAAATGTTGATAACACATTATCATCTATTTAAAGTATTTTGCAAAAGTGTAAAACACTTGTACGGAAATTCCGAACAGATGACGTATTTCATTAATATATTCACTGTCATAAATCAAACGTAATTTCAACCAAAAAAATCAAGCAGATATATATTTTTTTTATCCAATTGCTAGTATAACCCGTGAAACTGATAACCACGGTCTAAGGTCGATTTTTTCTGGCAGAAATGGTCTAAACGATTGCTGTAATTATTTGTAATAAAATGGAGGTTAATTTCTCCTTTCAATTGAAAAAAGATTTAATGAATGTATCATTTATGCAGAAGCAATTTTATTAATGATGCAGAGAGTTAGAATGAACTCAGTTTTCTATTTTTTACACGTAGAAATAGAGAGAGAGAGAGAGAGAGAGAGAGAGAGAGAGAGAGAGAGAGTTTAAATGTTCACAAAGTCAATACCATTTTAATAGTATTAATAATATCACCAACTACCTCTTCCATTTCAGTAAAAACTCATACATATTGAAGGTTATTGAACCAAAATACGTAGTAGTGACCATTAATGTGTTTCAAGTTTATTGTGAATGTATTCTTGGCTCTTCACACCTGTCATCAAGAATAATTGACATTAAATGATTTTAAACAAAGTTTCGGCTATTTCAGCAATATTTTTCAAAGCAAAAAGATTAAAATTGTTGGATTTTTGAAAATATAAATGTCAATGACAATCATTGATCAACTAGCTCCAGTATAGAAGTGTTTCGTTATGAAAATACTAAGACTATTTTGGCATGTTCGAATAAAGAGATAATATATTTAAATTATTGAAAAATCTGAAATTAATGCACATCATAATGTTCGTCCATCTCAGCAAACACAGAGCTGCCTGCTGCATGGAAAAATCATGCAACATAGAATAAACGCTCCAAACTCACAGAAGGACCATAAGTGTTTTCCAGGTTTTCTTATAGTTCCTTTTTGGATCGTAAATGATTAATATCTCATCACCTTGGGTATTGTTAAGGTTGAATGGATTTTGCCACGCTTGATTCACTCGTTTTGGAAATATTTAATATTATGGAAAGTTTGCAAGACTGACATCTTGATATTTTTCAAACTATAACGAGTTAGAAGATTTCAATAGTTCTTCAACCTAATTCTAGAAGATAAACATAATCTCATCAAACTCTTTGTGTCTATATTCCTACTTCTATCATTTTAAGTTCTTCAAAAACGTGTACAAAGACAGTCGACGTCAGTAAAGGACATTTAATAATCATATTGGTTTTTAGTTGTCCATGTACGTCGAATCATAGTGATAATTATTTAATGCCTGGTTTATTTTTATGTCATATTTTCAAATTGTAGGTTAAATTTTTGACATAATAGTCAATTCTCGTAATGTTCAATTTCGATCATTATCTTCCCGTAGAATTTTTGAGTGTTTTTACTATTTATCCTCAACTAGTTTGTAGATACAAATAATATGGATAGAAAAAATAAGGCTAAGTAATTCGTGATAAATCGAAGAGTAAATGTTTTGAATGTGGATGACCTTTAGTAGTTATGAGAAACTAAAGTCTTCTTTCAAATGAGATCAATAGAATGGAATAGTTTTAGATTATTATTGCTTAAAAACCTCAACATAAAATCGTATATGCAATGTAAATAGTACTCAGATCCATTTTGATTGCCTGTTGAAGCTATAGGAAAACACCTTATTAACGTTTTCGCTTCTTCTACAATTTTCTTTAAATTTTGACCGGAAAGGGTAACCGGATAAATCCTTGAAACATACAAAGGCAAATTTAAAACCTATAATACAATAAATATGAATGTTACTTTATTATTAGGTTGGATGAAATAGACTCTATTTTTAACTATTAATGGATGTCACCGATAAGGGAAGTACTAACCTGCTTGCTAGGAGAAATTTATACGTCGAGCTATCATAGGAATATTTGCAGTACATCAGATTTTTCCATCACCTAGTATACGATGCAATGTTGCATATATTTCTCCTTTCACATATCGGCATACGTGTGTTAGATAACAAACTGTCGACGCCGGAAAGTCACAGTTACAGGAAATTGCAGTTCCTTAAAAAAAGCAATTCAAAAAGCTGAGTTATGTCTTACTTACGAGTATTGATAGTGCAACCTAGTAATGAATCGAGGGATTTGCAAATACTTTGCTGATCCTCTTTTGAAATCGGATAAATTGATTAGTTATACAGATATTCTTGTTATGTTATTAATAATCAATGCTTTCGCGGCGCGGTGGGTTTACTTTTGTATATTTTCGTTACATATTGAGATGAAATGCGTTCAAATAAGCATCAGTCTGTATTTAAGCACCAAAAGTTATTCACATTTATTCTCTTCAAAATTTAGTCAGAAAGACGAGAAATAATTCTAGAAATGCCAGAAATAAGGATTATCACCAAATGTTGGACAGTTTTAGACAGTGTGGTCGTCTCAATTTTTACGGTATCAGGCATGTGCATGTCCTAGCCTTGGAGAACAAATGCCAATATTTTATGTTGAATATGTTTATGATGTTATTAACTAGGCTTGTCTTACATGAGTTATAAAATATTCAAATAGTTCGTTACTCAAGAAGACCAGCAGGAATTGTCAAACCTCCTAGACTCCGACCTGGAGGGTTTCATCTCGCCCCCCCTTTCTTTTCGGGATCGTTGGTGCTATTTAATGTACTAAAAAGTGTCATATATTCTCCGAGATTCGTCTGTGAAAAAGTGTGTTCAAGTAACACAATTTTCGTCTAAAGGATGATTTATATCAATTTTGCCAACCAAATATCTTAAACACATTACAAAACCATCTGCTTTTTCGGCAACATTTTGATAACGCTAATTGCTATAAAACTGTAAATATGTTGCGCGTGGGTAGGTGTCTAGTTAAAATTTGCATATATCTGGAACTTATTTTTCAAGGCTGTTTTAACCAAGCTGTTATTGGTTTCTGCACAGTTATTTTGCACATATCGCTTCTGTATATTTGTTGTTATACATTATACGTATATCAACTACCAGCTTTCCAGGTATATAAACAGTGCAATTAAAATCGCATAACTATATCTCTTTTTATATCAGAACTAGTTCCGGAAACGTGAATCGCTTTATTCAATTTTCATGGCATTTTTCATCAAATGAATGCACTTTTTATAACGTAACCATCGGCGTGCCAAACACTTTGAATTAAGGTCAACTGGTATATAATTTTGGGTCTTTCCCTAATGTATTCTTAACGCAGTAAACATAGCCGCCTTCGAGATTATTAGACAAAAACAAAACTGTCATAATGTAATATCTTAAAGCATGGGGTTGTATATTAATATTTATTTATTTATTATTTATTTATTCAGCCAGGTACTTTATACAATAATAATAGTACACAGTATTTAATATAAATACACTGTGTCTATGAGGGTTCATTTACCCGTGTGTAGACCTGGTACAATATAAAACTAAAAAAGTAAACTCAATTCTAATATAAGTAATTATAAGTTTTTACATTTAACAATTTCTCTTTTATTTCACATTTCTATCGCAAACCTTTGATACATATTTTTAATCTTTTCTTATGTGTATTTATAATGAGTTTCAAAATCTTAAATTCATGAGGCAGTTTATTGAATGTTTGGATTGCATCATATTTATGTTTTTTCCCCACTTCAAGTTTAGTTTTTGGTACTTGTATATTTTTTTCTTAGTAGAACTTGAACTATTATTGAGTATGTGACTTAGATTATTATAACTGAAGCAAAGTGAATTAAGTGAAAAGGTTTGTTCTATAGTCAGCGGCATCATTATATCATCAGACTTTTTATTCGTACATATGAGATTTAATATGCGTTATTGAAGTTTTATTAAAGGAGGTAAAACAGTTTTATAAGCACTAGCCCAAGCTATTATACCGTAAGTATCTATACGGTGAAATAGACCATAGTAGATGTTTAAAATTTATTCTCAATATTTTATCGCTTTCGTATAAATATAACGCGAAGTCTAAAACATGTATGAGGTATATTAATCTCAGCTGGAACTCAACGTTCACTATAATGCCGTCATCATACCACAAATACTTTTTATAAATATACATTTAGATAATACAACAATTTAAGCTTATCTCACATTATCTCAAAAGTGCTACCGGATAACCAGCACTTGCTGGCAAAATGGACGGAAAAATCTACGGAAATAGAAATATTATTCACACCGTACCGGTGGATGTAATTCAATAAACCTGAAGTTAAATATTAAATTATTTCAGACCATTCCAGAGCTAGAAAATAGAATATCTTTCTTGTTCACTTATTTACTACGTCAGTGAATTTATAAATTTTAAGTTTCAAGTCTTCCATTGAGGTGATCGAGACCGCCTTTTAGTAATATTTTTTATTGTGTTAAACTTGGTATACAAGTCTGACTAAAATATGACAAAATAACTATACTGCATCAGAGCTTGATATCAGACATATTTTTAAGATTGAAGCAGTACTGTGACTAATAATAAAATAAGTATCCTCCTTGCTGCAATTGTTGTCATAATATAGTATCAAAAGTTTGATTTCGGACTTCCATTGTCTATAAAATTTTGAGTATCACGACATTTCGATTGATGTGCTATCTTCAATCGTCTTCAGGTGAACTGGCGAACACGTTCCTTCCATGCCTATTTATACCCCGTCCGGTGACGTGTCGTTGTGCGCGGACTGTTCTGATTGGTTCCCGATGCGCGGTATTCCGGTCTGCTGACGGTCATTGTTTGTTGTCTGGTCCAGTCGTAGTCTATTCATCTTTTTTATGAGTGGCTGCCAGATCGGTTTAATGTCTACGCTGGGTTTGCTGTACACTTTGCTGTTGTTGGTGATGAATGCGATGAAGATTGAAGATAGCACATCAATCGAAACGTCGTGATACTCAAAATTTTATAGACAATGGAAGTCCGAAATCAAACTTTTGATAAATCCACCTTGTCTACAAGTTTCAAACAATAATATAGTATACCTATCATTGATATTGTACTGTTTGGAGCATGGTATTGTATTTTGGTTGCTAGTTTTCTTTAAAGAGCGTGTTTCTAAGGGCGCCCATGTAGTTATCTTTGGTATTACCATTCCATTTAGTAAGTAGTGGACAAGACAAGCTGCTGCACCCATCGAGACAGTTGGCGACGTGAAATGGTACAAGTAATTAACGACTTGTCGATTAAAAGCGTTGAACGTGTTGAACGTATAAGGAAAATTGTTTATTTTCCTCACTGTGCGCTTACGTCATTTCAGTATTAATCATGATTGTAGAAAGTTATCCGGAAACATGAAAACAAATCTTTTTTGTAAACGGGTGCGTCAAAGGACGTGTGCTTCAACGAAGGAGACAAAAATATTTGGACTCACAGTTTAAAGACGTTTGCTGATTACCTAACTTTTGAGACTTGGTATCTAGTCCTGTAGAGAGATATATCGATATATGAAAAGCCTAAAGAGCTAAAAGGAGAGTATGAAAAGTTTGATTTCGGACTTCCATTGTCTATAAAATTTGAGTATCACGACGTTTCGATTGATGTGCTATCTTCAATCGTCTTCAGGTGAACAGTTCACCTGAAGACGATTGAAGATAGCACATCAATCGAAACGTCGTGATACTCAAATTTTATAGACAATGGAAGTCCGAAATCAAACTTTTCATAAATCTACCTTGTCTACAAGTTTCAAACAACAGCTAAAAGGAGGTCTCAAGAGACCTCAAAAGACCTGGTGCGTAACATGAAAAGTTGAGAATGTTTATTATTTCTAGGGTTCTCCAGAAGCACGGCTCCCCTGGACCCCGGGTTATCTCGTGAGGACAATTGCCTCTTGTTCGGCCTGATCTGTTCCTCACGCCTAGTTCAAAAAATTTCCAGTAGTGAGTATTTCCTATAGTGTAGCGTGCTCTGTAACTTTTCCTGGACATTAGGGCAACCGTCAAGTACCCCCCCGAGATTTTTTGGACAATATTCCTACGACTGAATGAATCCACTGTTAGATAAGATATTTGATGACGTCATCATTTGCCATAGTCGGGGGTGTGGCACTTATCACATGCCATCACTTCGTTTTTCATGTTCTTTGATCTCGCTTTATTTTGTGGGCGTAGGTTATAGTAGAAAATGCTGTTATTTTTGGAAATTGATGTAACTTTAATCAAAATCGATGCAGTAGTTACTGTGGTTACGTGCTGATGAAATCGCCAAACATACAGGCAGACAGATCGGCGTAAATGAGTGATACATATTTTCAAAGCATTCAAAAACTAATTATCCAAGTTCGATATTCGCGGTAACAATATTTTTCTTATGCGTGGAAGAGATATTTAAGTGTGAATGTAAAACTGTTACACTCGGCACTTTACCATGCCATCAATTGCCTGACGACTGCACCTGCACTATCGTCGTAGCATCCATTTTTCAAATTATTTTTCCACCATATAATAACAATAAATGTCCAAGTGATTAATCAGTACGCATAGGGAAGTACCGAGGCGTAATCGGATAAGCGTAACTCGTTAACCGCCTCATTGGTAAAGGCCAAAGTTGACGAGTAGTACCACTTACGTTTCGGATACCTGTCGATGTAAATTATAGAACAGTTCGATAATAATTCATGTACCGACTGAAATTTCTCCTGTGAAATTCTTTCTGATTCATGGTATATGTATAATGGCGGTTAATGAAAACCACATTTGATTGACGGGATAACTCGATTGACATTTCGGCTCCTTTGGCGGCCTCTCGAAGTACAACAAAATTCAATCCAAATTTTGAGGTTATAATGACATTCACGACGACTGCCTGCAGAGAATCAGCACTGTTGATAAATCCAAAATTAGGGTCATACTGCATCTTCATATTAAAAACCAAGGCCGACTGACCTTTGGAAGAAAATTAAAAATACCCAAAATCCTGTAATTTGGGATTCAAGAACAGACCATAAGAAATCCGGGAGAAGAAGCTCATATTATATCTCTAGATTTTAAAGATATATGATAGAATTATGCTTAAAGGCATACTCTTCCAAACTTGGTCACTCTACACAGGCAGATTATTATTTGACCTTCTCCTTGAAATTGCTACCAATATTTTTCATGTAGTAGAGGCTTGCTCCCAGTCTGTTTCATGTTCGCCAAACATGACCAATGATAGCTGATTTTGATGTTTTCCCCTTAGTTACATGATTCTTTAATAATATAACATTTGCTACAAACACAGTTCAGTTTAAATACAGAATTTATGCAATTGTATCACAATTCTCAATGTGTGGTGATAGCCGAAATGCTGGTAAAGTTATTTTGACAGCCACACATGGTTTTAGATAATGGTCAGTAAAAGTAGACGGTCAGTCAAATATTTTAATGACCATATTTTATCGTAGCACTGTGATCAATCAATGATATGTTATTTTGGATTTTAACTTTGTGACTGTGGATTGTTCGTGAAATTATAGGCTGCTAATAGAATGATCTCTTCAAGCTGTAACCATCTTATTTTTGAAGATACAGGTCGCTATCTTTATCATAAATATATGGTTTGGAAGGCAACTGCTTCAAGCATAAATTTAGCAGGTTTCCATATTGTAAACAAAAATCCTAATCGATTTCATGTTTTGAGGCTCTATTTCAATCGAGAGGCTTTAATTCAGTCATTTTTAGGAAACTGCTATATGCTGATTCATTTCATGACAGCACATATTGAAGATTGTTACAACACATAATTCGATCGAGGTTGTAAACATTTATTTATACCCAACGACGATAGAACAACTGGCATCTCATTCATAAATTCATTTATGTCTATAGTCAAACATGACTATGGGCGAGGGGACCAGCGGGGAGAGGAGAAGGTGGCAAAATGGCCGCTTGATGGGGACCGTAATTTCTGTTTGTAAACATCGATGACATTTGGCTGAATCACGAAGTTTGACGTGGCGGGAATTTGAAAAAGTACACAATTATACTTACTTATGGAAGGTACACCTGCAGCTTCAGCTTGGGTGCTGAACAGCTTACACACAGAACAATATACCATCATTTTGGCAACAATAAGCAAAATTCAAACCAGATCAAACAGTGAAAGTGAACAAAAACTACGATGCCTGATTCGAACGCTCACGTCAAAATTCAAAGCGGTTGACAGTGACCTGACGTAGACGGTTGACGGTTGACGGTTCTGTTCAAATGCCGACAGACGTTAAATTCGCAAAATATGAATGAAAATGATACGTAGCGGCTAGTAGCAGTCAGAATTTACTATAAAGCCAGCTAGTGTGTGAGGTGTGATTAACATTGCAGGTTTGTTCCAAATTATGAAGTTATTTTGAATTTTCCTTACTATTTAATGGCTAAGATATCCATTGTAGAACATATTCATGAGATCTTGTGAACTAGCTATGTAGAAAAATTAATGTTATTGTAGTCCTTTGGTGAATTCGGGCAACTGTGCACCAATGTCTGACGAAAGTTTATGTAAACATACGAGGTCTATCAGTGTTCTATCGTCAGTGTTTATACCCCTTCAAAACAAACACGCTCGTTCAGTCAGTTAAAGCATACAATAGCTGATAGGAGCACAACAATTGATCGATCAAGGGGTTGTATTGATTTTGACGCGGCGTAAACTGAATCCGAATGGCGTATATATACTTTATTTGACTGAGCTGTTTTGGAGATATTTCGTTAGGGACAGTCAATCGACGCTCCCTAAGGTTTTTCGTCTCGTGTGGTGGTCGTTGGCCTACAGTCGATTGCAATATTTCTCATCTTAAGCTGCGCTCTGTACATGGTTCATACCACCTGGTGATTTGCATGTGCGCTTTAGCTAGCGTCATTTATGGGACAAACGCCAGCGAGGTATTGGTGGGCGTACCACTTCGGCTCTACCCAGACGATAACTTCTGTACTTGTTGGTTGCCTTTCTGCATGTTAGGTATTCATCTATTCCTTATGTTGTATTTATTTTATAATTTACAGCGGACTCAGTTATAATATCTACTCTTGATTGCGACCAACCAGTTTCATACATTTATTGGATTTTTATTGTTTAGTTCAGTATCAACTATTATACATATTCAGTAGCGTAGTGATGGAAGGTGACTGAAGTATTGGGTTTGTGAATCACAATTAATCTGGAAGTGATAGCCTGATGAAGCAGTTCTTACACATTGATTTAATATGATTTTCCAGATTCGATTCTATTACTATCGAAGTATAATGACTACAAGTTATTTGTAATTCTAGACAATAGAATAATTTTAGAAGGTATCATTCAAGCAGGAGGAACATTTTGGAAATATTCACGATGATCGATGTTTAACTCACTGATGAGTATGACAGATGTTATCGATATTAAGTTAGTAGTAAGTAGAAAGAATTGTTTTCCATTATGTCATGATTAAATTACCGTACATAATGCAGTTTAATGTTTCTAAGACTAATTAAAATACTTTTTCAAATATGGGGGCACCCAAATCATATTTTGAAGAATAATCCAGCAGCGCTATCAAGGAAGCATGTACAAGTACATAAGATAACCTAAGACATAAATGTAACTTTTGTAACTGATGGCTGACATAGGACTGTCTGAGTCCGTTTTTAGGAAACTGATCATTTAAGATATATCATTTAAAATATAAAATAGGAATATATCATCTCCACTCAGCATATGTGGTAAGAGATATCTGTCGCCGCATCAAGGCAGTCCAAGTTTTAGGACCTCTGACTTCGGATTTTGCCGATGGGCAGCGCCACCGTGCGCTTCACTTGGAGATGAATGTTGATGAATATATACCTACATAAGAAAAATCGACATAATAGTTTTGAAATGACTATAATATCAACAAAGAAACCTTGAAAAATATATTCATGAATGGGATAAAACAGAAAACTGAAAAATATTACTTGTAGCAGCAATATACAATTGAGAATTTCAAGCTGTTTTGCACCAACATCCACCTATTCACCGGTAAGCTTGCGCAAAATTAGTGCTAATTGAAGAATATGAGTTCCTACATTCAAATGGGCCTAGCAGAACGGACGGTTGAACATATTATGTTCCATAGCATCGATAGTGTTTATTCTTGGAAGCAAACGGCCAAATTTCGCACAAAGAAGTTCGTTCACCTCGAAATTTGCATCTACAACATGATTCTATGGTTAGTTCTCGGAGGCTATTAATGAATGGACTGGCACGTCATGGTTGATCTATTAATATTGACTTAATGTGCATCATCCAGGATGATTTTGACGACGAAAATTCACTAATTAGAGAAAACCAGTATTTTAGGTATAATATTTTGGGAGCATTTCGTAAAAACAGTCCTTTGCAGTAATAGCTGAGCTACCTCCAAGAATTTGTCAAGTCACAATTGACTCTCTATCTGTGATTCAAACACAAGTACAAAAAAACCCTTTCTATAGATTCATATGTGAATGATAACCTGAAAGACTGCGGAATGATTCAATACCAGAAGACTTTTCAAAATAACAAGTATTGTGAAATTCCTTTTTTGCCACACAAAGCTGACCCATGCAAATGTTAATAAAAAATCCACCGCGTGGGGCGAACGTCATTCTATTAAGATAAAATTGTTTGGTGTAAACACAAGGATTCACAAATAAAACTCGATTTTTGTGACGCCTTTCCATTTGATGTTTGAATCAACGTAAGACTGTCAAATACGCGTCTCAAAAGACGAGTTGTTCTAACAGATGTGTTTAAATTACACAATTTTATCTTGACGATAGAAGAGCTCCACCAAGTAAGAGCATGTCAGCAATCTATATGAAAAGATATATTGGCCAGTTTTCTAGACTTATCAAGAAACATCAAAGTCAACACTCGGTGAAAATGTTTCGGAAACAGGACAGATAGTAACATGGGAGCAAGTTAGTAAGTTGCTATACTACAAAAACAGAACAATTTCAAAAGGAAGGTCAAATAATTCGGCTTTATAGAACTGACTCCTGATTAACTTTGATGTCTCTGCAGTTCCTTGATACCCTAAGTTATATCCTGTTTCTATATGCTTTAAGCAAATATGAAATTAATGTTCAGCATGACAACATTCGTTTCGAACCTATCACCAGGTTCAGCAGTGGTATGGGAAAGAACAAAATGGAGAGCAATGGGGATTGAAATAATAAGAAAGGGCTAATTCCTGTCACTACACTTGAGCCCCCTGCTACAGAAAGCTTGAAAGAAGGGTTGTCAAAAAACTTGTGGATGCAGAAAGGCTGGGCTAAAGTGTTTCTTTATATACACGAATTGTGTTGATTCCTGTAATAACTTTCAAGTTCCATAACAAGATAGAGATGAAGAGGAAGAAACGGGTACTATTCTCGTGCAAGCGTATGATGAAATCAATAACGAAGAGGACTGCGAGGGAACTGTTAATCCCATCGCGGATAATTCGGAAGAAATTTCGGTTTGTGTTTGTGTGAAATGAGTCAGGAAGCAGATATAAAAAAGATGATCTTAGGAACCATTTTTCCAATATCCCGGCGCGAGCGGCAAAGATACGAGGTAGCAATGTTGAAATTCAGAACGAGCATGCCGAAATGTATAAAATTACCAATTTTCAAAACTCCAAAAATTACCAAGTGACTGTATTATTACGGAGATACCTGAAACCTAGTGCACTTTAAAATATAAAATAAATACGAATTTTGCAGAATATTATAAGAACCTGTAGAAAGTTCATCAATCTAGAACGTGATTTATCTTATTAAGAAGGCTGTTGATAACTTTTAGTAAGTACTCTGATACACTTTTAACGGGTACTTTAGATAATAGTTGAATTTGTGAAATTGTAAACCAATAAAAAATTTGCGGGTAAGCATTTCTGTTGTTAGGCAATAACAATAATTTCGGAAATGCCTTGATGCCAAAGCGTGATGATCATTTTTTTAAGACACCTGATAAGAGATAGATCCACAATGAGTATGTATTTTCCCAGTGATTTCAGATATCACCACGCAAGTTCAGGAAATCATACTGTATACACAATAATGATAATATCTTCTTCTTCTTTCTTTCAGTATAGGCGAATCGCCTGTTTTTTCGTCGTCATTCTGCCTATTACATCGCCAAGTTGTCACTCCAGCGTTTTCGAGGACGCCCTGGACTCCTGCGACCAAACGGTGATTTGTCGCGTGCGATTCTGACTACTCTTCTGTCGTCCATTCTATTGATGTGTTCGTTCCATTCCTTCTTTCTACCTAGTATCCACTCATTAGCATTTTCTACTATGCATGTTCTTCTTATATTCTCACTTCTCTTCCTGTCCAATAGCGTTTTTCCAGTTATTCTTAAGTACTCTCATTTCGGTTGTCGCTAGCAGTTGTTTAGTTTTCGCTTAGAGTTTCTGCAGTGTGTCATAGTTAGTCTGACCACTGCTTTGTAGATTTTTGGTTTCTACTGTAATATTTTAATTACGCCATATTGTGTCATTTGAATATCCTGCTATTCTTGTTGCCTTCGTTGTCTGTTCTCTTACCTCCGCCTCAACATCACCATAACCTGATATTTCTATGCCTAAATACTTAATTTCCATCTCCTGCTGCCTTCAACTTCCAGTTTGCATCTTAATGGTGTTTTTGATGTTGTCATGGATATAGTTTTCTGGGCCGATATCGTCATATTTGAAGAAATAATATTTATTTCTTGGTTACCCATTCGGTACCCTTTTAGGAAGCGCACACTTTTTATTATTTCATCCATAATGATGTTAAAGAGAAGATAATCATAATATGATATCATGTATTGTAATACCAACACTGTCTTTCCAAATACACGGTATTGAATTTTAAAAAGTTTCTCTGCGAAATATGGTCTGAAATTAAATTTTTATGAATTGTCGTAAAAGTGGTAGTAGGTGTTGGTAGTAGTAACTGAAATACTTAATTCTTACAATAGGTCAGCTTCCAGTTGTCCTTTCTTAGGAAGTCTCATTATATTCGACATACTCCCGAAACATATTAGATATATTTCATATTTCAATTTTGTTTTTCAGCAGCTGACGAAGGTGAATGGAAATGCAATTTTGAGTATAACGTGAATAGCAAGTCTCACTAGACATTGTCTGAAAAGCATGATGTGCCTATTAGCCAATTAGTAGAGTCACCTACCCATCACAGTAGATACTGAACCATCTCTATAACTTTCTATCAGTTCATGCTGGTAGCAGGAAGTGCAATTGCTGATCGATTATCTAAGTCAGTAAATCACAACCAAAAGGGGTCATTTTATAGAAAGTATAAGATTGCAATGCTAACCCTATTAACATTTTGCCAATATCATTGCGTAACGGGAGATAAAGTTACTACGGAATTAGTGCCCTGGTATTTCGTTACAATTTACACCTGGCGGAGTGAATGTGCAGAGAACAATTTAGAAAGTCTTAGTTTATGAGAATTATCAAAATTCTTCGGCTACTGCGATGGGTTGATGTTAAGTTTATTATATATTACAGCGAAGGATTACAGTGTTTAACTGGACAGTTTGGTTTAATGCACACTCTCCACTATACACGTGGCCCGTTACATAAATACATGTTTCGATATTAAACACTGGTTGTTTCTATATACATATTTTCTAACATCGATTACTACTTTAAAAGGATCAGATCAGATATTCTCTGGAATAGTGCTCTGTGAGGCGTCTGGATCCGATCCATGAAAGAGCAAGTACGCCTGGTAGACGCGCCTGATCTTACATGGGGCCTCATAGTCTGGAACATCGCAGAAAAGTTACCGAACTGTCTCTATTCTATAGATTCTACTATTCTAAATATTCGGCTCAGCTGTATTGCATATTAACAGCACGAATCATTAGAGCAATACATACTATGGATGCGCCTAATACGCGCACACGGTCAAGCTTCCGACACCTCGAGTGGGCATCTTCCAATAGTCATTCTTTTAGAGAACTCCAGCGTTAAGTCGTTCGCCGATGGTTAAAGTTTTGCGATCTCGCGATAAAAAATCTTTAGTAAGGATATGGAAAGTCCCTCTTAAATAGTAGAAACATGTATAGATATATAAGATATTGCAGTTAATCTGTGTCCATGTAACGGTATCGATTGAAGCTAGTGGTGGCTGAGGTTCCATTAATTGATCTGCTGGTTTTTATAAGTCGGTTATTGTGAATAAAAATCATTATTTTTCAAGGTGGGAGACAACGAACAGTGGAAAATGGACTGAAAGGCTGATGTCGGCTATTTAGAAATTAATCTACAAGAGGGTGAGGTTCGAATAAACTACTACTACGTCCCATAAATTCCTAAAGGACAAGGGCGGTTAGAAAGATACTAAGGGGAATAGGGAAAAAAGTATATGTAAACTACGTATTTTATACTCACAATTACCTACGGCAATGTTGTAGATGGATAGACTACCATAGACAACTAGAACTGACGCTCGGAGAAAGGCTCACTGTTGACAACCTCGCCAAGCATATAAGCGAAGGCGAATGAATTAAAATTTAACTCATGTATATTAAAGTTAGCATAATAATCATACGAATGTAAAAATTGACAAAGGAGCAATGGCTGGTAAGGAGAAAAGACAAATTCCGCAGGAATGGATTTCAACATGACGCTATGACATGCATCGAAAAATGGAGGGTTCTTGTAATCTCACAGTTCGAGCAGAAAATTCTGATGGGACGATCCTGTGACATTTTTTTGCCGCCTGGAAAGCATATCATATCAAGAGTGACGCTGGGAAATTATGACACTTTACCAATAGCATCGATATATGGCTCTTACAAACGCAAACTATACTACAGCTACATCTCAATTTCGTAAACACTAATATTAGTCTCTCACGTGTCTCCAATATAGTTGTGTAATTTTATTACGTTGGATTGATCAAGTTAAGACTCGACTGACTGTCTAAAAGTGAAAAATTTTAGTTTGCTCATATGAGATCTGAAGCCTTCACACCTTCACATATGTCTATTGGATGGAATTTACTGATGTTTCGGCTGCTTCTGCAGGTTTTGGGTGCTCACATATATTAAAAGTCATGAAAAGTTATACATGTTACTGTTTAGAAAAAAAAATCTACAAAATGATTGGAAGAATGGATGGATATTTTCTCATTTACGGCAATATTAACCTCTTTACCCTCATCTACCGTACTATTATTTGTAAAACGGTGTGATGGCAATCTTATACTTATGCAGTTAAGTCAATAACTAGACACGTTACCATGATTGCATCTTTCACTGTTCTGTCTGCTGAGGGTATAACTGTATAGGAGAATCATTTGATTATATTTTATTCATTTAACCCGTAGATTTTGATTTTGTTGACACTGTAGAAAGCAGATTAATATTGTTTTGGACTTCACTTGGAGTGTCTTGAAAAGGTGACAGATGTGTCTTACGACATCTGTATACAAGGGTGAATTGATTTACAGCGACATCTCTTAATCTTGGTAAACACTATTTACGATGTACCGTTATCTTAGCTCACTCACGTCAGAAGCTGACAACTTATATCAAGTGTATGGTCTCCACTATGCATCAGACCTGCAATAGACATGCGTTTCGTCTTTAGCCTAGACTCTTCAGTATAGCCTGGCGGTCTAACTGTACCCACCCGATTGCTTTTCACAGTTAGGCTGTACTGACGTGTCTAGGCTAAAGACGAAACATGCATATCTATAGCATGTCTGATGCATGGTGGAGACATTTAATGCTTTAGTGAATTTTATGGAAATGGGAATAAGGAATGATGTATTCATTCATTAATAAGTAAAAAATAGACATTGAATGTGATGGCGTCACTCTAATTTACTTATAAAGAACAATCCCTAGGTGTAACGCTACTAGAAATTCGTGGTAACCCTTAATGACACAATCTCCTTGACACTGCTGGCCTGTAGGAACCTACGCCGCTGCATTTCTAAGACTCGTCTGATAATGTGCAGCTTAGGCTCGGTTAATTGGGGTGAAGTAGTCCCGAGGTTGCCTTCTCTTCGCTGGATTTAAAAAACATGCGCTTCCAGACGACAAGTCGTCGAATTTATTTATTGGTGCGGCAGTGCTTGCACATGTTCCCGTTCCCACGGCCAAAGATCGGGTGTGGGTGAGGGGACCAAGATATCTCGATGGACATGTGTGTGCTGTAAGGTTACACGTCAGGTCGGCTCTAAGGAGGGTGAGTGAGAAACTTAAGAAAGTCACAGGGACGGACTGAATTTACTTCATACGCATAGGCGAGGGAGGTTCCGTGATCACGAAAATTGTGGAATTTGAGATATATTTTTTTTATTATGTAGATTGTAGACGTTCTTACTTCGTGAAACTCTTCGATCATGCAGGTGAAAATATCGATCTTAATATCTGCATTTTTTATGATGATTTTTATGATATCATATTTCGTTTGAATCGTTGTCGGTCTGTCGGCGGAATGTCCATTGATGACTCAGGCAACATGGAGTAGATAACGCTACTTACTTTATACAAATTACTGCATTCACGGTAGGATAATTAGCAAAACAAAAAATACATACATAGATACAAAATTTTGTTCTTATTCATCTTACTTGTCCTGCCTGGTAGCCAAATTGGACAGATCTTACTTTGTGATTCCTCTCTATCTTTGATATTGGAGGTTTGTACCGTCCTGCGAACACGGATTCGAGTTACCAGACTATGTAATTCAATATCGTGAAATATGCCTTTATGCATATTAATAAATTCTCAGACTAAGAATATGTGTCTTCATTCAAGTATACCATATCTTCCTATATGCGCAAAGCTATAATAAGCTTAAAGCAAGAATACCGCATTTTTGATCATATAGAGTAAATTTAAGTGAATATATTTAATTCAAACCTGGGAAAGTCTTAATTGAGAATATCAAAATCTCAAATTGAGCATATCTCAATCGTGGCATAACACAGAGAAAAAATAATCTAGAGTAATACTACAGTGTTGACTGAAGCATTTATTGATCATGTAGCAAATACTACAACTCCATTACATAATTTATTATTGGTATAAAGATTCTGTAATTCTGATTAGTTGTTATCAAAGCTAGTGTTGGTTCCTCAATCTTAAAAAGAATAATAAAAAGTATCAAAACCGTATCAATATGATTTCTTACTGCGTCATATAGTAATTTTCCTAATTCAAGTTTGAAAGGTGTTCTACAGATAAACAGAATATAAAACATAATTATGTAGGTACCAGTAATTAAACCAAAAGATATTCGTCCACCATTTGTAATAAAACTTATTCAAAACTCACATATCACTCATATCACATCAACACCTGACACGAGATCCTCACAACAGTCATAACTCCATCCTTTTAAGAGCAAATTCAACTTAACAGATGGTTGGTAAAACTTAAATCCAATATAGAAACCAACGAGCGCGGAAACAGACACACGCTTATCGCAGAATTGCCGTTGAAGAATATGGCGATACCAAAGAAGTAAATGAATGACTTGGAGGGAATCGCTAGATGTTCGTATTCTTGATCGAAGTAAACGGTGCGCCGTTATGATAACTTTACAAATAAATATGAAATACTTCTCTCAGTTGTGAAGAAATTTTTTTTAGAGTATTTTTTTTAAATGAGTATTGAATTCGAAAATATACTTTTCTTGGTTGTAATCAGTAATAATTTCCTTATCAAGTAAATTGTCTTGGAGTAGGGTGAGATGTTTTTGTTGTAAGTATATCTTTAAAAAAATATCGGAATTCTTGAATTAAGAATTTCTTGTTATGTGTGTGGTTTTTGAGTAATTTTGTGAAACTTTAGTATATTGCACATTTGCATTTTTGAATTCAGTGAACCAAAATTTTAAAAGATAAACATGCTATTCATAGGCCATAGTATTTATGCACACATCAGATTGTTTATGTAGATTGCAGATTCTCTTACTTGTTGAAAATCTTCCGTCATTCATATTAAAATTTTGTGTGTTTAATGGAGGTCTCACAAATTCTTTTCTATAGAGTCTTCAATGTTGAATGTTCGTACGACAAACACTAGAAGGACCCAACCATTCATCCTCATCGGGCCTAACATTGAACACCTCCTACTGGCCTCAAAAGGTCATTCTTGTGGAGAACTTTCTGAATGCGACTCTGTTTGAAACCGATACCCCAAAAAAGCACTTGCGACTCGGTCTTCTGTTAGCTCGTTGTTCATTTTACAAAAGTGCATATTGACAGACATCTTTTTTCATTTTAAATTTTTTTGGATCCGTAACTGGGGGAGCAAATATCAAATTTCAAAAATGGATTTTATGTACACAGTCTGTCAGGCGATACCCACGATTAGGGTGCACTAATAAGGACATTATTGTAGATGAATATTTGAAATTCAGCTAAAACAGTGATGCGGTCAAATATTTTGTTTAATTTTAAAGAACAACACAGAACACATTTGTTTATCTCTTGCAGATATATGACATATTTCAAATTAGTGCTTGGAGGTTTGTCAACGCTGAATGCGTTGCGTAACGTACTTTTCTATATTTCTCACATGCGCTACATACCAACAAACAAACTAAACTGCAATTCTCGATTATTTGTAGAAAATGACTAGTTTTCTGTGTTCAGTAGCGCCGCCCATTGGCATCTTACGGAAAAAATGGTCCTAACAGTTTGGACTTTGCTTAATAGCGATGTCAGAAGAATCCTAAGACAATTGGAGATAACTGCTACTATCATACACTTACCTGTGTTAGGTATATATAACCTAAATTGTTCTCTAGAGCATTTTGACATGAGTGATGCTGATATAACGGTACAACAAAATGTTTACGAAGATCAAGAAATTTTGCTATACCCTTGTTGACAGATGTTGTAAGGCTCATCCAAGTTGTTAGAACAATTTGACTTCATAAGATGCCATTGGGCAACGCCACTTTATGTGATACTGGGAGATACATTGATAAACACATTGCTTAAATCCGGCAACTAATGGCGTCACTCCAGCTAAATTTATTATCCAGTACGTAACTGAGAATACAGGTTCTTTCAGAAATGACATCTATTATTTTCACATCTAGTTGTATATATTAAAACCAAATTAAATGTTGTTTATGTTAATTGAAACGTGATACCATTTGCATTTAAATAACCAGTCTGGAAAAAGTTTCCTTCTATTAAGAGCATGCGATATATAGTCATTTCAAAAGAATTAAGTAGCTCTACATGTTTTTTGATAACATATCCATGTAATATTGCTACTAAGTTAGAATATAGATAGCAGTTTCATCATATGTTGATATTAACAGATATTTGTTGAAGCCTTGAAACAACGTACACATTGGACCTTCATTCTGGTTTTAGTTGTCTGCAAATTTTCTAAATGCAGCAGTCTTCCGAGCTTGAGCTCTTATTTTCAACTATTTTTTACCTTGTTGATGTCTGTGATGTTCTTTGCAATCTAAGGTATGATTGATAGCTGAGAGTTTTATGCTGTTTTGTCTGGTTCTTCATGAATCATTTATATGATAACATGCTGTTGATTTCATTCCACAAGTTCCATTTTCAATTTAACTTCATTTGGTACAGATTACAAAAAAAACACACCTGTATATCTTTCTTGGAGGACCTGATCAGATCAAGTAATCAACAAACAAGAACCACATATCGTACTTCCATGCATCTGGGGTGAAGGAAATGAACTTCGGAATATTCCTTGTATAGGAATATCTTTTCAGAAATACAGAAATTGCAGAACAAATAGGAGATACGTTCATAAACAGCAAATGAAAATCTTATGAATATTCATGCCCAAATAAATGTGCATATAACAGAATGAACGGGGGTGAGAATACCTACCTAGATATTCAGATAAGAATGTACCCTGAGGAAACCAGGATGGAAGAAAAGAAATACCAGAACCTACCAACAAGAGTCAACCACCAAAATTTTGGCTCCGGTCAGCAAACCCCTTGTTTATGAGAATTCGTTAGTCCCAAATGAATGTACCCCATCAGAGTAATCATGCATTTTCTGGCACTTTGGTCCACCGTCTCCATGTGCGTTTTACTTGATGATGTAAAATTTGAACAGTATCCTCAAACCATCAACTAAGAACAAATTCTGTTATAGAAATTAACTCCTGCGCAATATATAACCTCTAAAAAGTTTCAGTAAATATTTTTTTAGGAATATACAACCCTTTATGGCAAATTCAATCTCCGAATGTGTTTTAACACTAATTGGGCACATTTTTCGTTAGGTCCATGAATTATAAAATTATGAAGTTTTTTTTGTATTTAAAATGCAATACATTTTTATTCATAGGTTTTTTGCTGTGTATATGGCTTATTAGTATATAAGAATGAATAATTTCAAGTTGCAGCTAATATTCAAGGTCACAGTTATCTTGAGTACTACGCAGATAAAAAACATACGTTTGCGTTCCTTGAAGTCAATCTGACACAAAAACATCTAAATACCCTCTAGTATGACATACTATCGCGTTTCGTTAAAAAGGGAAACTAAAACTGCAAATCTCAGCAAACATACTGAAACACAACTGCAGTAAACTGAATATTGTTTTGAATTTCGTTTATACATATACAGCAGTCAGCACAATACTTGTCGGCAAATTTCCAGTTCATAATAACGATAATTTCAATGTGTGTGTGAGTGTGAAAAATAAGCGTAGTTTTTGACCTTGGTCAAACCAAACATATGATAGGAAATACTGCCTAAATTTTGAATTGTTCCAACCGCCTTTATCACTAGGATGTTACACAGATATGGAACAAAGTGATTGATGTGACAGAAAAGTTTGAATATCAATAAATCAAATATCTTCGTATTCAACTTGTGGCTGTAGAAACAACTGAAACGTCCGGAAATAATTTTTGAGTCGTTCATTTATTCAACTAGTATTAGTATTCATATTTATGTTTATCTTAACCTGATAATAGGGGAGTATCCAAAGAAACCATAGTATATAACTAAAATAGTTTAAACAGTTCGCCAAACCTTATTTAAACATTTTTAAAAAGGTTAGTAGTACCTTAGACATATTTAAACTATTTTTTGTTGTATTTTGAATACCCACTAGCTTTTGTGTAGGTGTACACAGAAACATTTATAATATGTTGAGCATGTTTATATTGAGCATTCAGAAGTATCAATTAAAACAACTCGACTCTCGTTTTTCTTTCATCGACCTTCTCAATATTGCATCGACTTTCTCAATAGCCCGCACTGTTGAATAACCCAGCGGACACAAAAAATACACTGATGTATGTATAGGGGATCCAACAGCCGTTGATCCCGAAGGGGACGATATTTTTCAGTCGTAAATAAGAAGGTAAACATAATGGACGGGTAGGTTGGGGTGCAGAGAAGAAAACCACCACCCTCTAAAACACCTGCACTAGTTACGAAAGCAGCCACTGCGTGAATCCGGGTCCCGACCCTGTCCTGCCTGGTTGGGGTGAGGTGGGTCGGTTGGTGTGTCGGTGTGTAGGCTTACAATGGGGTGACTGAAGACCAAGGAATATGATGATGACCACTGCTTAGTGTTGCATATAGGCAGGTTATAGTAGTACGGTGGTTTAAGATATCTGTGAGATACGGGATTTAGAACAAACCATGGCATTTCGTTAGTATGATTTAAAAATTTGATACAGTACTCTAATTCAGCCGCTTCATACTAGGTATTAATTCATTCATTTATTTGTATTACTATAATACATTCGGTTGTTGCGTTTCTCATTTTTTTGTCAGCAATTGATGTGTTTCAATGGAACATGGAGGTTTTCCTATCGAAACGAAAGTTCAAAGCGGTCGAAAGTGCAAGAAATTCTATATGTATACAGTTGTGAAAAGTAGGGACAAAATCATCAAATAAATATCGCTTCGATACAGACTAGCAGAAAAGTGCAGAAAATCAAACTGATGTGAGCATCCATAAGGGGACCTCATTAACTTATATAATTTCAATATATCTAAGAATGATATCTCAAAAATAACTGCTAGATGATCCAATAGATTTTGAATTTTGATATTTGAATTTTGACAACGGCAAAAAAGTATCCAAAACTAATAGCAACTGTATTCAAACTATATCCCGAGAACTTACAACCTTCATCGTATACCGGTACAGTATTGAACCAGATTCAGTTACGTTGATAAAATATATCAAAATAGCTGGAACGTTAGGAAAGTTAAGTATTCAATCCCATTTGGTTGATCAAGATGCATGAATAATAAAATCTCAGGATAAGTTTGAGAAGTTACAATTTTCAACCTGATGGATAAAAATGTCTTCAGACTAGCACTGCCTTTATCTTTGCGGGGGAAAACATCAATTAAAAATTGGGAGAAGAGCATGTTGTTTTGAAAACTATAAAACCTTCAATTGGCGGGTTTCTTTCGAATTTTGAATCATATTATTATTTTTATAAAAAATCGTTATAACATTATTGTTCGTATCTCCCTGACTATTCAAACAGCCACCCTCGTCAAAACGTGAGAATGTAGGTCCCTATCAGCCCTGAAAAATACATAACTTTCGAATATTGTTTGGTCCAACAGGTGTTAGCCATACGCGAAAAGAATACGTATCTTCAGGCCACGAAAGCAGTGGCGCCGGACACAAACTACTTTTGGGGCGCAATTGAGTTTATGACCATGACATACCGAACAGTTATATTTTTCACAATGCTTGAGTTGTCAGATCTTATCATTTCTTAACGAGCGTAACAAAATCATCAACATTTCTGACGGAAAAAACAAAGGAAGTAAAATTCCGTTCTCACGTCAATAGCCGGGAAAGTATAAAAGCGATAAATTACGAATTTTGGGTATTATGACATTTTGATGATATATGACACAAATCACCAAAACTTCACTAGCTTATTACTATTGCAATCACAAATGGTAGTTTCAAAATTAGTTCAGTAGTGATGGAGATCATTGCATTGACAACGAAGGTTTCCAGTCGGCCAGCTTAAACATCAGTGAAGAGCGTTGGTAACCAGTCCATGCAAGAAAAGGCAAATCCGATCTGCTTATCTCTCCTACTCATACGCCTAAATTTCGCCGACAAATATTTTTTCGGGCATAAATTTCACGGTTCACATATACACATTTAGGTATGTTTATCACGAGATTCCGCTCTGTCGGTGTACGTTCGCGTTTCCCCTATAAGAGGAGGGGGTTAAATAATAATTATCTGAAGATTATCAGTTCTTATACTCGGAAATATGTATCCACTTTGGTTTGGTTTGGATAGAATATTTCCCAGTATAGGAAATTCAAATATTGCCGATATTTAGGAAGAAGAGCAGATTTAAAACCTCTTAAGTATACGCCAAGGAGATAACTGGAAACTCACCTTGCAGTAGTATCAGTTTAATCTTTATTTCAAACTGACTTCATTGTGGGGAAGCTTCAAGAGTCAACCCAACTGATGTCACTTGTGAAGTTCTAATCAATGTATGATTTAACTTGACTTCATTTTATCTGAGTGATTTACTTACTTAACGTGGCCGAACAACATTTTAGCGTTTTAGCCTCCTTAATCACTTCCATCTGACTCTATTTCTTGCAACACGTTTCTAGCTTTTTATTTCAATCATGTTGGTATCTCTTACTATATCATTTTTCCAACGCTATCTTGGTATCTAAGTGATACACCCTGTATAACCTGAAACGAGTTACCACTGGGAACAGTCTTCAAAACACATGTGCTGCTGTTGGTGGTAAAGGATACAATTTCCTCACAAATTGCAAGAAAACAAACAGAGCTGCCGCTTCTGGAACCTTCATTCTGCGATCTAGTCTTAAAAAAAACGTTGTCGAAGTTGAACAGTTTTTGCCTGCACTTCTCGGCAGGAGAACATGTGTCTGTTGTGCGCTGTTGTTTGTTTTTATTTTTAGCGGAATATTACCTACTCTGAGAACAGTGGCTGAATATAGGGGAATTTAAACGTTAGAGGGGATTATAAATATTTTAAATTCCCATTATAACGTAAGTTTGATTTACGTTACGTACGGTACAGGGTATCCTCAGGGTACTAAGACGACTGATAGTGCGATAACTGTACACTTTCTCAAGTAATTTCTACTCTTTCCAACAAGATATTAGCGTTGCGTTATGGCTTTAGATGCCACTGTCTGGCATATTAAGATTGTTTGGTTATTACAAAATTACTATGGATTCCAATTTACTAACCTTTGAGGAGTATGTGGGCACTGGAAACTATTTGGGTGTAAGTAGTCCGGTATGTTGTCCCGGTCTTTCAGTTTTCCACAAGAACATGACATTTTATAGGCTTTATAACATTCCCTCATACAAACGATCGATTTGATCATTGAGGAACTTTAAGTATTGAGATCATTTGGTGAGTGTAGTAGATCTAGTAAAAATATAAGCTGCATTCCAATAATGAGTTTTGTGGAGCTGGAACTTCTTTTAGAGTTTCTTAGAATTCACGCGTGATTTTATTGACTGACTTCCGACTGAATTCCGATAGTGTATTCTGACCTATAACATTACAAAATAAGGTAAATAGAAAATAAAAAAATATTATTTTACCATATTCTATTTATTGAAGAAATTGTTTATGTGATTTGTTAGACTGATTTTGAATTTAATATTCTGGCCAAATTTTGAAACAATTCATAGAATCAGAATATAGGTCATTGAGTATTTGAACATTGCTTTAAAAGTTCCCATCTATGTTCACAGCAATGAAACTTGAAAATCAACCTGTTGTGGCCTCTATAGTTCATCTGATATTATATATCCATAATGGATTCTTAAATAGTAAATACTGTGTTCAATAAAGTTTAATTGAATTTCTTCGATATAAACATGTATATTTTTCATATATATATTTTTTGAGGAAATACGGAGAACAAATAGAATTGGCAAGATTCACAAAGGAAACCGTGCTCAGAGTTATTTCGTCAAACAGATGACTCACGCATACAACTGACTGAAACGGACGTTAGGAACGGTTCACCATAGGTTAAAATTATCATTGTCAAGTATTGTAATGTATGAATGTTTATTGTTGTTTTGCGGTGCTGTTTATGTGCATAAAGATACCGTTTAACGTTTATTTTTGCTATGTAAATTTCGTCGCAGTTATGCTCGGGGGTCGGGAATGTCTGTTTTCATTCAAATGCCAAAAAGCATATTTGCATACAGATAAGAGTATCTGCAATGAACATCGTAAGGTTTGGTAAAAGCTGTCACTATTTTGAACAAAGAATTTGTACCGAAATAAAGTTTCTTGAAGCGTTAGAATACATGCTGAGTGAAAATTTTTGGCAAACGGAACACAATGGGAGCCTGCTTCTATACAACACAAACAAGTTAACAACTATGAGAGGAAGGTCAATGAATTTGTTTGTATTAAATTGGATGAGGGTTGTGTTTTCAATTCCACTAGGATTGGTCCACTCTGCTTGTTTATGATCGCGGAAAATCTAATCAACGTTTTAAAAATCTACAGATGGACCAGTCTACTACAGGTTTTCTTATGCTATGTTCAGCGATCCTAAATGTTGTGTTGCTACCATGGTTGAAAAATGTACCTACTAGAAATGGTCTGATTGTACTAAATGCTAGAGCTGACCAAAAACGTCGATATAGATTAGTAAAAAAGTATTTTCACTTTGCGGTAGCGGTCTAACAAACTTTAAACTGAAAATGGCAATCCTGGTTGTTACAGTATGAGATTATACTGTTGAACTGTTCCATTTTGTTCTATTTAGATAAAAATTACATGTGTGCTAGGTCTTTCACAATTTATTCAATTCTGATACACTATTATATTTTTCCAAATCATAATGTTATCATATATTTCATTTCCAAATCGCTGCATGCTGAAGAGTATCTACTCACACAAAAGAAACGGTAACAGGTTTCAAATTTATGCCAACCAAACTTCAATCTCTTGAGATATTACACCACGGGAAATAGCGGATCAACTACAAAAATCTACATGTGAAATATTTAAGTTTCCAAATTTATTCACCAAGCTCAAACACCTGTGGAGTCCTTCAGTTTAGTTTATCTGACTATTGACTATTTAGTTGGTTATGTTCTCTATTTCAAACTTTGTATTTCGAAAGAAAAACATTTTTTATTTACTTCAAGTTTCACATATGTATATACCTATATGCATATAGCAGTTGAAGTTGATTGTCAAAAAAATAGTACCTAACCTTATGAATCTGTTTGCGATCGCTATCGGGAACTTAAAATGTTTGTTATGTCTTTATTCCGAATATCCATGTCTATATGAAACGGTATCCAGTGTTGAAGCTAGGGCAGGGTAAACGTGGGCTGAAAAGGCGCCACAGCAGTGGAGTTCCCCTCTAAGATTGAGTTTATTACGGTGTTCATGGAGTTTACATTACGTGCATTCCAACATGACCTTTTTTGCTCTTCAGGGAATGTACAAATATGGCCCGATTTTGTCTCTACGGAACTGACTATAGGACATAAGAAAATAATTAGACCTGGTTCCGTCAGGCCTGCCAAGGTGTAAAACCGATCTAACTGACCTGTTAGTACCCCACTGCGCGAGGGTACTGCCTTGTGTGCCGTAGTTCCCAGCTATGACGCCGACGGAATCGTTACACCACAGCATGCGAATACTGAGTAAATCCAATTAACTCCACTTTCTGAGGTGCAATAAAAGAAGTCATCCACATATGAGGTCTGCTTCATGATCTCAGAAATATCCGACGAAGGGGGCAGTTTTCTTGCCTTAGGTTTGCAAATTCCTATTGGTCTGCGGACAACAGATTGATCTACCTAGGGATTTAGCCGCCCTCCTATGTCAATCTTGTATCCGCCACTGATTCTATATACCAATCATCCTCTATGTATTTATGCTGTTTTGTTTACACAATATCTTGGAGTGGCTCTTGTTCTGAAACCAGTCTTTTTATTGCTGCAGACTTGATCGTTTCTGGTTTGGCTGTCCTTGGCCAGGTACGAATTTGGAAATAAAACAATTTTAACTGTATTTTTAAGACAACGATGATGGCACTCGGTTTTATGATTTTTATTGGAATCAAACCTGATATGGCATTTAATTAATAATTTATAGCATAGGATATCGACGAAAGCAAAAGGTAAGATATAAATAATAGCGGATTTTACTTGAGTAGCAGTATAAGGCCTTGATTACTTATTTATTGCTTAATTTTCAAGATGATTTATCCTTGCGATTGATTTGATTGACTCTTAAATAAGTTTGGATATCATGACATGTGGATTGTAGGTGTTGAAGAAAATCTTCCACTATTACGAAAAACTTTATTTTCTACATAACGTTTACAAATAAAGGCATGACATATCTAGAGAAATAGAATATCTTAAGGCAAGAAATCAATACTTTGACAGAATTGACGCTGGTTTGATTTGATGTATTCATTAAGTACAAAAGCAGTCGTCGAGAAGCTATATTCCTTTGATACACAGAAAAGAGAAAATGCAAGTTTATAATAAAATAATAAATAGTTGGGTAAATATCATTGCTCATAAACAATTAACTTGAGTTTGAGGATGCATTTAAAATTGAAGCCAAGTGCGTATATGAAAAAATGAGTTTTATTTTTTGGCCTGCTTTATTTAAGATTACGTCTCTACTAATAATAATTAGAAACAGAAAAATGGAAAGTTTGTCGTCAGTGAGGATCGAACCCACAACCTTCTACATCCTAGGCAGACGTTCTAACCATTCAGCCATGTGCGAATGGTTGCACTTCCAAAATTTATTTATTTTATTTTGACTTTGTAATTTGATCTAAGCTGTAGAGGCACCCAAAACTTCACTTCGAAGAGACCTAAGCCAACAACTTCTGATTTTGGATTCAAAAACCATATGATTTCATAGATAAGAGAAGAATGACTTAAATAGGAATTGTTATATTATGGATTTGAATGACAATCCCTGACTATCCAGAATAAACCTTTCATCCCCTAATTTCTCAGAAAGTCGACCCTCATTGCTACCATTTTATGAGGTTTGCTTTGGGATTACCTTATTTTGGGCTTTAGGTCTTCAAGGGCTCCAGACTAACCCTTGGATTTACTCTCGGAAAAAATGTTTGGAATAGAAAAACTTTGTAGTGTTTGTGGTTTTTGTGCCGAATGATGTGGTATTCTCAACTTATATCAGTTACATTTTGCATAATCATACTTCAATCGGTAATTTGAAAGTGTCGGGCAAAGGTCAAAATCTAGTAGCTGCGTGAATTCAAAATGAAATTAATAAGACAGATATCAAATATGCCAGGTACCAGGAGGTAGCAGTGTTATTGCGGCAGCGCTGTGCTACTTTCGCGAACGAAACGAAGAAAGTTAAGCAGGGAAAGTGATTGCGAGCCTGGCACTGTAGATGATCTCAGTGCCTGTGACGAGTCCGGCGCCTTGCATTTTGTTTACAACTTTTTTAAATATACATAATAACGCGGAAACGCCACACTCAATATATAATGCTTATAATAATTTACTTGAAATGTTTCACAATGTTTGGCAAATCAATCCCAAAAAAACACACTAGAAAGTATACACAATCTGACTGAAGCTGCTCAAGCTATATAATTGGTGAAAAAATAGAAACTAGATTAACTCAGTATTTTTTATAGTGGGATGACACCTTTTCTCGTTTGACTGAATCATTTTCTGGTATTTTTTTTAATATTTCCTTGAATATGCTAACGTAGTTAGCAAAGCACGAGGCGGGTGATGAAATAGTTTTTGTAATTCACTGGTATAACAAATTGAGTTGAGATTTCAGGACCTTATTCCTCTCGGAAATGAGGTAAATAAATTAATTGCACGTATGGAAAAAGTGAATAGGAGGTGGCATATTTTTTATTCATATAATTTTCAACTCAAACTGAATATGTTTATCAGCAGCTATGATGTAACGTCAAACACTATTACAATACATGAGTAATCACACGACTCATATGCTCTATTTTATTCATTTTCAGCTAGTAACTGCCTTAAATGAACTAAATTGCACAGATAGTGCCACAATATATATTAATGGCCTATAGCATATCAGTCACAATGGTTTACAAAAATCTATTTAGGTGACACAATTGACAGACAAAACGTCAAGAAGTTTTCAACCTTTATTTGAGCTAAAAAGGTACCCACTATATAGAGAATTTTTAAGACTAAAGTCAACCTTTCTGATCACAAAGAAAAAGTTAGACTACGCCGTAAATTATCTGCATGAAGAAAAGGCGAAAATTGGGGATACTACTGTTATCCCACATCATATTTCAATTAATATTACTACACCTACTGTTATATTCTATTATATGTTTGAACATCGTAGACATCAGACAACTATTATCTCACTTAAAAATATTTGTAACAATAGTTAACATGGACCTTCTACGATCGAGAAGCATCATACTTGCTGTACAATTGTTTGAGGCATACTATATAAATTTGATGGAATAAAATGCAAACCGCCAGCTGCGGTAGGTAAATTCAGTATATATATTCACCATTTTCTAGAAAATCTCTTACATTGAGAAACAACTGTGTAAAGATAGGCATACACATAATGCAAATTTATGTTTACGTGTTTAAATCGCTTTCAATGTTAATTAGCCATGCGACTAATTACTACTCCCTGTTCTATGCGTTGTGCGTTTCTGCAAACCTAGAAATATTTCCTGTTACACGGTAGTGCAGCTAGACGTTTATTTATCAAGTAAACAGGAAGCTGATACAACTATCGCGACCAAATAAGCCTCGTTTTTGTCGTAGTTCACTGTGTGACAACTACATGACAAATATAGTCTAGTTGAAGTGTTCAGAAAACCAAGATATTTAGTCGCCGCGATTACGCAATATAAATAATTTTAAGAAAGGGGCAAAAAATATATACAAATCTACAGTACCTGTGGGTGTATTAAGAATTTAAATATTTACAGTAAACAGAAACCATTCAAAAGAGTTATGAAAAAAATACATCTTCAAACTAATAATATTCAATAAAAATATTTTATGTTTCAATATAGCCTAGTATCATGAGTACTTTTATCATTCACTTGATTTATAAAGCTTTTGTGATTATGTAAGAAATCCTAGTATCGAGTACTCATGTTTCATGAAATGAGTCGTTCGATGGATATTGTCTCAACTTCTCTTTCAAAACAGTTTTGTTGTAGAATATTCAACAGTAAATATACGTTTTGCAAGCACCACCCCAAACTGGTATACCATAAATAATAACGGTTTCAATTGATGCATAATATAATGATCCAAGGCATTTTTTGTGAGAATATTCTAGAGAATTATAGGTCTCTATGCTACACTTCTTATTTTTTCGTTATGTATAATATATGTTCATTACATTTTAAGTCTGAATCCATATACATTCTTTTTCTTTTAATTTTAGTTCGGTGGTTATGATAATCAATAAAAATGTGATAGCTAGCAGGGAAAACATTTTGAATAACAAGTGAAGACAAGGAAATTAGTATTTTTGAAATTTATGGTTAGAATTCTGATATCCAACTACTGAACGATCCTTTCAGTCTTTTGCTATAAATGGTATTCGTCTTTTCGTTTTACCTTTCATGTACATATATATTTTTTTAGATTGTGAATTTTAGAAAGTGCATCATCTTTGCCTTTTGTGGACTAATCCTTAAACCAGTTTGTTACTAGCGTACGGTGAATTTTCTAATTTCATAAGCTAATAGGTGGCTTTGTTCTTTTCTCGCTAAGACGAAATTGCTCTACTTACAGTGAAGAATTGCTAAATAATGAAGACAATGTTGAGAGTCGTAACACTGTTGAGGCACAAATTACTACGAAGTGTGATGTATGGGACTTTTTCTGAGTGGATGCAGGTGGCTTAAAATTTATCCTAATACGACATTTTGCATCAGCAAAGTTCTCTTACATTTTTACTTCATAAGCAATAGGCGGGGAAGTATTCGAATCGAAAAAATATTCTAATTAAAGATATTATGTTTTCTTGATGCTTTATAGCATAAATATCACGAAAAACCATGTCACTAATTTTCATTTATATGCCTGTCTATATAGCGTTTGATTCAAATAACTTGGTAAAAGATAAATCCGAATAATGGGCAAAATACATTTTTCGATGAATTCCCTATGTTTGAAACACATTTAAACCATTAAAATTTATTTTATATGTTTTACACTATTTACACATTTGTCTAAAAGTGGCTTATTTGCTCCGTTTCATTTTAAGACTTCTCTTATCCCCAAATGCTGGGCAACAAGGCCGGCAACATAGTCGTGTCATGACATGTTATTGTTGGAATTTATTTCCAGAAGCTTCATGGAAGACGAATTGTGAATTCAGTGTCCCCCTCATCTCCATGCATGGTTGACAGACCATCGTGTGATTGTTTTGTTAAGGTGATTGTCTGAGTCTTCAGTGGGTTTGTAAAGAACATGTTCATGCGTTAGTCATCTAATAAAACAAAAGTTCCTGTTACACATAAATGTTAACTATTTGGGTACATAGATTTCCTACGACATTTACCATATAAAATCAATATCTATGATGAACATAGGAATGCTTTCAGGTTTGCAGGCTTTCAACATCAAGTCTTTACCTGGGTAAATATGGTGTATATACAACATCATGTAGATTGTATATAGATGCATCTTACTTGTTGAAACTCTTTTATCATTCAGAAAAGTGGTGTATTAGAACACAAAGTTTCACAGTATATTTGCTCTCTACTGTCGGCCACCGAGCTATACTGACTAGTCTAGCTGATAGATTCTACTCATCAACATTTTGGATGTAATCGTTTCGGTTAATATCTTTTTCTCTACTGAATTCCAGTATTTGTCACTCTTCACTAGTTCATCATTGGAAATCAAAAACTCATTTCACAGTTTTCCAGATCTCTAGGCTGGTGAATTTATTTACTAGCCTAATGGGATAGTGAGCCGTATCACCAGATGCCATTGCTGCGCGGTTTATCATTGGAACGCCATACACGCAATGCTACGGTCTGAACTTTACATAAGGCCGATAAATAATAGCCACGTATGAGCCCGTTCCTAGTGTTATCAACGCTACTGAATTTTTCCGAATAAACGTACCATGCAGAGTGCCCGAAAATCATCATGTGTTCCCTAAATTCTAACACAAATTTTCATTAATTGCTTTCTTCAGGATCTTATTTAAAAATATGGCCGTTAAAGTGTAAGGATTCGAAATCTAAAACTTATCCCGATGTGGTTTTCCCCATGAATCACAACCGAGTGCATCTGATAATAATTTACTGGTCAGAGATGATTGTAGTTATAAACTTTAAACTAATTAATCAGTAATTTGCATTCTATAAACAGCATTAATCTTCCTGCACACAGGAATAACAAAATCATTACTCAAACTCGTATGAAATCAAGGTGTAACTCAACTACCGTAAATTGTTCAGCTAACAGGTGAATCAGCAATGTTAGTTGGCAGCGGCCAGCAATGATATGAAAAGGAAACGATGCGGGATTCATTTGTTAGTATGATATTATTGTACAGGGTTTGATGGAATTGACAACAACAACCAAATGATTTGCTGGATGAAATTAAACTAACTAGATTCAGTGTCAAATCACATACAGCAAATCGGATTTCAAGAAAGTCGACAATATCTGCCTATACAGACATAAACATTTAAGTGCAAAAATTAGGATAATCAAAACAGTTACTCAAAGTTAAATTGTTTGCGAACACTTGTGGTAGGAAAAATCAATTTGGCGGATGTGCTCGCCCTGTATCTGCACCAACCTTTTCATGTCCTCACATCTCTCTAGGGATACGCGCCCCTACATTGGATATGCAGGTTTTAGTTATTATTTATTTTCAATGTTTCATGAAGTGTGCGTGTGCATTTCAGTAATTTTCCGTCTGCAAGGACTGTAAATTTTATCGTTTTTGAATCAATTCAGTAGCGACAGAGTAATAAGCAAAAGTCAAATGTTACCGAGCATTTTAGTAGCCCCGGATAATCTCCAAGCAATTAAGAGCAAATAACTTGACTTGGTAAAGGTTAAAAAACATTTTGAATTTGTTATTTGCTAGAGGGACGAAGTTTACAATAGGGAGAGATCAGCTACTTCTCCTCGATATTTTAAACTGTAGGGTCCTTTGTAGAGTCAGGTACGTACACTAGACGTACTGTTCTTTTCTGAAATGAGTCTAGAAACTTCAAGAAAGGTTTAGGAGGGCATTCCAGAAATGGTCTGATCAGAGTTTTGTACTGTAGGTGGTCCAGAGAATACAAGGTGAAAAACTCCCGACGTCAAATTTCACCAAAATATTAAAAAGCCAATCGAAAAATTTTGAGGGAGCTTGGGTCCCGGAGCTCCCACGTAGTCGGCGCCGCTGGTTCCTCTCCATCTACACGGTTGATAGACTCATCATGTGATTTTATTGTCAAAGTAGTTCTGTGCATTGAACTGTACTTCATTTGTATATCTCCATTCGACAATCATTTTGATGTTTTCTTTGATCTGGATTACATGTCGCGATCGTCGATATGCGGTCACTCAGAACGACAGTGGTGCCAGCTTGGTTCCATGCAAGATATAAGTGTTAGATGTTTTTCCAACAGTTCGTTGATGTACAGCACGAAGAGCGTTGGATGAAGAACCGACACCTGGGGGAACCTGACGTTGCTGGTAAATACATGGGAAGCATAACCATATACCACCACATATAAGCATCTGTCTCTGACAACGCTATCCAGCCATTGGCAAAGACCCGATGGCAGCCAATAGACAGCAAGATTGATTAGAGTCTCTCATGTCACACTGTTTCAACTGCTCTGCTCTACGTGTTAGTGACGTAGGCTTGAAGGTCTCCCATGGAACTACGTTTTCGGACACCGTACTGCAGGTCCTTGATGATATTGTTTTTCTAGGTATTTCAGAAGCTGCACGTCAATGCTGGTCTCCATAATCTTCGACCTGTTGCAAAGCAGTTTATGTAGTATATATGCACGTTTTTTTCACCTTCTTGGGTATGACTGGCAAGTAGGGAACACGCTTCGCTGGTAGGAGATTTGCAAGAATTTGCAAAGGACTGGCGTTGCTCTACGGATGATTCCTGGTATTTGGTTTGGACCATTAGCTTTTCTGTAGTTCAATTTTTGAAGCATGCATTTTACGTCTCGGTGTTGGAACCGTTATTTTGGCGTTTTAGTAGTTCTTGGCATATGATTTCGGAAGAGCGTTATAGATTTAACACCGAAAGCTGTCCCAAGGGTTCTTATTTTTTTTTGGGGTGGTATGGACGGCTAAAAGAAGTTCGAACTATGTTGTGTCAGTTGCAAAAATCAAGGTGTATTTATTGTCAAGAACCACCATACCTTCTAATTACTATTCGTATTAGATATCATTATTCGTTTATAGAAGTTAGCCAGGAACAAGCTTTGTAAGACTTATCGGAGCTTCGCTCATTTCATATTGTTCTGTAATCTTAATATATACAATTTTGGAAGTAGCCTATCGAAGAAGACTGTCTAAGAAATTTGATCAGCTACTACTTTCTATGAGTTTATATCGATCATGGAAAGAACGGGGTCAGTCTACTCGACTCCATTTTACCACGATTTGGTCTCAATATGCTGCTTGTATCCTGGAAATGTTAGACGCATTTTTTGCAGTTAACAGCATACTAACCGAAAGTAATAAAACACAGTTTTTATGAGTTTAGGAAATGGCACATGCAAAAAATAATATTATTATAAGGTCGAGCGTAAGTTTCCTACAAGTAACACAAAACTAATAGAATGCATATTTATGAAACGCCAGTCAAAGTTATGTAATGGTTATTATGCTTTCATAAGAGATGTTTGATTTCAACTTTCCAATGCCTACTTACTAGTATTGATTTCGTTTGCTTCAGTTGTTTTATGCTGTTGTATTTATAAACACACGGTTGTATCAGCATGCTGAAAAAATTTGTCAATACTTGTTTCATAACGCCATTTGATTGGTAGTCTAATCAAGTGTATAACAAGACAGACAGATATCGATGATTTTACAGATTAATAGTCACAAGAAAGTGTTGGAATTGTTAGGCTTTCAGAATTGGAGATGATAGGTCTTTGAATCAGTTACATACCTATAAGCGAGAAAAGTAATGTGCGAATAGAAATTGTAGAACTTTAAATTTACTCAGTTTACTGATATCATTACGGAAATTCAAGTCACTGATTTCAGTAAGTGACACTTGAATTGATTATCATTAAATTTGGAGATGAATTGCCCTGGGACCATAGTAAAAAAAATTGAGATATCATTAAGATAATGTCGTGTAATTCATACACAAGGTTTCATAGAAAGTCGTTATTTGTGATGCGTTTTACTTTACATGGTTAGATATTCTGCAAATCACATTAAATTCAATCGTATAATTGCGCAATTTTATCTTACCGACAGAAGAGATCATTTTCGCAAGCATTTTTTCTGGACATATCATGACAATGTCTGAGTGGAAATTAAAAGGCACAGGAAAAATTGCTGTTTTGTCTATTTCGCTTCCTCTATTTTAATGAAATTTGGAAAAACATATGCTGCGAATTTGTATATGTTTACATTGCCTCATTTTTGAACGCTGTGCATTGCCGCGGTATATAGCAAAAAAGATATCTAATAATCCCTATGACATTCTGTTTTATTCTTCTATCGTCTTATAAATAATTTCAATAAAAAAAGTTTCGCAAGGAAGAGGAGCAGATATACAAAGTGAGTAACTTCATATCTTGAGGCTTTTGCGTTTAAAGTCTATTTGACCGCTTTGTTTTATGGTTATCTACAATAGATACAATTGTTGTTCTGCATAATGGACTAGTAGATATAGCTTAAGACCAAAATCGTATGCAGATATTGATTCATAACATAGTTCGTTAAGCAGATTTATCATTCAACAAATTCATTATTCTAGCCAATGAATAATATCGATTACCCCCTTCCAAGTTTAATCCCATGTGCGACCCTGAGTATGCGTAGCTTTGATAAGACACATCCATATAAACAGAAAAAAGCTGTAAGTTCACAAGTTATCGCGAACCACATAAGGAGGTTAATTATATGGGCATTGACGTTAGTTGTAAACTTTATCCGAAACAAATAAATACAGAATAGAAAATAGAAGCATCAGGCGACATGAAAAATGATTGATTTGATTTCGTACAGCGGCGGAGCAAGACCTAAATTTAATATGGGTAAAATATATTTAGCCAGGCCCTCTGGTTTCATAATAAATATGTGGAGCTTTATAGAGAAAAACAATGTTGGCAGAGATCCTGGTTTAACTAACATTAGCAACAAAAGCAGTTTCACTGCTGCAAAAGAGGTTTTTTATATGTGACAAGTGTTTCGTTAACCATATTAGCATCTTCACAGGAATATTAAAGCTTTATTCAAATAGAAACGAAATAATAATGAACAGAAATAAGCCTCATTGAACTACTTAAACTGTATGCCAATCCTACTAAGATACTATAAGTATGTAATACTTTATGGGCATTAAACGTTGATTATTTAAAGTATTCAAATTCTACGTCTATCTCAGCAATCAAATTTCTTCATTCATAGTCTTATCACTGTGGTTGATGAGATGAGGGAAATTATTTGTAATCTGCTACTGCTTTTCTTGTTTTGTTTACTCGACAAATGTCAAAAACGCTGTATGTCATTTCAGTATACCGGATTTCTGAACGATGAACTGAAGTTATTTGTTAATATCTTTTATGTTTAGTTGCAACTCTGCAGTAAATACTTCGCTTTGCAAATTATTTGAAAGCGGTATTGCTAGTACTAAAGAAATAAGTAGCAATTAGTTAATCCTTCTGTTACGCTCCTGGTCGTGGGTTTAACGCAATACCGATAACCTCTTATGGTGATCGGCTGCTGAATTTCTAATAATAATTATGTTGGTATGGGTACACATGAAAAAATGTAAAACGATAACGACAACGTCCGGGAAAGCACGTTGATGAAACGTTGGAAACGCGTCTGCAGCATGGAGATAGGTAATGGATGTAGGGTGTGCTATTATTATTCTAACTTTTACTTTTGCATTATCTATAGAAAGTGCATGTGTAGGATACTTATTTCAGGGTAATTCTCACGTAAATTGTATCTAGTATGATAAGTGATTGAAGTTTTGCTGTAAGTTTAGCAACGCCCTTGCGTAATTGCTATAGGATAAATGCTGTTTATTAGTTGAATCCATCGCTCATGGGTTATGTTATTTAGGTATACCTATTGAAACGCAGATATGTTTAACAGGAGTGAAAAAATGCACCATCAAAGGTTACTCTAAGCCCTGGAGCATGACAAAAAATCTTGAAAAATGTCAGTCAAGATTTGAACCAAAGGCTACTCAGTTGATTGGTCGGAGAAACTGACTATGAAATGCTAGACTACCCACTCAACATTACTTCTAGGCAAGGTGGGGAAAGGGAACGAGCGGGGGAGTCAACATGGGCCAGATTGTCGAAAAAAGGGTTACAAACATGACGAGGGTAAAATATTTGTTTATACTACTATATCATCATTTTATGTTCAAAAGTTGTCTTGAGCCAGCGCCGCCAACATGAAATATTAACAATCTGGATTCTTACGACCAGTTACTACGATTTGTGATAGGAATGAAAAGTAAAATATAATAGTTGGGAGGTCATGACATTTTTTAGTACCTATTTTTTTAGTCAGCATATATGAATTAGCTTTTTAACAGTAGTAAAGACACCATACATCTTTTAACGTCATACCTGCAGGATGGATGTTGAATAGTCAGGTTTTCTGGAGTGTCATCAGCAAAAGCAGGGTAAAATATGGTCTACCTCAATAGTCGGTTAAATTTAAATCTTATATTAGACTACCTTTGTCCATCAATGCTTATCTCGAATATGGCTCCTTCATGTCTTTTGTTAAAGACATACTTGTAAAGAATACATTAAACTCACTAGATGAGTATTTTGGTGAACACTTCCAAATATTTTTATATATTTCAAGAGAAATTCATAGTCTTTTCATGTCCATTTCTATTTCTGATCCATGTAAGTCTCACGACAATTGCATCAATAAATTATTTTGATTTTGATATTCGCACCCTTCTAACACTTGGACTTAACGACTGGGAAGTGTTGTTCCAATTTGCTAGGATTTCCAGGAACATGTGGAGATACAAAAGTATATGATATGAATTAATAAGCAACGTGTGGGAAGAATTGAGTGAATACAGCTTCATTTTTCAGAATTGTCTTCCACAGCTGGGAAGGAAAACTTAATTTTTCATTGTAACCGATAGAATCTGCAGATTTTGACAGGCTTCAGGCAAAAGAGACAAATTGGGGTGTACGAATAATAATGCGCCATCCCGTGATTCCATCAGCCGGTGCCAACGATATAAATGGAGAAACTGAACACGTTCTCCTTGGATCGAGATTCGCGGAAGTGTGATACTACTGAACCAGGGTTGCCAGGTCAATTTTTATTACTTCAAATTCACTGAAACGTTACTATCTATGAGCCAGTTTTTCCATTTGGACTTGGAGAACAAGATTTATAGAGAATCATGGCCACTCTTACCAAAATAAACATAATATAAAAAACAGTCCTTTAAAAACTGTTAAATCAACGTAACTGAATAACAGAATATTTCAACATGACTTCAAGCGGGTATAATAGATGATAATTTACTAATTTATAATAACAAAGAAATACAGAAAAAGTTTTCCCTTTTACAATGCGTTATTATCTCGCATACACTGATTGATAATCGGAACTGTAAATCCAAAATCTGAATTCTTTCATAGATCTCTGTTAATCCATGATACTGTTTTGCACTCACTTTCAGAGGAATCACTAGTTCACATTATTAGATTGCGTAACTACGTCATTACTGATGGAAAGTAACAAGAGCATAAAATGCTCGCTGGATATATCCGAGTTTCACCTGTCATTGTGTTAACACTGCTAAATTGATTATTTGCTCGAGAAGACAGTTTTTAGTCGGATTAGAAATTTCTTTAAATTTTCCATGCATTGTGGACTGGATATGTATTGTTTTCACGTAATGCATCTATTATTGTAATCATTATTTATAGCGACAATCCATCATGTATTAAGCCGAAAGTTCAATTTTTCTTGATAAGGTGGGTGAAAGGACTGATTTCACCTCTATCAACTCATTTAAAATAATATTGTTACCTTTATGCTTGAAACATTTTTTCTTTACAAGCATTTAGATATGTTTTTCTGCCTGTCGGCGTTGTTACAAAATCTCAGTAAAAGCTGCACCGATTTGAATAAAATTTGGGGAGTGATATGATGATAGGCCATAGTATTTGATGCTAATTTGCTAAGTTATTAGCAAAATAAATAAAATAATCATCCCCAAAAAGCATTTTTATATGCTTTCGATGTCCCGGCCATTATTGGACGCAGTCAACAACATTTTTGAGAGTTTAAACATTGTGAAATTACCAAATTAATTCATTTTAGGCCAGTTGGTGCATTATTTCTTTGTTTTGTCGACTAATATGACCAATGCATAAATTGAGGTGTTATGACGACACAATTGGAAATTAAATTAATTGAAAATTGAATTATAAAACTCTACGGTAGCTTGTATCGCTTTACATGAGCATATGTAGATAAGCACATGGAAACCAGTCCAAATTTTCTGCTAGTAGAGAACGTCCTAAAATTGTACTTAAATGTAATGAATATGGTATTCTAGTCAGCAGTACCTATTGTAAAATATGAGATTGCCTGGGAAGCATTGAGTCCATCTATTTTACTATGTTATTTATGTAACTATGTAAAAGGTTGTTCAAAAGCATTAATATTGAAATAAGTATCAAGTTCTTCATATGCTAGTTCCGGTACTCTCCGATAAAAAGACATATGTGATTTAAGAGTATCCCAGATTCAACCTCAAACCTATAATGCAAACTTCATACACAATTTTGGAGATTCTGGTAAAGCAGGGGGAATTTTGAGTGAAAACATTCTCATTATGCGACTCTATGTAGCCTGTATTATTGTAGTGCTATTCTAATGTTTGTATTTATCCCCTTTCTACAACTAAAACAGAAGAATGTGTACTGATAGTTGTTTAATTTTGTCTCAAATTGGGAAATCCTAAATCTTCCGACTTCCTTTGATTCGCATCAATTGAAACGTTTCCATTTTGCATTCAAATAAATTTATCTTAATTAAATACAAAGCCAATAAATTTCATCTGGATAACAGAAGAGTTTCACCAATAACTTCTCTGATGACATGATAAGTTTATATACCTGACTATAGAAGTCCGAAGCAGTGTTTTTGAAACATCCACTTTGTTTACAAATTTTCACCATGCAGAGTATATGCTCTTACTTGGTGAAACTCTTCCATCATGCAGTAAAAAAGTTTGTGTAATTAACACACAGTTTCACAAATAAAACTTTTTCTTTCAGTGACGCGTTTCGATTTATATTTAAATCTTCGTCGGACTGTCAACATTTCAACCACCTCTTTGGAAATAAATATTCCAACACAAGTCACACTGCTATAGCACAGGTGGTTGAAGTACATTCCTATAAGATTTTAATATCTTGCGAGGTAGTTGATATTCAGTGTCGGACAAAACATATTTTCATTTGTAAAAATCTATGTAACCATTACAAATCCTAACCCTGGATGGAGGAGTTTCACTAAGTGAAATCAATGCAATTTATATGAACTTTACCTATGTAATTTGTTCAATAAATATATTCTTCAATGTTACCACAAAAATCATTGTTGACTTCAAAGTATTACATTCATCGGTTTCATTATAAACTGCCGATTTCATATGTACAACATCAACATTACATATTATATTCCAAATGCAGCTATACACAAACAAAACATGCAGTGCAGTGGTATTCTAAAGTTCAACACAACATTATACATGCTGTTTTGATCAATGAAATTGCTGAACATATCAAAACACGCACAATGGCGCCACATTTGTCATGAGTCATGGAGAACTGCTGAGTCAATTTCACATTTATTTTTTGCTCAGATTCTAGAAATGCGAATCCGCTATTGTTTAGGAAATTATAATTTTTTTGTATGTACTAAGACATTTGAAATGCTGTGCCGACAATAAGTAGGCTAACTAATTGATCCTAGCAGAATGTATTTGTTTTATAGTGTAATTGTGTTTGATGCCAACACATTATTAGAAGAGTACATATTGAAATTGCAAATTTGATTAATTTTGAATCACCAGAAATATTGTTTTATTATGCTTAAATAAAAAAAAGTATAAAAAGCCCAAAAGTACAATATTTGAAATGAAAATTTTCAGATTTACTTAAAGTTGGTATGTTTTGATATTTGACAGCTTTTTAAGAAGTTCGTGTCTGTGTATCGATTATTAATGATTAAACGGTTCCATTGAAATCTATGATGCAGTTATGGACATTACGTGGTGTCAAGAAGCGTAGCATAGACGTACCAAAATGGAAAAAGTTATAATGTTTTTTCCTTGCCACAAGTGTTCCCCGACTGGATAGAAGATACGCCGAGTGCTACGTATACCTAAAAAGGGCAGGAAAATCATACCCAGCAACTATAGACGTTGCTGGGTATGATTTTTGCAGCCCTGTTTTCTACAATATGAATAGTCAATAAGGTCGAGAGTTAGTAAGAATAATTCTCATCCATATATGGATCTTTTCCGTTTTCGTGATAATTACTATTTACCGGCGTAGTGAGGCGTTTAACAACAATAAAATAATGAGGCGGAATAATGAATTCTGAAAACAACAGGCGCCAAATGCCACAAGCGAAAACCACAAGTTGATTGAACAGAGAAAGTGACTTGTTTTTTTTCATTAAATTGGTAGTATGTCCATTTCCGAACGTTGTCAGATCTACATTAATAATATGGTAATTTGTTTGTTTAGTAGTACTTTGAACCTGCAATAATCTTTAGAACTGGATTGCCTTTAGTGCACTACCAGTTACGTAATTCCATGCATGGTAATAAGGTAAAGGTATAATTGATATTATCATAGAGGGTTTGACCGAGCTGTCTCGTATCTCAAAGAGTCTCCAGTACAGCGAATACAAGAGGAGCTCATGAGGCGCATCCTCACCAGGTCGAGCTTACAACGCCTCGAACAAGCCTGTTCCAAAAGTCGTTCTCTTTTGAAGAACCTCGGCGTTGTGGAATGGGCTACCGGAACAGTGTTCCGGATGGTTAGTCCGCGAGGAGACAGTGATTATGAAGCGCGATCTTCCTTTGCGTGAGCTTATCTATAAAGAAAAATTCAGATCACCAAAATTACAAGGGCAATCATTTTTCATGTCACTTTTACGAGGATCACGCTGAAAGTCTTTAGATATTCCTAATCTATACAAGTTTAAACAAGTTTGAGCACGCAGCTATTTTGTCTAAAGTTGTAAGTGCTTACACGCAAAGGCAGCGTTTGAATCGTTTAGTAGTTGCCTTGCCACGGTCTCGAATGCATCTAAGTGTTGGCCGAATTTTAACGTGAAGATGGAACCGGGTAGTCGCGATTTTCGAGCAATGATTTTGTATGACTATGAAAAGGGACTAAGACAAGCGAAAGTTTATTGAGTTGCTTTGGGGACTCTGCCCTAGGGCAACAGTTTTTAATTGGTTTGCTGAGTTTAAAAGGGGCTGAGTCTCACTCGATGATGAACCTCGCACAGGTCCACCGCCCACTGCTGTTACTCCGGAAACTGTAGAAGCTGTGCAAAATACGGTGAAAAAAGTTCGACATATAACCTTCACCTAAATTGAGGCTAGTCTGGGGATTGTATCGGCAGCGGTCTGAACAATCATTCATGATCACCTTCGCCTGAGGAAGCGGTGTTTCAGATGAGTGCTACATTTGTTGACCAGTGAGCAAAAAGCAACAAGAGTTGATTGGGCTAAGTTTATGCTTGAAAAATTTTATAATAGGCACAGTAAAAACACTTTTAATATCGTAACCGGAGACGAAACATTGCTGCATTTGAGAAGGAAATTAGCAACCTTTCAAAAGAACGTTGGTCACAAGATTTTGACAAGTGGTTTTACCTAATCCGTAAATGTATTGAGGTAGAGAGCGAATATGTTGCAAAAACAGAATAAAGTTTTTAAAAAAACCTTGTAGTTTTTCTGTATCTAAAAACTTTTAGCGTGACCCTCGTATGAGCAGCAAGTTATCAGCAGCTGCATGACTCTATCTCTTACTCTTTCTAGTCCATTTAAATACTTTCTGCATTTTGCATGTCCAGTTCAAAATTTCCACACTTGTATATATTATTTAACTTAGGCATGTTATTTGTTCATTATTTAAGTAATTCTTGTCTAGAAAATAGTCATTTCGTGCCTTCGTAGTAGTCTATATATATATATAGGTTTTTCTTCTAGACAGAAATGGAGTCAATTAGAAACTTCAATAATGCACACTCAATCATCGAAAGTGTTATTTGCTAGCTGCAAGTGAAATTATCGAGAAATATTACGAACAAGGAAATCAGAATCAGCACAGACAGCAAATAGTTTTTTAATCACTTTCAAGTGTCAAAAACTAAAAACGAGATCGGCATTGGACTGTCATCGGGTACTTGTTAATACATTTACTAACCAAAACGTAACTGTTGAATGTGTAAAACACAGCTATGCAGGCGATGTGAACAGGAAGTGAGTCAGTCACTTTGCGTTTTTTATAGTTTAGATTTTAATCCTTATGTTTCTGTAGATTGCCAGATTTTTCTGGCATTGGTTTCCAAATATTCTTCCAGTACTAATAGACCAATCAGATCGCGTAAAATAGAAGTACTTATTAGCTGAGAAGACGTATGGAATTTGTATTATTTTGTTTTTTTCATAACATCCAAGACAAAGCTGTGGTCACCTCCAACATACGGCATTCCAAATAATTCAAATAGAATAAATGTGAATGCCAATTACAGTGATACCCGAAGGTTCCATAAATAAATTCCGCTTAGATCACGTTAGCTTATCTCGTGGCACAGGAAGAAAAATCTCACACAGTGGTGCGTGTACAGTATCCACTTGTCATATTTCTACCCGTTGCGGTTTTTGTAAAGCTATACCGTCGCCGTTTGCCGAGCAATCCGATACGTCGGCAACGTTGCAGAAAAGTGATATTTTGCTGGCCGTATACTACTAGATGGATCACGTACGTACGTTGATAAAACCCAGAGACTAACTACTCCAATAAAAGCATACCGAATAGAGGGTCGTTGAATAATAGAAATCTGATTGCTCAAATGGTCGGAGTGACTGTATGGATACGTCACATTGATCCTGACCTCCATTATCATATTTGTGAGGAAGCGCAGAATATTAGGATGAGTTTAATATTTGGGAATATTAATAATAATTTAAAAGCGCGCCTTATGTTCCACATATACATTTATCACTTTTAACGAGCGAACGAATGATTACCACAGAAAGCCACATCTTCCAAAGTAATTTCAAGAATGCAATTTATATCCAGATGCTGGAAGCTTACTTCTGGCATTATTCAGCACACGTTGATGGTAGTCGATGGAAATTTATTGTAGAATTAGCAGTAAAAACATGACCCAAGGTATATGCTTTTTCATTGGAGGTGGAGGCGATATACCCACCGACTCTCTTCAGAGGTGGTATGGACGGAATAACAGCAGATCTGTCTAAGAGTCTTGACAACAGACCAGAATGATCAGGCCGGGTCAGGATATGAAGTAGTTTGCACTGTTATCAATGACTCGTTTACAGTGGCTCCGTCGATAAAACTGCGTAGATTCTCGGTGTTTGGTTTGGATCATTCCCTGTATGCAGCTTTGGTTGGACCTTAATTTCTTTTTGGGAGGGTCGTTTATCAACGTGATGAGTGTAGGCTTCCATACGTGCGGTTAACTTACATGATATTTTTTGGTAACAGGCTCGTGGATCTCCGAACTTGTAACCGACATCCATTTCATGGAAAACGCTGGTGATAATTACCATGTCGGCTCACTTTGTAGTGTATCTAACCTTTTTTCAGTGAACATCAATCTAATGGTTGTCTCTTTGTTTCATTGCAATTTGGCTGGTCGATAATTGAAACGCTCTATGTTTATGAGGTTTGGCTGCCTTTTTAAAAGAAAAAAATTGGCTCTTCCATATAGTGCATAAAGCATTTTTGTTATATGTTTTTACGTGAACTCTATCAGTATTTATAAATAGGCGGAAGTTGCCAGGCTATGGCATTTGTGAGGTGAGACTACCTCATATTATTACTTTGGCTACGTATAACCCATCAACAACATAATTATTATTCCAAAATGTCATATCCAGCTAAGTAATCTAAAACTTAGTACCTCCTGATGGGATTGGAATAATGAATAAAAAAATAAACTTTATTTCATATTCTTAGGTACTGGTAATCGACTATTCATATGCAAGAAAGAAACTATTAGCCGTAAGTTCATGTAACCTATTAATTTAGCTATTTAAAGAATATTGGACGGTATGACATTTTTAAAATCCGTTGATAAAATAGTTTAGCTCATTTAACTACAGAATCCATTATGGTGATGATATTGATGAGGTTATTAATATTTTACGTGTTTGGCAAATGCGACGTTTTTTTTATTTAATAGCAGCCTACACAGGTCAAAGAATCCGGAATAGAAAAAAATAGACGTACTCTATGCAAATCAAAAATTCTGAAATATATCAAGGTCTTTTGTATATATTAAGGACACGAAACAAAGTTTACAGTTTTTAAACACAAATTAGATATATTGAATCGTCATTACTAAGACGCCATAGTCTGGGCGTGGGTCATTCACACCTGATCGTTAGTTATGCCCAACCCATACTGAATCTATGATGAGCAAATCAACTTGCGAATAGTAAATATTGTTTCAAATGGTATTTGTATACTTTTTTATTAAATATATATTTAAAACTGGGAATTACTTAGTTGATTTACTAGAATTAATAATAATAATTATTATTACTTCATTTCCTTTCGATACACATTTATCCACAAATAAGAATATTGGTCTGATACTTTTTTGGCTTTTGCATATAAGATATTTATATGCTTGTGTACACCGATTTTAGAAAAGAAAACGGCAAAAATTGCTACTTGTTCACAGAAACTCCGAATTGTTTCACCGATTTAGACATAATTACTGACATTACGCAGTGACAGACAGACTTTTAATTCCGAAGAAAAAGGAAGTCAATAGGGGTGATGTAACAAAAGTGAACAATATACCACATTTCAAAAAAAGGTTAATCTGGAAAAATATCTGGCGTTTTCGATTGTCAAATACTGAAGGAACACTAATGCTGAGATGGTTAATCCACTAGCTCTTGGTCTATTCAATATCTCAAACAGACTCTATTTACGGTTTTTTGAAGGGCATATTCACAAGCTGTTATGGGTTTTATTTAGTCTTTGCAAAGCGAAGCATTCCTTCAGTTACATATTGACATTCATTCCAGGTTTAAATGATCAACCACTTTCCTCCAAACATCACAGCCTATAATTATATCACAATATCATGTAACTACCACATATTACACTCCAAACTTATTTAGTCGACATAAATTACTCACAGCTTGACAAGTCGGTTGGGAATATTCACTTATCTCCCAAAATTTAGAAAACTACTTCACTGATCCCTGGTCCTTGAAACATGATGGCTAGCTGCAGCCACTGTTACTTGTTCGTTGATAAAATCTGCTAATTTCTTTGACGGACAAAACTTATAACTCAGCCGTTTGTAGTCTTCCACTGTTACTTTTTCCAGGTATTGCGAATCCATTTTAATTTCCATATCGTAAAGCTTTTTTTTGAGATACGCTATTTTGTTTTGCAATGACTTATTGACTTTTCTTAATCTTTCTTTCCTAGGTGAATGTTCAGATAGTTTCATGTCTGTCTGAACCTCTTGGGCTGAAAACAGGATACTGTCTTCAGAACTCGAGGCTATGGCTTCATAAGGGGATACATCTACACATATCTTTTCTACAGCATGTATATCTTCTTCTATGGATATTTCTGTCTGTGTGGCTGAAAAAAAAATCATTTTATATGATCAGCGTATATTGAGTTGTTCTTTTTTACTACTTTCTATGAGAACCTGTCTGTCCCAATATTTTTTCTTTGAAGCATGCTTCTTACCTTGATCGGATAGATATTTTTCACCAGAACTGGAGGATCCTTCAAGTGAAGGGAATATTGTAGGGATAGCATCCTTCTGCAACCTATTTTGCTGCTTGTTAGCAAAAATTCTGCTTTGAAAGTGCATACCGCAAAGTCTGTACGAAGAATGGCTTAGGCTTTCTAGCTTTGGAAATAGATCTTCCCTCTGGGATGCTGTCAGCCATAACTTTGCTCTGTAATTAAATTATCTCATACGTATTTTGCACTTCAAACAAATAGCATTATATAATATACAGGGCAGATTTTTAAACCTTCTTAATTCAAGACATTTACTTCCTTCAAGAATAGTTCTACATAATGATTCAATCAAATTTTGAGCTAGCAGTCAGTACTGTAGTAGTAAGGTTTATCTTTGAGTGACGCGAGGGTGGCACTGCCCTTTGACATCGTTACGAAGTCAAGGTCCTAACAAATGGGACTCTTTCCGCAATTGCTCTCTACAGTCAGACCGCCAGGCTATATTGACGAGTCTAGGCTAAAGACGGATCATGTATGTTTATAGCAGGTGATATGTATAGTGGAGAGCATAGAATTAATTTGGTAGTATTTTTTTGACTATCGACTATCGAAGTTTCATACTTATTATTATACTTCAGTAGGAGTTAATTCATGAAATGGAGTCAGTGCACCCAAACTTCTTTCTGAATAGGAAATACCACAGCTTCATTCGAATGACGTACCAGCCACTACAGGACAGACATTCTACAGAGTTCCGTAGGTACGTCCTTTAATCGTATTTAGACATCGGAAAATACTGGCCAAATGCAGGAATTGACGTAACTTCCAATAGTTGGACAGACACTCTACCAGTTGGGCTACGCGGACTAAACAGTCCGATTAGAGGTGTTAGTTAGAGTAGTTCAAAAATTTTAAAAATTTTGAACCATTAAAAATTTTGTTTGTCTACTCTCAAAAGTGACTGCAAATTGGAAAAACAAATAAGAAGTTTGGGAATGGGAGCTAACTAACGACTTCACTAAAATCAGGGACCTATAAAACGATAAAAAAGAAGGTTTAGGCATCTTTTTCGGTTTTTTTTATTTCTCTGGCTGTACAGATTTCTAAAAAACTATCAAATTAAAGCTTCCCAATTATAATACTTCCTTGTCTCGTTTTAAAAATTCACCCTGTATATGTTTATATTAAATCTGATCGAAAATACGCCAGTGCGGTAACCAATTTTTCATGATACGCCACTGGTTGAATTGTGTAGTTTACAGCGGCCATCTTACCACCATTCCCATCCGCCTCTGGCTATCAAGTAATTTTGGCGATAACAAATGTATGTTTATGGATGAACTGCAGCGTCTATATGATTGTACGTCGGCGTCCGTGGAAAACACAATATACTATTTTTTTTTAGATTAATTTTATTTCGGATAATGGATAAGATATAATCATAATTATACAAAGCAGTAGTGAACATACTTACCGTTGGACATCTACAGGGAATCTAAAAAAACTGTACTCACAGTTTTGCGAATTATTCAAACAGCCTAAAGCTGCACAACGTGTCTCAAAGCTCATATTCACAGCCCTCTCTTTAAACTCTTCCCGACATACACTGTGAACACGCTCGATGAGAACTGGGAGAATGGGTAGCCAGGCTGATGCCGTGCTGAAAATCAATGCGCGAATTACATGCGCGTCTGAAAACACATATGTTCTAGCACCAGATTTCCAACGGTTTGAAATCATTTGCGCGCGCAGTGTAGCTAGTTCAATACTAGTTGGGATTTATCAGTCGGGTTATTCGAGCTTTATTTGCTAAGTGATTTAGATTGTCAAAAGAATACACACGATCTTGGCGGGATTTGGAGTTTTGAGGCATTCCCAGTTTGCATAATTGAACATTGATGTTCTTATTTTGGACTAAAAAATGTACTATTTATAACCTCTGTATACTCATATGTATAGCTTTTTCATATATAGAGATTGCTGGGAAGAGAATTGATATTTGTTCTTATTGTCTGTATGTTCCCAGTAAATGACAAGGATTGAGTGTATATGGTATGGGTGTATGGATCACTGGACAAAAAATCAATATGTAATTATAATATCCAGCAGTTGACTCCCGAGGAACATGGGTAAAAATTGGGGAATCTTGAAGGGGGAGCTAAACCCACCTACTCACAGAATCGGAAGCTACCCCCTCCCTCAATTAATTAATAAGCTCATTCCAAAACACATGCGACACACACTTTCACACCCAACAAAAATAATTAATAATAATAATAATAAACTTTATTGACATGTAAAATAGTACATATAAAAAGGCGGAGTTCAGTGAAGGCCATAGCAATGACCAGACTGATCTTCCACTCAACCTATGATTAATTAATTAAATAGCAATCATAGTTTCTTCTTTTTTGCAAAAATTGTACCTATCAAGCCGAATCGGAATGGCTGATCCACGAATAGAGCATATAAACTGTTTATAAATCAAGTATTTATAGGGATATTTAATAGGCGCTGCTGTAAAGGTAATTGAATGTATATTTTAGTAAACAGTCATTTTTGACGTGCCAGTGTCATACACTCCAGCGTAGATACGAAACTTATAGTACTCACAAACAGAGTCCAGAGGTTGATCGTTTGTCTTTTCTCTGCTCGCAGTATTGAGTGCTTGAATCAATTTTCGTTTCTTTTATTGCGTTCGGTTGGAAGTTATTTAGCTCTACGAAGACACGTTTTAACTGATAACGCAACTTTGCGGTCTTGGAATGATGGTAATTTAGAACTGAATTGTTCATTCAAGCAAACATATTGATATTTTCGATATTACATCTGCTATCAAGGAAGGAGCTTTTCAAATTCGTACATATATGTGTAAATTGCATTAACTACTAATATTATCTGCATCTTCTGAATGGTCGTTTTTAACTATGAGAAAAATTAGAAGTTGGCTAAGTTCGATCGTGGGTTAGGATCATTTCAGCTATTTAGCACTTACAAATATTTAAAATGACCTTGAACGTTACTTCAAGTTAGATAACGTTCTGGTGCAATTTGTATAAACAGAAAATACGAAACTTTGTCCGCAGTTTAATGTATTGTTTTTGAGTGCTATTTTTTTGTTACACTTGTTCTACAGAAAAAAATTATATAATTACCTTTTTTGGCACATCATATCAAAAATTGTATACATAAATGGACTCGGGCTTTAGCTCCCTAAGATTTTATCATCTAACTTCGCCGATGCCAATAAAACGAGAAAAACAAAATTAATTTGAGACGAAATCTGAAGAAAAAATCGTATGATGCCAATATAGGTGATTATGTCTCTGATTTTGGATTTATCAAGAACGCAAATGCATGCGGTGTCTAGCTTCAAAAATTTTAAACTACACTTTCATCGTGAGGACACCTAAAAAATATGAAAAGTTTGATTTCGGACTTCCATTGTCTATAAAATTTTGAGTATCACGACGTTTCGATTGATGTGCTATCTTCAATCGTCTTCAGGTGAACTGAACCTAAAAAATAGATGGTAGTCTCTAAAATTTGATTCGAATAACATTTTGTACTTTGAAAAAGTTGACATGGCAGCCGAAATGTCAATAAGGTAAACAAAACGTTTGTAAACAGATAAATTATTTTTTCATCGAGCTAAATATAGCAAAATGATTTGCTGATCTGTAAAACAATTGTACTTCCTTATTCTGATTTTAATGGTACGTATTTTTACAGGCTATTTTTGAGAATATTTGCTCAGCTTCCGCATAGGGGAAATATCAATCAGTTTCCACTTTCTAGGAAGTAACATTGATGATTACTGTACGCTGTGTTATTTTTATAATGGTGGTACCATTCTGAATGATAATGATGCTCATTATGAATTCATGAGGAGTATTTGGAGTTGGAGACATCTAACAATGTCCGATGTTGGTTCCTTGCAATGCATTAGCCGATCAACGTCAAAATGCGTGTGCTGTCTCACTGTCTGTACCACGTTGCCACCTGTTGCCTTTCTTACCAAAACATCATGGACGTTGCCGATGTTTCTTTGTTAGGCCATGTCTACATTACATCTCTTACATCTGGGTTATATACATTTTTATTTTTTATGTCCAAGTATAAAGTGGATAAAATGTATTGATATTCGAAACCTCGCTAAACGGACGAATTTAGAAAAATGCGTGTCAATATCAGGGTACATGTATAAAGGTTTAAATTCTGTCTGCAAACAGAAGGATGACATTACAATTTTTTTATGCTTTAGGGGGTAACTTAAAAACAATTCTTTGTTTTAAGGCAACATGATAAATGGATCAATTAACACAACAAAGACAATTGGACTATTTTTCTCTACCAAAATGTCGGCGGTTAACGTAGGTACATGACTAGGATGGCCATTTACTTGATAATCCCAGCAGTTTTACCAATGATTTGGCAAAATTTGAGGGAAGATTTGGAGTGCACCCTTATCCAGAGCTTTCTGTTGGTGCGTAGTCAAATAACTGTCAACGTCAACTGTTGACAGTACTTGACATTCCTCTAACGGGGTTGTCCATAGGAGGAGTAATGAAATATTCCAATTAATGTAACTTCTGAAACTTGTCTTATGGTTGTTTACCGCTGATGTTTCAGGTGCCTTGGCAGTCTTAATCACAGTTGTAACTTTAAACTTATATTTTTATATTCTGTAGTTTAATAAAGGCTGACGAAGCAGTCGAAACGTTAGTAAGTCTTTTCAGTCAATCATATATGGTTTTAATCACTGGCCGGTAGAAAATATGTTGAATAAATGTCAATAATATGTGAATATCAAATAAGTCGGTTTTTTCGCTTGTTGGCTCTCAGGGGTGCCTACTATGTAGTTTAAATATCAGTCCTATAAAAAGGACAGTATAAAAGAATCACAATTTACGTAGAATACTAAATATAAATTCAGAATACCTACTACTGTAAAATAGGCTTTACTCAATGTTTCTTTCTAGGATTTACGATAAACGAAGCCAGCGATAGTGTACACTGAAATGAATACATTGCCGCCGATCATCTGGCTGGTCCGCTGTAAACACTTGTAGATTCTCCGAGTTGTGAAGGCAAGTTTTGATGGCCGGGGATCAGGTCCGGGTAGAAAAGGAGACTCGAAACTATATTCCGTACGTATCGATGCTTGCAGATGGGACTGAGGGTGGTTACTGGTTACTCATCCTAATAAATAAATATGAAGTTTTGTCAAATCCAACAATTTGTTTTTTTTATTTGGTTAGCGCTATAAAAGCAACGGAGACATTTTACAACTTATCCAGTTTTATTAATTGATGAATTTGGATAAGATTAAATAGTCCATGGGTAAACATGCCATAGCTCAGCTTAGACTAGCTAGCATGACCATATCTGTTGAGGAGTCTGTCCATGGGAATAAATATTGAATTTTATTTCTGATGAGAGTGATTTTTTTTAAATTTCTAGTCTAATATACAAAGTTTAAACTATGCCTAATTGTAGTTTGGCACTTTAAACATAAAAGTTCACTATTATGTGAAACGCGGGAAACATGTTAAGAAATTGATTTTTATCATTCAATTATGGCATATTTAGTGTCCTAGCCTACTGAAAGCTACGTACATAATGTAAACACCGTGAAAAGTTCTTTCTTGTTTGCAAGCTCCCCTTGTGAGGCCGCGGTTGGCCTGCTCTAGCTATGGCACTGAACATATCATCAAGCATTACTCTGGAATTGTCAAAATGGACTGGAGCGAGGATTATTAATAATTTTATAAAGTGCGTCTACAAATCACACGTCGTTAATGGCTTTTTTCTTTAATTAGGAATAAAACATATTTTGAAACGTTACTTGAAGCTTTGAATCATGAAATTAGAATTTTATGTTAATTTATTCAACACGTGAATTATTAATAGGCGTAGTTAAGAATGGTTTTTATGAAATTTTTTACCAATGAATGGAAAGTATCGGCTTGATGCATATTTTTGGGTAGGTAAGAGTACTGCTTAGTACAACCTGTTTAGGATTTTTTTCTGTATCTTTAAGTACTCTTAAACCTACTGAATCTTACAATATAAACAGGTAGTTTCCCTATGAAAAAGGATGGTTGCCGCCCCTGGTCTGCACACTTGTGGCTGTATAGTTCTTTCGTATGTTTCGGGTTTGAGACGGCAAATTTATCTAGTGGAAATCTTTCTTTTTTATGAGGGTCAGACCTTTCGCTCTTAGGGCTGGAAGGCCGTACCACCGACCCGACGTCTGTGGCTGGGCAGAAACGTTGTGATGTTAGGAAGGAGTTCCACGACTTAAGGAGATGGTTTTTGCCTCTCTAGTCGGACACCGCTCTGGGTTTAATGGATGTATTTAACTTTATCCAGAATATTTATTTATTACAGAAGATCAAAATATCTTATTATAAAACAAGTTAATCGCTTAGTGAGGTTTTGAAGTAATATTTGTCATAGAGAATATCTAAAATGTGAGTAACATGGTTATCTTTTATCTTCGTTACTTGGTAGCAAATTTGAACGTGCTCTCGTTTTGACAGCGATAAAGTGTGATTCAAATGGCCTAAATAAATTATTGAAGCAATTGTGTGTGGAATCTTAATTCAATCACAGAAGATAACCATTCCAAGAGGAAGATTTGGGAATCTGCGTTTATAAAGTGGAATGATGGATTCTAATACCTCAGTAGACTGTGACTCAGTTGGTTTGAGTATGATTCAAGGAATGATTGATTTTCTCCCACAATTGTTTCTTCAGGTTTTCTTATGGTTTGATATTGGATCCTGGATGTGTTGTTGCTATTGGCATCACACTGTTGTATGTTACGTGCACTCAAAAATGTCAATATCGTTATGATTACAAAATCTACTTTTTTTATATTGTACAGAGCCGGAATTAAAGTTTTGCAATAGGTTTGACATATATACAAACTAGATTTTGTGATGCATTTGGAATTGTTCAAAAAAACTATTTTCTACGCTTTCTCTTGAATTTCGGCTACCTTAAGGTCTCGAACACTACGAACTATTTTTAAATCAATAAAAACTCATTTATCTTGTTCACTTTTGACCATTGCATTTAGCACAGATAAGATTCGGTAGAACAGAAAAGTTTAGTCTGGTAAAACACATGTTCTAAAGTGAAAATAAGGTTTAAGCAATCTAGATCAGTTCGTACTATTGTACGCGGGCCACTCAGGGTCTAGTTACTTTACGCCATTTTTTTGCATCTAGACGTAGATATATAATCTCGTTTATTGGTCAACAACCATCCCCTTAACTTTTCGTAAAGTTATAGGAAGATAGCCTTAGGGCATTTTTATATGAACAGCCAGCCGAGAGCAGGTAAACGAAGAGAGGATCCGGGTCCATGGTACGGTGGTACTTAGGACTGGTCTGTTTATTGTTTTTGTTTACAAAGCTCAAAGGCCTTTTTAAGCGGAACACTGCAGTCTTCTTCTACGTAATATGTAAATTAACAGTCTCATCTTAATGGTTCGCAATTAGGCAAATACGTTTACTTTTTTGAGGAGCGAGTATATAAACATATTTTTAATTCCCATACAAAACAAGAAGGTTCACAATTGAAAGGATTGATTTAGATTAAGAGCAATTATCCTGAAGATGTATTGAACAGAAAATAAATTTTGTAGGTAGCAGACAAAAAGTGGGAAATGAAAATCATTGTCAGAGTACCACAGGGATCGGTACATCACTGTGGGATGATTTCTATGATGGAGTGTTAAGGATGGACATGTTATCAGGCACTACCTTGGTAGGCGCATTATCAGCAATGTTTGTAACGAGTAGAGGAAGGAGGACACTTGAAGAACTAGCTGGCTATGGATTACCAGAATCACTATAAGGATTGAGAAAAACGTACTAAGGGCAGTTTTATGCTCTATGTGGTTCATGTCAATATTAAAACACTAGAAAATATACAGGCAGTTGCTCTGCAAGTTATAGAGCACTACATATAGTTTTTTTTTACAGGACATGGGTGTTTTCATAGCTATCTCAGGGTAATAAGTAAAAGAAAAAGATAGTAGATAAATAGTGTATTTTGTTCAGATCAAGAGGATACTCTAGGCTATCTAATCGAATGCAGTAATATGATAGCCAAGGGAAACTGGAACTGATGCACCGTGACAACGCTGCTGAGTGTATGAGCGAAGCAAAAAATATTGGGATTAAACCAATTTCAAGGCATATAATGGAAGGTAACTTTAATGAGGAAAAACATCCACAAAATGACACTTTACAGATATAGGGAATGTTTTTGGTTTACATAACACGACGACTGAAAAATTTTCCTTGAACTGGGACAAGGAACGCGGTAAACTTAATATACGAGTACATATCCTTCAAAAGCCAGTAATTTAATTTTGTGAACAATGAATAAATACATTACTCTATTATGTGGTATATTCCCAGTAACCCTGATTTTAAATCAAAGTATAATTTGAAACATTTGTGCCATTTCGATATCTTTTTATGGTCACGTGTTCTACATTATTGAGCTTTTCAGTTGGGTTCAAAGAATGGTTATTGTTTTGTTTTTTTCTTATCCTGACTTGAACGGAACTCAGATTAGAACGTCACAAGCAATAGAAATTGCATGACAAACATCCAAGGATATTTTTATATGCGTACAGAGCTATTTCGGTCAGAAAAATGAATCGCATTTACGTGTATGTTCTATTTTCGAAGAGAAAGGAAACAGCAGTTCACAACCTCTCTAACAAAACACACGTGGGTCAGGCAATTTGTGAAGTTGGAAGTCCGTTTAGTTTGTATGTCAATGACATTTTTCTTCGACATTCAGTTATTGGACTGCGTCCAGCTTGACGGAAATATAGAAATGATCTAAATATACCTCTTCACTCTGAAACAGCTGCTATCATCAAGGTTGGGTGTGAAATATGGGAATTCGGAAGTTGAGTCCACGCAAGTTGATCGTCCGTTGTCTATAAAACTATCTTTATTTCTGCGAAATATCTTATTTTTATACTCAGTATTTGTGACTTTATATCATATAATATTCTAACACGCCATGTCACAGCGAGAGTTACAACTGTTCCATAGGCTTAGTAGTAAGTTCACTTGAAGATGATTGAATATATGATATCAATCAAAACGTTTGAGAAACATTTGTTCCCAAAGCTATTCAAGTCCGAAGAAAACCACATAGAAGCTTTTAAGGAATTATCTGCTTTAAAGCTAACCACTTATTCAATCCAGAACATTAGATAGTATTTTTTTATAGCCATGGATGGTTTGTCAGAGCGGCCCAGATATACGAGATACAGGAGACAGGTTGAAGATCTGCAAAACAAGTAAAACATTCGCTAAGTACATTGTACAATTAACGAGAAGTTTTCAGTTTTCGCAGGTGAGGAGCAATTGTCCCAAGAAACTTCAAATTTTTTCAAACCCCGAGTATTTCCTAGTTCCTTTGCTGCCACTGGTCTGATTTTAAAAAACTATTCGTTGCTCCAATATCAACTGGATCAGTAAGTCTCATTGGGATAATAGTTGTATTCCTTCTGGCATAGAGACTGAGTATTATCGAAATATAGATAAATCAACTGACAAGCAGACAAAAATGGGATGGATTGACGACGCCCGAAACTATGCAGAGCACAAGCAGATTTAATTTTTACAAATCAAGCCATTTCCATTACATTCATGCATATATGTGGTTGTTCGTAAGCCGAATGAACGAAGTTGTTCGGTCTGGGGAATCCTGCGTTTAGTACGGTCTTCCATACCTATATTTAACGCCAAGTATAAATAACAATAATGACATGATAATTTAGTTTCAAGGCTATCACGATACAGAAGTTTTCGTTTTTGAGCCATAATTGATGCCTTATTAATTATGTGATTGCTTTCTGATGAATCGTGATACATGATGCATGGATTTTTCATTTTCCGGTTTGTGATAGTATCTTAATAACTAGTATGTTAGATATAGTCATATACAAGGTGTGTGGAAAAATACCTCCTGATAATAGACTTTTCACATGAAAAATACGCAATGGTAATTCTGAGGCTATGTTGACTGGACAATACCTGGGCAACAACCATCTGTTAGAAGATGTATAATATCCTCGTCTGCAATTTGATTTGACGCCAAAATTCTAGAGCACGTCATACCGAATCGTCAGTCATCGAATCAAATAGCTGGAATACGAAAATCGGTGTCCTACGCAGCGACCACATGGCTTAATAGCAGTCGCTCACGTGTTTTAACCTCGTATGATTTTGATTCGTAGCTTTGGTACTATATAATACCTATTATAAAATATGAAATATACAATGGTATTATTTTCATATATACACAAGCAAACTTTTTCCAAGTCGAATAGCATAAATCATGGAAATGTCGAGTCACTTGAATTTACATTTAACCTCAACCAGGCCAGTGAACTCGCACTTGAAATGCAACACATGACCCCATAGCAATCTATGATTCTTCAACGCAATTTTGCAGTTTGATTGCTGTCTCAGAAAAATACCAGAATTTTATTTTTCGAACACGTGTACAAGGTATTCCCATCACTGGTCAAGGCTTTGCCTTTTTTGTTTAAATTAGAATTGTTAAGATGTAGGAACTACCTCTCGTGATGAATATCGGTGCGTGATGATTTACATATAATATACATAATTAACCCAGTCCCCTTAGATATAATTCCTATAATCTTATGGCGTTTATAAAAATTTTGTGTGGTTCCAAGTATAACGGTGGTCATAGAAACTGAAGATTCGAGGTCATCCTAAGATTTCATCCGGGCCACTACAGAGTAACAGTCACTAAGTGCTTAGCCTGTATGCACCTTCACCGATTAGACATAATAAGCTATGTTAATGGTGACGTTATTTGATAATTCTTTAAACTCATTTTGTGTCAATGAGTTGTAAAATTCGATCCAAACAAGAATAATGTCAGGAAAACAGCGGGATAATTCAGCATCTGTAGCTGGGTAATTCCACATAAGGGAGACAATCTTTGGAGAGAAGAAACCCAGAAAAAATAATGTAAGAATGACAACTTCAAAATTGAATTTTTCATATTTTTTTATATAGCCGAAACGTTAGAGATATTGAGTCAATCGTTCCAATTCCGATTAGTAGCCAGTAGACAATAATATAATGAAGTATAGAGACAAACACAGAATAAGTTTAAAGTGGAATCAATCTCTATTTTACCTACATAGCCTACAGTAAAGTACCTTTTTTAATTTTAATTTCCTTTTTACTTGTCAGTTATCGCTGGACAGCTCTGCAAAGAACCCAGTACACATAAATGTCAAACTGATTGGAGCAACGGAGTTTATGATCACCATATTTTTTTTGTTCCCATTCGTATTCTCAGCAAGTCGTTTGATTTGATCCCCATATTGTAGGAGTGGATTAAAAATAGCCAGTCCGCCACGTTACACCGCCAACCATGCATTATCATACAAACTAAGCGTGTATACAAAATTTCAGCTCAATTGGTTGAAGATATCTGCTTCAAAATTGAGTTGCAACATTCCACCGAACAAACATAGTTACATAGATTCATACATACATTGCAAGTTAAATAAAAACTTGTAATAATGCTATGCTTATGTATGTCGTGGTAAGCAATTATCAGATAGAGTCGTACTAATGTGAAATTTGTTGAGCCATGTAGTTATTATTTAGGATGCCATTTGTTGTCACTGACATAGATAAAACAATTTGATAAATGCCTATTTCAACCTTGTGGTTCATTATGCTTGTTTACTAAGCTCGGTTTGACATTGCAATCTGCAACGGAATTATATTTTTAGTTCTTATTTTAAAAACGACGCAAACGCGAGTAAATCTTCAAGTCAATTTTGCTAAAACTTAATAAGCAGTTTGGATTCTGATCCTTAGCTAAAAACCGGACGAATTCTAATCTAAATTCAGCTTTCAGATTAGCAATTAATATTTCCTCAAGTAGAAGCATTTAGTTAGTGACATGGCTGATAGATCAACAGACTAGCGACATAGAAAGTCACCTGATCTAGTACCTATAGACCATAGGTTATCAACGTTATTTCACCCACCGCCCACTTTGAGATTATTTTTCCAGAGCACCTCATTTTTTTACTTGCCATTAAGTTAAGCTGAAGTGCATAAAACCTCTTTACTCGTTTTGTCTTTGTCAAACATTTTGCGCCCGAGCTTCAGGCTTCTCCGCCCCCTAATAGGAGATCAACGGCCCCTAATTGTATCGGAGTCTTTTATCGCCCCCCTGAAAGTCTTAAGCGCCCCCAAGGGAGCGTTATCGTCCACGTTGAGAACCTATGCCATGGACAAAAGTTTCATGGACTTCCTCGTGAACTGAAATGTCAGATGACAATCATAATGAGATAAATACAAACCATTTTGTGATCAAAGTATTGCTGCTATTACCGTTTCGTGCAGTTTACAAATGAACTAATAAGGCGTAACACCTTAAGACATTGAAATTGGGCTGTAAATCATGTTTTAAAATAGAAACGGTTTTTTATATCCATAATCAAAGAATCTAGCCGCTCTTTCATTTATGGGATATAATGTATGTTAATTATTTTGGTATTTCATATGCCGGGCATACCTTGAAATCATCTGATATACGAGCATATATTTAATTAGTATTTATGAGATTTTCATCAGATAAGTCAACATTTATACATGATATGTTATGCATATTCGTGATTCGGGATCATTAGTATAAAAAAATACTAATTGAAATAATTTCCAACGTTATCATAGCACGTTCTCAAGTAGTAATGGTTTCACAGAAGTGACTGAAATTCCTCAAGGTCCATAGTATTTATTTTGCCCAATTTTTAAAACGCTCTCATAGTGTATTAAACTTTTTATTACAAAAAAAACATTGTTATTCTGGAGACAGTTAGTCACTTAAAGGGAATATCATTATAGTAGTTCTGTTGGAACATGATGAACGGTATAGAATGAAAAGTGAAAACTTTTTTAGCTTTTTAATGTAAAACATCATATCTTTTGTAGTTACATATTTCAAACAAAATCATGCAGTATTTTTATCTGAAACTCAAACAGCATTAACGAATGACATGATCAAATAGTCAAGATCAGGTCCAATGCATTGTAAAAAGCACTGATTCTGACGATTTATACTAAACAGTATATTTGTAGGGCGTCAGGGCATTTTTTAAGTAAGTATACAACATAATTGCGATATATTTATCTGGAAAATTATCAGTAGAATTGCTATCAGGTTTTTCCACTAATGAATAAAAGTCATGATATTCTCCAATATATATTAACCCATCTATATCTTAAGAAGTGTTTTCTCGTCTATTTCTTCAAATTCCTTTCAGGGATAGTCACTTTCATTTCGATGTATTTGATTAAAATTGGATTTCTGTCTAAGAAATGATTGATTTGTAGCCTTGTCTAGACAAGTTTCATTTGATAAATTAAACATAAGTGCTTCGATCGAATAAGGAATGTTAGTGTGTTAGGCATTTTTCTGATCTAACCATTTCACCTGCCAGTAAGTTTTGAATATTAATCACGACATAATTGTCATTGATTCTAGTTTGATGAAAATCCTGCGCCAATTGCATAAGCACAAAGGAAATCGAATCAGGGAAAGTCGTCCAATAAACTACATGCTAATGAATGTACGCATAGATTTTCCGCATGTGTATTTGCGGAAGAAGTTGGTGACTGTATATTTGTCGATACTATTAGTGAAATCCAAGGAAGTAATTCTGAAATATTTGTCAGGTCCCCCAGGAGTCAAGGCAGATTACAGGAAAATTCACTTCATGAAAGAGGTATTATTCACATGATTTATGCTTCATGAGGATATGAAGGTACTGTCAGCGAAGCTGTAAATTCGATTAGATGTTGAAATCTCATTTTATACATTTTTTTGTAGAAACTGGGATTTAGCTAAGATCTGCAGGGAAGACTGCGTCCCGAACATGGTACAATGTTATGTTTGTGAGCACCCTGTAAGTTAAAGCTGTAACACGATAGTAGCAACAAGTGGCTGTAAATAAACATGGTTTTTGCAGAGCCAAATGGCGTCCGCTTCGTCATCATCAGCGAAATATCAAACGGCACAACCATGTGAGTACCACGTTTGCACTTCCAAGTAAACATATACTGGCGAGTTGATGGGTGTAATGTGTTCGAGTGTGAGTCTGTTACTGGTAACTAAATAATAGTCTAGTCCACACCATGTAACTGATAGTTACATACATACTATCCATTGCGCAATATAGTAAAAGCCGTTATTTTTATATTCTGTAATAGTTATATGGTTAGTTCTTATCATTTATTAGCAAAAACTTAGGCAAGAGCATTTTAATATCCATGCCAACAGGTTGGGATTTAATCTAATCACGAAAACTGTCAAATACGACTAATTATTTTGTCTGTTTTTCATAAGAATATTTAATATTCGCGAATCATTTATCGCCACCATTGCACTGGCAACGATGGATTCTAGTTGACCAGACGAAACATCGCCGACGTTCAGCGACGTCTCGCCAATCATCGCAATGAACTATAACAGAGCATTGGTAACCAGTCCATACGAGAAAAGACAGATCAGATCAGATCTATCCCGTTTATATGCTCTTACCTATACGTTTAGAGCTCAGCCAGCAAGTATTATTTTGGATCATATTTATCCTAAAATTTTCAGTACAGGTATGTGGTTAATATCAAATTTGCCACAACAATCGTGGTATTCAATCTCGGTTTGAATAGAATATTTCCTGGTATATAAAATTCATATATTAGCGGTATGAAAGACCTACAGATTTAAAAATGACAAACGGCAGGCAGGTAGGTTTGTCTTGCAGTTTCCAGTGGTATCAGTCTAAGAACAAATAGTAATAGGCTTTTAGAACTTTTGGTCCTCCCGCAGTAAATTTTGAATATGATTTTTGGGATCCAAGGTCTTCAACAGCCCCGACATATATATTTTGAGGCTGATACCACTGCGCGGGAAGGCGGGAATTCAGCATGGATTTGATGCCATACTTCTTCCAGTAAACCGATATTAACCTTATATTTGAGAGAAAAATAAATGAGACCAGATTTTCTAGGAAGTTAAGTAAGGATTGCTGCTAAATGTTTTGCTACAAACTATCCGAATAAAAAAATGGTAGATAATTTATAATACTTTTTCTGTTGGAAAAGTCTGACCGTTTTGTCAGTTACATCTCCCTATACTTCCGAATATAACTGAGTTCATGAAAAACGGGATGAATGTTTTTAGATATCAGACATATATTTAGAATAAAAGATTGTGTAATTAACACACAGTTTTACAAACAAAACTCTTTTTCATGCAGTGACGCGTCTCGATTTAAATATAAATCATAATCGGACTGCCAGATTCAAATATAAATCGAAACGTTTCACTGAAAGAAAAAGAGTTTTATTTGTGAACCTGTATGTTAATTATACAATCTTTTTATCTTTAACCAAGTAGGAGCATCTACAATCTACAAGATATATATTTGACAGAATACTGATGTTCTGCTGTTTCTTTTCGAATAAGAAATAACATGCACCATTTTTTATAGACAAGCTCCTGCAAAGGCCTATCACGCCCCAGAAGCGCTGTGAGAGGTCATATAACTATTCACCTATTGACCTCCAAAGGAAAGACTTTTGGTAGAGACCGTTTCGAGGCGTTATAAGCTCGGCGTAGTGACGATGTGTCTCTTTGGAGCTTCTTGTGTTTGGTGTACTGACAACACTTGGTGTTACATAATTCCATTCGGTCGAATATCTGCCGTGATAGTATCTATAGAATAAGGACAGATTAACAAGCCTCCTTAGATGTTTCAGGCTGCGGAGGTTCTTTGTAGGGTCAGGCGCGTCCTCCAAACGTACTGCCCTTTTCTACTTCAGGTAGTGCTTCGAAGCGCATCCCCACACGTGCGAGCAGTATTGCAGTGTTGCTCTGACCTAATCCTTGCAGAAGCAGTACCTGTTCCGGCAAATACAACTTTCTGGAGCGGAAGAGCATCTCCAGCTTCTGCGACGCGGACCTGCAAGGCCGGTAACATGTTCAAGCTGGGACATGTTACTGTTGATATTAAACTCAAAAAGCTTCATGAAAGATTACTCAAGACCCATGGCTGGAAGACCAGCATATGGTTTTTCAATCCTTTTCTTCCCGTTCTCAAGATTGAAAAATATAATTTGAACTAAAGCTGTGTCATTTTTTATTAGTTTTAAGTCGGAAAATGGACCTGCTATTATGAATAAGTAAATTACACTCTTTTGACAAACGATGACTAAAAATTGTTTTCCATGAAGAAGGCAATCTATTTTAGATCGATAACTTATGAAGGTATTCATAGAGCTCACTTTTTACGTATTCAGACAATCAATTTTCCTAATTTAAAAGCAGCTGCTTTGTTGACTAGACTATTGAAACTCGGATTCATGAATAACATGAGGAGTCAAGGACAGCCACAGACGCGATAGCCATAAAAATATTAGAATTAATTCAAGCTATTAAATAACTAGGCGCCAATTTATTTCAACGCGGGTTTTTTTTCTGGCACGTGAATTCCCATTGGTTGAAGCATTCTGAGTAAAGCCAGATAGTTTGCATGAATCTTATTCACAGAATTTTAATAAAAGAATCTTGCATATAGGTACAATATATGGGAGTGTTTCAATGTTTCAATATGCAAAGTGATCGTATAATTCATACTTGTGTACTCGCGCTTTGAGAGTTTCCTATTGAGGAAAATAGTTTATAGTTACACTTTTGAGGAAGAAGAGTGATCTAAATAATAATTTTCACCAAATAGTAACGTTTTTTAAGAGCAATTTATAACATGGTATTTGTTTTAATTCGGATCGAGTGGTCGTACTAGTCAGTTCTTGATATATAGAGAGCAACTGTGTTGAAATGAGGAGCAATCTCCTCAGGAGTTCCTCTAGAAGCCTTTAAGTGCAGTGGAATTATTGAGGTAACCATATGAAATATGAATTTGAGTTGTTTGCAGTTTGTAAGTGTATAAATCTTAGGTCAAAACTAATGCGTAATTTAAGGTAATTACAGTTAAGTAACTTATAAACTTAGAGAGCATGTGTGAATGCCATATTCCACGACGCCACTGATCCTCCACTAGTTTCTTTATCATTCTATAGACAGTGGTGATGTATTTTCTCAGTTCTTAGTCATGTTCTATCCTACAAAAATAAGCTAGCATATCTTAGACTCCTGAATCAATGGTATTATACTTTTATTTGGATCTGACAATTGTATACAATACATGATAATGATAAGCGGATTCCGATTCAACACATCGTCCAAGGAATAAATATTTGGGCGAGACGTGGCATCACTACTTGTGCATAGAAAGTAAAAGTATCTGATTTGTTTTTGGCGACTCATCAATAGAACGAGATTTCATTAGACGTAATGGCGCGAAAAAAGTTTTCGTCTCGCTCGGTATATATAATATAAAAGAGTCGGTTGGTCGCCGCAATTTTTTTGCTGGGCGGCACCAGTCACGAAAAACAGTCCGAATTAAAATTCGATCCGCAGCTAGTCGTTCCACAGCGGATTCCCGCACCGTCATGGCGTGGTTCTTTTCGATCCGCCGAAACTCGATTCAAGGTTGCCAACCATCACGAGCAAAAACTACCAAGTCCCAAAAATACGGTATAAGTCGCTCTGTAACTTCTGGAGCTTACTGCTTACTGCCTTACCCTGCTTATTTTGTACATTTAATTGTTCAAGGATACATTTTACATCTATGTAAGTGTTTGAATCTTATCTCTTGTATTTTCGAGCTTACGCTGATAGCAGTCGATGGTGTACATTCTTTAATTTTATCGGAAAATGGGCAGCAAATACTTTTGCTAATGTATCTGCTTCTTCGGTGGAGTAATTGGCGATGGATCATCCCTGTCTCTTCAGTAATGGAGCAGATAATCTTCGCTATCCATGATTAATTTGTAGTATTATATCGGATTCATTCATTGGAATCACTAAAGTTGAAAAATATTGCGACACAGTTCGTTTCCATTATACGTGGCTTCCTTAAATTATCTTACTCCAAAAATCAAGTGAAATTATAATCATTCATTAGTCTATACATTGGGTTATGTTAAAAATATATGATCGACTTCTCTTGCATTTGCTCTGTTCTGGATATCTCAGGGAGAAGGTATACAAGATGTTCCAGAAAGTATCATAATGTTTAATGATAAGCCTAACATATTATTCATCAGTCAGATAACACAGGTAGCAGGCAAACAGATGGTCAATGCTCCCATTTATATATATCTCAAAATGCAAAATGCAGGCCACACCCAATTTTTGTAATACATCGCATACGGTCATTAAACACACCAAGGTTAATTAAGATCGGTCACATTTCTACGTTTCTAGGCGCTACCGTCACTCACGTCGCCCATGAATCTAAGCTACTACACATAAGATTAGGACCAGTTTATAGCTCTAAAAGCGCCAAATGAGCTACTTACTTATTTTATTTAGTTTTTTCATGCCATTTTCGCGAGATGCCGGTGTAAGAGGAGCCGACACTGAGTGGGTTCTTCCTGTCAATATTTAAATATATTTCATATATTTGTTGACACAAGTGTCCCCTGCTAGTGACTCAACTACGTTAGGCGGGTAGGAATTTATTTCTTTTACCATGAAAATTTATCGTCTTTAGTAATATTGTTAAGGACTTATTTGAATCAGTGTATTGACGACACTGGAACGATTTTCGATTTATCTACTGATCTGATCTGATCTACTTGAAGTATGTATTGGAAAATCTGTAAGTTTCGAAAATATTTCTAATATTTGATATGGAGGATTGAAGTTATTTGTACAGTAAATGGTAGACACGATTTATAGCTTTATGGAGAAAAATATTCCAGATATATGACTACCGCCATCTGGTAGCAGAGTGCTTCAACTTGCTGTGTGAGCAGGAATATGGTAGAAGATGGAATTGAATAAAATAAAGTATTATTATATTATTTTTAGCGTATTTAAATAAAAGTTGGTTTTTAAAACAGTTTTTTACTTCTGAATTATTTGTTACTTATCAGTTATCGCTGGATTGGTATCCAAAAACCACAGTATACAAAATTTCAGACGGTTTGACTCACATTCGTAGTCTGAGTAAGTCCATTCATTTGATACCCGTATTGTAGGAAAGCATAAAAACCGTAGTCCGCCATCTTTAGAAGTCCGCCATCTTTAGAAGTCCGCCATATTGGATTTAGATTGAGGGCACACAGCATGGTGGGCATTGTCATTCAACCTAAACGTGTATACAAAATTCCCGCTCTATCATTTCAAGATATCTGCAAACATCCATAGTTACATACATACATACATACATTGCAAATTGAATAAAAGCTTGTAAAAAACGTTTTCGAATCGAGTCATAAAATATCCAAACTAGATATATCAAGACATCGTTAAAATATCAATAATAAGACAAAAAATCCTGATTTAGTACATAGTAACTTAGGTATTATGAACTTTTATTACCAATGCCTCGTTAGCCTTTATGTAGTATGTGGAAGCCTCTAAAAAGTCTAATTTGTGACTGTAAATATAAATCGAAATCAAATATAGAACTAAAAGGATCAATCATATCTCTAAGAATGCTATTTTTTCAGTGGCGAACATAAAATAAAATATTTTTGCCACATTAGGTTGAAGTTTTAATTTTGGACTAAGTCAGAGCTATTTTCTATATCACTAACTTGTGTGGCGCTGTTTATGCATCCACAACTATGCATATAAGAGCGATTAATTAATTGAAAGGCAAAATGTTTGCTAATTGATATCGAAATAGATTGATCACAGGAATATTTATTTCCTCTAGAGAATTATAATGTTGGATATTGTTTAGAAACGAAGTGGTATTTCGCATTTAAAATATTGCAGATAATTTTTCAAATATAATCTGAAAGGTATTTGAGCAAGCACGAACAACTTTAAGCATAGTTCAGGTACTAAGCAGTATACGGTAATGTATATTTATTTACCTCGTCAGTATAAGAATTTAAAAGGCTTGCAAGCATCTGGTGAAGATCTGTGGCACACGTTCGAGGACCAGAAGCTTTTCTATCCAATAGTTACGCTGCAACTGAATCAATCTTAATCTGAAGCACTAGTGTTAAAAGGAACTATAACCTTAATCAATAGAATGCATGAAGCCCGGTGGTTCTTGCTATAGCGATACTGCACAATAGTGTTAAAATTATATTTCAATGGAGTTTTAGAGCTTGGGAAGTGTCAATGATCGTCATAAAGGTACATTAACAAAACAATCTGCTAACAAGAACAAACCGTGGTTGAAAGGTGACATACATTTACATTTTATGCTTATGATACTTTCTCACTTAAAAGTGTAAGATGGAGGAATTTAAATTAATTCTTCTTACATACAAATGCTTCGTCCCATATCTTTCACAGATCCGAATCAAGCGGCTTTTAAATTATATGGAATATGGAAGATAAAACAACAACTGCCAGTGATTATACTAAAACTCCTATAGTGACATACATTTATGAATCTCCCTATCATTTTTTTCCGACCTGCACTATTGGCTAGTTGCTAGTGATTTGCGGTTCAATACCGTAGATAAATGTAGCGGTACATTGGAATGAGAATGCAGGTAAGGCTGTTTTTTTGTGTGAGATTTTTTAGTAGATACCGCTCTAGTTCATTTCCCTTTAAATACTGTACCGTCACTACCTGCAGTAGAAACAGAAATAAATGAAAGCTAGATACCTAGGTCAAAAAGCTCATTTATTATCATTCTATGGTTGTTCTTGTTTTTTCTGTTCGTCTATGCTTGTAAAATAATACGAATTGAAAATCCCGTTGAAAAATGATTTTTTGCGTTCACTTTTCATAAATAAACTTCTTACTATACTTACTAGAAATTGAAAAAATTATTTAGAACCGAGGCTAGAACAACATTTTAACAGTGACAATTGTTGTTTCATTAGCCTTCATAACACCGGGCGGGGTACAAATGTACACCAGACATATATTTTTTCTTATAAGTACTTATTTTCTCCGGCCATCTATCTAAAATTTATATAATCTCATCCTATACATTGAAAATTATAAGTAAATTTGTTCAATGTGGTATAAATATACAGCACTTGGTACCCAGACGAAGCGTCTTTTCACGGTAACGTTAAGTGCCAACCGGGGTACATTTTAAACCCAAGAAATTTGTCGGCAAGGAAGCGTTCAGCTCTTGAATGTTTGTTACGATTACTTATTGTTAAGTATTGGTATTATGTATACTTGTTATATTTTTTTATTCAAATAAAATATAGTGAAAGCCAAAAACTTATAAAAAGTGTGGTATCTAACCGTGGTGGTGCTATAAAGATTAAGGTAACCTATTGCAAATGTAGCTTTAAAAAGTTATATTCCTTCCACCTAAAATATACAAAAACATGCTACATACAACCAGAGAAAACTAGCTGGCAGCGATGTGGGGTGGCTGGATGCTAGTATATTGTAGTTGAAGAATATATACAGCAATATATTTCACACTTTGAATACCCGACACACGTGTTTCGCTACGTCAGCACCTCCAGCCAAACTCATGTTTCAGTATTCTCCTAAAGATGCTAACATAGGTAGCGAAACATCTGTCAGGTACTAAAAAAGAATCCTCCATGAAATATCAGGAATTAGTTGCCCAGTCTATGTATTTACCCTTACTTCACTTTGACAGAGTATCTCATTAATAAGCATTTCACAGATTTCTGATAAAGATAATGCAATAAATCCAAACCCTGTTTATCCGCTAGTGTTTAGATAAATGGCGAGAACCTGTGTACTGGTATATATAGATTATGGACTAAACAATACTACACATCCCTACTCATAACTAGAAGGAAACAAACGATATCGCAGAAAAGAGAATTGATGGTCAAGGCCGACTGGTGTGTGACGTCACGCTGACGAATTGTTAGGTTTTGGCACGCCGCACCGTGGCATGTCTTAAGCAAGGAGTGTCTTGTTGATCGAATTACAGAGGATATTGATGATCTTCTATGGATAACCATGATAATGCTTCACCTTCCACATCAATAGGCGAGTACTGTAATCGCCAAAAGCTTAGAAATCCAGATCTTATGATTTGTTGATGTTAATGACTTTTTGCATTACGAAGAATATTTGGATTTTGATTACATTTTGATACTGGATCACTACTATGGAACATTAACTTTTGAAAATCGATGCAGTAGTTATCGACAAAAAAACTAGAAACTCGTTTTTGGACGTTTCCGAGTATCTTACCCATTTTTTTAAGATTATTTGGGCAACCAAAAATTTCTGGGATGAGAGAATTCGGGAATGGGGGAGATCTCAAATTTTGTTTGGTCTTGTTAAAGATCATCTATGAATTTTTGAGCTTCGTAATCCACTGTACTAGCTAGACCTAGATGACTACACTTTCAAGATAGATAAAAGGTTGATCGATTTTTTCTATAGCTGCGGACTTGAAGACAGCTTTAGCCAGAGAAATATCTTTGATTTCGGAGTTTTGTTAAGAGTCTTTGTATTTTTCGAGCAACGTATTATCTATTTTTGATCTTGACCTGCATTCAGACGTCATACTTAATAGTTTAAAAAGTTTTATTCCGCACTTCCATTGTCTATACAATTTTTGAGATCACAACGTTTCGATTGATCATGTATCTTCAATCGTCTTCAGGTTTACCAATATTTCTAAACTGACACCATCCGTTGGAAGTACGGCGTTAACCTACTGATGCCATTTCCTTAAATTATCTATCACAGCTCTGCTCAAACTCAGTGCAGCGTATATGTAGCTTCTTTGATTCCAAAGTCAAATTCGCAAACTCTAAATATTCAATTTCAAATAAATCGCTGTTATCTTGCATACGTATTTTCATTGTGTAACGAAGAAATAGATTATTGGAAGGAACAAATATGTGGAAGTTTCCTATTGCGCCCACCAAAGAAAATCAAAACAATTCGATTTAGTTACGCATGCAACTTATGCCTACGCCAATGATATTTTTATATGAATTACAATAAATGTTTTGAAACGGTTGCGAGCTTGGCTGACGATGCGTATTATTCTATTCCACTTTCTACTCTAATCAGTTTTTTACATATTCTGTTATATAATGTCTGTAGGCGCAACCAGCTGAGAGATTTACTTTCAGGCATCGTGAATATTTCTAAATTCTGAATTTTTGCATTTAACACAAGCGGATTTTGCTGGGAAGAGGACATCATATCGTCGCCTCAAAATTCGGAATGCAGCAGATGTAAATGCAGCTCACTTGTTCCTACATGCTCAATGTGTAGAACTTTTGTTCTTCAAAAAACTGTTTCCCACCGTTATGTATGTATGTGTGGTCGCGGTATATCAAGAACTACTGTACCTACTGAAATTTGTTTATAGTCTGAGGAAGAATCTTCACCTACTCTTATCTGTGGTTCGCAAAATTAAGGTTCAATTTTGTGATATTTAGAAAAATTAGAAAGAAAAATTTTTGTCGCCAGTGGGGATCGAACCCACAACCTCCTGCATTCTTGGCAGGCGCCTTTACCGTTAGACCATGACGAACTGGTCAGGTAGAACGGCAAATGCGCTATGGAAGGTACATCCCTCCTGTGCAATTCTTCTTACTAATTTTCTAACCTATACAGCTCGATCTTTGATTAGACATCTAGTGCCAGAGGCTGATACTATCTTCGGTCGATAACTAGCAGAGTCCATCAAGTTGTTCTACCTGACCAGTTCGTCATGGTCTAACGGTAAAGGCGCCTGCCTAGAATGCAGGAGGTTGTGGGTTCGATCCCCACTGGCGACAAATTTTTCTTTCTAATTTTTCTAAATATCATTAGTTGTCCACTTACGGATTGCAGTGTAATCCGATAAAATTCTGTAATAGTATTTTCTGAAGGCGGCAGATTTCCGCACTTGGCTCAAATCAACTTGTTGGACTCTGCTAGTTATCGACCGAAGATAGTATCGGCCTCTGGCACTAGATGTCTAATCAAAGATCGAGCTGTATAGGTTAGAAAATTAGGAAGAAGAATTGCACAGAAGGGATGTACCTTCCATAGCGCATTTGCCGTTCTACCTGACCAGTTCGTCATGGTCTAACGGTAAAGGCGCCTGCCTAGAATGCAGGAGATTGTGGGTTCGATCCCCACTGGCGACAAAAATTTTTCTTTCTAATTTTTCCAAATATCATTACTTGTCCACTTACGGATTGCAGTGTAATCCGATAAAATTCTGTAATAATTTCAATTTTGTGTTATCAAAACATTTTTGGAGTCCATGGCTCTGAAAATTCATCCTTCGGTAACTATGCTTCTATCAGTTTGTATGTTTACTGGCTTGTTACTGAACAGGCATTGCATTTCCCTAGTCTTTAACTAACAGTGCCTCTACGCGGTGTTATCGACTTGTAGATAAGAACGAAAACTGTTTATTGCTGCAATGAATGCATATCGGCGATTTGTCACAGTGTGTTTTTGTTAGATTATGAAACAGAGCGTCTTCGGATTAGCCGCTCATGAATATTACTGCATACAGAATAAATGCCTTTGCTGCAACGATTTTTTATCACTAAGTCGATCTGATGTTGCCATCTTGTTGCAATTTGCAGTTATTCCACCAATCTTACTAAACACAGAATAAAATGGTTGTCGTATAATGTTGGGTTCTTCAAGTCCATGTTGTTACGAAAATAAATACAATTAGTTAAAGTTTTTTTTTTTTGGAAACTTTACATTTGAAAATGATTCTGATATTATCTACATAAGTTATCCTAATAGTAAAATTGGTTGAAATTTTGAATAATAAATTTACTATTAAAATCCTTAAGTTTCGAAGTTGGAAGGCTTTTATGTCTTTTCCGTTATTTGATGATACCTCACTCGCTTTTGGACTAGCTTACAAAAATAACGCCTAGCCTTGGTAATGTAATGCCTGAACCTCGTGACAGGAGATATGTTGGCCAGAAGACAAGTTTTAAAATGTCTAGCAATTTTATTCCTTGAATGATCAATAACCTCCGTAGTATCTAAAAAATTGTAAACGTTTGTATTCATTGTCGTTTTAAATGACTATTCCAATATCGGTTTGAAGAAATTCTATCCTCTCTTTCTTCCTCACAAAACTTTTATCACTTCAAAGATTCTGGAAAATGAACGTCTAAAAAATAGGAAGACCAGACCAGACTTGCCGGCTTTGTGTTTTTTTAAGAGTTACGAGTTTCAAGTTTCGAGTTTCGAGTTACGAGTTACGAGTCAACTACAAAACGAATATTCAACATTTACTGATAGGGTTCAATTTTGGTGATTTGTTTACTATTTTACTTCATGAAGGTCAGATCAACAAATTCCTTCGGTCTGTTTATTGACACGTTTTTTGAGCGACGAATTGAATCATTGATTGCATTCAAATTTAGCAATTTTGAGTGACCAGCAATTATAGATATAATAAAAAATGTTAGGATAGAATATTGTCAAAATTCAGTCTAGCGAAGCTTAAATGATTGAGGCAAAACGCTTCACAAAAAAACAACTAAGAGGAGTGCAAAAGCTTGGATGCAAATAACACTTTTGATATCTTGCTGATGCAAGGGTTTCATCGAATAAGGACATCTACAATCTACATGAAAAAATATTAGAGCACCTCAAGAGCTGTAATGAAAACTACACTAATAATTTCTTAATAGTAGTACGAGTAGAATTCATCTCTATTTTCGTATCATTTTCAGGGTTTAGATTTTAAATACGTATCCAGATGTCCACAAGTGTTACATACCAGCATTTTTTCAAATCACCCTTATCAGTTCTGCGAACATTTCCAGATTATTCAAAATACATGGAGCAAGCCCTAGTTTTTGTTTGTATAGCCACGAATGTTGGTATTTCCATTCAAACTATTTTTTATTAGGACTTATTTATATCTCAGCTTTCTGTTAAAAATTATATTTTGATATACACATTTACTGATAGGCTTCAAATTTTATTACGGCTTCCATATGAGGATTTCAGGCAATGTTTGCAAATCATCATATGTAAACATGGAGCAAGCCCTATTTTTTGTTTGTATAGCCTTGAGCAGCGTGTGAAATAAATGTTCAAACAGAGTAAAGTTTGTTATAGGAATAGTCAAAAACAAATACAACATACTGTGCAAAACATTTTAATAGCTGGATTATCTTGAGAATGCTGTATGAATATTTAAAGTCTGGGACACTGCCGAATACATACTATTTGAATATAAACTACACAAAGTCTGATTTTTTTTTGATATTAGGCTAGCATTACTTGATGAATTGAGGTGCGTTTCTATGAAAGCCAAAATATATTTCAGTTCACAAGCGTAACTTACGGAGGTTCGGAAAAATCCACTATGCACAATCACGATTTGTCTACAGTGGTCATGATTACAAAAAATTACAGTCATGCAAATTACCTCTTCAGTTCTCGAAAATGATCCAAAATCAACACAACTTCAGATCATTGAAATGTTCGGCTTTTAAAATTCTGTACTACACAATTAATGCACTTATTTCCAAAACTCCAAATGGGTTAAGTTTAAAATATTTGATGCACTGATATCCCTCCACATGAAATAGAGATATATGACGTAATTCTTAGATGATAAACGAAACTTTCGCAATTATTTATCATCCTTATTTAACTAAAATGCAGTAATATGTACAAGTAGTTTGTGGAACACCAATTGAACAGTTTAGTACATTTTAGAAGAAAGTTCACTACGCCCTATAATTCCATGCAACCTGACAATTAATCTATAATATTTATGTTTTTAGGAAGCAAATATATGAACAATTATCTATGTCTAGCAAGTGCAGATGATGAACAACAAGAAGTTCTTAGATTTCTTCTTCCCTCAAACCCCAATTACTTATTCGCCACAAATTCTTCTAAAATTAATCAGCAGCTTCAGTAACGTCTAAAAACGAATTGTAAATTCCGGGTTACACAGGCGCCAACGATTAACAGGCACAATAAAGAGAGACTGACAGACAGACGTACCGTCCTAAGTGGATTGATATTTTGTAATATATATGTCATGCAACATCAAGAAAACCAAATATCTCGAATCCAAAATTTTACGCGACTACAATACTTCGTCTATTGGCGTCGGAAGTGATGAAGTTTAGACCTTTTCATAAATTGTTAATGTTCAACGAAAATCGGAAATACTCAACATATAAATCATCTACGGCTTATGAGGTTTTATACTCAAAAAAGTTTATCAAACTTCCAGAAAATAATCAGAGATCTCGAAAACCGTCAAAAAATAAGTCATTTCTCTGTAGATGTATGAAAATCAGCCAACCACATACCTGTGACTGAAATGTGTACAGTGAGTTGGAACGTAAAGCTTCTCAATTTTTATGAGACATTCAATTCTGTTCCAGCATCTTCTTTCCATAGTCCTTGCGAAAGAAACTCCTCTAATCTGCCAAAGTGGTGTAATTGAGTACTCAAACTTTCTAACGCTTTTTCCAGCTACGTGATTGTAAGATTAAAAATATAAACCAATTGAGGTTATCCTGTGGTTAGAATGTTCAATTTTCTGAATGGATATATTTGACGTTCAGTTATGGGAGGCAGATTGTTTCTTATACAAAATACGCAGCTATTCATGAACGGATGATAAATTTGACGAATTAACTATCCTCAATTAGCATGATGAGCACAGATATATCAACATGTATAACCTACTGACGCAACAAGTACTCCAGCGACTATGTATACATACAACCTATAAATTCTTGTGCAATCGAAATTGCAAAATGAGGATCATTTACGGAGTGCGATTGGAATTACAAATCCAATACAATAAATTAGAGCTACTTAACAAGCAAATCCATTCAAATCCAATATTCAGTGATTTAGGACGAGATCTCAATACATCTGTTCTGTAAAATATCTGCATTGAATTTATCGTCCATTGCCGCATTAGCAGATTTTCTCTCATTCATCGATCTGCTAAGGAGTCGTGGTATTAAAACATTTCCTATGCAAATTTTAAATACCGTGTATTCCATTGGAAAGCTAAAAAACGTATTAACCCTTAACCGGTAACGTGTCGTCTGAGATTTAAATTTCTAGTGTTTTACGAAACAGGATCATGGGCTGGAAAACCCACAAAAATCTATCTTTGGCATACCTTTTCCTTTTCTGTACCCCTGCAAGTCATTCAAAACCCCCCCCGGTCTGTAACTCAGAAATTTTACGTAATCCACACACTGTTCCCCCTTCCCCGTGCAGTATGATGCATTGAAGAAAGACAGAGAAAGAGAGAGCGCGCGTAAAGAACACAGCATTTCACTTTGACAGAGAAAGTGATTTAAATTGATAAAAAAGTGAAATTATATCGCTGTGGCCATGACCTAGTAGATACGCACCGCCAACTACTTTTTCTCTGTCTTAGTCATTGTTGGTGTACATGGGCGTACTTGCGATATCCCGCAGCAGCTGATTTTTATATTTTTCGTAAAATTTTCTAATAGCGGAAATAGAAGATGTGATAGAATCGGCAAGTTCATCAAGCCCGGAGGGATAGATTCAAAATTATATAGTCAATGCCCATGCTGACTTTTGAATCGATGGGGTTCGATTTCTGCCACTAGGCCAACCTTGCATACATATTTAATTACAATCAAGGCAGTTGCAGACCGACGTGGATGATTGGCATGGATTTTTTTGAAGTATCATTAAACGTCTGAAATTCGACTTATTTCTAACTTGAAATTTTACATGATTACAGTAAAGTCTATTCGTGTGCGAACTTAAAATGTTTTGAAATATTTATCAATAAAAAATGGAAGTAGGGCTATCTTCCTGGGTATATTCAGAGAGTCAGCAATTTTTGAGGCTCGTTATATTCATTAGTTCTATACTGATATCTCAAAGGCTGTAGTTTATCCTTTGATCATTATGGGAAATGTTACCTGAATACAAACGTGACATTCCCGTATTAGCTTAAATTTTATTCGGTATGATTGTAATCGGTTAATGAACCAGGGGTCAAGAAACTAAAAATGATAGTTCGATTACTTTAGATATAATGTTCTAAACGATACAGACTTTCGTGATGTAGATAGCAACGTAATACCTGTTACTGCAAATTTGAAGATATTCGAGGTCAAATTTTTCTTGCTTAGCATGAAAATTAAAAGACGCAGACATACGTCGTATTTTTTGTATTACACACCCATACATAATTTGACCAACATGTTGATTAGTATTCCCAAATAAAAAAACTGAGCCTAAAATGATATGGAAAAACATCATTTAAATCCAAATACGAAGTTTATCATTTCTCTCGTTTAAACCCCTTATTTTTTTACTATGCCTTAGATTACACATGAGCTTGATAAATGCGAAAATGAAAATTGGCAAGATTTTGAAAGGCCAATAATCAAAACCACACCACTTTACCTGCACTCCAAGAATTTTATTCACATTCATAAACATAGAATTCAAATCTCAAAAAATGGGATGACGTAGTTCCCATCTTCCCTCAAAATCCCCTCCCACATAATTTAATAAAATGAATAGAAATCTTGCAATCACCTTAATAGAGTTTGACTATTATACTTTTTTTATTTATAAATTTTTAATTTTAGCATCGCGGTCATTGAGCTTCTTGTTTCCGCCTTTCCGCATATCAATATTTGAAAACAATCGGCTCTTCAATATAATAGTTATAGTATGCTAAAGGATAAGTAACATGTATCATAAACATTCTAAATTCATTATTGATGGTATGCTTGGTTAGGATCAAGACGTGCAGGAGATTTTACTAGTGGAATTCTTTATGAGATTAATTTTTTCTGAACACCAACGATTTTGGAGTTCTCCTAGTCTCCTAACCACTCCTGCCAAATTTAACCCCATCCAAAAACTTTTAGGAGAGGATTATGGACATCTATAAAGTGTCAAAAATAAGTTTTAGTACTTTCCTCCAATATTTTCGCTATTTGATTACTACTTCTATTTAAAATAAATTCTTTCAAAAGAAGGCATTGGTTCATGTTACCATCATCGAGATATTTTTTTTTCAATTCTCCAAAATATGGCTGCGTACGTCTATGGATATACTGATGGTCATTCCATGCGCCACTAAGCGCACCTTTTGCTGTGCTGTCTCAGATGGCTGCGTTTACGCCTGATGACCAGCAAGAAAAAACACGGTCCAGACGAGCAAGAAACTTATTGTCGTGGTCGGGAACGGCATCATGACTTGACAAAAATCATGTTTGGTGCCTATCTATCCATATGTTTGCCGTTACACGAACCATTTTTCCATTTGAACATCGTATGTGTATGCCGTTCTTATAGCTAACATCTCACGAAGGCAGAGGTGATTCTTACAGTCCAGAAGCACTACGAGACGATAAAAGTCTATTGACATCAATTCTAAGATGCTGAAAATCGTAAATATTAGGGGAATAGAGTCCCCAGCATCTCATATCACAAGAATGAGGTGTTTCATGATGGACCTAGTTCAATCTACAGCTTCACAGATGACAGTACCTACCCTTATATCCTGCATAGAACTAGACAAACTACGGCGGGGGATATCAAAAAAATTGGGGGATTCACAGAACTGCATTGACAAGAAAATGACATGCTGCTCTGCCAGCATCATTTTCAAGTCATTTTCTATCAAATCTCCACCAATAGTAACAATAACGTCTTCTAGCACGATGATTTTGCCAGGTTTTCCAAGCTGGCATCCCAGAATCTGAGAGTTATTTTCCACAACAGAAAATTGTGCTGATTTTCTACAAGGTAAGCTCGTAAGTGTAGGGATGCGTTCCATGGCACCCCTTGAACCTGCTTGACTCAATCCAGAAAAAATCTATGTTTAGTGAACGCGCCTGACCTTACTTAGTTCAGTATTTCGAGTGGAAAGTACTGATTCAATCAACTAGACATCATATTTAAACGTAGCAGTGTTGACTTTCCAAATTTATTCAGTGGTCTCTTTGTATTAAGAGAAGCTTATTTTTTTAATGCACTAAGATGGCAGTGATCCTCTATTGCCGGCCAACATCAATTTATATGTCTGACAGCTCCAATCAGTAGGAATTATAACTAAACCATCCATGAGCGCATGTTGGATGCATGTAGCAAAAATTTCCAATCATGCGACAGCTTCGTCTAGCGTCATCGTCCAGGCGTTCTCTATTCCACATCATGTTCCTTTTGAGGTCGCCTAGAAGGCAATTGTTGAGCAGGGTTTGAAGTAGTAGCGACAGCAGCCAGATAGCAGTAACAATGAATTGTAATCGCTAATAAAGAAGAAATGGAGCTCAACTTGACCTCTCGTCGGTCACGTTTAATTTAAAACAATTGCTAACAGCTGTACTCCTCGTCAATCTACCAAGATTAACTCGCCGCCAGTAGCGGAGTGCTTTTGCAAAAGGGGAGTTCTTGGAACTAATTAGCGTTTCGGGCAGCGTTGTGATAGAAGGATTTGCTTGCCACTGCCAGAAATGAATAGCGGTATGACAAAATTTAAGATGTCATGACATGTTGAAGATTATTTTTGCAATATATATGGTAATTCCACCCATGCAAAAACTTCCACCGAAGACATTCAACAATATGTTTTACCTCTCCCATCAAAAAGCGGGGTAAGTATTTTAGTCGCGAGATATTTGGAATCCACAAAGAACTTTCATTGATTTCCTTATATCTGTTGTCTGTCAGTCTGGAGTCTCTGTAAAGTACTAATGTGATCAGTAGCTTGAAACTGGGCTTACTAGAACCAAGACCTAGACATTCTATATTTTTTGGAAATCAAACTAGTGGCAATGGAACGATACCGTATTCTAGCTAAACCATTGTACGTTATAAGGGAGTCCCTTGATATTGTATGGGGTCCCCTTGTATTATATTTATTTTGTTCTTTCTTGTTGATTCTTTGCATAGCTTCGTGTGGTTGAGGTTTAATATTCAATAAAACTTTGTTTGTAAACTTGTTATCCAATCATCAATGTGATGTAATGTGAAAATAAAGGTATGTTCTCGACTCGGAACATATCCTTCCTCAAATTTGCGGTGAACCAGTTACTGAGACCGATCTATAGGCAGTTCGGAACAAATTTCAGCGTTGAAAATGGGTTTGACGACGTATAAAGCAATTCGCTACTTGAAAATTATCCAATAAAAATGAGGGTTAGTGGATTACACCTACCAATTTTATTCTATTTTGATGGCAATATCTTATGAGTACTAGAAGATATCTGAATGCTTCTTTTGCCAGCCACGGTATGGCCACGGAATTTCGAAGTACAATAAACCTGACAATGTGGCTTTATAGACACTAGCCCAACAAATCTGTAGACAATTTGCTATCAGATGCAGGTATTTTATCGATTCTACTCATTTTGCTGCATCTTAGATAAATCCTTCTAAAACTTTGACGTACTTCTTGGAATTTGATGAAACTTGGACATTACGTTCCTACTGTGACAAAGACGAAAACGCTGGTAGTGTTTAGAAATCGTAGTAGCGGAGGAATTTCCAAACCAGGGAAAAATAAAAACTTTCAAGCTTTCCCCTTGATCATTTTCAATAAGCTTTTTGGTAGCCTAGCAATTTGGGGTGAGGGTGGGAAAAGGAGGAGATTTTAGAAAAAATTAGGTGTTGGTAAAATAAGCCCCTGCATCTATAAAATCTTAACCCTGGAATACTCCCTACTTGATAGACAAAAATGATCATTTCAATAGCTAAGCACTAGAACTTCACGATACTTATTCAAATATCTGTTGCTAAACCCTTTAGTAGAAAAGTTGAATGCTGATGCGACACCGCTGTTGGTTTTATATCATCAAGCCCATTAAGCCTCAGACATTCGTCTCCTCTTCGTTTGATATTATTACTCGAATGCACTCTCTAACAAGTGACACTGGGAGCTCTGTACACACATACGCCTTAGAATGTTGGCGTCCAACGCCAGGTGTTTTCAATGTCCATGAACACTTTTTCTGAGTTACTCAGTGTTTGTAAATAACGCCCGATGTATATAATAAACACAATGAAAGTCTCAGCAGTCATTATAATCAAACTTACGAAGTCAAAGGTCCTGACACTAAGACTGCGTTGAAGCGGCAATAGACATCCCTTACGACATCTGTCAACAATGGTGAATTGATTTATAGCGACATCCCTTGTTCCTCGTGAACACTTTCACGATGTACCGTTATCTCGGCTCATTTACATCAGAAGCTGACAACTGGCTCTCCAATATTTACGAAGAACAAGGGATGGCACTGTAGATCAGTTCACCCTTGTTGACATACGTCGTAAGTGACATTCAAGGCAGTCCAGGTGTTAGGAAGCAAATGGACATCCCCATAAACGGCGACACTTGACTGGGCTACGTATATATGACCAGATTGCTCTCTACAGTTAGATCGCCAGGCTATACTGACGAGTCTAGGCTGAGGACGAAATATGCATGTCTATAGCAGGTCTGATGCACAGTGGAGACCATACACTTTAAATTTGAATACTTATTCAATTCATACAAGGCATATTATGGGTTATGACTTAATTCTATCAACAGTTGTATTGATAAGAGAAAAAATAGTGATCATGTTCTTGAAAATGAAGGAATATGTAAGAGCAGATACAAATAAACTATATGTGTAAAAATAAAATAATAGGTTTGATCATAATACATATGGAGCGGCATGCTGATTTGCCTTTACAAATTCCTTCTGGCCGCGCTTCACGATGGAAGGCGTCCAGGCAAACTTAAACCCACTTATAGGAATAGTGGGTGCATTTCGGTTTCCAAGACATATATAATCGAAAACTGTTGAATCGTTCACCACAAAATACTTCGTAGCAATTTAGCAATTTTTGTTGTGTCGGTGTTCCATTATACTAATTGAAGAAAGTTTATTTTTTATTAATTCTCAATAAAGTTTAATTCTAAAAATATACATAATACACTGCTTTGCGATGAAGCCCGATTTAGTTGCAGCTCAGTAAACATTAACAACTCAATTCCAAGCAACATTAAATCATAAATATAGGCTTGTTCAGGGTAAAGTACAGAAATATGTCATTGAGCAATACCGAGTGATTCAATTTAAGTACAGTACAATGTCATATGTGCTGTACTTATTCTTAGTTTGGCGGTCGCTAATCTCTCCATCGTTATTTTTGTGGTTATATGGAAGAATGCACAAGCGAATATCGCCACAATTAGTTTGCTGTTAGTCACTGTTATTCTTATGACGAATACTTATCATATTATCATTATCATAGTATACCGGGTAGTATACCCTGCTATGGAACGGGGAAACCTTGATTTTTGATATCAATTACTATGTTTGAAATATAATTAATGAGATGATTGAGGCGGTAATTTGAATAAACGTCGCGTATCTACACTAACGTTTCGAGCCAGCGGATTTCTGGCAGTGGGACTATTTACAAAATTTAATGTGTTGGACTCAGACAGAGATGGCGCTGGAAGAATTACTAAGTAAATTGCTGCATTTCAACCAGAAATGCTGAATAATGTTGTGTACAACATGGAGGAATTGTTGGTGATTGTACAACAGCCAAATTGATGACATATGGAATGCTTGCGTTGGAAGCAATCCCATAATTTAAGCAAACGAATTTCTTTCACATTCTGTTGTTAATTTGTTGAACATACAAATATATACCTTAATTTAAACATGCATAGCTGTATAAGGAATCTACTTACTTTCAAGAGATCAAAATAGAACCTGAATATCTTGTGTGCACCTCAAATTCACCACGGAAACTATCACTGTATATTTCGCCATACTGAGGATGTATTCATTCAGGTTGGACATCTTCCAAAGAAAGTTAATGCAAGACCAAAAATACTATTATAGTCATGAACAATACAATCCAAATGCATCGAGAGTATCTTAAATAAATACCTTTTTATCTACTTGCAAATCCAGCGACCTGAAAGCCCTGTCGCCGTTAGACCCTTATCGCGCCCCTGTGTCGCCAACCTACTGATAAGAAACTCACCCCTGTAACCGAATATTCGGTTTACGCTGGGTCTATTGTTATGACTTCCGGTATATTTTGTCCACAATCTTCATGTAAAATATTATATCGTCATAGAGGACCGCATACAACGTTCTCTCCCTTATAGGTGCACGTTTTTATGCAAATATATTACAGAAATTATAGAACATTTGAAATGGAAATGTTCGAATACTTTTTTTTATTTCGCTTATCATAGACCGGTTTAAAAAAATAAAGTATCATTATCGTATATAATTTGAAGCAAAATTTAAGCTGTAATTCAGAAATGGTGTTTTTTTAAATCAGATAATGAAAAATGTATCAATTGTGGAGTCACGATGACAATAAGTCAAAACGATTTAAATAAGCGATATCAATTTTCGTGAATGGAGCACCCTAAAGCATCAACAAATTACTGGGGTTGAGGTGGATTAAGATTTTTGATACCTTTTGCGCATAAAATGTTTGTCAGATTGCATAAATTATATATGTATGTATGAGTAATGAGTTTCCTGGTCCAGTTACTTTGGTAGTGCAGTCGTATCCTATCACATATAATATCCACTCATATAATAAAATTACGACTTTTGAACTGGATATTTGTTGAAGATCTGTTGAGGAATGGCAGATGGATATATTGGGTATTAAACAACCATTCGCGGAGTGGAACCTTCACCTGAAAATCGGCGGAAAATAAAAGAGATCATTGCTACTAACACCTGAGAAACGGTTAATAACGATCTATTCACATTATTAAATGTCACATTTTGCCCAACGAGTGTGACTTGTCATACAACAAGAAGAGTTGCATATATTTTTTCCCTGATTTTGATTAATCATTTTTTTGTAAGACATTTTTTATATGTTGTACAACAATGACGCAGGCTGCTTTTTGACACATAAGTTCTCACAACCTCAGATAGCATATCGTGTTTCAGCAGAAGAGAACCTTCAGTTTCTGGGCTGACAATCCAGCAAGGCTTGGCCATCCTGGTATCCAGGACACGTAACCGTTGATGTTAACCTCCAGAAACCTGAAGTGAGATGGCTTCCTTTCACGGTGGTTGACTGTGGCTTGTTTGTGGTAGACTAAACGGTATCTGTCACAATTTTTTGGATTTCCTCATTGACCTGGATAGCATGAAACTGCTGCAGATGCAAGATTGAATTAGATGTTATTTCCAACAGTTCCTCGATCTGCTGCAGCAAAAACGTTGGTTCAGAAGCTTATTGTTTCCACTGTGATTATACAAATTGCACGAATTATGTCAACTGTAACTAAATTGAGTTCGGGTTTTTTCCTGCTCATTTAACATAATCTATTTGCCCAAAAATATTCCGATAAAGCTGAAAAAACTAATAAAGTTATTAGTGTTAACGGAATTGTCACTTAATTGATTTGATTTTCACGTAACATAATGAAATGCACACTTCGTATTTTGTTTATGGAATGTCAGATTCGTGAACCCGTAAAACCGAATAGCTTTCCTTTATATTATATTGTCATCTCCTTTGCAATCTTCGATTTTTCATGTCACAACTAGAATGTTGTGTTCTGTTTATATCAAAGTGTAAACAGCAAAAGCCAATAGATCGCCAGATATGAATGCTTTCAGTTTACAATTATAATATATTCGACAAATCTAAGCTTCAAATTACTCAAAATGAGGGGAACCTAGACAGAAAAATTGAAATTAGAATAATATATCTTTTGTGCCAACAATCAATGGAAAACCTCATGGTGGTAACGAACTTTCCATTGAAACCTAATAAAGCAAAGTACAAAAAAATTGCCGCAAAACGAAATTGAATAACCTCTTATCTCCTCCCTGATCGTGTCATGTCACACAAGTGGCCGTTTAATTCCCCATAATAGCGAATGTTATCGCGCCCTAATGTTGCCACCCCACAGTTTATCAAATCCCACCCCTTGTGGGAAAACGGAACCGAACCGGTAATGCCCCGTTTGTACCCGCATTAGGTGTAACAAGTCATCCGGGCGCACTTGGAATGCACGTGACACCCCTATTGCCGCATATGCTTTTCTAGGGGGTGAATCCCTCTACGGAATGGTCTACATACAGGGGTGAAAATGATTTCATATATTTTGTTACTTTCGAACCATAAGTGAAGGATTTATTGTGTTCGCGGAAATTCTTGAGTTTGAAATAATTTATTTTGATGTCTACATTACGCATTCTCGTCGGTTTGTTTGTCGGTCTGTCTGTACCGATTCGAATGGATTTTGAGGAGCTTTATTATTTGGACCCGAAATAAGTAATGATACTTCCTATCTCAATAGGCGTAGGAGTATTGTAGTGATCAAACATTTCTCACATGAGATAACATGTTTTTCGGCCGTTTCAGCATGTCACAATTCGGTCGGTCTGTCTGTCTATCCGATATTCTTTCACTCGTCTATAGGCTCGAAAGTACTGATGTCATGTTGATGAAATGTTTACTGTAGATTCCTACTTGATCACAGGTGACAAAGCTTTACAGTTTTTGAAAATCGATCAAGTGGAGAAATCAGCAAAAAGTTATAAACCCTTGATAATTTCTCAAAATTCTTTGGAGAGTGTGATATTGGGGGGAATGTGCGGAAGGTCAGGGGAACTGTCAAACTTGATCTGTCTGAGTTCTAAGTCAGCGCAAGGAGCTTTGAAACGAATAAGGAAGAAAGGGAGAGAGAATACATAAATTAGGTATATTTTTGTAACTAGGAAGACCCTCCAAACCATGTACTCCGATGTAGTAGATATATAGATGACCATAGTAGACTAGAGATGACGGCCAGTGAGACTCTGGCTGACAATTTGCCATGTGTATAAGAAGAAAAAATGGATTGAGATCCAGCTGATACCTGACGAAATCAATTCAAAAATTAACTTTCCATAGGTATAGGGAGAGACGTAATGACAGATACTGTCGTAATGCGTCACTTAGCGGACAACCGAGGGGTTTGGTAAATATGCAAACTATTCGGAAAGTCTTACACTTCGGGCGGAGGATGTGAATATAGGGAAACTATATCCAGTAGGGTTGAACCATGTACCATAACTAATAGGTCAATTCTATGACAGATCTCACTTACTACTACTAGTACTGAGAGAGGAAATGGAGAAATGTTCTGTGGAGCTCAATAAATCTGATTATCATCGTGAGTAGGCCCTCAAAACTGGATGATTTCTATATACACACGCATCACGCGTGCGAAGTGATTCGGCGTTTGTCGGCGACATTCTGTTGCAATCTAACAACGTAATAGGGGTTGTTAGTGAATGACGTTGATAGGCGTCATTATATAAGGGTACAAAGGTCGCTTCCTTTATCCCCCTTGATAGTAAAAAATACGATATGAAAATATGAGTACCGGCTTAGTTTGTATTGAAAATAGGATTATGATTGCTGAAAGCATTTTATTGTGTCAGACACACGAGTATTAAGAGGGAATGGTTTATCTAATTGATTTAATTTTTATAGACAAATACCTCAAACTTGTTTATTGCTTATAAAAATATTTCTCATAAAAATTAAATAATGTCGCATCAAAAGTCTATAGATGAATGAAAACCAAAATATCACATAAGATTTAGTCATTGCTATATTGAGAATATTAAAAAGAATAATGAACACATATTTTGTTTGTGTAGAAAATAGAAAAACTTACAAAATAGTTCGTTACAGATCGCGATCGAACAATATTCCACTATTCTGTGGCCGTTTGAAGAGTGTTCAATAGTCTCAGACTGCGATAGAACAATTTATCACAAATTAGGAAACTGCTTGAAATGGTATTTTATCAAGATTTATAAATATATTTTTGGTAGTATTTGATATTATGCGCAAATTATTACCACAGTATTGCATACTTTTAACAAGTGAAAGGCGAAAATCATAGCATAGTTAGTTATTGCATTGTAAACTATGTAAACTATTTGAAATATTATCTCACAAACGGCACTATATTAACCTGAGTGGCCAGATTTGGATTTACAAAACCGACTCTGAAAGTAGAGTAGTTACTACTATTCTTCAAGACTCAGATCAAGTCTTCACAGGAATAGCTCTGGACTCAATCCAGAAAAAGGATAGGTTTCAAGACGCTGCACAACTGATAGAGAATCTACAGTGTCTGGATCAACTGCGAAAATTAGCTGATTTATGTATGTTTCATATATTCTAGCTGGGTAAAAGTGTCCTATATGATAACAACATGCACCAGCAGTCCAAAAAACATTAGGGGATCCAATAGCCGTATCTTCACCAGCACCTCAAACAAACCACTTCAAAAAGTAGTCATTCTGGGGAACCTAAATTTAGTTTTTGCTCTTAGTTCGCTATTTTAGACGAATTATCAATTACTTCATTTGCTTGATTGAAAAAGGTAACAACAAGAAACTTATTAGCAGTTGATGAGATACGAGTGTAGAAGGTGAATTTGAGTGCCAATCTGAACATAGTTGTAAGACGTAATGTTACTACGCCACTGATGATGGTACCGGTGAAAGGAATATGTGAATGGCGTACGATGACTTTTGGTAACAACGCAACCGGCTAGCTGCTGGCCATAATAATGCCTGTCCAGCCCCACGAAGACCGAAGGCATACTAATCACGATGTGCGTGCACGTATCGAAATGCCCATTGTCTGCACATCTGATGGCGAGGAGGATGTCGATGACAAAGCGCTGATCCTCTGTTGCTAGTAACCTTGATTAATCACCACTACTGACTATGTTTGCAAATATCTCTTCTTGAGCTGAGCATTAGTCTATAATATCAATACCTTGTTAGACTATTGATATGCAGAAGTGGAGGGAAACTTGTTGATCGTAGCAAAATGAGTTCCATCCGAATTATTATAAGTATCTAACTATTTTCCCAAGATAGGTAAATTCTGAGCTGTCCTGTGGTTGATTATCTGAACAAGCTCATACATGTACTGGCTGCTGGTGAAAACTACATACATCTTTCGTTTTAACTTATGAGAAAGGGTACATTGTGTTTCTTATATATCCTTGATTTGGGATTTATCAACACCGCAAAAGCACAATCTTAATCCGAGCCTCTCACAATATTCCTTAATATGGTTTCTTGGATATAGTCAATATCAATATCAATGTCATCACGATCTCGTAATTATATCTCCATTTTTTGTACTTGGATAAGGCTACAAAGGCAGCCGAAATGTTAAGACAGTTATTCGTTTCAATACATTTCCAATAGGAAAATTTTACTGAAATATAAGATAATCTTGGATTATACATTTGACTCGAAGCCACCTATACAGAATGTTCAGCTTACATCACTGTATTAATTTTTATTAGTTTCCTAAAGCAGGGGTGTAGATCAGTTCACCGTTGTTGACAGATGTCATATGGCATATCTTGCCATTATTTCCATCAGACTGTTGCTTGACATTTGTAGATAATGAAGATGTTTCATAACAATGCTTCGCACTTCCATTGTCTTGAGAACTCTGCGTTTCACGACGTCTTGATTAATGTGGTATCCTCAATCATCTTCAAGTGATAAGACATTGAAAATACCACAACAACCGACATTCGTTTTTCTCTCGAAAGCTCATTATGAGTCTAAGTAGGAAAATGCTGCTTAACGGTATAAATTTTCAAAATTGTGTTTGGGGGAAAATAGATATTCCCGATTCACCCGATTTAACCATCAAGCGATCATAGATATAAGGATGAGGAAAATAGAAGTTCCTTTTCTGAACTCTTTTGAAAACCATTGTCATCTGTCGGACGTCACTGGGCACCATTACCGATGATTTTTACTTTCTTAAGCAAGTGCGTATAAAGCCAATAATGCAACCTAGATGTGATGTAATTTCGTGATTCGATAATCTGCTTGTAAAAATTCACTGAGTGTCCATTCAAACGTGTCCTATGGCTGCGGACGATCGGAGATATTAGACGGTGGAGTATGTGTTAGTTGCCGTGAATGTCAACGAGGAAGTGTTTGTTTTGGAATGAGTAAGAATCGTTGGGTTTTATTTGTTACGAAACATGAATTATGAAACATGATGTGATGTATATTGGATACCTGATTTCCTATTGCTATACTCATTCCAATGCGATGGAGGTGTAGATAAATATATCTACAGTAGTCCTACAGATTTTAGGTGAACATAGGTTGATCAATGAATGGTTTCTTCATACATTGGTTTTCAATAGTCGTTGCTCGTATTGTTATAATATAAAGTGAGGTTTTATAGAAAATAATATTATTTGAGTCAGAGGTTTACGTTGCAGGGATGCAAAGAGCGATAAAGCAGTTAGATTTGAGTAATAGATCATAAAACATAAAAAAATCATATTATCTAAAATTTTTGCATCACAGTACCCACTATGCCTATACGCGGACATTTTTTACCTTTTTGTGGAATTTAGTACTGAATGAAAAGTTAGAATTCATCAATATATTCTCTAGAAACAGAACAGGAATATATTCTTCAGGATATCATCTGAACGTACAGTTTGATTTTAAAATTTATGGGTGCCTATAAAATTGTTAGGGGTTTCATAGGAAGCGAATCATTAAAAAAAATTATCTGTGCCAAGGGACGTCATACATTTAAATGATATGAAAAATGTCAAGATTTGGGTTACCTGGTCCTTCCACCACATCCATGAATATTTCTAAAATCCTTGATTTAATTTTTTAACTTAGAACGTATTGTTTTAGAATACATTCAATAATGCGTTGCTCTGATAACAACCATTAGGTTGGTGCCAATTTGTTTTCCAGAACTATACTCTATATATATATCTGAAAATTAAAAGTAATCCCACAGGCTCCAATTACTTTAATTCATAATTTCTTACTGGCCGTTAATGAATCCACATAAAATTTAATGAAATATACCTTAACTAAGATTTTGGTTGTAACAGAAGCAGTTAGAAACTTTGTACAATTTCAACGTTTCATATGAGCAGCTTATCAATGTTTACTTTTAATATTTTGTTCACATATAGGTACGCAATTTTTTGTTGAGCGTTTAGTAGAAAATATATCTTGTGATTGGAAAAATGAGCCCACTTATTTTTGCTCTTTCAAGTTTTTGTTGAAACCACGATTGAAGACAAGGACAACATGCCACTACGACCGATAACCAGCTCGAGAGGCTCTCCGACGTACAATCTTGCCAAGCATCTTCTGCACATCATACCAACCATTGGAAGGAAGAACACTATCTTATGTGAAGGTCTCCCAACACTTTGTAGAAATACTCCAAAAAATACAACTAAACGCTGAAGATCGTCTGCTAAGTTTCGACATCGAGAGCCTGTATACTAACGTTCCAGTTGAACTCATAAAGAAGATCAATAGACTACGACTGGGCCAGACAACAAACAATGACCGACAAACAGCCACGTCAGCAGACCGGAATACCGCGCATCGGGAACCGATCAGAACAGACCGCGCACAACTACACGTCACCGGACGGGGTATAAATAGGCATGAAGGGAACGTGTTCGCTAGTTCACCTGAAGACGATTGAAGATAGCATATCAATCGAAACGTCGTGATACTCAAAAATGTTATAGACAATGGAAGTCGGAAATCAAACTTTTGATAAATCCACCTTGTCTACAAGTTTCAAACATCAAATAACCATATAAAACTATTATTCCCATGGACAGAGAAAAGGAAACGACGAAAATAATAATAAATGAATAAAAGTTCCCTCCAATTTTTTATCCTACTTCACGTGGAGTTTTCGCCACCCTCTTGCCCCTAGTCGTCTAGTACGACTGCTCTTAGATCCGACCCACATTTTGAAAAATGTTTACTAACCTCCGGAATCCACTATCACTCTGTATATATGTTCTGCAAAACCTTCATTCAAGCATTCTTTTCATTCGTAAAAAACAGCTTCCTACATCGTTTGTAATGAAAGTAATAGTTACAATAGCATTCAGTTGCACTTAAAGACTCGTTATAAATGGCGTTCATTAAAGGTGAAACTAGAATTGCATTACTAATAATAATTAAGACGGACGAAAGAAAAAATTACGTGAATACATTTCTTGTGTTGGCAACGTGTGTGCGTAACGTTATTCATTACGACGGTTGTTAATGGGCGTGCCATTGATTTAATTAAAGATTTGAGATAAGTACGACGGGATATGAAGTATCAAGCTGATAGGGGTATTACTGAAAATTGAAATTATTTTCTGGGTCAGTTATCTAACCGATTTTATCTGAGATTATCCTACTTGGACAAGTGATTTTCAATATTAATCAGAGTGGTGCCTCTATTTTAATTCTTTTTTAAGTACTATTGATCTTACTTGATCTCTGTGGGAAAACATGAACCTTACTAAAAACATGTAGAATACTTGTTAGAAAAGTATCGAAATCTTAATCTTAAAATTATATTTTTATTTAAAATATATTTCTTCAGAATGAGTATTGAATTTGAAAATATTCTTGTCTTGGTTCAAATCAATAGTAACTTTCTCATGAAGTATATTTTCTTAAAGTGAGATCTGATGTTCTTGTCTATATTTTTACAAGAATATCCCGGTCCAATAATTTCTTTTTATGTGTGCACTTTGCTCATTAAAAAATATCCGACACTGTTTCTGAGTATCCAATGGATCTACCACTGTCATCAAAGTCATTATTCTTATAATATACTAAACATTTTTATCCGATCCTAGCGTATACTACTTTAAAAAGTCGTCCTGATGAATGTCATTCGAGTAATGAACTCACGAACGCGAAAAAAGCATTGAAGGTCTCATAAACACTATCAAGACACCTTGTACACATATTTGCTTACAGCGACTGTTTCTAAATACAGGGTGATCCAATATAATAATCATGTTGTAATAGTTTTCAGAATGGTAGGGGATATTAATCTTTTTCACGTATTTTGATACCTCTTAGTGTCAATATTATTATAGTGGTCACATTAGCACCACTTATTGACCTCATAGTAGCTTTATTATACCAGAAAATTAATAGTTTAACCAGTAGCAAATCTATGAGAGTACATTTTTCTTAACTTAACATTACTGTTGAACTGCTCATCTAGCCTGAAGTACAGGATATAATTAAAAAAATGTCAGCAATGATCTCATTGAGCGTGTGTGGAGGGAGGGGGGGGGGGGACAATGGTTTCCAATGGTTCATATGACTCACTACTCTAGAATTGTGATGGCTCTGGATGCCCCCTTCTCCTCTTGGATATGTCAATGTAACATGCAGCAAGATTTGGTCATTAATAAATCACTTGGATTACTGTTAGTTGTTATGAAATGTAGTTTTGTCCACCCTATAAACTTTTGGGTTTGATTAACAGCATATGCACTCATGCACAAACATATTAATGTACTTTCAAAGAGGTGTGCAGTGGCATAGGTAAGTTAATCCGTAGGTGCATTTTTCTCCTGTAGAACATAACCAACCTCCAGCCTAGAAAACAGTTGTTTACCTTCGAAAAACAAAGGAACGTTGTACAATGAGCGTTAATGGTGATAGATTATCATTTGTTTCGTTAAGGTCGGCTTACAATTATGCTTTCTTCATTTACTGTGTATCTAATTGAAGTTGCGTTAATAAAGTGCTTAAGAAAAGCATATATTTATTTCACTTTTGAGAAACCTTGTAACGTCACGAAAGATAGTTGGCGCCCTACTGTTAGTTATGTAAAGAATGATTTATTTGAAAATATGTTTTGTTTTAAATGCTTGTGAAAATGATGATATTAGGACGAATAAGTAACTTTCAGTAAGGAATCGGAATGGTGTAGTATTGCAATAACGAAAATCCTCCAAGCAGCTGAATGGACATCGCGCGCATCTAATCGTATAAATAAAAAAAGGCAAGGTACGTCACAGCATTGATTTTCAATAAATTTGAAACCCCTCAATTTTCTCTTCATACGTAAATCCATTAATACAATAAAATGATGGAAACCTTAAGGAACATATAAAATGAAGTTTTGGACATTCTATAATGTTGAATATCACAAAAAATCTTTGTCAATAGACACAAATTTCTCATGTGGAATATACATGCTCTTCACTTAGTGAAACTCATCCATTGTTATGAACAAGTTTTTGTAAATATATTAGACACAATTAAATTACAGTAAATTCAATTTTTATCTGCACAAAAAAATAATACAGCACTTCAAATCTTTGGAGTAATTATGTTTCGGAATGATTATACTATGCACCAATTTTGCATAGTCTTTGTTCTTGGATGATGTTCAGACTGGTAGAGCAAGTCAATCAAATATGCTAACCGCAGTTCATCGTGTATAGCAAATAACGTTATATCATATGACAAATATTACCATATTGAATACGATTGCTGATGACAATGATGGCCAAAGTTGTTTCCGGCATCAGAACACAATGGCAATGCCCCCAAAATTCATCACTGGTCATGTAGGAAGGCGACTAGATGCAGCATTACACACAATTACCTCGTTATCTTGTTAATAGAATTATCCATCTCGTTCAAAACAGCATGGCAAGGCTGCAGTACCAGTCGAAACTCAACAAGAACTTTTGTTTCTGCCGCACTAGCTGAACGAATTGCGATGATTAAAATTATTTAAGGTTAAGAATTGTTTATTATAGCTACATTTTGTGAGTAGGAAATATGCAATGCAATTATTTTTAAAACAAAAAAGATAAAACTGATACAAGAAATTTTCGGTAAATTTCTCTAAATTTGTGAGAGTAAATCGTTGCCTTAAAATATTACTATCTTTTGGAATTATTATTCTCATCAGACAAATCAACGTTGCTCATTCTTGTGAGTATTACTTCCCATGTCAACTGGCGAGGAAGCATTGTCATTGCGAACAATTTTGAATTCAAGGTATTATCATTGTTGGATGTTTCATGAGATATAAATCATGAAAAACCATGTCAATCATTTCCATTCAACTGTTTGTCTGTCTGTCTTCCTGGCTCTACTCTGTCCGGTTATCTTTGCTCCTCTATAACTTGGAAAGTCCTTCTTGGATTTTATTGATACTTTGAACTTAATTACTACTATGGCAAGAACAAAGAGGTTCGAAGTTTTTGAAAATCGATTCATTGACGGCGAAGTTATGTCAAAAACTATTCTTCTAAATCAAAATTAACTGATGTTTCTGCCATCTATGCAAAACAAATCACTCATCACTCGTAAGGATAAGGAATCAAATTATTATTTTTTATATTATAGTATTCAACGACCGGGCCACCGGAACGTCAAGAGAGTTTTTTCTAATCAAGTATGTTGTTGTATGTTGTGTATTATTGGCTAGAGAAGCAACCAAGTTTCATAATTTGTAACTTTGAGTATATTAGTATACATACTTGAAAAAGCAGCATCTATACTTGCTGATGTTCCCGGAAATCTCTAACAAGTGACAATCATGTCCGTGAATTGAGGAGTTGTGGAAAAGTGCAGAAAGTCATAAATCATCCTCGAAAAACAGGCCGACAACACAGACATGACGATTTCCTGAGAAACAAACATGTGAAACACAGACGTCAAATATTTCGCAGGTGTGTGTACACGAGTTATTCACCTTTGATCTGTAGGTAGTTAAGGAAGCTTCTGTATTGCGCTTATAGGCCGGACTAGCCTGTATTTTTCATCCAATGATTTAAATATACATACGTAAGTAGTCAATGTATAGCCAATAAAATGTGTTATGCAAACGCTAGAATGACGTACTCATGTGTGGTTGCTATTATACTGGTATTATCATATCGAAAGGTTGATCTAATAATGCAACTATGGCGCTTATTACAGCTTCAATAGAACAAACGTAAACAGGCTGCGCATGAATAGTCCAGGAGTTAAGCAATTTTTGGTCTGCAAACATTACTAGACGACTAACATTTTGCATGGACAATATATTCAGGTTTGTAATCTAACAAATTGCAATTTGATTATTTCAAGTCAAAACCGTTTTCCTAAATGTCTAATAAGCGTTGGTCTTTAGCCTAACTAGAATCAGTTCCTGACTGTAATTATCAGGAAGCAAACTCACTGCAATATTATTTCACAATGTTTAGGTCTCACATAATGACCTTTGGAAGAGGCCTGTTCGACATTTTGGACGTCCGAACTGGAGAGGATGAGCTCTTACGAATTTTCTAGGGCTCTCTTCTAATGTCTCTGGGTGAGACGAAGTCGATGATTTATATGCTAAGATATGGTATAGGAACAGGTCGCCCACTTTTTTTATTCCAGACTCTTTCAATGATTCACTGGATTAAAATCAGAATCTACGAGAATATTTAGGAGCGTTTTCCCCACATATAGTAAGAGAGCAGTATTCGTATGATGGTATGATATAGCCTCAATAGAGTAGCAGCAGTTGGTGAACACAATTTTATGCATTGGAAGAGAAACCTCAGCTTCTGGGACGCCGACCAAGTTAAACCGGCAACATAGTCTTGCCAAGACATGGTGATATTGATAACAACCCCCAGAAGCTTGGTGGAAGATGACGCATCTTCATCTCCACAGCTGGCAGACGAACGTGCGGTCTTCTGGGCAGGGTAGCTGTCCAAGAATCTTGCATGTTGAACAAGCTCTTTGTATATTCTCATTCACATTTTTTTTCGTGTTAAACATTGGTCCATCTCTCGGGATAGTTCTAGTTTGTTGGTTCCACGCACCTGGGAAGCTATACTTCAGATGATACGTCATTTCCAACAGTCCGTTGACGTATAGCGTTGGCGAAAACACAGATTATTTAGAAATGACAAACACTGAAATATGTGAATCCCCCATTTTGTCAACAATGACTGCCGATAGAAATTGATTATCTTGGTAACTGTTTAGTATTTGGTAGTGGAAGACTAGGAACATTACGATTAGGTTGTTCAAGTGTGTGGTCCAAAACTTCTTGAATAAGATTGTCTCTGACGTGGGAGCCGTATCGCTTGTATGAGTTTTGTTCGGATTTTTTTTATTGAACTTCGTTTTTGAATTTTATTCTCATTAATTAGTTGTTTCTGCTTGAATCTGTCAGAGTTAATTAAATGATGTGACCATTGACTCACGGAACTTGAAACTTTCCATGTCTAATATTAAACGTGAACTGCAAACGGGCTCTAGACCAACTGTCTTTCGATGCCAACAAAGGGACACATCGTCAACTGACTTGACCAAGCAATTCGCAGTGGGCGGAATACTTATTACACCAAGTGAACAAGGAAAGGGCAATTTGATTATGGAGAGTCCCACTTCATAAATTGTCTCGTCAGCCTCATCTGTGGGTTATCCAAAGATTCAAACACTTTTACATATTTACCCTCGAGCTGATCAAAGTCGACTTACCCTTGACTAACTCAACTGATCCTCGTACTCCTTTCTCTCTCCTAAAAATGGTTGAATAACAATACTTTAAAACTCAAGAATTTCGTCGAAAGATTACAATATATTCCATCCATGGATAGAACTTTCTAGATGTCACCGAATGGTTAAAAAACTTACAACTTGGCAAGAAATCAAATTGCATCAAAGTAAACAAGCGATTGAGCAATTGCCACTACCTATAAGTCTACCCAAAATATTTCACCTGCTTTCTGCATCTAAAAGAAACCTAAATTGATTCCAAAATTAGCCCACAATTCCAGAAATTCACTTTTTTAGGAATTTGTTTTCGACTTAAAAAGTAGGTACTATTAGCAGTACTCAATTCTATGTTCCAATGTTGTAATATCAATCAGCTTACTTTCGACGTTCTGTGCTTTCATAAAAACAGGCGAAAATTTGATAAATTCAATCAATTCACGTGGTTCTAACAATAGAAACGACAAAGACATCATGCATCGTCTTACAATTTTTGTCTCACCTCGTACATTCTGTAAATGAAATGAATACAAACGTACTATCGCATCTAAAGCGAGCTGCCATTTTTCCGGTTGACTGATCATGATTAATAAACCACACAGAACTCAAGATAAGTGAACTAAATTAACTATGTAGGTAAATGACAGATAACGTTTACTAACCTCGCTGGCATTTGTTTAGATTGAATTCAAGTGGGCATTGATTAAACCGAAAAGGGTGCAACAACCCTTTGCCGTAATAGAATATTTTTGTTAGGGGGTTTGAACAACGTATAATGGGTTTCTTCCTGATGAACGTCACATGGAATAAACATTACTTTGTAATAGTACGAAGAAGGGTAGGAATAAGTAATTGGAAGTATAATTGATTTGTTTTCAGTATACGTTTTCAGTGTTTTTTCTTCTTTCAGTGCATATCGTCTATTGATGTTGGTGACCACATAAGCTTTTTGTAGTTTGTTCACTGCCGTTCTGAATACTGATTTTGCCTTGTAAGATCGACTACAGCAACCGGTGCTTCATGTTGCGTATGATATATCGCTTTTTTGCATTTATCGGGTTGAGGATTTCCCTGTTTTCCTCAGTCATTCTAGTATTGCGTCATTGGTGATGTGGTGCATGTATGGCACTCGCAGCATTCGCCAGTAGCACCACATTTCGAATACTTCCAATCACTTACAGTCATTTTCAGTAAGACTCCAACTTTCTGCACCATATAAAAGCACAGAGTAGTTAGTAGTCATTTACTCTAAGCAATTAACGTTTGCAGTTATATCTTTTCTACTGCTTCTAGTGATATTAATTGATTGAAGCAGTGCACTTAACCACGGGTAATATCAATGAATGACGAACGAGTTTTTCCAATCCGCCGGGCCCCACCCGTCGTGCTGTTGAAAAACATTCGCTGCCTGTGGGTGAGGCAAGTTCTTAATGGCTGGTGTTGCGGTGAGGCAAAATTTAAGTTTTTTTCGATTAACTACGAACACGTCTCCCCAAACCAGTCCTTAAATATGTTGTTTGCAAAACCGAGGTGACCGTGACTTACGCATTTAAATATTTAGCAAGTGGACAGTGGCGGCGATGCCTCTCGCTTCCCTTCATTTCCACTGATAGATCTCTGATTTCCACTTCATACAGATACAAAAAATTAATGTATGCAGGCTAATTATGATTGCTGAAGTTTCGCCAGAAGACTAACTCGTGAAAAGTTGTAAACCGATCAAGTCAAGTCAGATTAAAGAGAGGTTATTCTTTAAATGACTGAGCTGATCGGAATCAAACCACTGTGGAGCACGAACCGGGGTCATGATGTCATGTTAAAAATGTATAGACAGAGAGGAAGAGCCATCAACTTCATTACTATTAATGTGGATCTGAAAGTCGAGTTCAGTTCAACGCACAAAAGGCAAAGACAAGAAAAAACATGCTAGTCTTCCAGCAGTGGAGATGAAGAGATGCCCAAAACTTGATCATTCCAAATCAGGCTTCTGTGGTTTAAAATCAATATATGTTTTGGTATGATCATCTAGCCTTGTTATGTCAGCGTCTCACAAGCTGGAGGTACACTTCAGCTCCAGAAATTTGTATTCACTAGAACAGCTACTGCTATCGTCCTAGGCTTAGATCTCTGGAATACTGTCATGTATGGCTTCCAGTTAGTGATTGTCATACTAAAGTTATGAATAGATTATTTTTTTATCTCCTCCATCCCGTCAGGTAATAGATGCTGTATGTATCTGATAAAAAATACGTTTGTTTATCTCATTTTGAAGTAAACAAGATGAAAACCTGAAAAGAAACTTGTGGTCCATGTTTGGAAACATTTATTAGACCTTTCTTCATAACTACGTTACTATAGGGAGTTGTGTGGAACAATATGGATCCATAGTGCCCATGTAGGTCAGAAGGAATAGTTTCATTCAACTGGAATTTAGCGTATTGACTTCAAACGCCACTGCACAGGATTGACCTCAAGGTGCGAATGAAATACGCCACAGAAAGGTCGTTTGCTTGCCATAAAGTCATTGTTACTTGATATTCCCTGTGCGGGCTTAGAACATAAATCATTTATGCGTATACACAACCACATACAAACACCACTAGAGCTAGATGCATTAATACGTTCAGTGTTTACTCTCGCGTACATAGGCGTCGCTATCTTCGAGACAACAAAGACCTAATGTAGATAACGTCATCTTGGTGAGCCTAAATATCTTTTGCAGTATTTCGATGTCTCTTGGAATGAATACTGCGAATATGTGGTCACGATAATGTAAGAAATATACCTTGAAGAGTTATATAATTTCAAGAAACATATTCAATCATTTGGTTTTACTGTATCTACCGTTTGGTGAGGTTTCTTCAGTAATTATTTGAATGAATCCTACGTTTTGAGGAGATACACAGTGGAAAGGTCGTATCTGTATCAGTTATTCGTGAGCGATGATCCATTACCGGACTAAAATAAAAAACATTAACAGGTTGGTGTATTGTCATTTTCTCTCGAAATGAAAATGGAAAGCCCGAAAAGAACTACTTTTCCTCTGAAATATTATTCCTTAAGGTCCCTCTATCTGATCCTTAATCATGATTCACAGCTGGGCTATAATCAAAACGTTACAGTGTGATTCATTGTGGATGTCTCCGTAAAGTAAAAAAATATTATACACTACTACCTTTTTACGCACACAGGAGGCTATAAGTAATATTTTCTCAGATTTCGCAAAGTACAAAAATGGAAAAAATAGATTTTGAAATTGTAATGACATTAATATATACGTTCGGAGTTCTGTTTTTGTACGAACTATTATGAAAGGCTGGAATATAGATAATGCATTTGCATTATTGGTGAATTAAAGAACATAATGTACTGCTACACAAGAAGAGTTAAAACTAAGCATATAGCAGTGCAATTCCAAGACAGCAACGCAATACTCCCATTTGGAATAAGGAAACCTGTAGGAAGCGTATGGTTTATCTGCAGCTTTGTAGAACATTGATTAAAGTTTTCCATGAAGCATACTCAACCAAACTAGGTCAAAGTAGGCTGAGCAATTAGAAATACAATCATCGCTCAGCTTTATGAAGGCAGTGAGTGATGATTTGGACGTTTATATAATTGCATATACAATCTTTGCGCTCTTTGATTCGGGACTTCTAGAACTATCACTAATATAACATTTGCACCACACACACAGTCTTCATATATGTAGAACTTTTGTGTTTATTTTTGCAGTTTATGGATTTTTGTGACGATGGGGGGATCTTAATGATTCGTTGTCTTAAAAATTGTTATTATATTGAATTGCTTGCGAGTATTACTCAGTGTTTTTTAGATCTTTTTATGGTTTGGTATTGGATCCCATATGTCGTATTGTTGAAGAGTACTGCTGTATGTTTCATTATATCTTATAGGGTAGGCAAAATTTTGCTCCTGATGTGGAAGTGTCCTTCTTTTGGATTTATCAACCATGCGAATGCATCATCTGTATTCTTGCCTTTCATGATAGATAAGTCTTGATTGGGAAGAAAACTGTTCTGGAAGCAGTGAAAAATATCAGCCAAAATAACTTCGTTTTTTTCATTCCATAATTCAGTCAATCCTATGTTTCAATTATCGGCCAGCAAAAAAGATAGTGAAAATAAAATAACGGACAAAAAATCAAACGGATTTAAATATAATCTTTGTGGTTTCCTGACACTTGATTCTTTTAGTGGTCCATATTTTGTTCTTCCATACGTTTTTTTCTAAGAGTTTTAGTTTTTAGTTATAAGGAATTCGCCATATTTTCCGAATTATCAGGTGGATGTACACAGTTTGCGCTATGATACACCTAACAGATTTTTACCTAAACTAGTTCAGGCCATTCCAAGAACTGTTCTTTATACCAAACAGGCTCCCAGAGCTCCGGAATTTGTACAATGTGGGCTAGTTATTGTATAATATCGTTCTTAGTATATCAATTAGGCCACTAAAATGCGTGATTATCCAATAATTTGCAACCTTCTCAATATTTAGAGTGGTGTTTTCTACTAAGTAAAACATTATTTTTTGACCAGCCGTTCACACCTTTACATAACAGTTCATGTGAAATCGTTCCATTTTCACACAAAAAACATTTAAAAGCTCGAAATAAACGATATATTCTTTTTTACCAATGCATCAACGATGATTTTGAGCATTAACTATTTGATTTTATTCACCATCATCAATCCAACATGTGTCTAATCGACTTGAACAATGTAGTATTTGCGACATTATACCGGGTCATGAAATGTTATATACGTGACGATACTTCCAGTGAAGAAAATGTTATGAGTTTATAATTCCTCGTTAAGAACAACATTATTACCGGCCCTATATGGCTATATTTACGCTGAACCATATGCCAGCTCCTCGGAGGATTTTTATGCCCGGAGGCCACTTCCTAGTGCTTACTCACACTGTGTGTGCCTTTCGCGATACTATCGTTAGTTTGTTGATTTAGAAAGATATGGAAAGCAACGAGGCGGTGCATCGGGGATTTCTGCAATGGAATTGCCGAGGATAAAATTGCGCTCATTGAGATGTACCGAGGCGCATTGGCGTAGGTCAAAATACCCTTTGACTGAAATCAAGAACAGAGTCGCTATTAATTCCTCTCAACTCCTAGCATATATAAATTTCCACGTACCGCAAATTAACACTCGTAATACTAATACATTTTATACTGCAAATGCTAGAACCAATACCACAATGAGATCATCAACTTATCAAATGTGTTATAATTATAATAGGTATTTCTCTCACTGTGATCCTAGCCTAGTTTCTTTCAAGTCATCTGGTCAAAGCGATCAACGACATTGACTTTCTGTGAAGTGCACATTTGTGCACTGATTATAGTTATTTATGATTTTTGTTCAATTGTTGTTTGATGTGGCTTTTAATTTTCTATTGCTATCTTATCAATGCCCTGTAATTGGATCTTTGTAATCTGTTGAGCAATAAACTATATTATTATTATTATTATTATTATTATTATTATTATTATTATTATTATTATTATTATTATTATTATTATTGCTATTATTATTATTATTATTATTATTATCATTATTATTATTATTATTAATGTCACTTTTGAAGCATATCCTGTGTCTCTCTGACTTGTTGTCATGAATTACATGTGAATATTATCAGGATACCTGCATTTTATTTCAAAATAAGAACCTGTAATATGCATTATTATGTTATGCTGCAAAACAACAGACCTATGCATTTGTATTGTTGATAAACTCCAAGTGAGGTTTATACTAAATTTGACTCAACTAGAAAACAAACAACTGTTATCCTGGTGACCCGGTATTTTTCAATGTTTATACTTTGGAAACGGCCTCTGAGCAGACGAAACGTTAGTAAAGGTCGCTTAGTGTCCGTTTGTTTTCTACACAGCCGTCAGGTCAATTAAAATAGTTCTTTCTCCAAAATATTATATTGATTTTGTTTTGCACACAAACTCACAAATTTGATTGAGCTATGTGAAATAGCCTCACAAAATAAGTGCGAACTTTTTAGATTTACGCTTTTATATATTTAATTGAAATAGAGTAGAAAATAGAGTCATATAGGAAAATCTGTACTCTGTAAAGCTAGGACCTCTCCCTAAAGAGCTGATTTTATATTCTCAAAAGTGTGGGCTCGAGAAATGAAAAATAATGTTTGAAGATGTTCTAACGCCTTTAATGCTAATTACTTTGCTGACAGTACACCGGATCAAACAAAATTAAGCAACATTGCCCTTAACACCTTTTTCCCTCCAAATTTGAGTAAAATGGCAGCAGGAATTTGCCGCTCCAACAATAATTGTACAATGACAAACCGACAGAATTGTGTGATATGTATGTACCCAGTTGAAATAACGTCTAGAAACGTATTTCATTATACTAAGAATTTTTACAATCATAATGATGTTAGGATTGAATGTGCTAAGTTTAAGCTATGATGAATTGACACCGATCCTGCTCTAAAATGCTAAATTGGAATATCTAAAGATCAAGGAAATCAAATCCATTCAGACTATAATTTTTTGATCCATGCATTCTTTCACTTTAAGCTAGTCGGAGTAGAATTTGCTTTAACCAAAAACATGAAAATAATAAATTTTGCTTCAAAATAGTTATCCCTTAGTTATTCATTCCTTGTTGAAAAAAGATTTGAGTTATGCATACAGACACGGAACTTGGCATGATCGATCAAATTCCTCCACTCGACTGCATATGCTAGGAAGCTTAGCATCTAGTCTACCGAGGAGCTTTAAAAAATGCACCAACTTGTAGAGAAAACTTCTTGCAATTCCAGTTGCATAGTTTCAGTCATAAATAAATCAACAGCGGCTTTGTCCGAAGAACCCCGAAGTACTTGTGTAGAATCGATTATTTTTACGCCGAATAATTATTTTATTGAGGAGTGATCAGTCATCAGTGGCGACTGGGATTTACAACACACCACGTATACCTACGATTGCACAGATGGCAGTGTTGCCAAACTTCTTCGAAATATCAATATTTATGCTCGAAATACTGTTATTACTGTATACGCCAAAAAGCTGGGAAAGTTTTGAATTCATGTAAAATCTTAATTGTTACACATAGCATTATTCAGACGTTTTTTGGTAATGTTAGATCTTTCATTTGAAAATAAATAAAGTGGTAACGAGAAATAATAAAATACGAGATAATCGCAGCACTTACAGTATTCGTATAACATGAGGTCTATAGTTTTTTTTATTTACTAGGTTCAACTTTGTGGAAGGGGGGTTGGTGGAACTACAAAAACGAAGCTTCTTCACTTGTTGTACTTAGGCAATTGTTCGTTAATGTGCCTTAATTTAGTGATATATCTCATCAGGATTTTCGTTATGAAGGTACATCATAAGACGAGCAAAGAACGTGTTTCCTCAATACTGCTCCCTCTAATCCGTGGGAAGTCAAACGAACGAATGATACTATCATACAGTCTGGCAACAAGGCGGAGCACGCAAGGAGTTAAATGGGGAAGGAGAAGGTACAACTGGTGGTATTGAGAGGGGGGTCCACTCAGCTGGGGTCTGCTTTGCATATAATGAGCTGAGCTTGCTCCGGACGTGGCGTGCTATTTTCAAAATAATGAGCAGTGTGACTGTGCAGGATTTCTGAAAAAATCGTCTGATCACGTTTACAAAGTTATTAGACGTGCTACGAAATTATGAACCTCTGGGTGTATTGCAGTCTTGTTCATTGGAGGATGTCTACTAGCGGCTTTCTCACATTTACAAAGTCTTACAGGGTTGTATCAAAATGGAGAAGATAGCTTAATGGTTAAGAAAATGGAAAAATATTCTAGTTATTCAATACCCTCTAAATTGGTAGAAAAGAAAAACAAGAAAGTAACAGAATACAGACAAGCAGTACTTGTTTCTCACTACCTACCTGATTCCTGCTCATTGATTATCATTTGAGGTATAGAAGGGCACATTTGAAAAAATGCACGATAATATTTTGATCAGATGAAAATGATAGTATTCCCTTGATTTGTCATGTAGTTATTATGTATGTTACTTAAAAATTAGCCAGGACGGCAGCATAACTACTGGAGAATAGTAAAAATATGTAGGATATCTCAGGCTTACAATTAAAGTATTGATCTCACAAAATTCTTTCTTTTCCAAATTTGTCAGTAAGACCATTTACTTTTTTCCATTGTGCTAACAATATCCAGAAGCAATAAGCTGAAGAAATTCTGAAATGATCCGGGGGAATTTTAATTGAAAAATATTTTGAGTTAGAAATTTTTATGTTTCATGACATATACTTTGAGAAAAACCATGTTACCGATTACCGTCGGTCTTCCTGTCGGTCTATGTGTTTGCCTGTTTATCTGTTTGTCTTTCTGTTTATCTGTCGTCAGTCCGATGGTCCTCGGAAACTACCATTTTGATGAGTCTGCTTGTAGTTTTTTGAAATTGGTACAGTGGCGGCGGAGTTATAGAAAGGAATCTAAAAAAATCTAAGTTGAGTATTTAAAAGGAGGGATGGCAGAGGAAGAAGTCCGGCGTTGTTGAAAAACTATTTATGATTTATATCCATTTGATCCTTGGTACTTGCTACAACGTAGATTATTCACGCATTTGCCTACAAAATATCGAAATGGAGTTATGTATTTCAGTGGCTTTGCATTTTGGGAAAAATTCGTCTCTTATCAGCATAGCAAATTCCAAATGAATTCGGAAACAAGTTTGAGCTATTCGAGTTTATCTATAAATACTCAACATATCGTAAATAAAACGAAAAAATTGGCCTAAGAGGGCTATGAACTACAAACCTTATACTTTCCAAGGGATTCAATCTTAATATAGGACCCAAATTAGGGCCACTTTTGTTTAAAGAGCACTTGAAAATTTTCGATCACTTCATTTCACTCCAAAATTCAAAAAAATACAGCAAAAATGCCAAACTTCATTCGTGGAAATCTTCTATACTGTGGATCACAGGCGTAGTTATTTGGGAATGAAAAAAATCATGCCCATCTCATTTTGGCAAAAAGCTGCTTACTCAGGGTGATAAAATTCAAAAAATTCAATAATATGTAGTAAAAGCCGCTTAAGCAGAGTAGGTTCTTCACGAAAAACTGAATTGTTTTTGAAATATTGGTTTGCACTTTATAAAAGTACGTAATATTTAGCTATTATTGTTCTTTTACTATCCTGTGAATGTTTAGAATTCTCGTTGCTCCAACGCAAAATAATCAAATATTCTTGGTGGCTGTCACATTAGGTATACTGATTTACTTCAACCGCTCGGTTTTTCAGTATTGCTCCATATCGCGCCCTGTTATATGAATACATATTGGTAATATTACTCTGCTGTCACTGGATCGATATCTCAAAAGGTACGAAACTCTACCGAGGTCAAAATTGTATAGACATTATAGACGGTAAAGAACGTCTCCAAAAATTTGTATTTTTTATAGTATCACCACCCCTCCTAATTTTGGATCCTCTCAAAATTATTTTACAAAATGATCAGAGGCGTCGCATACTTCCAAAAATTGAGTTTGAGCGTTGACTGATTTTTTTAGATTTTAGAGATTAATCTCCCGCCAATGGTCCGATTTTGTAAAACTACAATGCTTTTTCATCCTCGTCACACTAGTAACCTAGTGTCAAAGTCTCATCAAAATCCAAATAGTACTTTTCAAGATATATAGTGAGCCAAGGATTACTAGACTGAGAACAGACAGACAGGCAGACCGATATAATTGATTAACCAGGTTTTTCGTGGTGTGTATGTGATGCAATATCAAGAAAACACAATATATCCGATTCTAAATTTTTCGCAATCACAATTCTTTCCCGTCAAGTGGCGTTGGAAGTAAAATCAATATGAAACCCACACATAAAAATTTGTGACAGTGACAGTTTTCCTTTAATTGATTATCGGCCAATTAATTTCGAATATTAATTAGTACCGTTATCAGCCCATCACAAATTCTCACGACTGAAATTAGTGGAGGTTGTGGACATTTACTTTATGTACAGGAAGAGAATACATACGAACATTCACTCAACCACCGTTTGGAATTCTTGTTTACTACCACAAAGCAACAATCAAAATCAGTGGCGTCCACAAGCTGTTACTTTTACCGAATTTCAATGTTTGAAAGGAATAATTATCATAATATATATCTGTAGCAAGCAAGATTGATTCTTATGAAAATCTTCCTGACATAACCTCTGTCCGGTTTGCGTTAGACGATAAGGTTGATCAAGATACCAGTATTGAGACAATATTCTTATTCCATAAATTTTATGATATTATTTTTTCTTCTCAGGCTAACATGAAACATCGATTTCAAGATATTATGTTTGATGTATTGTAATACCAACGTCGTGTAAATCGATGCACTTATTTCCGTAGGTCTGTCTATCGGTCTCCATAAGACTTAGAATGTATTTGACGCAGATTGAGGGTAAGAATGTGAATTTTGAAGACCTAGTCAATGAGTCATTTTTGCTATGATTTGGGTATTTTATTTGATTATCTCAATTGACATTTATTCTCAAAATTTGTAGGTAAGGTAGCGAGATATTTATATGTACTCAACATTTGAATTCCACACTTATTAAATATATCGTCCTACGCACATAAAAATGACTTTTCAGACCAAGAATATGTGCTTTCATTCAAGTATACCATATCATTCTATATGCGCAAAGCTATAATAATCCTAAAGTAAGATTACTGTATTTTTGATGGTATAGAGTAAATTTGAGTGAATATATTCTATTCAAACCTCGGAAAGTATTGGAAGTGAGAATAACAAAATCACAAATTGAGCATATTATAATGACGGCACAAAACAGAGAAAACCAAACGTACAAGAATACTATAGAAGACTGAAGCATTTCATGATCTTGGCGCAAATAATTAAACTTCATTATTATTGGTATAAACACTTTGTAGTTATGATTAGCTGTTATCAAAGCTACAATTGGTTTCTTATACTTGAAAAGAAGAACCAAATAAGTATTAAAAATGTACCAATGTGACTTCTTTCTTACATTTATATGCGTTATATAGTATTTTTTGTAGTTCAAGTTTGAAAGGCGTTGTACACATAAACATAATATAAAAAATATGTACCTGTAATTAAGCCAAAAGATATACGTCCACCATTTGTAATAGAACTTATTCACAACTCACATACCACTTATATCACATCAACACCTGTACACTTGATGAGATTCTCACAACAGTCACAACCTCAACTTTTTCACAGCACGTTGATCCTGAGAAATGGTTGGTAAAAATTAATTCCAATAGAAACTAACGGGCGTGGAAACAGACATACTTATTCGTAGAAGAAACTATGCACTCCTCCAAAAATGTCCATTTGACTAGAGTGAAGTTTTTATCTTCAAAGTGGTGCTCTATTCCATTTCGCTCTGTTCCGCCACTGTCAAAATATTGTCATGCAAGTTACAATACACACCTCCTTTATTATTTAAATTAATGTCACGTCACATTACAATGTGCTATTGTTGTCGACAGTAACTAAAAAACGTATTTTTTCTTAACGCCAGTTGCCAGTATATTTTTTCTTTGATACATTCCATGGGAGTCGATTTTTTGTTTCTGTTGACTTTTACTGAAACAATTAAATCAACTTGGTCGCATTTTTGACGCTTTCAATACAATACGCTTGATATTGTTTGTCTAGTTACGGCCAGGAAACTTTTTCCATAAAGTTCTTCGTAAATGGAGTACTTATTCAAAGCAGACATCCAGCACTGTTGAAAAAATAGGTGCACTAGTCTTTGAAGGGCGTAATCTAAATGACAAAACACGTAAAGCCATGTCCGTAGTCTGCCGTTTGACAGAATATCCTTGGCTTCTCTATTACAAGTAAAGTGACATTCGTATTTTGATGGCAGTGTCACTTCATTGAAGACTTTGATTGTATTTTGGAACAGGTGAACAAATTGAAATAAGTTTTGAAAATTGAAAATAATAATTTTGGAAATCAAAGTCCAATCAAAATGGCCATATCCAACCACAAGTATCGGAACCTTCAGAAAAACTTTAGAAGAAAAACAAATTAACCCTCTGTTTTATTTATGGACAAAGTGTCAATAAAATATTGCTTCTAAACAAAGAATTTATGTACATTGCATTTTAACATGACGAAAGGTAGGTAAACTATCATAAATACCACACAGAATTACAACACATTTTGCTCTAGTGCAAATTTCAATCCTTTCAGAATTCAAAAGCTTTATAATTGCCAATGCACTTTTGATTGCATTTAAAAGTAATAATAGTGCTCTAACAATCATCAAGAGTAATGGCTTCGTGAAGACATCAGAAGTTCAGGCGCATCATTGCTTCCTATAATTGACTTGTATTTGGTGCCTTGTGGAATGCTGATGCTTCCTGCTATGAATCTGAAGTAGATTCAAAGCAGTACCGTGACCAAAATTGGTATAATTTTTGAATATTTTATATTAATATTTTTACTGTCACAGGTTGCATGTAAATAAGGGATATCAAAACGGTTAATTTCCTTTCCTTTTAAGGTTATTGATCAAAACGCTGGTCATATTTACGGCTTAGTATGGTAATTTTCAGTAGGCTTTGCTTATTTAGTTGGCATTTTTTCCTCAGAACAGGATATAAATAAGGGTTGGACAAGAATCTTTGATTTTGTTAAGCAGATGAGAGCCCTACAATAAGGCCTTATCACAGCACGTCAAACAAAAACCTTGGGCCTGTACCTACCTAAGTTTAGGTATACATCTGGACTGCAATAGAAACCTCAATTAATTTAGTAGAATTAACTTTGATACGACGAGTATATTAAGGTTAGATAATTTGCTAAATGTTACATTGCTATCACGAACATTTCCTTCATACACATTTATCTTACGAAAACAACCTCAAGTGTTACAAGATTCATGTATACTTTCATATAGTCGTTATCTAATGTAAACATGAGTTATTTACTCAGATGCCAATTTCAGCTGTGAGAATCTCATGTCAATAGCGAAGCCTGTTTGTCGAAGCATCGTAGAAATTTTTACACTTATCTGCTAAAACCATCATTTGGTCCTTCAGTTTGAGTCAAATGGAAAATGTAACAATGAACCTATTTCCGCGAATACCTATAAATAACACGCTATTTCACAATGTCGTGCTATTTTATCTCCTTCTGAAGGTGATAAGATAAGAGTGTATTGAAGCTGGTTTTGATATGGACGTAATTCTATTCAAAATCCGGCCAACTCCAAAGCTTCATGTCTCGATTAAGAGCTAGGAGCAGCTAGTCACATTTAGAGTGTATATTCGTTGTACATAAACAGTCGTTATATTTGTTACCAATTCGTTTCGTTTTTTATGTGAACCCCATTTGACATTCAACATGAAAGGTTTTAGGGCTAAGCCTATAGCTAACCAACGTGAAGTTTGTGAAACACGAAAAATTTTAGAGAGTACAAGATTGAAACCCGAACTTGTGGTGGTCTTATATACGTCTGGCTCAAAGCAATATATTTGAAATTACATCACAACTTCTGTGAACAAAATTTTGCAATGGGATCATAGCTCAACCTTATACGAGTATAAGGTAAACAATTTTGGAGCATTTGGACTACATATACAAATAGCATAGTTAAGTGAATGGCGAGGTGGAGATATGATGATTATGTCCTTGCTGTATATCCACCCGCCAATATCATTATCATTACACAATTTAATTTTCATTTGTTGATTAAGGCGGCTGTTTGAGAAGATAAATTATTTTGTTTCCATTTGAATCTATTTGGCATTAACATGTCGATTATTACAACTACATTTATTAACTTCGACAGATATACCATAACATGCTGCATATGGTAAAATTTGGGCCACGGACGATAAGAACTAATAGTTTTATCATTAGCGAAACATTTTTGGAAAGAATTACACAATGAGTTTCAATCTATGCCTGAAGATGCGAACGTAGTTGTCATTCGAGGAAGTAAGAGGAAATGGATGTCTACTAAATTACATGTGAGCTATTTAAATGACAAAATCTTCATCTTCTTTCACATAGTGTAAAGCAGCCTACTGAGCCGATAAGAAGATTATAGTTTTACCTTAATACTCATGAGACACAAATCAGAATTTTCGACGCTTTGTGTGACTTTTGGCTTAAAGAAGCTTTTTGGGAAGTACAGCGCATCATAGGTAAATGTATTTTAGGTACATCTGCACACGTATATTCTTATTTCGTTGTATTTTTACAGTTCACACACACACTGTGAATTGTTGAACATTTGCCAAACCGAGACATGTATATGAGGGTAAGATAAACGCAAGACTTGGTATCTATATTTACGTGGTCACATCGCGCTATATATATTTAAAAACCTTCTCGAACCTGCTATGGAACAAATTGGGATTGGAAGTCGAATATCATCGCTTTGTCTTAAATTTAGGTTACTGTGTTTCAAATATTACAAAATAGTATATACTGTAATTAATGGAATAGTTAATTCACGACAGACAGTATTCGCTTTCGGAGTTCATCTGCTGACGCCACACTAGAGATGCTGACATCATTTGCATCCCATCATTTGAAAAAAAAAGCTCAGATATTTCAAAGTAATATAGTTGTGAGCATCCATCAATGCTTTCAGGTTAAGTTGTCCCTCTCGACCAATTTTACAACTTTTTAAAATATTTTATGTTTTTCATCGAAATTAAACTGTGATTTTTTGGTCATTGGATGAAGAAGATGAATTTATGCCTTACAACTATAGCTTGATCCTCTTCTGGCGTGTCACTCATATTTTTTGAGGAAATTGAGGAAATTTGATAAGAAACGTGTTTTCGGAATTTTTCAATACACACTGTGCAAATAGTAGGAAAATATATACGTAAACATCGATTCGTCATTGGCTTTATCATTACACACTCATTTTAGCAATAACATTATCTATTACTCCAACATCCATTCTGAATATATTTTCGACTGGTGTATTATATATCTCAGTATTTGGGGAGAAAGCAGGTTGAAACCCGATAATTTGATCATTGTATGGTGCGGTGATAATGGTATGACAAGACTTCTGACGTTATCTAATGCCAGTATTGTAGGAACACCTGAACCGCCAAGTAATTTCAAATGTATCCAAGTGGTTCAAATAAATTTAGAAAATATATAGGAATGAATCATCTTAAAAATTACAAGATGACTTTTAAAATTAACGCTTTATCTGTCCTTTATGAGAACGTGACAAAATTAAGACTATCAAAGGAAGTATACTTGAACATCAGCAATACACCAGATCTTCTAGACGAATATATATTATCATCAGCTTTGATTCACTACTGAACCAGATAAAACAAGCCAAAACTCGCATACATATAACAAAAGAAATATTACGGAGTATAAAAACGGTGTCAGTCTTTATCAGTTTTTTAGTATAAATATTATGATATTTACTTCCTTAGCCAGATTAGATGTTTGCAAGACTGCAGAAATACTCTGATATGGACCTTTTCATAATACATCTATAGAAATTACAACAGGATATGTTTGTAGTGGTTAAAAGTATACATATGATATACTGTATACTTTGCAAAGATAATTAGAATTATTAGACTGCAGTAAAAGTAGTAATATTGTTTTATGGATCACTGAAACTTTTCAAACGTATCATGTGACTTGCTTAATCTAGCCCTTGTTGAAAATTACATATAATTGCCCAACTAACTTTACTAATACTGTCTCCGCATCTAAAAATGTAAGTAAAAGTAATTTTTTTGTCAGGAGAAGCACTTTTAAATTGCATAAATTCGCTATAGGTATGTATTTCCTATTTCTACCAGTCCACTCTGCTCGGAGTGTGAAACTGACCGAAAAATCGGCATGGTCATGAAAACTTTTTTGTTGCTCGCTATCATGTTCAATGCATTTCGGCATGGTGCGTAGCGTCGTGGAATCGGTCATAATATTTTCGTCTTAACTTCGTAACGTTCTTTGTCTATTTTTTTCATTATATTGCATTCCATTATATACTTACTTAAGAATCTGCTGCTTCTCCATCTATTTGTCTGTTATCTATTTACAACATTCAAGTAGATGATTTGGAGTGTCCTGGTCAGAAAAATATAAATAATTTTCATATTCTCTCTTGCCTATTTGCTTTGGGTAGCTCTCAAACTCATTGTAAGGAAATATACGGTGTATCTGCTACTCTGTGAATTCACTATTTCACATCTGGGACCAGTTTCGCGGTCCACATTTTATGGCTGGTTGTGCCCGATATTATGTGCCATTTGGCAAACAGCATTTTTGTTTTACTCTTTTACTTTTCACCCTCTCTATAATTCTTACATCGAGACTCCACCAGTAACCCTATTTCCGGGACTCCACACACATGAAAAGAAATGGTCAATTCAAGGATTTTGATAATGTTGTCAATGCCTTCGTTGATATAGTTTTATTGACAGAAATCACACGAAGCAGCACTTGGCGTTGCCATCTCATTGGTACTTTTTCCTCTTTAGTGATCTCATGTATACAGGAGTTACATCTGACGTCATCATGCCATGATGAGGCAATCTTTCTCCAGGGTTCACTTTATATGCTCAATCATCCTTGTGTCTTCATCCAACCAAACTCTCAAGTACTTTATTGAATTATTGCGTTTTCATTTTCTATGGTAGTCTGCGGTTCCCTTATAGAAATCTATAGTTCACTATTTATGGAACTTTGCTTTTGTTGTGTTATTGTTAGATGCAGTTCCTAGTTTTGAAAAAAAAAATTAAAGTATAGTGAGTTCTCTGAATGTTTTCCAATGAATTTAAGGACATCCCCTGGAGATACCTGATTAATTAATCAGGGTAACACAGAATCTAAAGGAATAATGAAGGTGTAGTTGTCTAGGTGATAATATAACACCTTAATGCTTCAGATTGTTCTTATTCTGGAAGTTTTGGAAGTATTGTGTACGAATTTCAGTTTTTTTGTGGTGTAGCCATACAGATCTCCATAACGATTTTCATTTTACAAGGAATTCGTAAAGTTTTAACCACGCTGTATAGAAATAATGCTTCGATTATGAACCAACGTTAAAGTACAATTTAAGAAGCTTGACAGATATCAAGGTGTTTAACTCCTTTATCATAAAAATAATATTTAGTTTTTTAACATTAATCTTCGATCTCTCTTAAATCTCGAACAAAAGGTACTCAAAGAGAAACAAAAAAATAACGAATGTCAAATACAACATCAACATAGATTTATCGTAGCTTTGATCAAGACCTACATCCGCTGTTTATAGTATCAGGACTTTCTTTGTGTACGAATTCATTACTAGAATGTCACGAACCATCTATCTTATCGTGATTACGCCGATTAGTGATGAATTATCGTCTAACATAGTTTTCATTGAACTAGTTTACTCAAGGCAACACTTTCACAGAACAAAAGCACAAGTTTTCATTCAATGAAATTGAAATCGTAGCTTCATATACGTTGTAATTATCATATACTGGATTCTGCATATAGTGCGGAAGATTTGTACAACATTGCACTAGTATTTAAGAATGAATCAATCGATTAAGTTATAGAAGATTGTGTGATTATTCCCATTGCATTTTGGTGTGTACAAAATGGCGTGAAGTTGTAATATCACCTGGCAAGTTGGCAAACATCTCAAATCACCTCCATAAGATTTTTTATAAAGATTGTAGAATTCACTGAAACGTTTGCAAATCTACTTTGACTTATTCTCACTTGTCAGAAAAAGCAAGGTGAATTTGAAGCACCTGTCTTCATAGACAGAAATCATTTGTTACAGAACACTTAGATAGCTATTCTGTCCAGGACGTGTATTAAGCCCACATAAGACTGTTGACAATACTTTACTAACGTCTCAGTTTTCCTAGCCGCTTGTCTCGAAGTACAAAGTGAGAAAAAATATTTATTTGCTTGGGAATACTGGACATCCATGGAGCAGAGACAGGAAAATCGATAATATTGATCACCTGAATATGATTGTAGATAGTAAACCTAACGAATCGTCACGACACTCAAGATTATATATAGACAATGGAAGTCCGCCACACAGCTCAAATTTCAAACAACAGTTAATTTATTGCCATTGTGAACTTTGACAATTATGTCGAAACACCCGAAACATTAGAAAATTTCGCTTAGTAGACAAATGAGGTTTTAATCAATGACGAGGAAAAGTGAGTTGAATTAAGCAAAAAAGTACAGAATAAGTTTGAGAAGGTTCATCAACTATATAACTTTATTCGCCCATAGACATTTTGGGTATCACAGAATATGTTCTGTAGAATGATGTACATTACTCTGATGGCAGTAATAAGTTATAAATCTGGACGATCAATTTTGGGGTACCCTATTGTATTCTACCGGTGTTCAAACTAATGAACTCACCAAATGTATGGAACAGTGATGAATTAATCTTGAAGGTTACAACCTGTGGCGCAGAAAATTCATAGGCACGTGACGATGTTTTTTTTCGTTGTGGGTCAGTGTACGCGACCAAGGTAGAAATAATTCACGAATTAGGTATGATAAAAGCATGGTCGAATATGGGTTTCCGTGTTAATGTCCACCAAAGATAATGAAGTATACATCCTTTACTGAGTTAAATGAACAGTTTAAGAAACCTGCATTTTTTTTCAAATTCACATGATTTTTATACACGCATGTAAAAACATTCGTTGTTTTTTAGTTACCATAGAGTATCTTCTAAAATCTTCTAAATCGTCACTCCACATCGCTCTCAAACATTTGATCAATATAGGGGGTTACTGAAACTACGCCATAACAAGAATGGCGACAGTCAAACCGGTGGAGCGACAGACTGACGAAAATCAGTAGCACGCTCTAAGATGATCATAAATAATCATAAGAAAAAAAAGTAACTGCAAATAAATGATCACGAATTTGCAAGATACATAAAATATTCGGCTGTATTTACTCAATTTCTAAATGACGATATGACCATGGTCTGTGATTGACCAACAGAACAAACATAACTACGAGTAAATATCCTTATGATCACGTAGTGTCAAGATGTTCCCTGTTGACCATTCCTCACCTACATCAAGACCCACCAGAAATCCATATTTACCTATAAAAGCCATCCGTTTCTTGGAACGTGACTGGTCCCTAAAAATATAGACTGTTTGTCTATTTGCCTTGTACGAGGTCAGTAGCGTAACGTATATACTTGCGTAAATAGAAATTAAATAGGAAGACTTATTGTTTTAGCTACAACTTTGCGGATAAATATTATGTATTGGATCAAATTAGCGAAGTTTACTCATTTCCTGGACTGAGACCAGGAAAAGCACTAACATTAAACAAATCTATATGTAAATATGCAAGCAATAGCCAAGCAGATATCGACGGATTATCACGTAAATATCTGTAAAGCTAGATTCATTCATCCGGAAAGCTTTAAGTGTACCTATGATGAAAGTAAAAGTATACAACGTGGTCCAAACACGATATGAAAAATTGATAACTTTTAATGTTACATTTGCATGCCCGTATCGAAATGATTCTAGTAGATCCGCTTTGGCTGATTAGAACAGTGCTTGTATATATAAATAAGATCCTCAAACGTGCTCCGGCTTCAATTTCCATTGTTGAGATACCAGTTTCTATCGTCTAGTAATAATAAAATAAGTATTCTGTTCAGATTTAGGCGTATACACCTATTTCATCCCACTTTGATGGCGATTTATATATTTATATCTAGCTTTCAACCCTTACCGTTCAAGATTTGTATGGCTAGAAACTAGTGAACATCTATGTTAACATCGGAATGGGATTCTTGATATATGTTTAAATATCAACAAAATGATTATTATTTTAATGATTACTAAACTAATGGAGATTGAAGCCGCAAACCACTTGAGCGTTTGACTTACATAGACAAGTATTTTAGGCTTAATCATATATTATATGAGAACTAATATATACTTCCAAGGTGATGATTCAATGGAAACTGTTTCAATATCCCTGGGAATGAGGAAATGGGAAGGAAAGACAGATATTGAAATCGGATGAGACTTTTGGACTTGATGAGAGATGCTGAAACTCTTTGAAGTAGGATTCAGAAGAAGCTGAACTCATCGGAAATATTGATGGTTAGGTGAACGTTATTATTCATTTACTCGTACAGCTTAAACGATGCCTTGTTGTGCGTTGTTTGTTCATAAGTTTGTAATATATAATCTCCAAGAAAAATATAAACCACCTTGATCTTTTTTGATATGTATTCTAAACTATACTGCTGACGTTAAAAGAAATAAAATCAATTTGCGAAAACGTCTAATTGAATATCATGAGGGTTTCGTAATGATTAACCATATCAAAGATGCAGACAAGTATACTTTATTATATCTAGCATATTTGCACAAAATCCGGACTTGTAGTTCACACTTAGAGGGTTAGAAAACTATTAATAGGGCGTTTTAATGTCACTGTCTAGTTCTGAAGTAGTAATCATGAACATCGTTAACATCAACCGCTTGAAGTTTAGAAGCCGTGACTTTCTTCGATAGATCAAATGTGTCTAATAAAAATAACTGAGATCCCTGATCAGACGTTTGTGTGATTCCTGAAGTTATTGTTTGTAATACAGATTATTTATTTCCCATAAAATACCACCTGTAGGTACTGTTCGAAAAAAATAGTTACTACCTCATCAAATATAAAGTTTGATTAGAGAGTTAAAATTAATCTCTCTATGGGATTTTGAAATTGTTGACCTTTTGGAATTAAATTCATTTCCTAAGTTGAAATGCAGTGATTTACAATAGCTGGTGAAACAGAAACAGATCAAATAGGCCCCCTTAGAAAAAACCTTATTACGTCCTAAACTGCCATGAAACTTAAATATTTCAAGTTAGATGTGTTGTTGAAGACTGTTCAAGTGGGTGTTATAAAAACCAGCATAACAGATTTGAAGCTTAGAGCATCTTCTGCTCAAATAAACTTATATAGATTTAAAAGCATTGACTTTGTATAAGAAATAATACTTCAGCTGGGAAGGGTCCATTTGCTTTGAATATTTGTCTAATATGCAAACACTGAGATTCTTGTTGCGATGCCACTGCATGACCGGCAGTCACGTTATCGGTTGCAGCCCCTCAAGTTTATCGCAGGGCATATATTCAACGCGATATAAATAAAATATTTGTTTGAGGCAAATATGTCATTTTTAATATAACCGTCGTTATCTGGTAAAGCGTGATAAGACTGAGATGATGGCACATGTGCGTTATCGTACGATTGCTACAGTTTTATTAAACTACCATAAATCACTACTGAAAGACGGATATACCAGATACACATTTTTGTACTTTCTGGGAAAGCTCTCTAAGAAGGAGTTTTTAGATGCAATATTGGTCATTTCTTATAGATAACCTCTTGTAAATAAACACAACCTTTAAACAATATAAGGTTTAACCATCGCGGAGAAAATCTAACCACGCTGAGGTTTTCCAAAGGAGTGACTTTTGGAAGAGGCACGTTTGATGTGTTGGATGTTCTGCCTTGTGAGAATGAGCTCTTCATCCCCTCAAGTATTTGTTGTATTGATGACTAATGGTGTTATTATGTGAGACAGTCTGGTTGAACAGCAACCATGGTATAAAATAGGGACAGATCAGCAACTGTTTCTTGATGTTTCAGACTGCGGAGGTCCTTCATGAGCTCAGGTGCGTCCCCTACATTCACTGATCTTTTCTGAATTGAGTCAGGGAGGGATTGGAAGAGTATCTCTGCCTCTATGGGATTTTGAAATTGTTGACCTTTTGGAATTAAATTCATTCCCTAAGTTGAAATGCAGTGATTTACAATAGCTGGTGAAACAGAAACAGATCAAATAGGCCCCTTTAGAAAAAAGCTAATTACGTCCTAAAGTGCCATGAAACTCAAATATTTCAAGTTTGCTTATGAGTCGAATTTATCGTCAAATTAAATACGACAGCTATTGATAATAAGTATATCATTTCTGTACTTTCACGATAGATGTGTGAAAAATCATTCATATCTAAGAAGTGAGGAGTATCATCAGGGACAAAACTTTATGAATGAGAACGTGTTTGATCAATGGCAATAGAATGAGACACCCTCCTTTATATTTTTTGTTTGTTTTTTGACTATAACTTCACCATTGCAACGATTTTAATGTCAGAGCACTCAGTAATCCGGTATCAACATTTCATCAAAATCCATAATGCGATACGGGTGTTTCACTTTGCACCAAAGAGAGAGAGAACAGTGTATTTAGAGAACACATTTCGTCAAAGTAACGAGTTATTGCTACTATTGTGACACTCCGATAAATCGGATTTAGTACTCCAAACTTTCTTATGTTTACCAATGTTCATACAGCATTATTTGATTCGGCTATAAGCACCTGCATTCCTGGACTAATGTGAGAACTCTCGAAATTACTTTGAAGTAACCGCCCAGTTTTGGACCCTTATTTCGAAAAATTAGTATACTATTCGCATCATAATCACCAAAGAACTGAAAATATGGCAGACCTTGTTTGGAATACAAGAACACTGCGATTCAGCTGTTTATCCTGGAGCAATAATAATTATAGGGTTTGACTGACGACTCAAAATTAGTTTGTCTAGAGGCTATAAGTTAAACATAGTAGAGGGGCGAAAATAAATATTGCTCCAAATATTTTACAAATTCCTTAACTGTTTGTCATATCGCTGTATTTGAAACATCTCATTTTCACTTCCAAGGCCAATAGGCGCAAAAAATACCAAAATCAGGATACCATGTTATCTTTACGAGATCACTGTCACATATTTTTGTTGGTCTGCCGATATGCCTTTCCAGTGAACTTTGATTCCTCTATAACACGGAAAGAGGATTTTGATGGAATTTCTACAAGTGACTACTATATACTACAATGAGGGGGAAATACTATTTAAAAACTATTACAGCCATAGCGGGGATCGTCTTAATAACAAACAAAAAATGCTTAAAGTTTGTTTTTATACATTCCCTAAAACTTGAATTGGAGATGAGAAATTCGGAGAAGAGGTTTGGTGGAAGGGTTGAAGTCACAAGGCAATAGCCTTGATTGAAGACGTCCTATCAAGTATAAACCTCTAACAGCTGTTTTTCTCCATACCTGTTGGAATGATTGATAACTCATTTGTTTAAAGACACAAATGATCGATATTTTTAACATGTAAAAAGTCTTCCAAATATGAAACAATAGGTACGTACTCCTAAAAATCTTAATAAAAGCGCACATCTTTTATTCCATCGCAAATACATTTTTCCACTGAGGGTAGAATAATACAAATGTGAGCCAATGTTGTGTGAGGTCATTCTGAATCCAATATGGCGGACTTCTCCTACGATATGGTTATCAAATGGAACGACTTGCTGAGAATATGATTGAGAGTAAAAAAATCCTTATCTTAATCTCCTTTGCTCCAATCCGTCTGAAATTTTGGTGTACTGGGGCTTTTGCAGACCTGTCCAGCGATTACTAAAATGTAAAAAATAAATTGAAAGTAAAGACAACTACTTAAATCTGGCGATAAGCTTTTATATCATATAAATTCTCATTTGATAATATTTCTAAATCGCTGTGTAGAATGTACCAAAGCCTTTTAACCGAATATTATAAAAAAATCTTAGAGGAAAATATTGTTCCAAGCTGGATAATTCAACAAAATGTTAAACATTAGTACCTATTGGAAGTATATCAATATCAATACGACAGACGTCTCATATTTGAGAAGTACCTGACGTAACTACCTTTATAACTTTTCTCCTGTCTCCTTCCAGCGAGATTGATTTTACGGTATTATATTACCCTCCTCCTGGTAGCTAAAATAAAATACCCCATCAGTATCAGAGCTTAAAAAAGGGGGCGTATATAAAGGCTGCATAAAAGCCAGAGAAGCTGGCCCCTAAAAAGGAAAATAAAAAATCCTATTAGAAGAACAAGTCTGAAATCCTTTATATAATCTTCTGTAGTAGTCAGATTGGCGCCTTGGAGCGTCTTAAAATGATGTTGAACAGTGAAAGATATAAAGCCCACCATACACTCTACATATGCGTCTATACTCAATATGACAATAATAACAAAGTGTATAGCCAACCATGTGAACAGATTAAAGGAATACTAGTCGAAAATAATATTTTTTATGCAACTTGTGAAAATATTATATGACGCAGATAAATGTAAGAAAGGAGTGGTGTAGTTTTTGATAGGTCACATACTCCCTGTTTTGTGCCAGGATTATAAAAAGCTCAATTTGAGAATTTCGTATTCTCACGTCGAAGACTTTCCCAAGGTTTGAATTATATTTACTTAAATTTACTCTACATCCTCAAAAATACAGTATTCTTACTTCAAGATTATTATAGCTTTGCGCATATAGGAAGATATGGTATAATTGAATGAAAGCACATATTCTTGGTCTCAGAATTTATTTTTATGTGTGTACAGGAAACCTTGCTAAAAATCCGCATGATCACATGGACCTGGACCTTGGACCACTGCATGACGTCCCCCAATTCCATCAAAATCGGTGAAGTCACACAAACCGTTAGACAAGAAGGAATTTTGAATAAATTATCGCTCACTCGAACACTCAAAATGTTAGCCCCCTAATTTGTTTCACTAAAAATGCGATGTTAACGATGTTTAACTCTAAAGCATTTTTGCATAATCATGTAAAATGATATTTACCTTCACTTTTATATCAACCTTTCTGTGCGTGGATGCATTTCTGTTGAAAGGAACTAGCGACAGTGTTATGTAACCAGCCGACCATTTTTGGAAGTGTATGCAACCCTTTAAAACAAAGGGTAAAATGAGGATTTTGTCGAAGAAGGAGAAGAAGTGGGTACCTATCTTACGATTATAAATGACCAAAAAAGTTGTACAGGTAGGTAGTTCTGTTGACAGAGGCGTAGGGCTGTAAAATTTCTATTGGGATTATAATTTACAAAAATATTCACATTTCGACAGTAGATCAGTCATAATTATAACTTCAATCAGTGGATACTATAATCAATCATTGTAGGGTGGAAACAAAGTTTAAAACAATAATATAAGCTCTCTAAATGCATGCCCGAGGAACTATATTTCCCATACCAACTGATTAATTGTAATAAATCTGAGAGTGTTGGATTAATAGTTCAAAAAGCAAAAAAACACGATTTTATAAGTACTATACTAAAAATTCAAGATATATCATAGAATTGCTTCTCTGTACGTTTTCTGAAAGCGATGTTCGTAATTGAATATAATATTTTAGTGTAAAAGTATAAGACACCTTTTCATAGAATCTAATAACAGAATGTATTTCACTTACACTTAACTTGAAATTCGGGAAGCTAAATCATTTATTTTTGAGAATACTCAACCTTCTACTTAATTACAAACATGGCATTCAATAATGCCATTACGGGATAGACAGAGATAATATTATCTTCAATTATTAGAGCAGTCTTTTCTAGGTTTCACAAATAAAACTCTGTTCTTGTGACATGTTCCAATTTATGAGACCTTGTGTTTTTCTGACTGAAACTCAAGAAGTTTACTAGCAGCCATTAAAGAGTTACATTACCCATCTGCTTGCTTGCAACATCAGATCCTTGTCGATGGTGCCAACTTATTGTATTATTATCAGCATGCAAAGTTCCAAATCGATACAATAATTAGAAGTATGGTAAAACATTCTCCTAGAATACCTGTAAATATTTGCGCCATCTATCGACCAAGAAGTTACTTATTGATTCTTACAAGATGCAACCCACTTTACACCCAGTTCACAAGAATGCGAAGCAAAATTGCGGACACTATTAATTTATGACTGCTGACAACTGACATACAAAAAACGGCATAAACAAAGTGCTTCACTTTCATTCGTGAATTCAAAATAAATCGTAGCTAACGTTGTTTAATTTCCTTTGACAATCTTCAGTACTATGTAGGCTTTGGACAAACCATGGAATCACATGGTGATACCATAATCCACTTTACGAATGTATAGCAAAATTTTAGTCCATGACAGACGCAATGCTGTTATCGTCATGAATTAACGAATGAAACTGTAAGTCTTTCTTAATTAGTTACATTAATCGGGAACCAATAAAAGCATGTTACTAAAGACGCCTACGGATATTCAAACCGAATAGTTCACGAACCGTTTGTTCAAATGAACATTAGTTTTTGGAACAAACCCAATGTGATCATCCCGTGTGTCAAAACTATACTGAAATGAATGTAGTTCATATGACAATTTATAACAGATTATAACAAATGTATAACAACTGATCGAATCAAGCACTTTAAAAGATGTCGCCATCGAATTTCAAGGAGCTACTAAGCCAAGCAGGCATTATCTTTCGAAATGATAGTGAAAGTTATTCAAACAGCTGGCAACAGGTCCGAAATCATCAAAAAGCAGCGAGTGCATCATGATGTCATGCTGGCTTAGATAATTTTTGTATTTATTTCCGGTAATACCACTATATATTTCAAATGCATTCATCTTGGACATATACCATATGTTGATATGCGGATATCGTCTTATGTAGCTTGATAATTAGATTTTTTTATTGAAAATGGATTAATTACCTGTTACTATGATTTACAGCAAAGTGAGTGGGAGTTTTTTGTCTTAGAGACTAGCTAGTATGTTGTACGTTCAAAAATATTAGTTTGTTTTATAATTGAATTTCATATTTTAAACGATGTGAATACTTAAGGGTGTGATTACACTACAAAATAAAATGATTTAACTTTAAAACCTTATACTTTGATTGTAATCTTTCAATTTTCGCGTTATGCCTGTTTGGTATTTAAAACCAAATATATTAATTGAATAAACTTAATTCATTGAGTTTAGGCCCATTTGGCAGCAACTAGGTATAATTGTATTCACATAAAATAATTTTGTATTTGATATTAATAAATAATATATTATTTCCATACAGTGACGCGTTTAGATTTTTATTTAAATCATCGTAGGACTGTCAGATTTGACTGTTTGCAAAGGCTACCCAGGTTACTAGATAACTAGCTTATTAGATCCTATCCTGGATGCAAAACTGGACTTTATTATCATTATTATTTCAATTATTTTATCACGTAGGACTGTCAGATTTGACTGTTTGCAAAGGCTACCCAGGTTACTAGATATCTAGCTAATTAGATCCTAACCTGGATACAAAACTAGACTCCATTATCATTATTATTTCAATTATTTTATCACGTAGGACTGTCAGATTTGACTGTTTGCAAAGGCTACCCAGGTTACTAGATATCTAGCTAATTAGATCCTATCCTGGATACAAAACTAGACTTCATTATCATTATTATTTCAATTATTTTATCTGCATAATGAAAGAGTTTCACCAAGTAAGAGCATTTACCATCTATAATCACATTGCTATACATAAGTAAGTGTCAATGGCATTTTCCTTTCGGTTTTATTTATTGATGTTAATACCATCTTAGTTTCAAAATTAAATTCCTTACAGTTTTGTAATTTGAAGAAGAACATAATTAGGTGGGTTTAATATCTTCTGATTAAAAATAAGTGAGATGAGTACCAATAGGTGTCCAACAACTCGATATCTCTATTTTTTTTCAATTCGACAAGATAATTATAACACTTCCATAAATTTCATCTCACATTTATCAGGACCACTAATTAAAACTTCAGAAGACGAAATAAGTTTATTAATGTTTCGGCTGCCACAGTAGCCTCAACAAAAGTACCATAGGATAGCTTCATTAAATTGCTCATTGTTTATACGCTGAAATTAGAGCGAGCGGGAGAACGTATGAGAATAAGACAGGGATCTAAGAGATAATTATCTATTTTCCTACACTATCCAAACGTAAGTATTCACGAAAATGTTAAAATCACCAAAAACACTACGCATTTTTGCAGCATAAGCACTGCGTTTCGCCATCGTAACTAAATTAATGAACTCTTGGGGACCATGTCAGAGGCCAAGCCTGCTGTGCTGCCGAATTGTGCAATAAATAAGAATTAAAAAAATGACTTTTAACTAACCTGAATATTGTTAGAATAAAAGGTTCTTGTTTATCCATACAAAATGCTAAGTGGGAGAATAGCCACAGGCAAAATTTCGCCCATTTATTTACGTTATATAAAGTCGTTTATTATTATTATTGATATACTATAATAAATATTTATTTTGTCCCTAGAAGAAATATCAATCATTCATGAGATCGGTAAATTCAATTAAAATTATATATAAATTTCTAGTTATAAACTGAGATCACAAGTTTTTTTCGGCAATTTCGCCGCGTTGTTCTATTAGAGAGTCTATCGCATTTTTTTTGTTTTTGTCAAAATTCATTTTCGTACGAAATCTTCGTAATCTGCAGTATAATTTCCAACCCATTTGTTATAACCTTCTAAGCTAGTGATAATTTTAGATCCATCCATAAGGTTTGAATCTTTTCAATGTACGTTTACGGAGTTTTATTTTGAGCGCCATTCATTTAAACTTTGCTTTCCATAGATTCAGCAAAATCCAATTACTGTAAGAACTAGACTCGATTTACTTTTTGGTAGTATCTTGATTTCTCAAAATTATAATGCCTTCAAAGTATTCCCATTTCTGTATGATGATCCCATTAAATAGGTGGACGTAATATAAGTCAACATACAAAGATTAGTGTCCGAAGATGATATCAGATTTTAATGCTGCCACGAAGTAATGGCAAGACCGTATTTGTGTAGCCGACTGTACGACTGCCATCATAAAATTCGCAAATCATGGCGCATATTTAAAAAGTTGCTTGAGATACGCCCCTGAGCAGAAGACCTTGAAACAGCTTTTGAGCTGGTCGTTTTTTACCCATCTACGCGGATGCATTTTAAAATTCACGGTCAGCCAAAAAGAGAAAAAAACTTGCGCTACAACTTCAAACTTTATAGCCGTGTACAGTTTGTAAACAGAAAACCATGTGGCACTTTTATTTTCCAGCAGATGGTTTTTACTGCGTACTTGTACGAGTAAGGGATGTGTGGTGACTCACAGTTCCACACTCGTCTTTGAAGACGGGAAAAACAATGAGCCTAATGAATAAATATGAAGAGATTTCTCGATTAGCGAATGCTATAGGCAAAAGGAACAATACACATAAATCATTTCATTCAAATATACCATACCTTCCTATATGCGTAAATTATAATAATCTTAAAGTAAGAATACTGTATTTATTGATCAAATATAGTTGACTTAAGTAAATATTGACAATTCAAACCTGGAATGCCTTGAAAGTAAGAATACAAAAATCTAAAATTGAGCATATGAGAATCTTGGCACAAAACAGGGGATATCTGACCTATCAGAAACTATAATGTTGACTATAGCATTGCATAATCTTGGGGCAAGTACTTCGAATTTTAGTCCTTCTTGGAGGAAGAATTATATTATTATAGTATTAGTAAAATCATTTGGTAATTCTGATGAGCTATTACCAACCCCATTGTTGGTTCGTTAACCTTAAAAATAAGAACCAAACAATTGTCGAAAACGTACCACCTCAGATCACAACAGTCACCACCCCAATTTTCTAACTGCTGATTTATCCTGAATGGGGGTTGATGAAAATGAAAACCATGGAATGATAGGCCCGGAAACAGACAGTCTCGTATCGCTGAAATGCCGTTGACGTAGAAGTCGATGTGAAATAAATGAATTACTTGAAGCGAATCCCAAGATATTTGTACTCTTGATCGAAATAAACGGGGCTCTGTTGGAAAATCTGTTAACCGTACTGAAAAGATATAGAATACTTGTTAGAAAAGCGTTGTTGAGAAGAAAATCATATTTTTCTTTGGGGTATATTTCTTTGGAATGAGTAATGCATTTGAATATACTTTGCTTGGTTCAAGTAAACCATCATTTTCACAACAACGAAATTATCATGAGTGAGATCATATGGCGTTGCAGATAAAATGATTGTGTCATTAACACACTGTTTCACAAATAAAACTCGTTTTGTTTCAGTAAAATATGAATCGAAATGTGGAAGAAAAAGAGTTTTATTTGTGAAACTGTGTTAATTACACTATTTTTTTATTTGCATGATGGAAGAGTTTCACCAAGTAAGAGTATCTACAATATACATGATCATATGGTCTTATTGTTACGATATACTTACAACTTACATGAATATTTTTACATATTCTTGAATTGAGAATTTCTTTTTATGTATGTGCTAGGTCTGGCAAATGCTGGTCTGATGATCAATGAAATTCTAAAGCGATAACTTTCTTTCGCTGCATCTTTGTAGAAACAAATCTAGACCTACGACCTGCAAATTTGATTATCATGCAAAGTGGACATTGATTCAAAGCGTGGTGGATTATTCAATAAAAAATCTAAAATTGAATTTTGTGATATGGCAGACTCTAGTAAGAGTTTGATTATGAAGAAGAAATTATTCACAATCATTTATTATAAGATCCATAACATGAAACAAGGTAAAGTGGTTTTTTACAAACCTTGATTCCTTCAAATTACAAAATCAGGCCGCTTTGAATATATTACCAGAGCAGCATATAGGCATCTTTAAAGTTCCACTAACAACCTAATAGTAATAATAGTTATCGAAGAAGCTTCACAACATGAAAGAAGGAGTACAAAAAGACGTTTTATCAATAAACTGATCGTCTATAGTCCTTGAGCAAAATACTATTAGATCTATTGGGTGTGAATAAGCGTCCAGTCTTTAAGTATATACCAGATGTGGTAAATACAAATTTTACTTGCCATGACTTATGAATTTCGAAATACCATGTTACTGATTTCCTTCAGTCTGCCTGTCTTTCTGCCCTTTTGTTTGAACTATACCTTGTAATCTTTGACCCAACAACTATAACCCGCAAAGTACTTTATTATAAAATATATAAAAAGAATCACAATTAATCGAAAATCGGGTCAGAAGTAGCGGAGTTATCGAAAAAAAGCAAAAAAAAATCTTTTTCAATGTTCATAGATCAGTAGGAGCAGTTTTCCCTACTGTTTCTCACGTGGTGGCACCGCGCGGCAACGCACAACGTTATCAGTGCATGACTGGGGTGACAGCTATCCAGAGAGTTGTATGGCGTGGACATAAAAGAATCTTGGTAGCTATAGCGTAAGCACGGAAAGTTGAAGACGCAGGTTCGAGCCCGGCCTACTCCACCTGAATTTGTATTTTCAATCACCGTTTTTTCGATATTCATGTTACGCTCTGGTAGCATTGGTCTAACATAGAGCTAATTAGAAGTGCCAAGGCAATCTACTGGGCTCTACCTTTTCACTAAAGACAACGACAATCATAATGGTAAGTAGAATATTTTATAAACACACTTTCAGGTCATTCTAAGCACGATTGTAATTCCAACTGACTCGTAAAAAGAAGTAAATAAGCGTGATCAGAAGAAACCAATTACAGGGTCTGCAGACTCCGTTGCTTCGACTTTGTCCAACTGTGTTGTTTGACTTCAATTGTCTGCTTATACGGAGCTTACATGCATTGTGAGGTCCGAAAAAGGAAGATCGAATTAACCTGTACTCGTTAAAGGTCTTCTCTCATTATGCCTATTTATAAATGATTCCTTTCGCGTGCTATGTTGGTTATATACTTTCAAATGAAGAATTCCTACACGAGTTACATTACGAATTTGGATTTTAACAGTGAATTGAAAAATATATGAATGACGTCAATGTAAAATGGTATAAGAAGTCTTAGTTTTGCTTGCAATGTTATCCGTCTCGTTTTCTAGAGAAAAGGAAGCAATAGCCATAAAAAAATTTTGAGGTGATTGTTCCAAAAGCAAAAAGGAGGCTCACCAACTCAATATGTACACTAGTATCTCTGACAATTTACCTCTCATGGATAAGCTGGAAGTTCTGTGACCGTGAAAATGTTCGATTTTTCGATAATACATTTTTGGATGTCTATAGGAAATTCGTGCTACCCATTTCGTTGGCCTATTAAAAAAAGTTAGGGTATACCCTGCAATGACTAGGAACTTAAAAAAATACAAAAAGGCTTTTTTTTATTACATGACTACAAATATATAGGTAGATCTACCGACTGACTGACCGACAGACCGGCAAACCGACTGACCGACAGATCGACAGGTCGACCAACAAGCGGAAATGGGTGACACAGATTTTCTTGATGTAGCCTTTGTAAATTGTAGATACATGTAAGATGAGCATAAGCGAAGAAAGTTATGTTACATCATTTATCCGACCTCGTCAAAGGTCTGTTTTCCGATTTCTCAATATTTCAACTTATATCGACTCTACTAATTAGGGCATATTCCTTACATACACACATGCTCGCTTAGGAATAGTATATCCTATTAGTACTTCCTTGTTGATTCAATTGCTTTCGGTAATACTGGTAGTAGCGTCGCACGTGTGTGATTGAAATACGAACTTTATTTAGGGTATCCTCTGTTTGTTGAGAAAAATGTGTGTTGTTTAACAAGCGAATAATCGCTGATACATATTTGTGGTGATCTCTTGGGAACAAATTGCATCTATGGACTGAGGGACTCTTTTCTGTTGTTTTCAAGCAAAGCCATATCTGTATTGTAACACTTTTATTTTTTTGATTTCCTACATTTGTATTTGTTGTATTTTATATTTGACACTCTTCGTTCAATATTTCTGTCTGGAAGATGAGATTGCATATAGCTTTGAAATAATTAAAATATCATGTAGCTTCTAGTTATCATATAGATAGATCTTATCCCGCTTCATCTGATCAATAGTCAAAACCGCATGCGTTTGAAAAAAAAATACCAACATTTTGGTTGTCTTTACAAACTTCACAAAAAAACAAAACACGAATAAAATTATGTTGAAAAATGAATTGAGTTTGACATTTATAGATTTATTTTTTATATAATAAGAGTGTTTTGTTTCAAGATTTCTATATTTGCCACTACTTACTTGAGTCACTTAGTGATTAGTTTTTTGGGTATGCTTATAAATTAAATGGAAATCGGAAAATATGAAAGAATAGTTTGAAAAAGCACTGAAGTTTTTTGTGCATTCTTATTCACTCAGTGCTCATGTACGGATTTTCATTAACATGAGTAAATGGTGAAATATACCTAGGTCGAATTTCGATACATTGAATATTTTATAACATATTTTATACTGGTCGTTAACTGACGATTTATTGAAATATATTTACTAACGCTGTGGCTGCCTCGATTACCTTTAGCAAAATACAAAATATGAAAAAGTTAGTAAAGATATTTCAGTCAATCGTGGTGCCAATTAACAGGCAGTAGAAATCATAATGAACTAGAGAGTCATAGAATACTTCTCAGTTGGGTGACATTAAAAAATAAATTGTGACAGATACAAAAAGAGCCTTAAATTATTTTACTACTACCTTAATCAATTATGAACCTGCGAAACAGACAAATCAACAGATTGAAGTTTGATGATCACCCAATTAATGGACTTTCCAAACAGAAAATGAAATTGAAAAAATGCTGACAATTTCTTGCTTTGCCTGCAAATCATCGATTTCAAAAATAAGGTATAATTAATTACAAGGTCCCTACCACGTTTTTTCTCAAATTTCATTACGATTGGTACAGTTGACAATATCAAAATCGCTGTAGCGGGTACTGAGACTACTCAGTGACAAATACGGTGGTAGACAGGCCGACAACACTTCTTCCACTTATGCGTGAGAAGTAAAGAGTAATAAACTTGGTGTAACTAATGGCTTTCTTCACTTTTACTTTCTACTATTGCCGAGGAAGATTCGTGATCACTCACATTTATAATGATGTTATAATAATAGTTAAAGGAAAACGAAAGTGGCCATTCGCCACTTCTCCCGGCAGACATCACGCTTAGGTCACATCCATTGAACTCATCAGAGGTTTTGCGACGTAATCCTTTCTGCCAAGCAGGTTATTAAGATATTTTCACATTTTCTACAAAATTTTATAATAATCTGATGGTGTCTGTAAATAGCTGCACTTGAGACCATGCGATTACACTTATCATGCATGAAGATCTCAAATATCTTTTGCAACCAAATTTTAGAAATATTGAGAGTATTGTAAAACAATTCTTTTAAAATTACAACAATACCTATAGATTTCTAGTTTTCTAGAATTCTACATACCATATTAATCAAAACGATGCGAAAAACATATTTAGACAACGGGCGTAGAAAGTAACTCATATTTCCACAAACTTTATTCAACTTCAAAACTCTTCACCAATAGTTTTTCCAAAATATATATTTGCTGTACGACATCTTTGTACCAATATTCAACTATAGCATATCTGCCCCTAATGGAGATTTCATTTTCAATACTTCCACTTCAATAAGCGAACTTTGGATTTAAGATACTATTTGTTAGATGTTTCATGATGTATAACTTGAAAAAAATTCGTCATTTAATTCCGTTGGTCTGACTGGTTTGTCGATCTGTCTGTCGTGTGTCTCTGTAACCCTTGACATAACGTAGACAGTACTTACTGATCTATTCCCACAAAAATTCATATAATACTTCTGTAGTACGGATGCGAAAACCTTATAGTTCTAGAAAAAACATTCAGTGGTGGTGGAAGAATGACAAAACGTAATCAAGTGGGTTGACTTGGCACTTCCTACACTGTAATGTTACTATTTTAGGCTTGTAAATATGATTACATGGTACAAGTATTGAGTTATGTACTCTTACTACTTATACTTTTCAGCAGTCCATGATATTAAAAGTTGTCCTGTATTTTTATTAAATCTATGTTAACGACATGGTGCGAAAGAAATTCTGTTGCTCAAATGTATGCATTTCTTATGTCTATCGCTGGTTAACACAGGTGTTAGATATGTCGTCCATTTTGCTGTTGTACAATCAATCAACCGTGGCTCCAAACAATTCATAGCATCATTCATTTTTGGTTGAATTGCAGCAATTTTAATCCTCTCTACATTTTTCAAATAAGTCCATAATTCTTTAGCTGATCGGTTAATATGCGAGGGTAATCCATTTTGCATAAAAGTAATGTTATGAATACCATCGTGCTTGTTCTTCATTCGTAACATCTTCAGATATCGTTCATCGGTAACAGTGATATATAAATGTCAGATACTTCATTGCTACTGCAACAGTTTGCTACCGTCTCATTGCAAAGTATACCAAATACGTTAGATTTGCATAAAAGTATCCTACTGGTGTCTTACCCTTAAAATTTGTAGGATAAGGAAACCATAACCTGACACACTCTGTATGATATATACCTTGAAACCTTTTCATGCTACGTAAGCGATGTTTGTACTTTTCATATTAAAACCTGTGATTGCCTAAGAAACTGGTAAATAAGAAAACCTGTTCTATAATGGAATATTTCTTCATGAGCTGTCGATGTCTCTCCGAAAAACTTATGGCTTTCTCGAGTCCATAAATACGGCGATTACGGGAAAGACTTTAGGATATAACGACAAATATGTTTCTTGAAAGATGTTTCGGTTCGTCACATAGAAATTAAATGGTCTCGACTGTACAGAACTGGTGAGCGAGCAGCTACGTGAACTCATACTCGTACAGTCGTAAATGGAATGATTCATTCATGAATATATATCTTATAATTAGGTTGCTTAGTAGTATATATGTTACCTCTGTAGTAGCTGGTATAAGCTAGACACAGGTTTAGACGGTTCCTTTGAAAATATTCTACCAGTTAACGAAGTCACAATAACTCCAAGCAAAAACTGCAGGTCTTCATCTTTTTTGATAATACTTTTTTCAGGTTTTTCTTAATGTTTATTTTGTTTTTTGTTGACTCAGTTTTGGTATACATACTTTTAAATAGAGGTATACCGATATTTCCTGCTATGTAAGTTCTGAAAATGAGTTTGCTTCTCAAGATAACCAGTTATAAACTTAATATATAGATTATAACTTTGATGAAATGGAGTAACTGACAAAAAAGCAATAAATCCAGTCTTGACTGTTTTTAAGTAAATAGTACAAGTATTTAGTTCGTCTCAATCTACAACATGAAATATTCATTTTAGACAGAGTGCTTTAAATCTAATATGCATTACAGCACGAATAGTTCAAAACCAACCAAAAGCATTAAATCCTGTTTATCACCAGACACTGTGGCGCAAAACCATCATAATATATAACCTAAGTGGAATAAATCCTTGCAAAAATATGTCTGTAAAAAGTTGTAAAAAGATTGCTCTGTTTATAATATTTGCTTTTTAATGTGCAATAGTTTGTTTAGCTTACTTAGATTAGATACAGAATTCGCTCGAGTGATTTTTTTGTAAGGTTGTTCACAAATCTAACAAAATGAAAACTTAAAAAGTTGATAACCCTTGAATTTAACAAAAAAATACAAATTCCGGTCAGCAAAAATGTTATAAATGCAATAATAATAAAGGATTTACTTTATTTACTACCTATAATTTGATTAATTTTTCCGTATTTTGGATTCAATACACTTTGCTCAGTTGCTCCTCAAATGTCATGTCAAGCTTATATTTATTATGTCTGTAAGGACATCTGTCAAACAGAAAAAGCGTCATTATTACCTAATATGTACAATCATAGAATTCGCGAACAGCATACATTTTACAGTATTTCCCTGATCAATAGATATTATCTACGAACTTGGAAAGGATGTTAACGATTACCTGATTGCCTGAGGATCGACAAGATGTCGTAACCTTTTCACGAAAGAAAAATCTCGGCATTCATGCACGTCCCGCATGTCAGAGTGAAAGTGAAATTACATAAAAATGGCCAAGTTGCCATTTTCGTTTTGTTTGTTTCTGCAGACTGCTTGTTGGGCATTTGAACAGGCGATTTTATGTAGCGTTGAAAATAACACGTTGCACGCAGGCATCTGAGAGTTTGATCACTTGATTAGTTTGATAGCCGCGAAGTGCCTGTTTATGGCATATGTTGAAAGTGCCATTTCGTTTTACGATTTTAAGCTTAAAAGATAATAGTCCAATACTTATAGAGCTATCCAATCATTCAAGTCAAGTCCGTACGATTCGCGATAGATTTTGACAAATGTTTCCATGAAATATCGATTAGGTGGAGAATGGATATAAAAGAGTCGATTAAACAAAAACAGCTTTTCCTTTACTGATTTTGCATTACTACCCTATGGACAGCCAAGTATTGTGATCGCTACAAAACCGGATTTGAGATACTGTGTTTTCATCTGCATGAAACATGACATATTTTGATTTGAAAAAAATGATACTAGGACAAGGATGAGCACGAAAAAGCTTAATAGTTTTCAAAAATAGTGTCTCTAGCGGCGGAGTTATGACCAAAAGGAATAAACCAAAATACTCAAAATCCGTTATTGGACGTTTTCGAAACTACTGATCGTCCACAATTTTTTTGTAAAAAAAAGTAAGGTATTGGTAGAATATGTTCATTTATCAAATTTTGACCCTGGAAATAGTCCGTATTTATCAGACACATACTATTGTTCATACATATGCATTTAAATCGCAAAACTAATTACTTACAGTAGCTGAGGACCAAGAGTTTTACGACGGTACATCCGAATCATGAGCATAATATACTTTGGACACATTTTGAATGTTTCAAACAAATGTAAACCATATAAGTTTATTATAAAAGTTATACGGCGTTCAAAGGTGTGATTACTTTTCATATGGATCCTATATAGACCTCCACTAAATTCGCCATTATAGATAATCAAAGGAAATACTATGACGTGATAACGAGCAGTGACTGTCGTCCGATTTGCTGGACATAATAATTTTGAGCCACACTTCAACGCGAAAAACGTTAACTGGGCGGCAAAGGCTAACGACGTGCTGCGGATATACGCTTGGCCAATATGCGTGTGTGATAATATTACAGCTGAGTAGTTCTGCTGTCTCATTATGCTTACACCGAAACAGTAACAAACCCTTAGACTTAAATACAATAAAAAAACGACTGCATGTCTTATACTTTACATCATTTAATCATGTAATTCATTTTGTACTATGGCTGGTTGGTTCTTCAGCATAATAAACTCACTGTGATTAATGAATAATGTTCTTGGTCGGGAGAAAGAGAAAGAAATTTAGGTGGGTATGTACTACGTAGTGTTTACTGTTATCGATCCAGTTAGCCCCTCAGTATTCATAGAGCTAATTGAATCTTCACGCTTCAAGAGGAAAAAAAACATCGATAAACGGTTTCAATGTATGGAAACGTTAGAGCACTGAATGCAATATACATAATGTCCGCGGTTCCTTGAGGTGTAGGTAGACATAATAACAGCCTAAGAGCTGACATTTAACCTTTGCTAGTTCAAACACGAAATATGGAAGTTGAAGTGAATTACATATCAAAATGTTATATTTTTATTAACATTTGTTGATCGTATTTGAGAAATGAAGTGAATATCAATTTATTAATGTGAACACCAATCTCAAAGCGTCGCGTACGGTGGAGCTGCCCACTGACAACTCATGAGGTCTCCCCCTCCCGTTCATCCTTCTCATTTGAGGAGCATTCATTCAAAAAGGCATGTGAGATTTTGTCGAAATGCGTTTAGTATTAATTTTCATAATTTCTATAGGCTCAGCGAAGTAACTCGTTTCAACATAATTCCCTATGAGGTTTCTATATGAAAGTGTGATTTTCGATCAAAACAAGACATGTTACCATCAAACTATATGAAACTTCTCTATCAATATTGATCAGTTAATCTCCTGTTGCCAGTTTTTAGCCAAAGTTTACAGACATATTATACTTTTGTCTTAACACATTGTATCACGATATTTAAATCCAGCTCTTGGTCTGTATTCATGATAGAGCGCCCGCCGGTCTGCATCCTCTGAACGTGGGCAGATAACAACCGCATTGTGTTATCTGTCGCCTAAGAAAGAGAAACTGTCGCAATCTGCTTTATGAAAATATAAATTAATTTAGGGAAAGTATACAGAGACATGCGTGTGTGTAGCTGTGTATGCATATGTGCGTGGAGAGAAATACGAATCATTCGAGTCATTGACCTGGTACTCTCTCCAAATGATACTTGGAGGTGTTATTTGGAGTAAGGACAGGATACGAGGTGTAGTTTTTATTTATCTCTTTTAGGCATTGAGACGAGCATTAGGTATTTCGCGTGATTTAATGTATGGTCTTCAAAATGATGTTTAACGCTATAAATAGTTCTGAATTATTTGTTAAATTCATTAGATAAATTAGATGTTATTCAGAAGCAGGGTCAAAAACTTATATCAGATGACAGGACAATAAAGGCTAGTTTATAAATCAATACGAACGATGTTTAAGTAACTTTGTTTGTATGATTCACCTGTGCAACGAACGTACGTAACTTTGGAGGTGCAAATTGTTGTTTCTAGAAGTGGTGAAATTTTCCATTTTCTGTTTCACTCCTTGTGCCTGTTTGTAGCCAGTACAGGCAAGCTTTTAATGCTTGATACATTCTCTCATTCGTACACATAAATAATGCTTTTTGAGTTTTCTATTTGAATAAAATACTTTTACTTACTTTTTACACTTAACGCTGATATTGAAGTAAATAGAGAAAAAGCCATATTCTTCATTGATTGTTAATTATAAACCCAAGCAGTGCATCAATATTTAAGGAAGTTTAGGGTGTTCGAATACACTCCAAAACAAGCTATTCCAACGGTATTCTTGCCTAATGGATAGCAAATGTATTCCTTAAACGTTTTTTCCAACTCCTCGTCTATGGTATATAATATTCTGTGACACGCGGTTTAGATGAGCATACATCTAGGGTTGCTGGGGCACATCCTTAGCCTGGTCGCTCAGTTGTCGACTATGGATCATTATAACAATTGAAATACACACATATGAAGCCTTGTCGATTACGCATCTGGAAATCGTACTAAATTGGAGTTTCCCTGCTGATGCATTACATTTTTTCTATGCCTGAAAGCAGTAATTATACATTTTCCCTTGAATAGGTTTTGCTGTAACATTATTCAGAGAACCCGTTATTAAGTAAGAGAACTGTATTCGCCCTTTTTGTTGCCACCAGTTCTGCAATCATGAACACTGTGAATGCACGTAACTGTATCCTCATCTGGTTTTAGCGCGAGAGATTTCAGCACTTCCTGCCTGTTAGAATGAAAAATCGAAAGTAAACGCATTTGACCGTTTACCTGAACGCTAAACGCGCAAGCCCGCATGGCTAACTTTCTCTTTTACGTATCTCACATGGATTTTGATGTCGGCTGTGTGTGCAGTTACAACAGGTAACATTTTACAGATTTTTTATAATTACGAAAGTTTTTGTAGTTGAGTATAGTGTTTTCCTGATGATTCAGAATGATTAATTTGATTATTCATTACGGTTACGGATACTTTCAATACAATGCTATAATATTGTATATTCCGTGGCTCAAATTGAACATTTACATCCAATTTCTCAATTGTCTCCTATTGTTCATGCCTTGTGTATAATCAGTTTTAAATACTTACCTTCACATTTTCAGATCATGACCCCTTTGTATTTTTTTGTCAAAGTAGTTTGACCATAAAAAGGAGTTTTATTCCAGAGCTCGATGATGGAGGTTTTTGAAGAAATATAATAGAAATGGAATTAGAATTTCTCGAGGGCATCTTGAAACTAAACTGAACCTCAAATATACAGTTCAACCACTAGCAGCCACTTTTCTCAAGCCCGAAGGACAAGGCTGACAAACTGGACCAGTGTCGAGGATAAGAAATTAATTGCAGCAACAAATATAAATAGAACAAACTAGAGCAAATTAGGACTAGATTCAACTTTGAATATAATTCGTTGTATTCTAACTGGAAGCTTACGAAAGCCTTGAGACAGCCAAGAGAATAACTAATGCAATGAATAAGAATAATATTCCTATCCCTAAGAGCTGCTCTTTGTGCTAACTTCTTAAGGATGACGTGTCCACGTTACGTTATTCTAACTAGTAACAAGCCTTGGTCCACCTGATAGGAGATGCATTTTACGGCCGGCAGGACAGAATCTAGGGGGAGTTGGGGCACTGCTCCGGGCAGCGAAAATAGAGGGCGGTCAGACCGTCGTCACCAATCAGTAAAGTTCATGAAATTCCGTGCAATGTTTACCTTAAGGGCGGCAACGTGGCACTCTGCCACTCTTTTAAAATTGTATATCCGGAACTAACAACGGCACACGACTGGTATATGAGAGAATAACTAGTTTTAATCTTTTACTTGTAGTCTTCCTCCCCGAAGATGCTACGTAGTTAGACACACAGATATTTTTCAAAAGTGGTTTGGCGAGTGGTAAATCTGTGTAGTGTTTGATTTCGTTGTGCCAAAGAAAAAAGTATCACATAAACTGAACCTACATTTTGCAGTATTCGCTAATATATGATGTTCATTATGGATTTTATGTTACGTTAACAAAATTAAAGAATTTTTCAAACTCACAAATGACACACAAACTATAGATAATGGTATGCTTACGCACTAATAGGATTAAATTAGTACTCAAGATTCTGAGGTATTTTAGTTGTTGCAAGGCCTAATTTCAGAAATTTGAGAAATAATTAAGAACGAGATTTGGACTTTTCCAAATGTTTGAACCATGTAAAAAATTATGACGACGCCCGAAAATGATTGAAACTCTGACAACATAAGAATAAAGTCAGGAATTATGATGATTTTTTCTGTTTTATTCATTAATCTGCCTTCAATATATTAATTAAAGAAAAGAAAGCTTCAGAACCACACCATTTTCCTTCCATAAATCCTTCAACATCAGTGCAGTAGCTACTGATAATGCGCGGTGCCAAAAAGAGCGTCAGATCGTCTTCAGGTGAACTGCACCTGAAGACGATTGAAGATATTATATCAATCGAAACGTTGTGATACTCGAAAATTTTGTAGACAATGGAAGTCTGAAATCAAACTTTTGAAAAACCCACCTTGTCTACAAGTTTCAAGCAACAAGATCAATAGACCTACAGGTATAAAATTTGCGCTAAGCAAACATTTTGTGATTTACATGTTATATTTTAGTAATCAATCGAGAGGTCCTCTCGAATTGCAGATTTTGTGAGTAAATTTATCAAATTTTCATAATTTTATTATTTCCACTCTCGAATGTATCTTGATGCTGAGTAACGGAGCTCTAAGAAATCCAATAATACAACAATTATTGGAGCCTATTCTACTGCCACTATGTGTACGCAGGTAGCAGCTCGAAGATGGAAGAGAGCGTTGTTGTTTACAATTATTGTGATTGTAAATGCCGTATCCGTAAACCTTACGTAATCTTGTAATCTTTCTCTTCAAGACATGACATTTTATAGGCAGTATATTATCCAATGCGGCTGTAATGGTGGCCATTATACCCGAAGATCGGAGGAAGTTTATGAGGGAATTGTACCTAATTACTATCACAGATTATTTTTGACAATTTGCTATGCATTTTTGTTATTTAAGGTTTTGAGTTTATATCTTCCAGATTCTGCGATGTTAGCATAAGGTTAAATGTTCCCAATTTCTTAGCACTTAACACATAATGACGTCGGCATCACCGTCGATATAGTCATCCTCAAGTTGAGTTTCAGAGAATACTGTATTTTATAACCCCACATTCGCGTTGCATCCCTCTATGGAAGAATCAATCCGTTCTTCCATGTATATCCTGCTACTTTTTTAGTTGCAAATCATTATATAATTTCATAATAGTAATTGTACCTTATTGTTCACCTACTGCTGACCCAAATTATTAAATCTATTACCTGGTACATTAATCTTACTGCCAACGGCCAATAATGATTCTAAGATAAGTGAGCAGATTTAAATGTTACTACTACTATAACGATAACAGATGGAATATAGGCTGCTTGAAATTCAAATTCAATATAACATTGATACGTGTACATATAAAAAAAGCAATTTGAATTCATTTTTTTTGTTGTTGTTTTATCTATCGAGAATTCGTCACGCCTTTTCCAAGAAACAAAGTTAATTGATCGTCAACATTACAAGCTAATTGATGCACGTGGTGAATAAGTCTGATTTAGGTGATGCACTATGGATTCTGAACACAGGCTTCTAATTCAACTTCTCTCTAAGTGTCGCCCTCTATGGGGACGCCCATTGGCAACTTACAAAAATCAAAGATCCTAACATGTCGTAAGAGACATCTGTTGCCGCTTCAAGACAGTCCAGGTGCTAGGTGCTGACAATTGTACGTTCCCATAGAGGGTGATACTTGTAGATGAGTTGATGTTGCTATCACACCCTTGACTGAGTTCCGTATATACAACCGGGTTGCTCTCTACAGTGAGGCCGCCAGGCTATATTGACATGCATGTCTATAGCTGGTCTCATGCATAATTTAGAGCATACACTTAGGTTTCTCATTATTAGTGATTGAAGATATGGTTATGGATCAGTATTTTGTGCGAGCATTTGTAAATTCCAGTTAGTATTACATCAGTTATGATTATTAGATGGAGCTCCATTAATCTTGAGCTGTGAGCTAAGTAGTGCAATATCAGTCAATGCTGTGTAGCGCAACTATAAATACAAGTGAGCTCCTTGTAAGTAGATGGTATCCCAAATCTATGTGCTAGTGGTATAAGCACACAACTCAGTCAAAGCAGTTCTTCAGTCATTTCTGAGCATAATCCCGTGACATAATAGATATTTACCGAAGATTTACATGTTTCCAGGTTCGGATCTCGTAGAATTTATTTTCTTATTTGATGATACATGAATTTGTACAATATTGTATATATAAATGTTAAGAATGTGACACTTATTCATACATGTCATAGACATGTAGGGGGGGGGGGTGATTACACTTGAATACGCTCGTGATTTCACAACGCTAAGAATTTCCAGTGGTTTTGAAAGAGTCTTGTTCAAGGTGCTGGTAGTTCGACCTGGTTAGGTTTTGTTTTATGCTCAATTCTGTACTACCAATAAACGTACTGATTTACCAAGATAAGCAGTACAACTTATCACTTACAGCATAGCATATAATCTTCCTCAAATTTGAGCTAACTTAAGGTAGACAGTCCTGATGTTAGGCTGTGCCATAATTGCTTCTGGAGAACGTTCGAGAAACAAATACAGTTTTATCGTGTGAGTCTCAATTATCCTAGAATTGAAAAAAATTGACAAAATGTTTGTAGGGTGCTCTTGCAATTATTGTTTTGGATGCTATATTATATCATTCAATTAAAAAAAATTACTTGACGCGACTGCCATACTATGTAAACAATCCAAAAAATCGAAATTGGGAAGCATTGCATCGGCATATTATGCGACATGTAAGATAAGCAGAACAAGCTTTCAATTTTTCCGATATTTATGAACTTATATGACATTGTCAATTGTACGCAAAGAATAAACAGCGCGTCTTGATCAACTATAAGTTTGTTTACTTTGTACTGTTTAAACAAGCATTGAAAAATATAAAATGAGACAATGTTTGTTCAGTGATTATTCAACCAAGAATTAAAATACAATAACCACATTCGTTTGGTGATAGTAGTGGAAGGATCTAGAAGTTTTTATAGCTGTAGGTACTTTTTAACAAATATATCGGTATCAAAGTCAAATAATTTATAGCCCTACACTGAGGCATCTCTTTCAGATTTAGAAGAGAACTACGACTCTTTCATTCTAAGAAGTATTTAATTGACCTGAGATTCTCATTTCCTTACGCATACTAGATAAATTCAATTGGATATTCACGAGTATAATTATGTTGTGTCTCATAATTTAGCTTTGGTCAATATATCAAGACAGGCAGAAGTAGAGCAAGGAGCATCTTTTAGGATTCCACATAAAATAACCAGACACTTTAACAGTTGAGTGGTTGAGTTGACAGTGCAATGCTATCCTTTCCATTATATGACATTCAACACGCGTATTACAATACATTATTGAATATATTCTTTTATTTCTTTAGATATTTCCTGGCTTTTTGGTACATGAAATTAAACATCTTACCTTTTCAGAAAGATCCTTTTCATCACATTTCAACAATCATCATGTAATTACAGATGAATGTTTACTAAATACATACATATTATAAAACGGAATCAATTTTTTTCTCTGAATCTGAATGAATCGTGATATTTAAAACCATTTAGATTATGTATTCAGTCAAGAAGTAATAAACTGAAACGTTAAGGAAGGATAAGATAACTACAGATCGCAGATCCAGGAAATATATAAAGTAACTGTTAAGCACTTCATTTTAGAATTTAATTACTTTACAAAGATTATCATAACCTAATTAATATTTTGTAGCTGCTTTGAATGGTTCGCATACAACAACCAGTTTTAAAAATAATAGCTCTATCATCAATTTACAACAAAGTCGTAAAATTATAGGTTATCAAGGAAAATAAAACACGTAAATGTCAGAAATATCTATTCTCTTCAGTAGAGCTGTAATAAATTTTTAACGAAGAAAATCTAAATTATTTAACAGTACCAACAAGCGGGCGTCGTAAAATTTATTAGTTGGAACGGTGAGATCTGGAAAGGAAAAGAAAATGTATTTTTTTCGTGCAGAGTTTTCGTTGATTTCAAAAACAAGATCTATGGAGAAAGGACAAATCCTTGAGAAATGCTGGTATTGAGGGTAAATACATTGTAAACCTATCCATCCACCACCACACATATGTATCGGTTTCTGACAAAATTATCCAACCGTTGCCATATACCCAGTTGCAGCCAATAGGAAGTAAACTTGGCCAGAAGTCTTTCATGCCGCATCATACCGAAACCTTTCAATATACCGATTGCAACAACCCGATATACTCCATGAAGTGCTACTGTTCAGCTCCACATGTGTATGACGTATACAGTCGATCTATGACATGGAAAGCCGGACTGTTGATCGTTGACGATTTTTTTTTGAGGAACTTCAGAAGTTATATGTTAATCAAAGGTATTAATCTGTTTCTACCATAGCTTCATCACAAGAAAAAATTAATAACGTTAAAGAAATAGCATACTCTTGTTAATTTTCGCAAAGCCACCGTGAAACGTAGAAATGCTGGTATGCGTCTAAATATGCTGAAAATATGATGCAGTTTTTCGTACTTTGGTCGTCCAAAGAATATAATGACATTTACACTTTTACAGTTTGTCCATTATATCTATATCTAGCTATCGATATGTATCCCGTAATAACCAGCAATGCGTATCACACTGTATAAAAATATATATGTATACTGTATTAGACAACAATTCCACTATTAGGAAAAGAATTCTAGCGAAAGAACAATAATACAATAACTAATTCATTTTATTTGTTAGTTATCGGCGCTCCCAGGTCTATACTTGGAAGTGCATTAATTTAAATACTTTATAGACGTTTCAATTGATAGAGCACTTCATTTTTATGAGCTTGTCATATCACTGCCGCTACTATATTAAAAAGAATGTAACATGTTGTTGATGATTGCTGGGAAGGACAAGAGGATTGAAAATATGGTATTACTAAATGTGGGTGAAAAGGTAGAAGAAGTATTAAACACCCCAACAGACAAATCGCGCTGTAATCACAATTCTTTATGGAAATGTGCCTGAGGTGGTAATAAATTATTACTATGTCTATGAAAAAAACTTTGGCGGTGAAAGTATCGTAATTCCAAAATTAGGAATTTATTACTTACCTTTGAGAACAATGACGCTCAAAATTATGATGTTTGGATATTCTGACTTATTTTATGTGTTTATCTGCTAGAACACTTGGTAAACAATTTCAGTAAGATTTTGCTTCATAGTTAGATTAAAAAATCGTTCAAACTCCAAGGACATTCTAGGGACTCACTAAAACCAATAAGAAGTGATATTTTAAATTTAAAAGAAAAATCCTGGAAATAGTATACCTACTCATTAATTATATCCGACTTACTCTGATCTTTATAGTTAGTTATTGTTAGTATTTGATGCTTGATTTAACCTCCTTTCGTTTATGGATGCTATTATTTGCAGAACAAAATACAGTTGTCCGTATAAAATATGGGATTCATTGCAGTCAAATTTACTTTGGAGTAAAACAGAACAAGGAAATTATTTGTAAGGATGCATATTTTTTAACCTGCCTCATGCCACTCCTTGTAGCAAAATTGAACCTATTCGTTACATTTTGTAATATTACAGAAATTATTTCCAATCCTCAAAATAATAGTAATAAAGTAATTAATTTGATTGAACTCTTCTGCAAACGTTCACAGCGTCGTTTTAAAATAATAAAAAAACTTGAGAAAGAATCAGGAACGTGATGGAGCTCTTCCAAATTTTAATAATAGTATATAATTTGAATGGGATATTATTCAACTACTTGAAACTCAGAACGTGTTCCTTGAACCCTATATCGCGTATGAAATCTGAAGAAACCAGTCACGGTAACATTGAAATATATAATAGACACATCCATTATCCTTGTGTACACCCTGAAGCAAGCAGCAGATGGTAGAGGAAATAATTATCAAGGAAACTGAACTCACAAAAAGTTGTTCAGCATCCTTACTTTGCATGCGTCTTACATCTTCATCCATGTTTTTGTGGTGTTCATGAGCCGATTCATTTCTCGACAAGGTAGGTTTTTTTAAATATTGTAACATATTCCAGTTTAATGTAAATCGGATCTGAGATTCGCAATTATCTGGCAGGAAGTACTACCGTGTTTTTTAGAATTACGACGCAGTTTAAATATAAAGGTTACAACTTATTTGCTTGGAATCTCACGAAGTGCCTAGAAATTTCATGCCAATATTCAATGTGTGTCGGGTGTGTTATTTTTCAATGTGGCGGATTGTCAGAAAAATACTTTTTACTTCACATCGTTTTTCTACATTTCCCATTGGCATCTTATATATATATATATATATATATATATATATATATATATATATATATGTATATATATATATATATAGCCTAAAATCAACAGTCTAGCCTGGTGGTCTAACTGTAGAGAGCAATTCGGTGGTATATACGTAAACCAGTCAATCGTGTGATAGCAACATAAACACTCATCTACAGGCGTCGCGCGCGGTGGCGCTACCTTTCGGCAACCCACAAAGTCAAGGTCCTTGAACTGCCTTGAAGCGGTGACAGATGTCCTTTTCGGTTTATCCCTGTTGACAGATTGTTCGCCTGAAGTCAAACAAACTTAAAATTTCGGGAAATTAAATTAGATCCCTTCCAGAATCTATAAATGCTCAAAAACTGTTTTGGTTATGTCCAAAAGTTTCTACTATTTTGAGAAAAATATAAATACAACCCAAAATATCGTCATATAATTTATTATGTTTACTCAGAAAATGACCATCGTATGATAAATCTATAGCAAATCATATAGTAAACACATTTTTACAACAACAATAACAAAAGAGTAAAATTTTCCAGTAAATATTGAAAACGCATATCTCAAGAAATCTACCTGTAAGCAGACGAGCTTTCTATATGTTGGATAAAAATGACATTACGCCACAGCATGAAAATGATAACGTTAAAATATATCACACAAAACGCTTTTACTTATTATAGGTACACATGATGGTTATGTAAATACTGGAGATATGAGTAAACAATCTGTAGCAATAAACAAACATCCACATAATGGATAGCAGCAGCGCCATGTTGATTGTCACGTAAAAAGTGTGTTTATAGTGATATTTGCTTAAATTTTAATGATTTATTTTGAAAGATTCGATTGCGCATTAGTTATGAGATAACTACCTTACTGCGGAGAACCTTAGAAGCATTTTACCGTACAACAATTTGATGCTTAAAGTATAATATTCTTGTCGTAATAAGACGAATCATCGAAAATGCGACACACAATGGAATCAACATTGTTATGTTTATTAAAAATTGGTTGAAACGATGAAACTGTCAAACAAATTCTTCTCACCAATGTCGGCTAATCTCTGCCATAGCAGCAGAACCTAATTTATTGGGGGCTGAAAAATATCATAAACGTTGTAATCTTTATGTTGTAAAGTAACCTACTTGCAATGTACTTATATCAGTTAGTATTGAAAATAATATGTTTAGGAGATTAAATAAACTTAGGAGTGGAAAAGATCCAGAATAGTTTTGGTGCGACCTTGACTCAAGCTTGACTCCACCATTTTGAGCTGATTTACCGTGATGGCCAGACGATCTTCTACGGCATCAGCTCGGAATTATGGAGTCACGGGTTTGAGTCCTGCCACAAAAAAAATATTTTCTGAGTGTTTATCGCACCAAAAATTGTATCTGTAATCTGCCTTTCCTGAGTTTACACAGTCATCTCTCATCAGACCTGTCTTCCTACCCTATATATGCTCATACATAGTTATTTGCAAAATATTTGGGTGAGTATACCATGATGGTACAAAACTAGGCGAACTGCATCGATATAATAATGAGTACATATCACGAAGGTCTGTGATTTTCTGCAAATTAGTACAGGAAACAAACACAGGAAACACAGTGATACGCTCAGATGCCGGCCGGAAAGCACACTGCACCAGTGAGTACACCTATTTTTGTAGTACGAGCGGCACCCTACCAGTACTGCCCACGCTACGTTCATCCTATTGGTTAACAGTGCAGAACGGTGATCCACTGCACCTCTTCGCACTCCAGACTGCTGGCCATTTTTCAGGGAATAAAAGCTACAATTGACCACACCCTATACAAATGAAGTAGCATTAATTAAATAATAATTATATACTCCAATCAGATCGCGCTTAAAACTCATCAAAATTGGCATAACGGTTACTGCGAATGCCAACGAAGATATTGATAGACAGACCCATGGGTATGAATAAAATAGTTTTTTGTTATGTACAAATATACAAAATTGTTTCATAATGTTTATCTACTTCAACAGGTGATACTTGTATACAACAAATGCTATCTATGGAATAAATAAAGATTCTTTATATTAACAATCATGCTTGTCATTATGGTTACGACAACTTTGCACTCAGCACATTTTTCCAACATTTTTTGAAATTACAGTTTTAATTTGTGTCTACACCAAAAAAACTTATATTGTTGAATGTCCTCATAGCCTGGATAAGAATTATACAGATAAAATTCATTTAGATAGTTTGTAGTAACATTACCACATATCGGAAAAATATCTAAAAAATAGTGATTGTTTTGTGTATAGACATCAAACTAACAGAACTAGTAGAGTCCACATAAATAATAATTATTGTAACTATATAAGCCGTACAGTCACCAAATGTGTAATTTCTAATATTTGTGAAAGTAGCAAATAATCTGTTTGACAAAAAAATATTGCTGTAATTCTTTTGTTGGTATAGTATGAAGAAAGCCTAGAAAGTAGAACTTTATAAATTCGGAAAATCCTAGGCACTAATTGAGATATACTGAATATTTTGTTTCTGATTACTTTAGCGACGCTAGGGTCTTTGATGACGCTTCGAGACCTCTTTATTGAAGTGTACATTAATAACAATAAAACATACTGTATAGTAAAGTGATAGGTGGGCAATGTCTTGTATTAGGCATGTGCGTAACCTAGTCTCAAACAAGTTCCTGAAGAGCAAATGTATGGCACTCAGAACTAGGCTTGTCAAACATTTGCAAGGTTTGTTTTTTACTGTCATATGTTACAAAGTGACGATTTTTTTTATTTAAGAAGATTACAAGAATGTAGTAAACGTTTAGCTTCAGTTCTTGGTTTGTTGTGATAACATGTGCAATAATACAATCAAAACAAGTCAATATGTAATGCAAATAAATGATAACATCGTACTCATTCGGATAAGCCGCAAAGGAAAGCTTCATAAAAAATGTCACATAATCTGGTTAAACATCGAAAAAAGTTATTTGATATAAAAAATATATAATAAATTATCTGCCAGCTGATGCTCTTCTTATCCTACGTAGGATATATAATAAATATACTTTCATCTCGTCTAAAAGATGGCTGGTCGTATATGCATGCGTGATACAAGGCATAAATTAAGTCAATTTGCTGTTAACCTCCGATGGCGAGGATAAACCAGTGGTGTAGAATATATTTTTTTTTGCTCATAATAATCAATTTTAATAATAGTAGGGAGCAAAATCGATATCAGAATAAATAATAAATAATCAACATTCAGTTTATGTAATTCGAACATTTTTCAATAATCAGAGTAAAACCTGATGGTGAGGATATGGCGACCCTGGCTGCTTGACTTCTGCCTGCCGAGGAACTACCCCTGAACTTACCAGACGCCATGACAGACGTTCATCGTCAACACGTCAACTTCAAGATGTAACCGATCCCTATACTATTTTCTGTGTGCTGTGTCATACATTTGATACAAATAATTTGTTATGTTATACAAATAATCCATAAGAATAAACAAACTCAAATACAGTCCGCATACAGTACGTTGAAGTGTTGTAGTATATACCTTTGTTGATTAGTTCATAGCTAATATAATTGTTAGATGATATGCTTCGAGAATGAATATCTCCAAGGTTTGTATATACTAAATGGCATCCAGAATTTGCAAGTCTTTGCTGATTACACTTAGTGGTGCTGCAGTTTCAGGACTTTGAGGAGCAAAATGCAGCTGCCGTAATGAAGAAAGAATTGGACTAAAACAACGGTAGAGGAACACAATTTATGACTAAGTTTTGAAATAACTAAAGTGTAAAAATAATATGAACATACATGGTAATCAATCTTAACGATGTTGCCCTTCAGGTTACTGATTTAACCCGTAATGTAGCTCTTATCATGGATTGTGATTTGAGCTTAACGTAACCTGATTGGTAAAGCTTAAGCGCCACAAAAATATATTACAGTAGTCGACATATTTTAAATATGAACACTAAAGAGATGCTGTAGTAAGCTTTTGTGCTCAGTCTGACGACACTGATTTTTATTTATGGAAACTATTTAATTCAGATCCAAAGAGTTCAAAATATAATTTTCAAATTCAAAATTTCCTATCAAAAATTGTTATCAGTAGGGCGTGGTAGGTACCGAGTCAAATTGCTTCAACTTTGTTTTTTAATTCTTCAAGAGAAGCAAGTCCAGGATCGTCTGGCCAGTGACATTCAATTATTGAAGCAATTAGATTCCAATTACTTTTTGCTACTAAGCTGGTTTCTTATGATTCAAGTATATTCTTTACTTTATGGCGACCCGACATTTTTATCGAATCAAATTTTGCAGGCGCATCTATAATAACGATCCTGTGACGACACTGGTTGGTAATCAGAAGAGCGGCATGAGCGGAGAGTTGCTCAGCAGGAAATACGATAGGGCCAAAAAAGACCGCAAGGAAGAGCCCAGTCACTGGGATACATAGAGAACTGGTTTTCGTACCATCCCATCGGACAGCTTCAATCAAAAAAATATGCGCTATAACTTATGATCTCTCGCTGTATACTAATGCGGGACTTAGCAATCTTAACCTACCTTCAATACCTGCTGCTGTTGTGCCAAGCTGACAAGCATATGGGAGTAATCATGGAAGTGTGGGATAGTCTTGCAACTTCTATACCCATATTCCATAATTAATGAATTATTATCTCATAATAATTATGACTTGCTCAGAATTAGATGTGATAGTAAAAGGTATGGCCGATAAATTGATTGAGTTCATGATATTGGTGAATTGCACGTATCCTGTGCTTGTCATTCTGATTTTAAAGAGCTTCAGCTAACTAATCCTTGGAACTACATATTATTATAGAATAAACTTTTCTGTCGTTTTTAACAGTTCTAGAAATCTTACCAAGTCTGACGGAGTAAATGAAATATTCACAATTAGGAAATGCAATGGAGTTAAAATATTCTTACACATTTTTTGAAGTTCCATAGAAGAAGTCTCAAACCACCACTCAACTCTTCAATAATTAAATAAATTATAGTCCGGTCCGAACCAGTTTGATTTTGTTTGCATCTTAGTGGGGTAGACTTAAAAAAGACATTACAGAAGTTTCCATGTTTCAGAAATGAAAATTGATCTACCCACATTCATATTTCAACTTCCCAAAGACATGGCCTCTATATGTTACGACACTGCCTGAGCCCGTATTTGAACGTATGTCAGTGAGATTTCCCCCTTCAGTTAGGGCGCGATAACCACCGACACTTAAAGCACGATAAGGGAAGTTAAATTGGAAATTACCCTCGATGATGGAAGCTCCATTTACAACTGCTATGTGTACATAATAGAATTTAGCATATGCCATGGAGTCATGTAATAATTATATTCTCTGCAGACTTGATCAGACGGGAAATGTTTTAATTTAGCATTGTATTTGGATATTCTTACTGTCTTAGAAATTTGAACAATTCTTTATTACCATACGTCATATGGTACCATAATGACCTCTAATATGGATTTATTCAGTCAATGTTTTCAAGCTTTCAACAACCTACCATTTTCGCAGGTAGCGCTGGTCTCTAATTAAGTATAGTTTAGAAATTTGACACAGAACACAAGTTCAACCCCTTGAGAAAATAATTAATCATTAGAAACCCATAAAATCATCATAAGATATATTATGGACAAGGGGATATCAAACATCTGGGCATATCCACCACACCAAGGTCCATACTTTTCAATTATTCCCGAAAAAATTGCAATCTCATCAGATTTGTGGAAGACAAAAATGGTCTTTGAAGGCAACCTAGATATAGATGCTATTTACCAACCTTCCAATTTATAAAATTGATTTTATTCTGCAGGCCTTAATGTCTGAATACCTGGTTTTCAACATGGCTCTTTAAAGAGCATAATTTTCTCCGGTAACTTTTAGGGCTCACGTTTGAATTATTTATTTCTTGTGTAGGGTTGTGATGACATTTATATTTTTTATTCTTCGCAGCTAACAAATATTGATAAAACAGTACGTGATTACTTCATTTTTTATAGGACCTTGGTTGTGATGGACGATTCGCCGAAAAAAGTTTATAGCCATGTTTTTGGAAAAAGGGTTATACCGTCCTGTAGAGTATGATCCTTATACTATCGTAAGTCAGAAATATGCATTATCTGTTTTGTTCCCTTGGATAGGTGACGTCACCGTCTAACACACATCACCAATGCAATTACCAATATCTTTTATTAACCCACAAACAGTTTAATATTTTCCAATTTATAGATGGTCAAAAAGTTAGAGATTGAGCGATCTTAATCTGAATGTACAAATAATTAACAAATTGAAAGGTGTATCTCAAATTTTCTGTTCTGCATTACTCCTCTGTGGTTTGAAAACAGAAATGTCGTTTAGCAGAGCTTGTAGAGCGCCATTGACTCTGCCTGTGCCAAGAGGTTACCCATAAAAATTCATACTGACAGTTGTATCACAACCTTTAGAGTTGATTTTCGAAAAGTACGAAGGAAAAGGCTGTTTAAATCCGAAAGTGATAACTTTTCACGTGATTACTGACGTTTCGACGTTATATTTCTTGTTTTTTTGAGCAAAGGTTTCTGGTTGTGTACTCAGACGTGAGAGATTATATAAACAACACAATTCACAACCGCATGTAATAGCTTTAACTTGTCACTTATGTAAAGGTTGTCGCTTTAATTTCAACGCCCTCTTACTGCCAGTTTTGCCAGAATGTTACTTCAGATATTATATACCTTAAGTCTTGAAGCATATTGTATGCGTACACGAAATGAGTTTCCTCTGCAAATACCCTTCCAAGACAAACCCTAATTCCAGGTCTTAAGCTAGCAATTAACGATTTTCGTGCAAAATCAACCATAAAATTAAGGAGCCAGCCAAAGACCTTAATTACTAACTGTACTGTTACTCTTTCGAATTAGTGAACGGAACCAACCCGCCTCGCCATGAGAAATGGGAGTGTCCTCGTTCTTAAGGTGGGAACTTCTGTATCTAGAAGAAGTTATTATTGGCACACCTTTGGCTACATGGTAAAAATATAATTTAGATCGATAGGTGTCTGTAGCAGCTGAGGAATTTAGATTGCTTTGCCTCTATATGGAATATAGATATACATACATGGTACATCCAACTCGTCTTTACATGTCTCCAACGTCAGCGCCATCGTAGTCGTCATACATTCTGCCGTATTTAACAAACTGAAGCATTTGAAATATTGGCGCTATACTTTTTCGAGAGATCCCTATATATGTTTACACCATTTATGCAGGTAGAGCAATCGCAAAACTGGAAAGTCTTGACAAGTGAGACAAATAACAGTCAGATGGCATGTAAGCGTGATAAAAGTGATCTTCATAGTTAGAGACAAGGCAAGCGGGTTATCATTCTCCTACTTGCATGTTAGTTTGATGATCTCTGTCTTAGGTTTTAGATTCCCTCTGCCAAATTTTGAAATAGCGTTAACTGTAGCTTAATTTTTGTATTCATTTGAAATTACAAACTTGCTTCAATCTTAACAGTCACAGTGTTAAGATTCAACTTTGGTTGGTTTCTGAAAACAGAGTGTTGACAAATGTAGATGCAGATGCAGAAAATACTTATATGCGTTAGATTTCTTTTGCTCAACCTTCGCTTTATTTATAAATATTTATTATAATATATCTCTTACACATTTTCTTTCCTGGGATACAGCTTTGTATACGCATTTGGTATCTAAGAGCGTAGGTCTAGATACTGAAAGGGATGTCTAAACTTCATTATCATAGTAAATATTTTTTTACAACATAGATTCGGATGTTTTTGAAACTGCTGCAATATGCTTAAATAAAATATTCAATTTGTTGTGTGGAGTCACAACTAAGGAAGAGGTCTTGCCAGGCTTTCTTCGTCTTGGGTATTTGATTTCTTGATCCTTCGATCCTGTTTCATTCGTGATTTTATGGCGATGTTTCAGTGATAAATCTATCTATTAATTAATCACGTCAGAAATACTTTCAGCACTCTAGGTATCTTTAAGTCACTGAAATATTCCCATTTACTTTCAAAGACAGATTTCTCATTTGAATACCTTCAACTACTGAATGCTAAATATCTTTTTTCAGAGCCCAGCCTGTGGATCCCTATCAATTCATAAAAATTCATGGCCAAGTCCAAGGTTGTTACTCGAGCGTAGACGATAAGTTTTTTGCTTATCTGTGTATGAATATCACGTAGTGCTTTTTCTGTATACAAGTATACTGGTATTTAAATATGTGAATAATAAGCTGAATGTTGTCCAAATATTGTAAGTTTTATCAATTTTATGACAAAAATCGATGGGCTGCGATTGCAAAATGTTAAGATTCTTCCAGTGGGTATGGAAAATAAGGTTTGATTTATGTTTCCGTATCCTTGCACCTGGTACGTAAATAAGCTACTGTAATATTGAGGCAGCAGCACAAAATTTGTGTTTCCAACTTAAAACAGATCGACTCACTCTTTTTAGTTCCCTTGCATAAGCGAGGGGGTATAGTGATTGCAAAAATAGGTACTCCAATTCATGACATTACGTTTTTGAAAGTTTCCTGATATCTAAATCACAAAAACACATGCATTTCCGTGATTTCCATCGACCTGTTGTCGGTTTGTTGTCAGTGTTTGTCCGCCTGCCACCAATCTGTCATCGGTGTCATCTGCTTGTCAACGGTCTGTCATTTTTCTGTCATTATCGTTCTGTCGCACTGTTGGTCTGTATCTGTTAAGGAGTAATTTTTAAGTGTCCAACACTAGGTTTCATAGTTTTCTGTTCATTTTAGGGTAAATTGAAAAATATGTTTATGGAATTATTTAAGAAAGCAACTTTTTTCTTTAACTGCTTGTAAAATATGCGCGGATGCTGGATTCTGCATGAAAATAACATTTTCAATTCATCGTGATTGTTTTCTGTTACAGATATCTTCTCAATCAGTTATCGTCAGTGATAAAATTAGCTAGAGCAACACTCATCTCCAAGCATCACGCACTATGGCGCTGCCCATCGGCAACTTACGAAGTCAGAGGTTCTAAGACTTGGCAATGGGCAGCGCCATAGTGCGCGACGCTTGGAGGTGAGTGTTGATGTTGCTACCATACCCTTGAACGGGTGACGTATATACCACCCAATTGCTCTTTACAGCTTCAGTTAGACCGCTAGGCTATACTGACGAGTCTAGGCTAAAGAAGAAACGTGGATGTCTATAGCAGGTCTGATACATAGTGGAGGGGCTGGAGAGCATACACATAAAATTAGCTGTTTGACTGCACCAAATGGTAGACTGAATGCAAATGATTGAAGAGAGTAGTTCCAAAATAAACAGATTTCTTCGAAAACGGTTGAATACACTCATAACTAAAAAATATCTTACAGCTCGAATGACATATTTAAAGTGTAATGCAATTTCAGAAAAGGCATTCATAGTTTTGGGCCCAAATAGGCCAGTTACAAAAAATATAATCCAACATTCATCCTCAAAAGTGGTAGCAATTCCTTGATAAAATTATTTTATATGACTCGATGATCCCTTTATCAGCTGTACATGTTCCAAAATATTAGAAAATAATGTAGTGCGTCTTACGTAACTTAAGCAATTAAAACGATATAGGAAAATATAAAAAAATTTATCTAGTTATAAAACGTATGTCGCAATATATATCTCACATTTATCCTAAACCTTTATCATTTGAGGATTACAGATTAGTTATTGTAATGTTTCTCAAAAGCAATAACAAGTGTTTCCGTGAACTGGCATCGGAAACGAGTTGTCTACTGATACACTACTTGACATATGGAAGATAAAATGTCGCCAGCTGCGTCTGGCCCAGTGCTGCAACTCAATTCATTTTTTTCTGCGGTGGGCTATTCCAATCGATAATTGTCTAACCGAAGATAAGAATTTTTCTTTCAAACCCGCGCTGGTCCTTCTTTTCTTCAGTAGTAACATAGATATTTGCGACAATCAGGCTGGCGATTTCCAAGTTATTGAGTAGCATCGATGTATTGGTGTTCAAAGCTACCAAAAAATAAAGGATGAAGACTTACACGTTTTTCCTCTTACCACACTGACCTTAAAGCTGTGGATTGTAATCACCCGGGAACAAAATTCCCGCCAGTTCATTTCACAACGTTGAGACTCTCCAAAACGAATAACTTTTGAAGGAGGCGTTGGAAAGTTTGACCCGGTTGTTTTTATTATGCGAGACAGGCCGGTTGAACATTTGTCATGATGATATCTATAGAATAGGGGCAGATCAGCCACCCTTCTTGGACTACTGTCCAATCAAATTTAGTAACTGCTTGCCCAACCATGTGAGCAGTACTCCAACGATGGTTTGATCTTGTAGAGTTACGGTAGTTGTTCAGGTGGGTACAATTTTTTGGGGTGGAAAATAACCCCCAACTTCTAAGACACCGATCTAGCAAAGCTGGAAAGATGATCGTATCAAGACATTGATGTTATTTCCTTAAATCTTGATTGAAGATGAATAAAGTATTGAGTTTTGTCAGACTTGATGTCAGTCTTCTGTACGTTAAACTGGGATCCATTTGTCGTTCCCTGTTCGACAATTCTTTCATTAGTCTAGAAAGTGTATTAGTTCCGTCGATGTAAAATCTCTCGGTATGATAGTGGTTTGTCTAGTTCCCTGCAAGAAACAAGGGTGCAGTCATCTGCGATGCTGCAAGCTGGATTAGACGCGATTTCTAATAGTCAACAAGAAGAGCGATGGAGAAAGGATGGACCCCAGTGGAATACCGACCTTGATGGTATAGATAGATCGGAAATACATCCATCCACTTCTTCTTCGATCTGTCTATCGCGCAGACTCTAGATTCTCCGTGAAACTCAATCGCTCTGCTTTACATGTGGGTAACATAGGCCAGAAGATCTCGCATGGATCTATGCTTATGGAAGCCATATTGGCGATTATTGACGATGTTGCTTTTGTCCAGGTCTTCAGAAACTGTACGTTGATGAATGTCTCCACAACCTTGAAAATGATGCAAAGAGTCAGAGGTTTAAAGCTGGCAGGAAAGTTTTTCATTGGCCTTCCAAAGGGATGGATTGATGGCTAGCTTTAGTCATGTATAATAATCATAGTAGGTAAAGTATAGATGTAGTTTTCTTTTTAGAAATCGGTGCAGTGACAATTGAGCAATGAGAAAAAAAATATATCGAAAAATGATTAAGACTCCCTTTATGTTTCATGAAATCTCAACTACTACCGGACAGGGTTTAAAGGTGCCAAGCTGGATTTTTATGTTCCTCTAGCATAATTTAAGGGCATGGCCACATCGTTTGTAGGAATGAAAACTGTTTATTTATGTGGTTCTCAAAATGAGTTCAAAGATTTGAGAAATACCCAAGTCAATTATTATATGGTTCTGCCATCAAGTGCGTAGGGTTTCAGGATTGAGGATGCCAGTTATCAAGTTTAAATCTTACCGATGGGTTTTTGAAAAATTGAGCCAAAGGCAATTTTGAAGCCCAAGAAAACTGTATATCAGTTTGTGAATAAAAGTAACTAAATCAGAGCAGCATTAACTTTAATTACTACAACAAGAAAAATAAACACTTTTTGAATAATATATAAATATTAAATTGTACATTGTCTATTTTCTATGGTCAGTAGCAAATGGGGTGCCATGGCACCCCTGGCACCCTATGTGTACACGCCTTTGAATGTATGACCATATAGAGCTTAATAAAGAAATTCACGGAAATAAATTTCATACTTCCCTTCAATTGCATTGATTCTGTAAAATTATAGGTTTTGATCAAAATAATTAGAGTCGTTCACATTTTCTTATCGAGTATCGAGTGAGTCTACTCGATTCATTTTTTTATATTTTTCTACCGTTTTTTCTGTCATGATATTGAGTCTATCCAAAATAGCATAGACAGAAGTCAGTGGATTCAACATATTCTTTTTCGTGATCAGATGCCAGAATTGTAAAATTTGGATTATAATTTACTGCATATATACAAGCTCTTAGTGTTGTCTTTTTGTAAACTTTCCAACTAAACCCCGTATGCTATGCTATGCGTGGCATCTATACGTCATAGTTCCAACTTGTGCAGTAATTAACTGTGCCATCTATACCTAATCGGTACAACGTATCCGTAATAACAGTAATTAAGTTATAACTATCCAGTTTTCTATATAGCTGTTTGTCAGGAATTACGACAACCGCGGGTAGATGGTGCCTGAATACATTGAGGCGGGCGCCATCTAGTCATGGTAGCCTTGACTTTGGATATTGCAGATTGTACACAGCTGTGGGCTATGAAACAACCGTGGTTAGATGGGGTTGTTTAACAAGTAAAATATAATTCATTTGATTTATATCTCTGACTAGTAGGCCTATATTTTTTTGTATAAAACTGTAATTGGAAAACACTCCAGAAATGGCATTTTATGAATTCAAGTATATTATACACAGTGCAAAGATGTATCCAAGTGGGTATCGTCGTACCTACCAGTTATTTTAAGGCAGTGGTTTGCCCCTCATAAAAAGACTAAAATACACATACAAATTAAAAAAAAAATGTGTATTTTATAATCTTTTTTTATAAAACTATTGCACTTTTATAAACTGTAATTAATTTTGGTAAAATAATTGTACTTGAATATGGCATTGAAATATGTCCGGTTATTTTGAGTGAATCTCCACAGATTTATATTCCAGGGTTTGATACTGATGGTCATAATAAATAAAATTTGTTTGCTTTACTCTAGTTACAAAATGTTGAATGATGTTCAGCGCAAATGTAGTCGAATTATGTCCTTACCTGGCAATGTACTTAGGTGTTGGTTATAAATATATTATTCGCAAACCATCCAATTATTAAAATTCAGTTTCTTTTGTAACTGTACCTAAGAATTACGTGAGATTGCAGAAAATCTTTCCGGATTAGGTGCCCAGGTAAACTAATCTCGGTAACCGCGGTGATAGATTTTGAAATAGGTACTATAAGGCTTATTTAATATGGTTATCCGTATCATTATATGGCTATTCATGAAAAACTAAGAGACAAGAGAATGGTTACTAAGCTGAAATATAATTGTTTTAATATTGCACGTATCTGTAATTACAATGCTTTGTGCACCTGTACTAGTCGACCATCCTATGTATGCCTTGGCATCCTAGATGCTTGACCACGACGGGTACGGGACAGGGGGAGATGTCTCCCCCGCCGCCGTACGATGCCGGCCAATAGATGCGAGTCCGGGCTCGCTCTAGGCGGTACCTAAAACTGGGTTTCATTTTGAAGTAATGCTAACGCAGTTCCAGGATGGGTTATATAAACCAGGAGCTACCAGGAGAGCTTAAGCAGGTATTGCAGCCTTCCGCTGCGTCCTTGCACTGTTGGTGACCCGCCGTCGTGCGTAAAAGCATTTCTTTCCTCAAACCAAAAAAATTCTCGCATGTGTGGGAAGCACTCTCAAAATGTTCTGGACGCAACCCATAAATGAGCAATACATCTAGTGGATTCTCAGATATTGAGGAATGGTTGCTGTAATAACACCAAGAATTAACAATACAGCCAACAAGCGCATCTTCACCAGGTTGAACTTGTACAAACCTTTTCCAAAAGTTCTTCTGGGGAACTTCTGCATTGTGGAATGAGCTGCTGGGGGGAGATCAATACAATCTACAGCATTATAAGGTCAATGATAATTGTTATCTATAAAGAAAATATGCATCTTCAGGGTAAAAGAAATATATAGCATTTGAAACCTATGTGATAAAGTTATAGTGATACCACATACAGCAATTGCCAAGGGAGCATACATTGATAAATCAATCTGTTAACACAAAAATAATCAGTAACGACAGAAACGTAAAAAATAAGATATAAGGCTTTTAGTAGCTTTTTGGTCACCGCCTCACAGTGGAACAAATAACCCATTTTTTCTATTGATACCCAATTTTGGAATATTCTAATTAATATCAAAGAGCCCACATGATTGATTTATAATGTTTATTAATATTGGCGGTTTCATGGGGCTACAGCCTCATCCACAACCGTGAAAAATTATTTTTGATTGGTCCCCACTAATGATAATCCTGTATCTGCCACAGATGTGCTTTATAGCAAGCACGTCCACAAAAAATATGTGCATTCGCGGAGGGAGATATTTAAAGTGATGATTTTTCATATTTGGCTTAAATATAATTGACAAACATTTCTCAAGTAATACTGAATTCAATTAGTTTTTTGGCCTCTGGCTTGTTTATGGAAGTTTGCTGAAAAACTACTATTTGCCCCAAATGCGCTATTAGATCGATTGTAAAGAGCTTCGATGATGACTCAATGTGAAAAATTCGTCGCGAACTATGTAGCACTTTATTTATTATAAAACCGTCAACAACTACCAGACCAAAGGACATATATGACTTTTCGTGCTGCATCACCTAAAAAAATTCAATCCCTCAAATTTGACTCCTTTCTGCGACATTACCCAAGGATTATGTGAGAACATAGAGCATATACCGTTAGGTTATTATAAGCTTTTTATTTGTTATATGTAAATATGTACAGTTAAAAATGTTGTGTATCAAAAACCAATCATAATATATACATTTGTACGAATGTGTTTTATCAGTTCGATAATCTCTAGCGTCAGTCTATATTTCTCCACACAGAATAATTTACAGGTTGGTTATTTCGTTGAAATACACTTCTCTTCGAATTAAATCATAAATACTTCATATAATTGTATACAAGAAAATTCTATATTACAAATGCCTCCATGGGACTGGTCAAACGCCTTTACTAGGCTTTGCTATGCTACATCATTTAAATTTTGTTACAATCTAAAACCTTATTTTTCATTCAGATAATATTTACAAGAATAATTTATATACAGGTATCACGTCAACAAACTAATACAAAACTTATATACTAATGACAAGATAGAAATCACAAACAAACGCACGTTTTTTGCCATCATGTTCATTCAGTACATTGCAATCAGTATATGTATTGAACGAACTTTAATACACACATGAAACCTTCACCAAAAAATAGCGTCATGGACGACGACCATGGCTCCTCAGACTTGAATTTCTAGGGCCAAAATTTTCACACAGTTTTCTTGCTTGGGATTTGATTATTTTGCACTATAATTCTGTCATGTGGAGATTGCCTTATCAGATAAAATATGAGATAAGATAAGATAAAATATGAGAATAAGAATAATGAATCTCGATCTAAAGATATGTTTAAATATGACTATATAATAGAATAGAATTGAAGAATAGGGGATGATGATTAAGGTTGTATATATTGGCCCAGTGAGAATATATTTTACTTTGGTTTGTGGCAGTATATGTGGAAATATCAAACTAAAATTGTGAATCTTTTCAAATACTGGCTATGAAAGTACCAATATTGAACTGGGTTTTGAACTCCATCTCAGGAGAAATGCCATATTCACTGACAACTTTGCTTCGTTCGCATGAAATTACCTCGTTACGCTTGTTACAATCGGTGAAGTGTCTTTGTATGACCAATGGTATAACACGATTAAATATTCCTTAAGCCCTAATGGTAAAACTGTCTTTGCAACCTGTCTTTCTCTGCCTCTAAGGCAGCCAACCTCAACTTGAGTTGGATATTTTCCTGTTCCAAAAACGCACACCTGATTGCAATTTCGTCTTCTTTAGCCCTTCTGGCATCTCTAGATCTCTTTGCAGCTTCATTGTTTTTCCTCCGCTTTTCCCAGTATGCGGGATCACTGATGTGGGGGTTGCTCAGCTGGTTCCTTCTCATATTCTTGTTGGTGCCGTTATGAGAAGCTTGGACTTGACTGAGCATCTTCTGGCGGAATTCGGCATATGCTTCTGCAGAATCCTTGCCCATGATGCTTGGGGGGAATGCACCCATTAGAGTGATGGGGAAAGTCTGGAAATAAAAAAGAAAACGTCAGTCGAAATCATTGATTGAAACTCCTTACATTAGCAAATTAGTAATAATATGTGGTTCCTCAAATACGCAAATGTGAAATCATTCTGTACTTACTTTGAACGGTCTGCTGCTCTTTGTGCTTGAGCTCGATACATTGGCGTTCATATCTTTGCTTTCCGAACTGGAGATATCAGAAGCCTCTGAGGCCTCAGAAATCGAGTTGGGGCTGATGCAGGTGTCAGCGTATGGTGGTGGTGATCTGCTCCTATAGTCATGAGGATAAGTGGGGGTGATTGAGCGTTGTTTTCTTACGCACAAGTCCAGGACCACAGAGTCGGTGTTGTCTGGAAGCTCGTGTTTTACCGGAAAATATGCCGGGAGGTAGTGTGTGTCCATCTGAAAGTAACATAAAATGTTAATAACCTTCACAACTGCAACTTATAAAGTGTCAATTTAACTAAATATAAAAGCTTCATCTCTAATTGTGTGTACTATGTATCAAATAAATTAGAAAGTATTTACTAATATCAAAGAACATTCCGAAGAATTGCAGTGCAAACATAAAAGGCATAACTTACGTTTAAAGTAAAATCATTCTATCATCGAAACTTTCGCAGGCCAGGTATGTTTACGAACAGGTTCATGAACATACTACTATACTTATTTTGGAAACATGGTGACAGTACCAAATATTCTTTACGGAAGAAACATATTTCACTAAAGTGATTTTTAATTCATTTTGCGGAACTGAATGACGTAAGTGCAAAGTATTAAAAATCACTTAAAATTGTTTGATACTATTCGAATAAGACATGACATTTTTAAAAATTTTTTGTTCCTACAATTTCTGCCCACCAGTCTCTCCCCAATTCTACATCAATTTTTTCAACCAAATATACATATAATAGCGGCATTCGGAGAATAACTTATTGAAGTAAGCTTATTGCTTAGTGAAATTAGCAAAATGAAAATATATAGTAGAATATTTTACAACAAAGTCCGTTATATTTGATTTTATAACTATAAATATATAGTTAAAAAAGTTCCCAATCCCCGAATTTAACTTATTGAAGCAGTAACTGATACAAAGCGAACAGATTAATTGTCCAAAAAAAATCAAATATACTAAAAAGCTTAGTTTACTTTGCTCGAAAATGAATGAGTATTCTAGAAATATACAGGACATCACAATAAAAATGGAAAACGTTTTTTAACAATAAAAACAACATTAAATTTTTAAGTACTTTCAGCTTTCTACTGAAGTACTGTACAAAGTTCATTATGGTTATTTCTTATATCCAATTATATGTGAGAATGAAATAAGAATGAATATGATATGATGAAAAATAATATAAACGAAGATTGGAAACAAGATAAATCGAAAGAATTGATATTTATTGTAATATAATCAATATCAAAACTGTCTCGAACTTGGTCGCTTTGTCATTCGGTTTGTTATTTTTCAATGGTCTGTATTTCTATTTAGTGTTAAACTTCATAAGAATCACATGAAATGATGATAATTCCCAAAAACTACTTACCATTTTTGCAAGAAGTATCCAAATAAATCTGCCCGCAACAGAAAAAACGTTTCACAAGATTATTCACTTTACAAATATTAGAAACTATGGGTCACTGTAACACTGCTGACGACAGTCAATAGTAATATCGCACTGATAGAGGAATGATAATATTTTTTCTATTTATGGGACTGGACAGTGCCCAGTGTACTTAGGTCGTCGACCAATCAGAAGGCCGTATTTCATCCCCGTTAAGGCACGGGTCCAACGTGCGAATTTGCGAAAAGGGTCCTCAATGGTTCGGTAGATTTAGGAAGTAGAATTCAAAAATAGTAGCAGGTATATGAATTCGTATAGATTAGTTCCTTTAATATTTATTTTTAATTTGGTTCGGTTTTATTTATTTAGTTACCTATTTTATTAAAGAAAGTGAACTGAGAGGAGAAACTATAACAAAATCGGACAGTACTAGACAGTACATTGAATAAACTTTTCTGTTAAATTCCGTGGTATATAGCACACTTTCCTAGGAATTGGAATTTGTCTCATCCCAGTACTTTGTCACTCTTATGAAGTGTCTGCAGTAGCCCATGAGAAATATTACCAAAAGCTGGAGTGATTCCATGTTCAACAGATACAGCTCCCCACATTTGTTAGGGCTTACTATGGAGCTCTTTGTCCACCTCCAGTCATCTCTGGCCATACTTTCCCCCGTTCACTGTACACCCGCTGAATATGCCACCATTATAACGGCACATACCTCTGCTTGAAACACCGATGTATGGGGTTTAAAGTGCTATGCTTTGCTACACAACTTTTCCTGAAAGGCACATTTCCGCACCACTTGATCTCGTCTATTTTGAGTGAGATCCGTCAGTGAAGCTTACCATGCTGTGGGACGGAAATCTCATCTCGCTTTCCACCCACGCTTCCCTAAATCCTATAGTTTTGTATCTTATGATTTTGGCTGATTTTATGACTTGACTTTTGTAATACATATGTTACATTAATTTTGCATTGCTACATATTGTCCAAATGTAAACTGTAGGAGGATGAAGCTTTAGTTGAATTGATGTATTACCACTCAAATCAGGTGAACAGTGGCTGTACCATTGGCATTGCGCTTAATATGTAACCACAGTGATCGAGTGCAGAGACATTTTAAGCTTAGGCCAACAGTAATTGCACCGAAAAAGGCAAATCTGTGAAAAACAAAATGTGAATGAATAGATTTAGAGAATATTATGATTCTTTGCATTTCTCGAAATCGTTTAGACTTTGAATGGCTGAAAACCCAATTTCTTTTAGTCCAATGTAAATTTACTGAACTAACATGGTAGCGGTTTGCGGTCTGGTAACAGGAGGGGGTGGCTTTTGGGTACCGTTACTTGCGGCAAGTGGTATTTAGAAGGGCTTTTGGTATTGGAAGACAGTTTTTCAATATTTCTTATATTAATTTTAGTGGTAACGTAGTACATTAACTTGAAATAATGCACAAGAATTGTTCTTTATAATATGCTGTCTTTTAATGAGATAAACTTGTAATGTTCATATTTTCATTTTGTATTCATACCTGCTTTTTGGAGTTTGCGTAATATACTGAAATTTGTGCTAGAGGTCCGTTTATTTGAGCGCTTCCTAGAATGAAAACTGAATGCTTTCATATGCCGTTTTGAGGAATTAAGTTTGCACTTTTTAAAAAAATTGTTTTAAATTGAAAACTACATTTTAGGCATGTCTATAATAAAGGTTATTAATATATTTCAACTACCAAATATGCCTTTTATGCTATTAAATATCACTGTATCCTTTATTCATGACGTAGAGTCGGTTAATGCCATCCTGATTATAAAAACATATTTTATGGGTTTGGAACAAAAGAGAGAAGATGTAAAAGATTTAATCAGAAGTGGGTTTTATATCATACTTTTGATCTTGACAATCCCCGCACGCGTCAAACATACACAAAGATAGAAGTATTGTTCAAGCGTTTGTCTTAAAAACACAGAGTCATATTATTATTGTAAGTAGATCGGAAGTACTGATAATTTTTTATGCATTTCAAATAGTTTTTTTACAAGTTGTATAGCATTTTAGGGTGTATTTAACTTTTTGTAAAGTGGGACGATTTGTTGAATATAAGTAATTAAGAAAGTGCCATTTATTCTCTTGAAAAATGGTGTCAAGGAAACTACTGGAAATACTGAAGTTTGAGAACAATGACGACGTCTTGAAAAGATGAAACAATTAAAAAAGCAATGTGTCAACTTACTATAGTTTTAGCATATAATAATAATAAAAAAAAGTCTTTTATTCTTGGGTAAAGAACAGAAAGAACATTTTTATTAAGCTGATGGCGAAGTTTAGTTACCGGCTACTCTACTCAACCATCAGTGGGCAAAATGATCTAAATAGAATATAAATATTCAGAGAGAACTGGTGGGTGTTAAAATTGCTATAATAAACAAAAGAGGGGTTATGTTACCTAAAAATTGCATAAATTGAGTCCTTAATACCCTGAATGTCTGTAATTGAAGTAGTTACATTTCTCTTTATTGCAGTTAACTGTTCTGAACTAATCCGAAATAACATATCACATACTAATACAGCTTTTAATTTTTAATTTTTAATCTCTCTTAGTCGATCTAGTTTTCCGTAATTGTTTTAAAATAAATTTTGCCTAAGTTGGTATGTAATATTTTTCGGAACTGTAAACAGTTTTGAAATTTGCTGCTTTTCATGTCAAAATCAAATAATAAACTTTATAAACAATTTATTGTAGTATACAGACACACTTTTCAAACTTATTCGACATTAACAGTGAGTTTATAGCACCAATATATCTACAAGCATTCAACCCCTCTTATCTCGTGTCATTCCGTGACTGGAAAATATCCAAACAACCCTTTTTGCAAACTCACTTTCTCCCGAATGCCATTATTAGGAGCCTCGTTTTTTGCGACGGATATTTTGGCGTGACGTCCCGATACTGTAAAATTTGCACTTTATTGCATAGACGCTCCATATAAAAAGGTCGCTGCCTTTTTTAAACGGCCCCAATAAAGGCGACCATGACTTTTTTACCTGCTGCGCAAAAGACAGCAATGAGGCCAATAAAATTTTTGCGAGCTTTGTGTAAAACAATATTTGCATACTTTTCTACTCGGAGATATTTTTTAGGAAATACCTGGAATTCGGGTAGTTTTGAGGATTTAGGGTAGTTGACGAAATGGTTGTTATTATGTGAAGCATTAAATAAAGTAATCCCAAAAACGTCTTTTGATGGATACTAAAATCACTAATAACATCGAGGTAAAACGATATTTCATTTTCCTGAAACCTCTTGATGTCACTTATAAATAGCTCAAAACGAAACTGTGAATATAGAATAGTAAATAATTGTTTAATGTGCAATTTTATAGCTACTTGCGATTGTCCTCGGTGAAATAGATGAAGATGTCAGATATTGTCCATAGATATCATAAATAACCATGTTTATTAATCTATAAATGCTGTAAAAATATAGTCAATATTCTCAATTCCATTGAGTTTAAATTGTACGCATTTACTCTAGGTTTCACGAATAATACTCGTAAATTTATGTGATATGTCTCTCTTGAATCTTTCTCCAAATTTGACATGTAAAGTCAAACATCAAACTGATGATAATTCTGTAATTACGGAAAAATGGAACAAAATACCGGTCAATTTTTTCTAGGGGAAACTCTTGCCTAAAAGGTTCTTTGCATCAATTGCTGCCCCCAAGATTTTGTAAAATCACAATTCGATTAAATCTCTTTTTGCAACTACTAGCGTCTAAAAAAACGCTATATACACGGTATGCAAAGAGGTTTATGGAATGACTTAGTAATATTTGTGAGCAACTCAATCAGAATAGTTTCCGAAACAGCAAATACACTAAAGTCTCTCATCGTTGGCCAGACTAAGATAACAAATAACAATGTTGAATATTGATGACAATCCATGTCCTCTGAATCTACAGATAGCTCTTACATTTTTCATCATCAACTAAATGACTATGAATAAGGAAGCCATTTCAAATAATATTATAAATATGAAAAATATGCTTTTTAATAAAAAAAAATAGATGTGGATACTATCTACTACATATGTGACCTACTAGACAAGTACAAAAACTACATCAATCCAATATTTAAACAATATTTTTTACCCACTTAAAAATAAGAGACTAATATGGATGTTTGTGTCCGAAAACTTCAAGTGAGCTACTACGTGGATTATAATAACGCTTTTCTGTTAGTCTATATTCCAAATTAGAATAGTGGAGGTTCCATTGAAATTGATGCAGTAGGTTAAGAGATATGGACTGATCTGTGTGTTACCTATCATTAAGCGGGCTTTTAAGGCGATTTAGGCGTAAAAGTCTGTAGAAAAAAAAATCATATAATTACCTTGGAATGTAAATGATTAGAAGAAAATAAATCTATTTCAAAATGTAGGTATGAATATACTCATTACTGGAGAAGCATAAAAAATAGCAACCAAGGTAGATTCGTCTACTAATTTCTTGTAAGGCCGGTAACAGCACTAAATGCTTTGGATTTTTTGAATCAACTTTAGTTCATTTATTTGGCTGTTTTAATTCGCCAGTTATGGATATACTATTTACTATGCTAGTCTTTGTTAACATAGAAATAAAAAATGAGTAAGTTATGCTTTATATTGGTGGGTGAGAAATTTCCGAATCTTCTTAGATGATCAGAGGGACACAACCCCCAAAATGCTCCCTCGTCATGACACCGTATATTCAAAACCTAAAGATGAGACGCTACTGGCAATACCCATAATATCTATCAACTTTCCTAGGAGGCAATTCTGAACCATTCGGCGAGGAGGGATTAGGCGCTTTGTTAGTTAACTTCCAGCTTACATAAATTTACCCGATTCACCAAGATTGCATATCTGTCATCTTCCAACCCTTTGACGAGTTCTGTAAACGACGAACGACAGCGGTCAGTTCTTGGAAGACACGCACAATGGCGAACGGTGCCGGACGACAATGCCAGAGGGGCGGGGAAGAGATTTTGAAGGGCATATCTCCGAAAAGTCCCTAATAACTTTCAGTTTGCGATGATATTGCTAGCACTTGTGCAAAAGTTAGTTATTCCATAATACAGTTACTCAGGTTTGTACTTGAGCATACTGCTATATTGAAAATAGACACAATAAAGTGATAAATGCACTTTTGAATTATTACAATCAAAAGTCTATCCTTTTTTAAGGGCCAATTAATGGAATAAGATATATTTTCAAAATACATTACTAAAGTTCCTCAAGCTCTTGTTTTCTATCAGGTTGAGAAATTGTAGGTTGAACGTGACTGTCTTTCGACACCATATGGATATTATTATACTTGTTTCTGCATTCAAATAGTTTTTCACTTTCCAACTATATCACAGTGAGAGTATTCTGATAGCAAACAATTCTGAATTTAAGGTAAAATTTGATTTTTTGTGATGCCTACAGCACGAAAATCCATGTCACTCACTCATTTCCGCCGGTCTGTTCATATATGTAGATGTAGTCACTGTGTATTCTCAGTAACCGCTTCATTGATTTTGATGCAATTTTGGAACATTTATAGTATGTGCGCGTAGTAGGTGATATTGGGAAGACGAAGCAATGAACAAATTAACAAGAATTAACAATTTAGTTTCAAAATTTAGTCTTTTTATGTTTTTCGAGTATTCGATCATCTATAGCGATTAGTGCTTATCACGGCCAGTCTAGTTTCTGTAATAGTTTATACTGTTAATCTGAAAGCAAAACACTGTTACTTGGTAACAGTTATTCAATTGCAGTCAATGTCATTGTAATTTCTAAGTATAATTTCTTTCAGTTTGCACTTTGATAGAGGCTACCGATGCAGCCGGAACGTTAGTAAAGTTTTTTTCAGCAGTTATATATTGTTTCAATTAACGGACCGGCCACGTAAATATGTACCGAGTCAATCTACTGAACTCCATGGTTCTATCAACTGTACTGAAGATACCTACGGTAGAAAATATTTGAGGTCTGCCTCGTAGAATCAGTTCAATAATACCAACTCACAAGTCGTTGCCTTTGCTACTTACACCGTCTTTGATGAAAATTAACTAACATTATGAATGTTCAAAATTTTGCCTTTTTACGTCTTCAATCATCTACAGGGCTATTAGAGCTTACTACGACCATCTCAGTTCCCAAATCAGTACATATTGCGAGTTTGAAATCAAAACACTTTTATCCCGGTGACAGTTATTCAATTGACGTCAATACCATTGTAATTTCCAAGTATCATTTCACTCATTTTGCATGTTGATAGCGGCCAGCGTAGCAGCCGAAGCGTTAGTAAAGTTTATGCAGCAGTGATGTATGGTTTCATTTAACGGACAGAACAAGTAACCTGTGTCCATAGGTCTATCAGTTGCACTAAGGATACCATGGTGCTTGCGTCGTAGAAACGAACCCACAAGCCCCGTCCTAATAATCACCAAAATCTACCCTCAACCACGAGCGCTCGTACTTCCGTGTTGTCCAACAGTAGGTCAGACGGGTGCAAAAATGTATGTCAGCCGCCTGCGATCTGACGTGTTCCCTCCGCAACCCTTTTCACGTGTGACTCATCCCAAAGCGGAGGGCGTTGATTGCCCACACATAGTCAGCGGAGGAAGATGCGGAAAGAAGGGTGCCACAGCAACCCTTCCGCTTCCGCAAATCTGGACATGTGTGGATTCCCAGAGGCGGCACATACCATAGGTTAGATATAAGAATAAAATATGTACGCGATTTCAAGATTTTGTAACTTTTCAAGGCATACATAACGGACTTAATTCTGTCACTGTTTGTCAGCTGACATTTTTGTCACCTCGTAGGTAAATTAGTAAGGGCAACTTTGATGTAATTTTAAAACAGTTGTCATTTTACTTGATAATACGCATCAGAAAAATTCACTTTACGCCAGGAAGTATGAACAACATCTTCCATGGTAGATTCTAGACTTCAATAGTAGAGGGTCCAATAATCGACATTTATTCGATGTTCGAGAGTGCGGATTTTCTTTGTAGGGACCACTGGTCGTATTGTTCTTCCGTTCTGATGTTAACCCCCAGAAGCTTGAGGGAAGTTGATTGTGCACTGATAAGGTGGTAACTCAGTACATGCACATCCTTTCTTTCCACACTCTGCACAACAAGAGTCAGACAGCTCGGTACGTGGTAATGACCGATTTCAGCTCATCTGACAAGAAAAGTCTTGTTTCAGAAGCAAGGTCAGGAGAAATTGTACAGTCTGAAACATCGAAGGAAAATTGGTGATCGGTCTCTGTTCTATAGATTCACCCATGATAAATGCTTGACCGAGCTATTTCACATAATAACAGAAGGAGTTATCGATGGAACAGACATTAGGGGACCCATCCTCACCAGGTCCAACACCTCAAACGAGTCTCTTCCAAAAGACATCTTTATGGAGAACTTCAGCATTGGAATGGGCTGCTGTGGAGTTTGTTTCCCGATAGTTACCATTTACAGCGTTTTAAGATCATTGTGATTAGAAAATAGTCCTCTCGTGGCGCTTTTGGAGCGCGATATCCTTACTATAAAACATCTGATTTCGTAGCATATGCACTACTTTACCATGATCTGTGAATCCTGAACAATCAAGATCGGTTTAACCGTTTAAGGTTGTAATGATGTTAAAAATATTCCTCATCAATTATTAGTACCAAGGAGGTACTCAATGAAATATTTTGCTTCTAAAAACTGCTTTAGCTGCTATACAGCTATGAATTGTTTTAGGGCAGAAAAGTGAATTTTATTGGACAATTGCACAGACTTATCTAAATGGAGGAGCATTTTTACAGTGGCGATACTTGTTGATTGATGTGGAAAGTCCAACACAATGGAAGCTCAATAATATCGAAATTTAAAGTGATGAACAAACTTCTTAATACAAAGAATAGAGGTTGAAATTGATTAACCTGAATGAGAAGTATAGTAGTAAGTATACAAAAAATAGAAGTTGGAATTGATTAACATTGTTGTTTGCTCTTTCATCTTATTTCATGAAATAAGAAATTGAAAATAATTCATATTTTCGAAAAAAAAACTTGATAAATTATGTTTTGAATATCTGACTAAATCAGCTATTTTAATGTCTGTTACGCTACTTGTTTAGAAAAGGATTTTAGTACTCTGAAAAATGTATTAATACTTTTTAAGAATTTGTTGCAAGGATTAATTTTTCATAACAATCTGTTGAAATGTCACTTTACATGTCAAAGTCCAAAAAATTTATTCACTCGCTATGCGCTATTTTTAGAGTAGCAGCACAATCAAAAATTGTTCATATACAGAAACAAAGGGACAAATAAATCAATAGAACTGAATTAATTTTACCACAGCAACATTGAAATACTCTTAATTTTTCCACAAAAGTGCCACGTGTTGCTATGATAAACTTAATACGCTACGCCCATGCTACTACGTGAATGGATTTAAGACCCTTATCATAAGGGTGTACGATTTATTGGAAATTCTGGGAAATTTAATGTTATCACGCGTCTGTTATTTGGACAGCCAAAACCACCCAAAATTCGCTTCATTAATATTTTTGTTTGAGGCAAGAACATCTAGTTCTACACATGGAGCACTCAGAAGAGGCAAATGCCTCATACATTCTGTGAATCAAGTGCCTATTAGTAAAAAAAACTCCGGGACAAAAAAATATTTCGAAATCAGGAAACTTTGTGGCTAGATAAAGTCCATGATCGGATATTTAAATTAAGCTTTACACTTCATTTTCTCCAACAATTATAAGATGCATTTGGAATGTCTGAAGCAAGTTTAGGTCATTCGGATCACTGTTATTTATGTTGTACGGTATTTAAATAGTCGTAGTTAACTCAGCGTAGTTAGCCGGTTCAGTTTTTTCAACTTTTACTGAAGATTACTGCATTTCAACTGGATAGAGATAATGAAAAATAGCCTCAAGCAGGTCGATCTATTTCACGTGTAGTTGTCTAAGTATATTGAAGATTTTAATCGGATTTTAGAGCTGCTGATTCTCAGGAATAATACATAGTAATAGGTATTAAAATAAATAAAATTCCGCTGCAACCTCAAAACTCTCCAACTGTGATTATGTTACTTTATGAATAGCAAACATTTAGTTATATTGGTATTTGGCGCCATGCGTGGACAGTTTTATTGTTACGTATCGGCATTAAAAGATAAAGCAGATACGAATAGCCAATTGAAGTGTCAGCTAAGCTTTCTTACTTATACGTGTGTAATTAATTATCTCACAACGTGGTTTGGTTCTCAGGAGAGGCTTTCCAGGACATACTCAATTACTCGAACGTAAATCCTTCGTGGCAAATCTAAGTAGATGCCATCGACACCAAGGATTTCGCAACGAAATGGGTCGTTTATCAGTATGCAAATGACACAACCCTTTACCTGTAGCAATAAATAACACCGAATTGCCAGCATTGTAAACGTTACCCCTTTGCTTTATGGCCAAACGGTAGTCGGCGAATAGATGCTGTAAACCTAACAAACACTGACGGGTGACTTCTATTATTTGATCTCGCCCAACAATCCGTAGATTACGGTAATACTCAAGTAACCTACCAAGAAGTGGAGCAAAGTCGGTTTGACATGGTAATAAAATGTAAGTTATTGTGTCATTATCATTTGGTCAGTCATGCAAATTAGGGAAAGGTAGTATGTACAGTATGGGCTACTGAAATCACTAGGAATTGAAGATTTGCTCAGCATCTCATTGAAATGATGCAGATACATAAAGTTACTTTGTAATTTCAGCCACCTGACAGTTATTTCTGTCAAAAGTTTGATTTCGGACTTCCATTGTCTATAAAATTTTGAGTATCACGACGTTTCGTTTGATGTGCTATCTTAAATCGTTTTCAGGTGTACTGACGATTGAAGATAGCACATCAATCGAAACGTCGTGATACTCAAAATTTTATAGACAATGGAAGTCCGAAATCAAACTTTTGATAAATCCACCTTGTCTATAGGTTTCAAACAACAGTTATTTCTGTGAGACATCAGAAAATATTTGCTCAATTTTAGAATATTTCTCCGTAAACTGTTGATATATGGAATTCTTTCGAAAGGATTCAGGGACAGTTTCCAATCCTTATTTTATTTTATTAACGCTGGCATTTCTGAGAGAATTATTCTCCCCTCAACACTCTTGTTACTGTATATTAACAAACTGTTGGAAATAACATCTACATCTCCACAGATCATATCCGGCATGGAACCAGACAAACCACTGCCATCCAGAGATACCTTACTTAGGTATTAGCAATATGCTATCCAGATAAAAATTGTCGAATGACGAGCTACAAATGGCGGTAAGATGAAACCAAACGAATTGCGGCCACCATTTTTATTTCCATATTTTCAAGATCACTTTTGGAATCGGTGACCTCGTAAAGCCTCCTTTCTGTTAACTTTGACACGTTAAACCAATTTCTTCCATAAACCTTCGAGTCCGCAATTTTGAACTTCCATATTTTAATGTCACTTCTGAAATCAGCGAGCCCAAAAACTGTAATATAACCATACTTTGAATTTCTACTGTTTTGTGTCGCCCAGAAATTCGAGATTCCAGCTCACTGTACGCCGTTCTATGTGGATATGGAGTATCGTCCAATATTTCCAAGTCAACCGATAATAACCGATAAGCGCTTTGCCTTTGTGAGAAGTTATCTATAGAAATTATTGCGACTTTTTACATTTTAGATAGTGATTATTATTAGGTGATAGAGTGGGTGACTTGGAGCTGAAGTATATGGGTTAAAACTTCAGTTTAAAACATATGCTGAGGTAAATAGTGTTAATGTTTCATAATATTTGAATTTCAAAAAAACTTCCTCCGCATATTGCCGTACGTAAAACTGTAAGACAACGCCTGACCACACAGATAAATCTTTGATCGTCTCACGGGTGTCGTTTGTGTACACATACAAAAGCGCGGACATTTCAATCGGCAAAGGGAAGCCGCAACACTGGCCGTGTTGACAAGGCATTTGCCCTACATTATAAAGGGATACGTGTGGGAGAACCCTTTTAGCTCGTGGCACCTGGATTTCCGAGGATTTAAGTGCATTCGATACCCGGTTTGGCCATTTTACAGTTATCGGTCTGCTGGGAACTGCTTGGCTCGAATTTTTGCTGAGTAACATCTTTGAATGAAAAAATGAATAATGCACAGTTATTGCTAATCGGTGTGACTGGCCATTACTTACAGAATAATATGTCATACAGCTTTTTTGCTTACAACAACCAGATAATCACCGAGATCTGAAATATTTTTCATTTGTGAATACCGTACTGTACGATGTAGCACAGAACATCATTTGCTGACTTTGAGGTTAGGTTTTTGGATGCATTTCCGTCGAAAGAATATCACCTCCCCCACCCCCCTCCTCTGGAAAATCTTAAATCTGGGCCTGCTGAAAACATGAAGAAGAAGAAGAAAAGTTCAATAAAGATCTGGAAAGAATTGCATGTAACAGTGGGAAAAGTTGAACATTTCGTTAAGTTTATATAATTCAGACTCACGGGCACCCTTTTAAATCCAGGACCTCGAGGAAATTCTGTCGCCCACCTTTTTAAGCCGTTTTAGATATTTAATCTTCACGAAGATACATTCAATTCCTTCGGAATTCCGTAGCTTTTTTGTCTCAGTAACCGCTGCACGGATTTCGATGAAATCTTTTTCATTATTTATAATGAAAACAGTGGCGGTAAAGCTGTCAGCAAACTAATGAAGTTCCTAATAATTTTCCACTCTGTAAATAGAGTGTCTAAATAGTACAAAGTCTATTTTTTATATCTCTGGAGTACCTGATCATTTTAAGGCGTAGTTTAAAAACTTTCAGAGGGTGTTTTGAAGGTTTCCAATCTTAAAAACTTCATTAATAGACATCTGTAAAAAAGCGAGAAAGAAAGCAAACTTTGAGGATTTTTGTCGAACCTTTGACTTTCGGCCGATTTTTTTCGATTACCATCGAATCTGATCTTAGATTCAACAAATTCGATACTGCAGCTAGAATTTAAAAAAGCTCAACTCTACCTTTGTATGTTAAGCTTAATATAGGTATAATTCACATGTAGTTTACATCGTACTGTGCTTGTCTAGATTTTTTAATATCGATATGGAACTTGAAGGTATAATTGATTATACAGCAGGGCGAAGTGGAAGTTTAAATTTTCACAATAATTTCTACCTCAATCAACCTACCAAAATACCTTCTCAGAGCCTGGTTAAATAAAAGGTCAGTACCTGATCGAGAAGCACGCTTGGTGTACAATCACCGTTTGCGCACTTTATTAGCAGCTGAACTGACCGGTTAATGGCAAAAAATGATTTTATAATTGACCCTCTGTTAAATCTTTCTTGGAATCATTCTTTGGCAAATCTGGAGTACCGTTATCGATTTTTTTATTAGGATGTTTACGGCTCTGTTTCCTAATAATTCTGCATAAATTTTTGGGAATTGCATGTAATATGCACGTGTTCGTTCTACCTGGGCGTAAGCTGGATTATCTTTGGTTTTTGTGATACGAAATTATTGTAGGTTGAACTTCATGTTTTATCTACGTATAGCTTCTTCGACAAATCAAGTTGGAAGGAGACAACATTATAAATAATTAATGCAGTATAGAAACTTGCTCCTGCAAGTACTTCTTCCCAAACGTGTTCACTGATTAATAACTTATAGGTCTAGAAAACTGACAAATATATAAATCAGGTAGGCAGATAAAAATCGAAGATGGATTTTTAGTAAAATAGGCATCATAAAACGCCCAAAAAACTTTTCAAATTTCCGAATTTCCCTCACCTATATGTGGGAAATTAAAGTGGTTAGTAATATCACAAAGGAAAACGGAAAGCCCAATTTATTATAAGGCGCATATAGACTGAGTTATTCCATCCTCCTTAGAAAATCATGAACTCGCCAAAATTGCGTTCAAATAACTGAGATGATGGATATATGCCATTGACCACAATTTCTATAACTGCACATTTTATACCTACCTACTTGTCACTTGTCATTAAGGGAGACAGCCCTAGCAAATATCCGCATTACGAAAGGGTTTTTCGGGCTTTCGGTTGCACCCGCATTGTCCGCAGTTATGATGGATGTCTGTGTCAACGATAACTGTACACATTGGCATTTCGGCCATATCTTAATCCCTATTGCAAATACGTTTAGTAGTTTTGACCTACATTCAAATGAAAACATCTGCCACCCAAAGGGTTTCTGTGTGTACGTGTGATTTTTGCAAAATTCAGGTTCCCGTAAGAAAGCGTCTTTGTTGGTAACGGTGCTTTGTGGTTTGGGTGTATAGATGCGTGGGCGGTATAGATGAGATAATCTTGCACGGATTGCCTGATAAACAGTATCTTTTTATTTTGGTTTACTCAACCTATTATCTATACGTTTCGGTTCCTATACAAACTGTTACAGCAACTTTTTTTGGTTATTTGATAAAATAAAGTTTGATAAGGTGAGGTAAGAATTGTTCATACTAATAACATTACAGTAATGCAGCTGTAATGTGGAAAAATTTGAAAGACATGCATTGTAATTGCATATGACTTGAAAAAGTCTTCAATCAGGCCATCAACTTTTGTTAACTTTTGCTTAATTGTACAACCACTTCAAAATATGTTTGATTCCTGAGACGGGGATGCGTTCGTCTACACCTTTTAATTATATTCTGAAGAAGTACTTAGAAAAGCTTCGGAAAACGAGAAATGTGGAATAACGGTTGGTGCAAGACGAGCAAAAAACTTGAGATACAGTAACTCTGGTGGAGACTGTTGAAGATTTGCAGACTAATGAATAGACTGTATGCTTGTAGTGAGGAATACAGTTTTTCGCTTGATATTGAGGGGAAAAAATAATGAGGAATAAATGTTAGCCTAACTATAGACGGAAGAAATGTGGAAAGAGCAGTATACTTACATTGGAGCGATGGTGAACTACACACTCGGGAAATAAGAATATGATTATAATAGTCTCCCTTCAAGATCATTAAAAATTATAAAGGTTTTCGCAGTAAAGATCGTATAGCATTAAAACATTGCTTAGCTAAATTTACGTTTTCTCAACTCTAGCCAGCATAGTCCATACATACAAGAGATGTAAATTGGAATAGATGGGCCACATCCTGAGAGGAAAAAATATGAACTTCTACAGTTGATTGTACAAGGCAAAATCCAGGGAAAATGCAGTATAGGTAGAAGAATAATCTCATGGTTGCGGAACCTGAAACAGTGGTTTAAATGTACTTCTACCCAACATTTTGAGGCGGCCGCATCCAAAGTAAAAATAGGAATGATAATTGCAAGCCTTCGACTCCGAGATGAAGAAGAATTCCTTATTAACAACATGCAACAGCCTGGTATTCTAGGTGAAAAATACCTAAACAGTTATGGTTACATAGAGAGTGATAACAGATTCAACAGCCCATATCTTTGCTGATAGCTTGTACTTTACAGAATATTTTTTTCGGTCCTAAAGACCTAATAACGTCAAAAAGTACATATTTGGAATGTGTGTGTGAGTGAGTTATTTTGGGACTGATCAAATGATGGCGTATAAGATGTATGGTACATGATGTCATATTACAGTCTTCAACGTTTAAAAAAATCTATATATTACGGATTAGATGGGTTCCCTATAGACAAAAAGCGCCATTTTTGCCGTTTCTAGCTATTGCAATGAGTATATTTTAAAGTTTAAAGAATGAAAAGTCGTACATATATTAGAATTTCATTTTAATTCTAAATCATTTTCAAAGTCTCGAATAGACTATTTAAATTTATTGTCAACATTTTCAAGTGTAACGATAGCAAATAGGTAACTGTTGGGTATCATATTGGCAATAAATATCCAAAACACAAAAAGTTTGTGATAATCAAATAAAAACTAACAGATCAGTATTTGCCTTGAAGTCATATTTAATCAATGCAAACAAAAAGAGCCAGATAAGTGTAAGTCAGGAATTTACAAGGCTTTATAAGCTTTCAGTGATGCTATTTATATAGGTGAAACATTTTGAGGATTACCGACAAGTTAGAGGAAACATCTGAACAGACGTCCAGAAAGTTTGTGTTTTACCATTGAATAATATATTTAAGAGTCTTTAATTAATGGTTTCAATTAACACGTGATAGATATGTCTCATAGGTTGAGGAACAGCAAAAGACCTGGTGTACTTCATAGTTACTCGACTAAAGATGACAATAAATTCAATAACACCGAAGAAATTACGAACGAAACCGTGTTGAGCGTCATGATGTCTTCAAGGAAATCTTTCGGCGATCGATATCAATGCTTGAGGGGACACATCCTATTGGCTATTGCAACCCCTTCATGTGTAAATTCGCACAACTGCTAAATGCGTGTGGGCCAAATCCATTCCCTATGCGGTAATTTGTGGTAGCGACAATCTTTTGTGCGGTCACACTGGGCACTAGTGGACAGCGGTCATTGGTTCGCCATACTATTCATCCTTTACCTGCTGCGAGGAAAAGATGTCACTTTTGACAGCTATTGTTGTGCTGAACTGGACAGATCAATATGATGAGTAATTCACGGCTTCGATTAATATTAGCTCTGATTTTTAGCATCTGATATTATTTTTGAAATGAAAGGCAAGAAGCATTGCTTTTATATAAAAACGATCAAAGGTGAAAGGTCCAGAGAATAAATTATTCTGAAGTTTTTTTTTGAGGGTGTACATTCTTTAACCTAATTTCAGCGACCATTTTGATGTCACATATAATGTTGCAGCAAATTAAATCAAAATTGATGCAACGTTAACTCCGATTGCGTGGTGATAAAAAGAGATAACAGAAAGTTTCATGAAATAGAAAACATATCTCGAATTTACCTTTTCATTTCCTACATATGAGTGTGGAAAATATTGTGAAGCAAAGGTTTACGAACACTAAGGGCCGATTTCATCAACATCAGAGATATAACGAACAGATGGACCAATCACATAAGACCTTTCTAAAATGCCATTAAAAATTGTACTGTCAAAAGTCTCTGAAGATCATTGATTTCCTTTGATTTTCAACACAAAATGGCGAGGAAAGATTTGATTAATGAAAAAGGGCACTTTCTGAACCTCACTGCAAGTTTCTGAGCCTGGCACTCCACCATATATAAGTGAAAATTGCTACTTCCCTCATTTCACAAGCTATAAGGAATCACTATTCTCCACCAATAGGATTTGAGGAATGTGAGGCATTAGGACATCCGTTTTCGGATGTATTAAATTCATATTATCATCATTAATCTAATGGAGAGTATTGCAATGATTTTTATAAGGCTACATAATACTGTAATAATATAAATACCTGACAGTTCAGTAAAAAAATGATATATAGGAGGCATTTCACAAATTTCCTTATCATTTCTATTACTTATTAGGTTTATTCATATTCTGCAAAAATAAATGCCATCCAAAGCCTGCTTGGTGTCCAGCATTACAAAAATCCTTATGGTTGAAGGTATAACGAAAGTAGGTTGCACGACATTCAAAATATATAGCACAAACACTGGAAAAAAAATATAAAAAAAGTTGAGCTACAATTTGAATATTTCTATAAGCTTAGCCCTGCTTTTCAGAAATAATTGTATAATGAAATTTTCAAACACCATAAGCAAAAACAGCTGAGAGCTGATTACGTAATCTGTACGTCACGTCGTCACGATTCATATGCAGGTCTAGTGATGGGCGTTTTGAATCTCCATTCCGGTTCGAAGTTGCTAGTTTTGTAAGTGAGTAAATTTCTGTATTATTCATAAATATCCAAAACATTTTGTTCAGGGTTATGATATAGATATTATCATGGTTTTGCTGACACTACAAATAAATTAAATTTATCTGTGAGCTATTTCACATGTATTATTATACGTATAGAACTTTACTCTGACCAACGTTACATTACTTGCTGTTTCAAACTTAGTCACTTAGTCTGGTGAGTGTTACCTTATAATCTCATTTTCGATGTTATTGAGCGTTTATATATATATATATATATATATATATATATATATATATATATATATATATATATATATATAAACACAACATTGCATGGGGCAAATATTTACATATATTTCGCAACATATTTTTCATTCAAAATTTCTTGTTTGCTTGTCTATTGATGACGTGCTAACAAAAATTCATAACCGAGAGGCAAAGTCTTTGCAAAGGAACAACCCTTTGTGGCTTGGATTAAGGCATTCGTGGCACACTTCGTCCTAACCGGAAATTACCTGTCACAGTTTGTTTAGGACACATCAACCTCTACCCTCATAAGACCTACTCTGCTCTCTTAATCTTTTCATGAAAATTTTAAACAAGGGATTAGAGAAAATAGACCTTTTCTTTATTTCATAAAGGGATTAGATCTTCGGAGGGTTGTGTTTGAGCTAAGCCAGTTTTTCAAACCAGATATGAAAAAGAACAAAGATTCATTGAGTGAAAAATGGCGTCAAGGTCGACGCCGAACTTACTACGTTATGGTATTAGTTCAGAAACAAATGACTGCTTCTACCGATTTTGGAGCTGTTATTCTTATTTGAATTGAAATGCTTTAAATCCGTTATAATTTATTTTATACATATTTTAGAGTTTTTTTGGATCATGACCTCAGAACTCCTTTGTTACAATACCCATCCAACGAAACTATAGTTCTATTTAGTCCTTGCCATAATAATAACATAGTAACAAAATTTCATCAAAATCGCAATAGTTTCGGAGTTATGGCCAGGAATCACTAGACAGACAGATAATACGAGGGTCACGCTGAACGTTTTTAGAAACAGAAAATCTACAAGGTTTTTTTAAAAAACTTTATTATGTCTTTTCAACATATTCTCCCCCTACCTCAATACATTTACGCATTCCGTAAAACCACTTGTCAAATTCTTGTGACTAACGTTCTTTTGAAAGGTTGCTAATTTCCTCCTCAAATGCAGCGATTGCCTCTTAATCAGTGTAAAAATCGCGACCTCGTAACTTTTTTTTGGTCTTAGGGAATAAGAAGAGTTGCACTGAGCTAGGTTAGGAGAATAAGGTGGGTGAGGCAACAGTTTGACACCCTGTTCAGCAAAAAAATCGAGTGTTCTAGCGGCGCTGAGGGCGTTGTCATGGTGCCTTGTATACCCTGCAGACCAGTCTATGGACGGTTCTTACATAGTTCTTGGAAGACTACAGGAACACATTTGCTTATATACCATTTAGAAGTAACTGTCTTTTGATTTTCCAAAGCTACCGTTGTGATGTACCCACTTTTAGAAAAATAAGATGCGACCATTTTGTTTCCAACACTTTTGGAACGACGAATTTTCGTTGGAGGCTGCTCAGTTTCAAAGCACTAAACTAATGATTGCTGTTTAGTTTCAAGAACATATAGATATAACCATGTTTCGTCTCCGGTTACGATATTGAAAGTGATTTTACTGTGCCGATTATCAAATGTTTCAAGCATAAACTTAGCCCAATCAATATTTGTTGCTTTTTGCTCACTGGTCAACAAATGTGGCACCTATCTGGAACACCGCTTCCTTAGGCGAAGGTGATCATAAATGATTGTGCGGACCGCTGCCGATCCAATCCCCAGAGAAGCCTCAATCTCGGTGTAGGTTATATATCGATCTTTTTTTACCATATTTTGCACAGCTTCCGGAGTAACAGCAGTGGGCGGTCGACCTGTGCGAGGTTCACCATCGAGTGAGACCCGGCCCCTTTTAAACTCAGCAAACCAATAAAAAACTGTAGCCCTACAAGAGGCAGAGTCCCTAAAGCAACTCACCAAACTTTCGTAACATTCCGCTTGTTTCAGTCCCCTTTTATAGTAATACAAAATTATGGCTCGAAAATCGCTACTACCCGGTTCCATTTTCACGTTAAAATTCGGCCAACACTTAGATGCATTCGAGACCGTGGCAAGGCAACGACTGAACGTTTCAAACGTTGCCTTTGCGTGTAAGCACTTACAACTTTAGACAAAATAGCTACGTGCACAAACTTGTTTAAACTTGTATAGATTAGGAATGTCTAAAGACTTTCAGCGTGACCCTCGTAGACAGACAACCCGACGAAAACAGGTAACACTTTTTGTAATGTGTATATCAAATCAAATCGTATTGTACGCTGAGAGCGGTTTGAAGCTCACCGTTGCAAGAACCAAATGGATGTATATTGGTAAGCAAGGAGAACAGCTGATTCTCAATGCCGAATCAGTAGAGCAGGTTGAGAGATATTGCTATCTTCGATCATCAGTCAGCTCACAATGGTACCAGTCTATGTAAATAAGATCAAAAATTGGAAAATGAAGACCAGCGTTTAAATGCATGAGAACGTTATTAATAAGTAAAGATATACCTTTAAAACCAAAAATCAAGTTAGTAATGTGCTACATATTTTCAATTCTTTTATATGGGGTAGAAGCACGCGGACAATGGCCGACAAATTGATGGAGACACTGGAGGCCTTCAAAATGTGGTATATATGCCTAGGTTTGGAAGTAGAGATAGTATAATTGGAAATGAATATGACTGGAGTGCAGATGTGGAATATTATATTGTACGGTGCTGTGATATTTAGTTAATTACTTCAGAAATACATAAGAGCAATTAGTATTTGGCAGACTGATTAAGAAAGTAACAAATTAGATAATAAATATGATGTCATCATGTATTATCAAATTATATCAAATGCTTGTTAATTGCAGTAATGTGAGATGAGAGAAGATTGAAAATGTCGTCAAAAAAATATTTAATGAGAGGATGAACACAGTAACAATGTGTTTTTTAAGAAAAAACATAGTTGACAAAAATTTTCCTCGCCTATTCCTCAGGAATAACGAGCTAGGTATGTATTTACAAAACACCAAAACATTCAATCAAATCATCTATTAATCATGTGACACAAAATGAGCTGTGTAGCTATTTTCTATTAACAATTACATGTCCTAAGTCATATTTTCCCCTAACACATTTTAGTTTTACTCCTGGGCAATCCTGAACTCTTCCTACTCTACAAAGGACAATGTTGTGTTCCTGAAATGAACAAAATAATGGTTTTTATGATTCAAAATTTGTATCCAGAACACACATTTTTTTATAATTTATTTATATAGCTTTGTGTCCTGTTCATACTATTTTAAACTGAATGATGGAACAGTTTTATCAACTGAAAGTGGCAAATTCACAGAATGTGAACTGATGTCATAATTATTATCCATCATATAAATATAGAATTATAGAGATAAACTTTCAATCGTAAGGCATTGGGGTCCCTTTGCTCCCTGATCAGCTCAAAACTTATATGATCTTTTGTAATGAAGCAGTATGTTTGACTTTTAGATCTGATATAAGTTTTGCAATGCCATAACTTTATACTAGTGAGTTGATTTATTATGAAATCAAGTTGTTTTGAGGTTAGATAAATCTGGGCAATTGAGAACTGCAAAAGAGTTTTTTGAAAGGTTGTGAAAAACTGTAATGTCTATATCTCATAAATGCTATATGAGTACAGGCTGTAAAAAGCAGTGTATGTGTAGATGGTTATCTGTTGATGATATATTATTTCAATAAGGATAGGATGATTTTAACTCTGTATCAATTAATTCTGACAAAATAAAAAACATTCTTTAATATGAATAGTAACATGATCTAGGTGTCAGGTAAACACAATTGTTAATCAATAAAAACACTCTAATTGACCAAAGACATTGGGACCAATAACGGCAAAGAATTTGAAATGAAAAAGTCCCATTATATTTGTACTATTTGGCATCAATACCTGTAAATTATGTCCAATGCCTGGAATATATGCCACCATTTCTTTGCCATTAGATAGCCTAACCAAAACACACTTTCTGTTAGCTGAGTTAGGCTTTTTTGGTTTCTTTATTAAAGTTTTCAATACAACTCCTTTCATGAACGGATTTCCATCTAAAGGCCGCTTTGGTCTTCTTGGCTTAACATGTGGACCAGTTCTGTGCATCTGATTTATTGTTGCCATACATCTTTCTGGGAACAAATAATAATTATTGATTTTTTGTTTACCAAATCATTTTACACTATAAATATGTGTAATCTCAACTAAACAGACAATCGAATCATTATGACAGTGAAACTCAAATGGACAATCAAAAATTATGTAATTTAGTTAATGAAGTCGATACCTTGAATGGTTAGACCCGATAATTTTCCTAGAACCGATGAAAGATCCAGAAGAGATGGCTGTTGTCTCCTAACTGCCCTCAAATTCATAGTTTGAGGCAATTTTTGCATCACAGACTTCAGGATATTCATCGTGAATATACGAGCACTTCACTAACAGTTCATAAAATCTTTAAGTATTACAAAAGGAACCAGGTAAATATCTATGTCTATCACAAAAATTAGAACATAATTAGAAAAGAATTAAGGATAAAAAAATTAAAATTTCATTTGCAGTTTGCACACCACATTTCGAGGTTAACTCTACATTCTGACAGTGACATTGACAGAAATTTTCAGGCCGCGATTGCCAGATAGATGAATACACTCTTCTAAAGAACAATAATGTGTTTATTACTAACTTAATAACTTAACTAATAATGGATATGCTAGAATAAAATTATATTACATTCTCTGTTTCCAGAATATTTGATTAATCAAAAATAAACGCCGAATAGTAAGTCGCAACCAGTATTTATTTCCGCATTTATCTTTGATCCTACTACTACTAGAATAAGTATCGGCAACCAACATATCCATTCAAGTTTAGTTAATCTATTCATTGTAACATGTCGCTCTCAAAAACCAAAGCCGAAATCTGCACAAAGAGCCAAATAGATGAAAATTACCTATCCCAATAGTTCAAAATTTTTCCAATAGATGTCAGAAGCGTCGTTAGTCATGCACAGGATCGTAGCTAGTACATGTCCTACAGACTTTTGCCCACCATTACTGCCACCGCTTACTTTTAATAAATATTGTGATACATTTAATATTTAACAACAGACCTGTATTATAAATACTTAATTTTAATCTGTAGATATACAGATCGTAGATGCTCTTACTTAACTCTAAGAAACATAATTGAATGGAAGAATAGCTATATAGGGTAAATAGTAGGCTAGATTTTAGAGCTCCATTTTGCTGTTCATGATAGGATCTAGTTAGCTAGTTGACAAGTAACTTGGGTAGCCTGTGCAAACAGTCAAATCTGACAGTCACGGGAGGAGAGCGAGTTTTATTTGTGAAATTTTGTGTTAAACCCCAAATTTCTTATCTGAATCTGTACCTAGGTTAAAAAAACAATTTCTTTTAACATTATATAAACAACATTCACGCACTGCCATTATTTCGATTATTCAGGAAGACACATACAAAAATATCTATGAATCTATTTGAGTTTATCAAATCAAAGTTGCTTATCTGATATCGATCACTGATTGAAAATCGATATGACAAATGTGGTACAAACAAAGAAAGACAGAACAAATGTGTCAAAGCATTACGTTTATATCACAATTCTATTAGGTTATGTTTTATGCCCGATAAGTAAGCGAAGCTGTGTGGCTCATGCAGCTGCCGTTATTCAAACATATTACAATTATTATTATATATGAAATAAAAGTGGTAGGAACATATTTGTGAAACTGTGTGTTAATTACACAATATTTTTATCTGCATGATGGGAGAGTTTCACCAAGTAATAGCATCTACAATCTACAATACCTAGTAAATAGTTTAAATTTTGAATTGAGAAAGTACGTAACCGTGCATTTTTTTTACTTGAGAATTTATGCAATGAATTGTAGATTGTATCTCATTGCAGACAGAAGCAATGAGAATTAATATTATTATATATAATAGGTTTTCGTTGATAATAGAAAAAAAACCGTTCAGTTTTACTTGTATCAACCAGAATTTTTCAGGGGCTATTTGTTGAGTCTAAGATATTCAAAGAGACTTAGTAGAGATATGTGCGTATTTGAAAAAGTATTGCTAGTGGACGGTACACTAGTATACTGACGTCATTATGTTGAAACTACCGCATTTTGGCGTTGGTAAAAGACGTTTTTTTGTGAAACATTTCGCTTTATTAATTTAAGTATTGTCAAACTGTTAAAACGGACTGTTCACAAAGACTAACCCTAAAAAAGAGTCAATATTCGCAAATAATCTGCCGCCACATCACTACATTGGCAACGAAGTGAATTCCACTCGACTAGTCAATAGGTTCTCAACGTTGGCGATAATGCCCCCTAGTGAGAGGACAGTAGAAGACCCCAAGAAAATAAGGAAGCGCCGACATTCCATCTTACGACAATATAATATTGAACATTTAAATATAATCTTGGTAATAGCTTTTTCTGATTCGCGACAGATGGTCGGTAAACAAATTTGGGGCTAGAAAAACAATCGCAAAGTGGGCGGTGAGTAAAACTGATAATCTATGGACTAGATGAAGTATCGCCAAAATTCCGAAGTCCATACGAGAAAGACATATCAAATATATATGTCATTTACCTGTCTCCTTCTCATACGCATAAATTTTGCTCTGCAAATATTGTTTTGAGCATACTTTCAATACTTCACATATCAAGTGTAAGTATGTATAGTAATTATACTCGGTATTCTTCACTTTGTACAGGGAAGTTTTAGCGTCAACCTATTTATTTGACCGTATTGTTATTTCTGTAGGTACGATGCGAAGTATTCAAACGTAATTTGTAGATAAATTTATTCACTACAAAAGAAATCTGTACAATTTCAGACATACTGTTAGTAAGATATGATGGAAATACTATTTTACATATTTTTCAAGATACTGGTAAACTCGATCGAAGAGAAACGTGACATAAACAACCCAGATTTAGTTCAATCTGTGTGGATTTGAAATTCAATGGACCACACGTGGAAGGAACAACGAAAAACAGCTTCCGAGGGTAGCCTGAGAAATCGAATTTAATGGGACGCCATAGGCGAAGTCTTGCTAACTGAATCAACCCCATTTCAAAGCCTTCTTGAATATTTCACGAGTAGCGAATCCACGTTGTGATAATCCTGGAGACAAACCGACCGAGGATCGCAACGGCATGCATATTCGAGCGATCTCGCTGGAATTAGGATTGGTCACACCTGGATAGCCTGCCTTGCACCGGGGTGACAACAAGACGAATCTGAGATCGTTTTCGCATATTCTGGCGCATTCTGCTGATGGATCGGGTCGCCATCGGCATCGCCGCACCACCTCCAAATGGATTCCAGGTGAGAAAGAGACGGTATGCAAATGCGGATTCCGGGTGTGAGAGGAAGAGAAGGATAGAGCGATGCAACGGGCCAAAGCCGGACATTCGTCGCTGCCCGGCACGTTTTATGGGATATCGCATAAGGGATGAATGGGAAATGGAGCACCTGAGTACAGTGGCGTAGTTCTATAGTCAGTAGGAAGATAAATAAGGGGTTTTCCATTTTCAACGCTTAATGTTCGGCAATATCAGTGTAATCGATTTAAGAAATGATCAGTATTTATTTGAAGTGTTCAAAAATACATAAAGGAATGAATACCTAAAACAAGATACAAAAATGTTCGTACAGAATTAAAACAAATTTTTGCACTCTTGACGTCACCGTTTGAGCTATGACCTTATCAACTTGCCTTCTAATAGAAATATCCATTTTTATTTGCACCATATGGAAAAAATAACTTTTTTTAAATTAGTTTAAAAATTAATTACCGATGAATTAAGTCACGACAATAATAATAAGAGTAATTAAAATATAAATAATTAGTTCGCCAAATTGAATCTTGAAAGAAAGAACGCGCACTGGCATAGGCAAGGGCGTTGATATGGGAAGAGGTATAGGGGGTAATTCCACCCTCAAGAATAAGTAATTCAGATAAACCATTATTTTTAAATTAAATTTAAGATGTAACATGTTGAAGTACAATATATCAGAATGATTTATTTGTATAGCATTACCAATATTGATAAGAGGCATTCAAATTTGCTTTTATAAAGTTTTTTCCTTTATCTCTAGTGAGTACATATATGTATTTTCCAAAGGACATTAGCCTTGTTTTTTATTCATAATAGATAATTATTTTGGATGTTTGATATGTAACGATGTGACTCATTGATCAAAAAAGTTTAAATTTGTAGGTTTTGTTAAAGCATGTTTTACTTATGGTTCTATATTACAGCATGATTTTTTATTATATCTACCTAAATCAAGAGAGCTCAATACATATACGCCCGTTCTGTTTAAGAATGAAGTGAGGCTTATTTCATTACAGTTTTGGTCTTAATTTAAATTAGACAGTTTGTGTACCCTTCCAGATTATGGTTCATTATAGTCACTGGTAGATGATGTATCATATTCCATTTATAAAATGCCAGCCATTTTTAGTGATGAATTTGGAAAGATTTGCGTATTGTAGTAGCCTAGAAAATTCTCCAAGAATCCGGATAATCTTTTCATCGCGTATTTGGTATCTGAGAGCAGTATTTCACTGAATTTTGGCTTAACGAATACTGTCACCGGCAGATCGCGTCTGAAGATTGAATCAATCAAACTTGCTACGAGATGTCAGATCTAACTAGATGTGATACTTAATAAAAAACATCCAAATAATATCGCAATATTTTTTTCTCCATAAAAAACAGTACCATCCTCTATGTTAGTTTGAAAATACAAAACACAAAATGCTTTCTTTTATTTTTCTCTGTAGTAATTCAACTGCTTATGAGTATTAACTGCAAACAATGTGGTACGCTACTGGCTTCTGCTTGATTTTGTGGTTGCTTTGTACGGGAAAGCGATATGTGAACTTTATGGCCCAATTCATCGTTCTGAAGCTTAAAAGCTTCAGTAAAACTGCCATTTATTCGCTGCAAGCCAATGGTCACTAATGTTTACTGATGGACCGATAGACTAAAATAAATTAATGTAATGCGATTATTAGATGATAATTAATTTTATCAGATAAACACAAAATAAGTCTTTCTTCGAACGTAAAGTGACATAGATTTCGATTGGTTTGAGTAATACTACACTCGAAACTAGATTGAATTGTAAAATAAAAAATGTAGATTGTAGATGCTCTTATTTTGTGAAACCCTTCCATCATGCAGATAAAAGGATTGTGTAATTAACACACAGTTTCACAAATAAAACTATTTTTATTTCAGTTCATGGATCAGAGTACAGACGGACCGACATACAGATGGACAGACAAATCGGAAGCCTGATTCAAATGTGTTTGCAACAGGTGCTCAACGAGCTGGTTTATTACGTACTTTAGCATATTATTCATGTCGACTTGGAACTTTTCAAAGAAGAGTCTTTGTTGGTAGGGATCTGTAGGTCTAATCGAAAACTATAATCATGTAAATGCTATAATTATATATTTTTACTCGCATATCTCTGACTATGCAAGAGTACGCGTTTTCCACAATAACAAAGCAGTTAACATATTATTCGAACTGTTCCAGGATTCATATTTGTTGAAGGACTGTGAAGTATGAGTATGCTGTCCTCAAAACCTAGAAAAAAAAATTTAAATCCAATTCACGTCATAGTGAACGATTGTAGTTCCTGAAACTCCATTGGTTGTCTCTGTGATATACGTTTGGCGAACAAAGAAGCTCTACGAAATGTTCGTAAAAAATATTTAATATACAAAAAATATCAATTTCGTATATCGAGTATAAGTAGATCAATTGTGTCTATTAATGAATCGCGAGGAGGTATGGTGATCATTT